>JBCEWE010000105.1:292456-892456 GCA_039877035.1 Silurus lanzhouensis | reverse complement strand
GACAAAAATCTAAGAAGCCTCCTCCACATGATCCAATGGTCTTCTCTATATCTTACCTTGAAACGTGTAAAGGAAAAGGTAAGACATGCTTCTGTAAATGAATACATGAAAATGTATCACCCCGTGTACACGACTCTCGTTTCGTCACCTCACGAAGCCCTCACTGCCTGAGATTGAAACCTTGACCCCTACATGTTAGGCCTAGCCATGGTTTATTCTGCTATAAAGAGCTTTGTCTATAGCGTTGGACTCCACTCTGGTGTCATAAAAAAAAGAAAAGAATAAAGGGAGAGAGAGAAAAAAAAAGACAGGGCTAAGTTGATAAATCCTCTCGGTAAGCAAAGAGCTCTCAGGAGCTCTCGTGTTATCAGTTCACATCCACTTCTGGCAGTCAGGATGGTCACGCTCGGTTGGCGTTGGAGACGCCGGAGTCATTAGGTTCTCTCGCCTCGGTCAACAGGCCGCGTGTTTACAGAGTCACTCATTTCATCTTGGCCGCAAATTTGAGCGTGTTGTATGGATTTCTTGAAGACAGCAAAGTTTGTTGGTGTATGAAAAGGTCCGGTGTCTTGTAAATGTCTTAATATGGTCGATCCAAGCTGTAGATCAAACGTCCAAGGACAGATCTCTTCTGTATGAACAAAACTGCGGAGAATTGTATAGAATGGATCTGGATATTGTAGCATTACAAACCAGGGTGAACCCAAAGCGAGCTTCATGAAGACATGGTCTGTTGAGGGTGAAATAGAGGAACTCGAGTGTAATGCGAAGAGCCCCATGATCTCCTCAACCTCCGTTCTAGATCTGTTGGGAGGACCTCCAAAGAGGGCGAAGCATGGACACATTTCAGTAAAACTGAGAACGCAGAGTATTGCGAAAGTACGATTCTTTTGCGGAAAAAGTTCAAAGTGAGACAGTTGACATGCTTAATCAAGCTGAAGATGCGTCCTTCTGATTCTCACCCTGCATAGTGATCTCACCCCTCACCCTCTCTCTTTCTCTCTTTCTTTCCTGTTAATCATTCCTTTAGTACAATCCGACAGCTCGCTCTTATCTACCAGTGTGTCACTTTATAACTGGCTGCTATTACACCCGGGCGAGGTCACGTGACCCGACCGGCCCAATGGAGCCTTGGGGGGGGGGGGGGGGACGCGGTGCGACGGCGGGTCACCGACAGGCGAGAGCGCGCGGCGCGTGGCGCAGGCGGACAGAGATGCGAGCGGAAGCCCCGAGCACGAGCGGGCCGAGGGAGAGAAATATCATGCACAAGAGTTCTCAGCTCGGCTTACTTTCCAAGATTAACTGCACCAGTTTGCAATGTCTTCGAGTCCTGAGGGTGAAAATAGGACTGAGTGACTCCTGTGAAGATGTGCCATGTTTAGGTGAGTAGGTTGATCCAGAGCGGGAGAAGAAAAAAAAAAAAAAAACAACACCCCCCCACAATAAGAAAAAGAAAAAGACAACGCCGCTAATTGACGGGATGTTTTCTTCTCGTCATTCCTGAATGACACCTGCACGTGCGACCCAGGCCTCAGGTTCAGCATGCAAACCTCATCAACTAGCAGCGAACACACTCAACACCTCGAGATCATTTCAAATAAACAAACAAACAAATAAATACAAATTATAAAAAAGGAGAGAAAAGAAAACTATCTATTGAATTGGAACCGACACGCAGTGACGTCGCGCATACTTAAAAAATATATACTTTTAAAATATTCACAACCTTTGTGTGTATGTGTGTGTGTTTGTATGTGTGTGTGTGTGAGAGAGAGAGAGCGTTTATTTATTTATTTATTTATTCGTGCATTGGCCTATGACAGGCTCGCTATAATATTACTACTACTAATAATAATAAGAATAATAATACCCATTATTATTTATTTTTTATTTGTATTTGTTGCTATTATTATTATTATTATTATTATTATTATTATTATTATTATTATATTTATAATTGGGGTTCAAGTGAATTGAACTTTTTTTTTTTTTTTTTTTAAAGTAGCCGTAAAAATATTTGTTTACATTTTCATGAGTAAATTCGTTGTTTTTGAGTAAATCACGTGAGTTTGATATTCTCTATTATATTTTTATATTTTATATTTTTAGTTTTATTTGAGTCGGGTGTGTGTGTGTGTGTGTGTGTATATATATATATATATATATATATATAAAATTAAATGTCTACAGGAGTGGATATACTTGTCCGTATCTACTCTACAGTGACCCTAAAAACAGGATTAATCAATTTTTTTCTCATATCAACTCGTTTTATTTTTAATACACTAATTCGATTTTTTTTTTTTATGTTGTCTGATATTTTTAAAGCACAGATCAGATCGCTCCAATTTTTATTTTAGTTTCCAAACCAGAATTTAGGGATCGTTCAGTTTGTTAAGAAGACGAGCGTGTTTTAAATATAAAATATAAAAAATTGTTTTCCTAAGAATAAATATGGAACGTTTGGACAATTCAATGAATAAAATGAATAATTATTGTTGACTAAATGATGGTTAGTCTGTAGGATTTTTCCCCACGTGCATCATTGATGCGTGATTTTATTCCCGGCGTGGATAAATAAACGTGTAATAAATAAATGCGTCGTGCCAGGGGACCTTTTATTACACGGATATGAAGTATAATAAGAAGAGAATAAGCAGCTCTTGTGTGGCGGAGCCCCTGGAGAAGGAAAAGACTGTACAGGAGTTTCATCTGATTGCGCTACAGAACTTTACAGGTCCGTCATTAGCGGCGTTAAACAGCTGAAATCCAGGGAGAGGGACGGAGAGAGGGAGGAATAGAAAGAGAGAGAGAGAGGGAGGAAAGTATTCCGCCAGGTAATTGGACCGGCGGCCCGTGACGTCACGCCGGGAGCGCGCCTCCGATTGGTGGACGCGGTGTGTTTTTGCGGCGTCAACAAAGCGGCGAGGACAGGTCCGAACTCCACCACTGTGTCCGCGTAGGACTGCGCGCGAGTGCATATACACACACAAACACGCTCAAACGCGCGCGCGCACGCATACGCACGCACAGAGCACTGCGCCACAACGCAAGTTTGACAGTTCACTGATAGAGAGAGAGAGAGAGAGAGAAAGAGGGAGGGAGGAAAAAAGGAATGTTTTAGGTGCACAAGTGTTTTGCTGATGAGACTTGACCAAGGCGTTTGTCTCAAAAGAAAGAAAGAGAAAGAAGTCCCAGTGCAATCGGTGGTGTCGCGCGCTGCAAAGGCCTTGTACCGGAGCAGCTCGCGCAAACGGCAATCATGAAGTTCTACACCGGGCATCTGTAGTGACTCCGGATTTCCACTGTGAATGAGTGTGTGAATGAGTGTGTGAGTGCATGTGTGCGAGTGTATGAGTGAAGCATCTCTGGTGTTGTTCTTGGTCCAGGTGGATCGCCGGACACCGCGGCGTCTCTTCTCCCTTTCAGCGGAGCTGTCATGCTGCCCAAAGTCGAGTCGGAGTGTCTGGGACTCGCTCGGTCGCATGGGGAGCAGGGACACCTTCCTGCAAACATGCAAGGTAAGAAAGCGCTCGCGCTGAAACGCGGTGTCGATTTGATTACTTCGAATTATTATTTTGTTGCGCAACACAACCTGCCAGACACGTGGCTCGCAGTCAGACTTTGTAAATGCATGCACGCGTAAGCTGCGTGACACTTCTTACATTTCCGACAAAAAATAAAAAATAAAATAGCATTACTCACATTTTTTATTTTTTTATCCACAAAATCACGGGCTCGCTCCAAAATCCATACATGCACATGCATCCATTCATCGTCTTCAAGAACTTATTTAGTGCAAAAGAGATGCATGTAAACGTGCATCATTATAGGGAAAAAATATATTTTTTAATGTCCCGAAAAACGTTGAGGAAAAAGGTGTTTTTTAAAAGAACTTCTTCACGCGTTTTGGACTGGATTTTATAACTTTTTTTAAACACAAATAAACCAATCAGATGTTAAAATCATGCACGTTTTATTTTTATTATTTTTATTTTAATTAACGGGACGCAAAAATGAAATCGCGCGCGTTTTTTTAATTGTAATGCAGCGAATCTACTTTACTTTAATTCTTTATTAATTCTTGCTTTTTTTCTTATTGTATAATCAGATCGGACGTGTCTTTATAATATGCACGAGCTATAAATGGCAGCTAAACAATTTTCGGGAGTATTTCTGTCACCCTGAAATCACGCTACAAATAACGAGGCCGGTTGTGTTTAATGAACGTTGTTGTCTCGTGTGCACGTGCATTTATTCTTTTGCTTCGCTGCTTTACAGTTGCAGGACGCACATTTAATTTTTCTTTAATTGACTACGATTCTGTAGAGAATGCATAAAAAATGCATAAAAAAAAACATTAACCAAAAGTAAAAGCAAAAAAACCCCACCCTGGTTAGTAATCATTCATAGTCGATTGTAAAGCAATTCAGCTCGAGCGATAAAGCAGCTATTGTTTATTTATTTTTAGTCGATCATTTGAAATTTTTTCTTTTATTTATTGTGTCTAAACAAAATCATGTCTGTTACTCATTCAAAAGCCGGAAATTAGTCTGATTTTTTTTTTTCTAACAAAAATATACTTAAATAATATAATTTAATAAATAAAAAATATTTTTTAATGCGTTTTGATTTACAAGTTATAACGCAGGGGGGAAAAAAAATCATTATCGCGCGCAAACACCGAAAGTGTAACCTCGGAGAAATAAAGAAAACGAAATTACACACACACACACACACACACACACACACACACACACACACACACACACACACACACAGTGAAGAGATAAATGTTGGAGTAAACGGATTAATTAGTTTGCACACATGAGCCCGGAGTTGAGCCAGTTGAGCTTTGGCTCGGCCGACGGCTAGAACCCGACACTCCAACGCGCGCGCTTTCTCCGACCAATTTACGAGCGCTCATGAATATTAATAAGACTCAAAGTTGATGGCTGCCCTGTGTGCCACCATCCTCCACATTCTCCAACACGTTTTATTTTATTTTTCTCTCCCTCAAACTCTTTTTTTTTTTTTTTTTTGCTTCTCCATGGTACTGATTTTTTTTCTGCACACATCTGTAGGGTATTGAAGCTCTTGGTGCTATGAAGAACTTTTCAGCTCCAAGAAGCAGATAAATTCATAAAAGTTGAAACAAAAAACACACACAAACTGTGTGTGTGTGCTTTTGCAGCCCCTCAGTTTAAAATGATGGACTACTCCTATGACGAAGACCTGGATGAGATGTGTCCTGTGTGTGGAGACAAGGTGTCCGGATATCACTACGGCCTGCTCACCTGTGAGAGCTGCAAGGTGGGCTGGGATACACTTGTGCATACCTAGACAGAGAGAAAGAGTGTGTGAGTGTGTATGTGTGTATATGTGAATGTGTGTGAAGAATCAATTGAATTGAACCTGTGGTGAATTCTCACCTCCTATGCTGGATTAACACTACACTTCCCTTCACTGCTGGATCACTTACACCACACCGGGTGCTAATTCTGCAGTCTCTAGCAATCCAATTAACTCAGACATCATTAAATCATCACTTACCGCGTTACGTCTCGATGCGTAACATCGTTTCAGTGTAAACGCTGGTTGTTAATTCAGCTCTGAGACTGACACGGTGTCAAAGTGTGCTTGATTATTATCTACTGCACCGTCATCAAACAGCGTTCTAACAGGGATCTGTTGTGGGGAAAAAGACACACACACACACACACACACACACATATACATACATATATATATATATATATATATACACAGTGCATTGGCTAAAAAATGGGACTATTTTCTATTTGTCTTTTTTTGCTAAATTTTTTATTATTCAGAAGCCCAAACCATGCGTCCACATATGGACGGTTTTCCAGCTTTCTACGTCATAACTAAATTTTTTTTCTTCTCTACACACTATATACACAAGTCCATTTTTCTTTCCTCGTCCTGACAAACAGCAATGAATCATAGCCCCTTATTTAATTTGTTTTTGTAACACACACATATACTAATACAGTCAATATTAACTTTGACCATGACTCATTTTTATTACTCCTGTTTTCCTTTATATATATATATATATATATATACTTGTTTTTTGTTTTTGTTTTTTTCCTGCCTGGGCTACAAATAATCAATGATTTACCAGAGCTTGGATCATAAATGTGCTGTAATAAAATGCACAAAAATTATGACAGAAGCCATATTACAGATTTGTCCATCATTCTGTTAGCACACTCATTGCACTTTGCCTACACGTTTCCGTAAAAAAAAAGAAATATCCGATATCGATAGAGCGGCAGATCGGATCAGCAAACGAGGGCCAGTGGCTTTCACTGTGGTGCCAACATTATTTTTAGCTAGGTCCAAAAGACTACAGAAAGAAGAAGTGCAGCAGCATACTCGAGGTGTGTGTTTGTGAATGTGTGTGTGTGTGTGTGTGTGTGTGTGTGTGTGTGTGTGTGTTTGTATGTGTGTGTGTGTGTATTGATTGTGCTAGTTGAAAATGGTGCAGATTTCACAACTCCCTATAAGCTAGTGGACTTTTTATTTATATAATATGTGAAAGTAATGTAAATTATACTGCTTCTTATGGTGAGCATGTAAAAATGGTTTTATAAAAAGAAATAATTTATATATATTTATATTTATATATATACATTTATTTATTTTATTTTTTATTATTTTTTATATAAAATATTTTTTAATTATAATATAAATCATGTAGTTTTATTTAGTGTATGTGACCATGCTGAGCCGTGGATTGGTTATATGGCGGCCTACATCTGGAAATATTTGTAAGGGGAAACAAATCACTGCAGTAAATCGAGCTCAAATTGAATCGATGGCTGATTATTAATACTCCGTATTTGCTACATTATCTGTTGTGCTGTAAGTGTTATCTGGGGCATACATTCCATTTGATCCTTTGACATTGTTGCTGTTAATTTATGCCCATGTGAGCTCGCATGTCACCAAGCGTATGAGAGCACATGAACCGATCTGTGTTTACACAAGTAAGCCCTGGATGGTGATCGTTCGCTGGCCCCCTCGCTTGCTTTTCATGTTTCAACTTGTGTGGCCTTGACTGCAACCAGTGTGTGTGTGTGTGTGTGTGTGTGTGTGTGTGTGTGTGAGAGAGAGAGAGAGCATGTGTGTATGTGTGAGCCATTTGTCTTTGGCCTGAATAGCACATTAACGAATTCAGCGGGGTCAGATTTTTGACATCTTCATTCATCCTGCTCGGCAGGGTTTCTTCAAGCGCACTGTGCAGAACAACAAGCGCTACACGTGTATCGAGAACCAGAGCTGTCAGATCGACAAGACTCAGCGTAAGCGCTGCCCGTACTGCCGCTTCCAGAAGTGCCTCAACGTCGGCATGAAGCTGGAAGGTAAGGGAAATAAAATTGTAAAACATTCGCCGTGCATGACCCAAAATCTTTTCCATCACCAAATACCACAATACTTAACTCTACATGGTACCAGCTGACTTGTAATCATTTTGTGTGTGTGTGTGTGTGTGTTGAATGTGTAGTAGTATGGCGCTTCACAGCTTTTAAAGCAACTGATATTCGATATGCGAGCTCGAGCAGCAGTCCAGGGGAATGAGAGCTAGGCCACATTTTTTTTGATTTTCAGATCATGACAAAAGGCTACTTAGAAATGTACTGTCAAATCTACAAAGGTGCTGGTTCATCTTTTAAACTTTTTTTTAGCATTCATTTAAAATAGGAATGTGATTGTGTGTGTGTGAGAGAACCCGGGATGTTCTATCACGCTCTACAATGCTTCACTACATTTTTTTCAAGTTACAACTGTAGTAATTTTAGTTAGTTTTTTGTTTTGTCCTTCATTTACGTCTGCATTAAGTGCAAATTTTATTGTATGGAGTTATTTCATGGTAGAACTTTGCAAGATTACTACGAGGGGATACACTCTCCATGTGTTTCGAGCTACAAGGTTAAAGCCTGATAGTCCCACTCCAGTCTCTGCCAAAGTCGCGATATTCGTACGAATAAGCATCGGGAAATTCGTTGCATTTACGTCGACACAGTTTGTGTGTCGTTGTGCATCGTTTTTTCCGATATCCGCGTCTCATCAGCGAAAGTTAACGCAAGCCGGAAAAAGTCGAATAAAAAGAAAAGTGTTTATTCATTCACTCTGGCGAGCGATGCCACGCACGGCTGAGCGTAAAATGATTTCGGTTTCATCGGCGTGCGTTATCCGTGGTAAGCACCGTCATGAATCAAAACGCCTCGCAAAAAAACAAAAAACTAGGGAGGGTGGATACATGGAACGAGGCCCTGGAGCGAAAGGAGGGGAAAAAAAAGAAAGAAAAAACACTATGTCTAGGGTCAGGTAGCTTGCTGTCCCATTACGTATGCATTGGTATCATAGGTATTCATGTATGTGCATGGAGAAAAGTGCACGGACTGAGCATGATAAACAGCGTGTCAGGATCAAGCCAGAGGGGGCGTTCGTACACCCGTACAACAATGAGCCTCGGCCAAGCTACGTTGAATATACATTCCTGGATATTAAGCACAAATAAATCAGACAGTAAGCACTACATTAATCTGCCCACTCACCTATACCCACACACCCTCACACACACAGCAGCATCCGGACTCCCACATTGCGCTCGCAGGGGGCAGGTTTTCTTGGAATTTATACGCATTAAATAGATTAAACGCCCGCCGCGAAACGCACAAAGCTCCACGACACACCCCCGTGGCTTTCGGCTTCCGAGCGAAGACATGCGTGCGTCCTGCATGTCAATGGACCTCATTTAATTGGGTTCCCGGAGGTTTTTCGGGGGCGCGAGAGCTACAATCACGTCTAATTGTGATTTCCCAAATGGGCCCGGGCGTTCATCTCCAGCTCATTAATTTCCCCCCCATAATGTAATGCAGAGTCATTAATACTTAAAGTTGCCACAATCGTATCGATTTATTTATTTGTTTATTTATTCATTTGATTTATAAAAAAAAATTTTTTACGTTCGAAACCTTAAAATGTTGAAAAAATATTCAAGCTGTGGATATAGTTATAGTAAGAGCATCGTGGTGACTGTTAGCGGCTTTCCCAGATCAGACGCATGATATGGTGCGCCCACACAAACACACACATCGCTTTGACGGGGCCCCATTAAAATCAGCTGGCAGCTGGCTTTTCATTTTTAATTAATTTAGTAATTTCAGCTTCTCGTGCACTGTGTGTTCTGTAGTTATTAGAGGGACGTTCTGACAAGTGAGCGCACACTGGTTAGGACTCGGTGTGTGTTTGTGCGTGTCTTGTATGTCTGTGTCTGAGTGGAAAAGGGGATGGTGGATCCTCCAGCTTTCCCAGCATTCCATCTGCTGAACGTGTGGAATCTCAAAGGGAAATAACGAAGCCTAAATAATTGACATGAATTGAATGAACAGGCGAAGCATTGTAAAAGTATCATAATGACACTGATGGAAAGTGGTCCAAATGTAGATGTTGTCTATACCCATCAATTCCTGTTTGATATTTGGTTTAACTCATGACTGAAAGACTTCTCTCTTTTCTCTCCGCATGCCCAAGCTGTGCGGGCGGACCGCATGCGAGGTGGTCGCAACAAGTTCGGCCCCATGTACAAGCGCGACCGTGCGCTCAAGCAACAGAAGAAAGCGCTAATCCGGGCCAGCGGCCTCAAACTGGAAGCAATGAACCACACCATGCAGAGCGCACCGGCTGACCTCACCATTTCCTCCGCCATCCAGACCATCCACTCAGCTTCCAAAGGTCTGGCACTGAGTCACCACCACCACCACCACCACCATCATCACCAACATCACCAGCATCACCAGCATCACCAGCATCACCAGTCCAGCTCCGACTACGACCGCAGCCCATTTGTCCCTTCGCCCGTCAGCATGGCTATGCCACCGCAGGGCTACCAGGCCTACGGGCACTTCCAGAGCCGGGCCATCAAGTGCGAGTACCCCGAGCCGTACGGCAGCTCGCCTGAATCGCTGATGGGCTACGCATATACCGAGGCGCCCGGTTTCCCGCGCTTGGTAGCCGAGCTGCTCAAGTGCGAACCCGACGAGCCGCAAGTGCAAGCCAAGATCCTGGCTTACCTGCAGCAGGAACAGGCCGGCCGCAGCAAGCACGACAAACTCAACACATTCGGCCTCATGTGCAAGATGGCCGACCAGACGCTCTTCTCGATCGTCGAATGGGCGCGCAGCAGCATCTTCTTCCGCGAACTAAAGGTGGGCGAAGCTCTGGTTTTTAGCGCGCTTAGTGATTAGACCGTGATTCGGTTTAGTCCACCACCTTCGATACGTTACTATGTTATGAAACATCTCACCACATCGCTATTTCTCTATTCCCTAAATATTACTAGCATGAATTTATACGCTATACCACAAAGTTTTTAGTTACACTGGTTATTTTATATCAAATGTATATTTAAAAATGTCCGGATTAATATTTATAGTTATTTCCTGAGGCGCTCAGGACGTTGAAGGTTTATTTTGTAGTGGTTTTAACGCTTTCATTGTCCTTTTGCCAGCTATAATTATCGAGCAGTCACGCTTAAACGGTTAGTCATAATATTTTTCCAGAAAGTGCTGACTGGGTGGAGCGTAAGGACCGAATTCAAGGTGTTCTGAGCACTGCGAGACGGATAGCATGGCATAACTAATATTATGAAGATAGAGGTTTAACTATTCAGTGCAATATATGTTCACTTATATACGTATAGTATACCCAAGCAGAGATGTCAGTAGGCTTCATTTTTTCGCATGAGTTTGCTTGAGTCTAAATTGAGCCTCGTCCTCAATTGTTGTGTTTTTGAAGGCCAAATCGGCCAAAAAAAAAAAAAAAGCTGTGAAAATAAGACAATTCCTTTTATGCTCGTGGGAAACAATTCTTTGGACACCTGTTTTCCTTTTTTTTTTTCTTTGACGTCACTTTGCTCATTGTTTGTTACTATTTTGTAGCTCCCTACCAACCATATTTATGCAAAACGTTCCCTCATATAGTTTTTTTTCTTTTTTCATATTTTTATATGCCACGGTTCATTAGCTCAAGCAGCTATACTTTGGGCCTCACTGCCATTTTTTTCCAGGTTGAAGCCTTTTTATTGTAATGATATGTAATGGTCAACCTTTTTATAATGCTATTAGCACTAGAGCTCTAGTGCCTGTTCCTTTCCCGTCGCTAGAATGGGAGAGACTCGATGCAGCTAATTCAGCAGTGGATCAGCATTGTGTTCAGCTCGTTGCTATCTCGTGCTATTATACCGAAAATTGTGTTTGAACTTTGGCTTTCCCTGTGTTGGATAACCCTTGTGGGGTTTTTTTTTCTCGTACACTCGTACTGTGGATGATTACTTCAGACAGCCCTTGGAAAAAGGTCCTAGGGTGTAGGTGTTGGATTTGACATTAGGAGGTGTAATTAGCAAAGCTCTAGTGATGTAGCCTTTTCTGAATCACACAAACAAAAACGCAAACAAGCGCTAGCCTGCTTGTCTCTCAGAGCCTACTCCTGACACTAATGATATGGATGGATACTTGTGCAGTTATTGTGAAGCACAAAGACTTGTAGACACTACGAGAGGGTCCACGAGAGGGTTCTGCCCTCTTTTAATACGCTTTCCCTAGCAGGAGATACAGCACAGAGCAAATAAAAGGGCAAATATTGTAGCCCCAGGTGTGTTTTACAAACAATGCTGTGTCATTTAGGATTTAAAGATTATAAATGACTGATTTCATAAAAAGAGAGAGAATATATATATATATATATATATATATATATATATATATATATATATATATATATATATATATATATATATATATATTTATTTATTTTTTCCCTTATATGCACATTGTTCCAAAGCAGCATTTACAAAAAGATAAATAGGTTACGAATATACATTTTTACCTCATCATCCCCTCCCTATGCATTTATCCCTAATGACTGAGGCCACAGTGGTGAAGGAAAAAATTCCTGAGATGGTATGAGGAAGAAACCTTGAGAGAAACCAGAATCAAAAAGGTGACATTCATTAAAGTTCCATCATTGTTGAGATTATCAACTCTATATTTGCATTTTTTCTTTTTTCCTTTTTTTCCTTTTCAGCGTATAGACACTATATATATATATATATATATATATATATAAATATTTAAAATATTAAATCGTGATTAATCGCATTATTGTCATGAGTTAACTCGTGATTAATCGCACACTTTTATCAGTTCTAAATGTACCTTAAAGGAATACTTTTCAAATCTTTAATACGCTCATCAACATGCACATAGACAAATATGGATGCTTAATGCAAATGTATGTTTATTATTATTAGTGAAACAAAACTCAACATAGTGCATGGAGACAAAATATTCTTGTAAATGTTTTAAAGTAATGATGGTGTTTTAAATTACGTAAATCATCAGGAACTTTTGCCACGTTTCCACACGGACAGTTTTAATTGCCGGACGGCGGATTTTGATGTTTGATTTGAAACTTGGTGCAAAACGAATGTTTAGTGACCAAAAAAATTGATTTTTTTTTCTTTTTTTTTTATATCTGAGTAAAGAAAAAGAAAGTTGTGAATAAATGCGTGTTGCGTTGAAGGTTTCTTTTATATTAATTTGTTGAAATTTTTAATAAGAATGGTGGCATTAATCTCGCGTTAATAAAATCGGTGCCGTTAAAATGGATTTGCGTTAACGCGTTATTAAAATATATTAATGTTCAGACAGACAGACAGACAGACAGACAGACAGACAGATAGATAGATAGATAGATAGATAGATAGATAGATAAGTGTCTAGATCTCTTATAATACTCATTTAGGACGTTTTTAGCATGTAAATATTAAAATGTCAGAGCCTGTGAATGTCAGTAAAGATGTAAACATAATGTGTTGAGAGCCGAGAAAACAATAACAGAAATACCAAACTCACAAAAAAACAAACAAAAAAACAACATTGTCAAAAACAGGTTAAAAAGCAGTCACTCATACTTACACACACACACACACACAGACACACAGACACACACACACACACATACACTCATACATACACGCAATGGAACAGTAGGTGTTTCATCTGAAGCGTTCAGGGGAAAATGGTCTGTCACTGACTTTTGTTTGTACTCGATGCTTAACGTCCTCTCGAGCGGGCTAATGACAAAAGCCGCGGGTAGTGTTTAATAAACAGAGGAAAGGCGACGCGAATATGAGGCTTGTAACAGAGGAGCTGAGGAACTGCAAGGCCACTATAAATACACCTTCATGTGCGTCACTATTATTAGCCTCCTAAGAACAAAAGAAATTCCCTGGTAATCGAGTCGGGCCGCGAGACGTCCTCCGAAGCGTTTTTTAAACGCCGCCTTTTCCATAAGGTGGACTTGGTTACAACACTCGTAAATATCGTGTCGCGAAACGGCCCTCTAAATAGAGCTCCCTATTGTGTTCAAATGAATAAAGAGAGAGGGAGAGAGAGGGGGGGAAAAGAGAGGGAGAGAGCCACATATTCCGGGGGTTACTTCATACACTTTTTAGAGGGAAAAAGTTCAACTCTGATGATAATACTACTAATAATGGTAGACTGGAGATGTGCTGTGAGCTTATTAAGTCCAGTTTAGTCGTTCACACCGTACATGCCTTTCCTACTTGCGTCACCATCATGGCAAAGCAATAATATGCTTTTAAATGAATAAATGATGAGGGTTGAGATTTTTTTTTGGTGGACATTTTGGGCATATTGTACCACTGATTCTGCATTTGAGATTTGACATTTATTATACATTTAGTACAATTTATTTTACAAATTTTTGCAAATCTGTTTCCTATATATTGAGTTATATATTGGGTTTGCACATGCATTGGTGTACGTTGAGTGCACTTTTTTTTTCCTTCACCGAAAGTGTGTGCAAGTGTGTGCTGAATGCGTGAGCTGGGCACAGAGAGGAGAAGAGAAGGGGGGAAACAGATGCACTTTTTTTTCCCTTGTTGTCAGACCCGTGCGTGCCTGTCTTCTCCCGGCCCCTGCTGTTAGCGTTTGACATGTGGGGAGTGATTCACGTCCACCGAGAGATCGGCCTTTTCATTGCGTTCTCCCTGCCATTGTTTAATAGATAGGATGCATGCGCTGCACTTTTTCCTCGCCACACAATGGGAACAAAAATACACGGATTCGCCGCGCGTTTCGTTATGCTCGCGCTTCGCCAATACGCCGCCGGGTGTTAAAGGTAAACTTCATCACGTCGCCAATGAACCCGTTCGGTGTATATTTAGTCCTTCGAGCTGATAAAAGTCACCCATGCAAAGCTTACAGCTCCTCGACATGTGGTGCACATATTTATTTTTTACCTGTTCACGGCTGCTTGGGGACGGTCCAAACATTTTTTTTACTTCACAGTGAAAGGAATGACAATACCAGGCCTGCCGTTAAGCCATGCAGGAGTGTATTAAGGCCATGTTCTCTGATTTGTACCCAGCCGCAACGATTGCGCTTTATTGGAAAAGCAGCTGGCGAGCAAAGAGCATGGAGCGAGCACTGGGTTCAGTGTGGCTCGGTCGTTAAGTCTTTTTTTTTTTTTTCACCTGCTGAGAGCTCTCTAATATGTATAAGCTCTAATAGAATGGATATTCTTCCTCCCTGGCCTGTTTGAAAGGAATTTAATTAGGTCTAATTAGTCTACTGATCTGATACACACGGTATTAAATCACTTAACTAAATGAAAGGTGAATGTCGAACCACCACGAGCAGGATGTGTTGATCAGCACAGCGAAGTAAACACACTGTGTTTTTTTTTTTTTTTTTTTTTTTTTTTCTTTTGGTATTTGGTTTGAATAATGCACGTTGGCGGCTCGCTGGATAGATTTCACTGTCCATTAATATTGCATGAATTTACTTTAGTAAACACTCAAACACCTTTTTATTTTCCTTCTTCCTCCCCGCAAATGCCTGACAGTCCAATTTTAGGAGTGTGGCTCAGAGACTATCATTTCCAACCGAGCCCGTATCTACAGGAATTAATAAGGCGTTGCGGATGCGATCTGTGAACTTGAAGGCAATTTATATCAACCCACCCCCTTCTCATGATGCACACACACACACACACACACACACACACACACAACAGTGTTTTTTGGTGCAGGTCAGTACTCGCTGACAAACAGCCCCAGCGCATGAGCCCGCAGATTTGTAATCGCGTCCCCGCACCATTGCATTTGAATTATCCCAGCAGGGCGCTGTCTTGCTTTACATTACAGTGCGGTTCGGGGGGCTGGAGAGTGGATGAACAAGGCACCAAGGGCAGGGGTGAATGCTGAAGGACAGGGGGGGAAACAGGTGGAAGGTTAATGGCCCCTGGACCGGATCCACCGAGCATTCAGACTTGATATATGGGCTTTGGGCCTGGTCGCCGGGCGTAAGCTTTCAAAGATATATTATTTCATTTGAGGAGCAGCGTTCTCATATCCCACATTTGTCCACTGATAGATGATATCCCCATGTTCACCAGCAGCCACAATCTGAGATGGTGTGTGAGTTTTTCTAAAGCATGCTCCTGTACATATTTCTCTATCTGTTGTTTTTTGTTTTGTTTTTTTTACATCCGTAGACCTCTTGCCTTCACGTTGTCGGCCGAAACTGTCTCCTGTCTCATCTACACGCTTATGGATTAGTGGCTCCTATGTCTTTTTAAATATTACATCAGGAGAACGGAAGCAAGGCGTCGAACTCTGCGAATCATAAATGAGGCCGATTTCCTTTTTTCCAGCGTATGAATTCTTGAGCGGGACAACAAATTCGATTTCACTAGCTACGATGCGGTGTAAAACGTTAGAGAAATGTCTATAATTGTTACACAAAACGTCTTAGTTCCTGTGCTCCTTTTTGTCATAAACGATTGATTGTTGCCATCAGCTGCGAAGTAGGGCTGCGTTGTCCTCGGGTGTCTGGCGCTTCATCTCCAGAACCTCAGAGACATGCCTGAGTAGGGAGGAAGGAAGTGCACACACTTGTTAAAAGAAAAGATTTAGGGTCCGAACTCCCAGCAGGGTCGTAAGAGAGACTCCAGAGATGACCCCGCAATGGCTGGACACGGGTCTGCTCCTCCGCTTGTTGCTTTTTGTGGGAGATAAAAGCTTTTCACGAACTCCAGGTTCTTGCCAAAGAGACGACAGATATCCAGTGCAACATTTGGTGACACACCATTTAATGCGGTTCAGGGTCTAGATCTAGTTTCGGATTCTGAAGCAGGTGTAGGTCGAATACATACAATACAATTTCTCTACAGTCACCTTAAGGCAGGATAAAGAGGACACGAGAACTTGGTGGTGTTGGTGGTGTTGGTGCGCGAATCCTGGAATTCCTGCGCCATGTCTTCTTTTCTTTGCAGTTCAAAGGTCGCTACGTCACTCGCTGCACCTCTCGCTATTTTGGACTAAAGTTCAACGCGGGGTAATAAAAACACCACTCAAATGCCTCCATAATTCGTCCCTTCTCCGACTACCCAAATATCAGCTGACATATGGCGCACTAATGCGCGCTACCTCATTCACAAAGCCCCTATAGTTTTACACCTGTTCTTACTAACGGCTTTCGAAATGAAGCTATAAAAATATTAAAAGAATTTAAAAAAAAAGCTTTTACTACCGAGACAGCTTGCTTTATGCGGTCGTTCCCATTTTTCTTCCTTTTTTTTTTTTTTTTTTTTTTTACACGAAAAAACACTTTTTGGGTTCCAATCAGAGTTTTTGTTTTACAAATGAAAAGCTTAAAACATCTACTTTCTTTCCCTCACTGATTAATTATCAGCTTGTAATAGGTGCAGGTCCGAGGCTGACAGCCTCTGTCCACCGCCTCTTTCTGTCAGCAGTTGTCTTCGAATGTCTATTTTTTGCCACCTTTTTTCACTGCTATCTATTCTGGACGTGCTGAAAGGGACCCAAAGACAATAGATAAGTGCGCCGGTCGGTAAAGACCGGCATGCGGTTTAGGTTTACACTTATATTTAAACCGGCGTGCGGAGCTCGGATTTGTGTTGCGCGCGAATGCTTTGTGACTCTCAGCTGTGCAGTGTTATTCCGAGTCACTACGAAAGGAGAGCGTCGAAGCCACCTGTTTATTATAGAGATTTAAATCACTGTGTAGTTTTGCCTTGATGGGGGTTGAAGTTGGGAAGTTGGCAGGGACGGCACTTTCTTAAATGTTTCCATACACATTACGTGCAAGGACATTTTTTTTTTTTTTTTTTTGAGTTATTAAACCACCATTCTTGCTTTATGGCGTATATTCAGGGATGATAAAAGGGGTGGGTGGGTGTGTAAGAGGGGGTTGGCGTTTGCTGAAGCAACATGCAAGTGAAATATTTACAGATAGATAGGAAAAGAGTTGCGCATGATGCAATGGTTTTCACGTACCGATTTGTATTCCGAGACAAGTGTAGATTTATTGCTGATTATATACAAAGAGGTGCACGTGTGTTTTTCTCTATTATAGTACTACTAGCTGGAGTTTAAAGTATCAAAGTCCGTTGCTTAGTATGACCACAGTGAATATAAAAACGAAACGCATTAACAATAAAGCGAAATATATACCATGTAATGGATTTTTTTATATATATATATATACACAAGCTGTTGGATTCGAACTTTCACTTCTAATTAATATCATGCAAATGTGCAAAAATTCGAATTTGAAATATGACCAATATCAAAATTCATACGGCAACAGTTAATCTGCCTCTACCGCCTCAAGGAGGTGCTATCACAAGAAGAAACGCCATGTTGGATAGCTTCCACTGGAGAAAAGCCTGTGCCCTGTGCATAAAGCCATCAACCCGGTTTGAGACAGACTGTCCGGCTGAATAATACAGAAGTCCCGGTCAGTCGACAGGTCCTTCACCCATCCCCCCCCGCTCCAACCCCTCCCCCCCAGCCAATCAGCAGTCATTTCCTTTTGTCCATCAAGGTGTCACACGAAAGTAATAAATATCGATAGCCAATAAAGGCCGACCATAAATAAAAAAACAAATAAATAAATAAATCGAGGGGAAAACACAACAGTGGAAATAAAATCAAATGAAAATGTGGCGGTCAGTGGAAGTGTGGGAGCGCGTGTGTGTTCGTGTGTTCGTGTGTTTGTAGATTGAGCGCCAGCGGTGGATCGATAGCCAGTCGATGCACTGCACAGAACTCATTTTGAATTTGGAGAGCATTATTTTCTCACTGCGCCTTGCTTTGGCAGGAGGTGGAATGGGGAGGGGGTGGGGGGAGGTGGAGAGGGTGCGTGTGTGTGTGTGTGTGTGTGTGTGTGTATTAGTGTGTGGGGTTTGTACTTCAGGGAAATCGTGCTCCCTTGACTTCATGTATATTAGGAGACTAATGTTCAGCTGAATAATTGATTAGATTGTGCTCTGTTTTTTTTAATATTTTTTTGATAATTAGTTGATAGTTTCTTAGCTTTAAGCTTCGTAGTGCTCCACAATAAGAGACTTCCAGTGAGAGCCTCTAACTGTTTTCTTTTCTCCTTTGTTGTTTGGTTGATTTTTTTTTTTTTTTTTTCCCCATTAAACATGTAATGCATTGAGGAACAATGCTTAATACCTCAGATGTACTTCTCATAACCTTCTTCCAGCCATTTTTTTACTCTCTCTCTCTCTCTCTCTCTCTCTCTCTCTCTCTCTCTCTCTCTCTCTCTCTCTCTCTCTTTCTCTCTCTGTCTGTCTGTCTATCAAACCTGAGGTCTGCGAATGCAGCTCTTGATGTTAATCCAAAAGTATTGAGACAACTGATATCTTTAGATATAAACCCAAACCTGTTCCAGCATGACGATGCACCTGTGCACAAAGCCATGAACATATAGACATATGGAAAGTAAGATCTTGAATGGATTCATATAGAGCTCTTTGGAATGAATTGATACACTGAATGCCCACCCCAGGCCTCCTCACATCACCTACATCAGCATCTGACTACTTTAACACCCTAGTATCTAATTTCACAAATTTAGCAAAGATTTCCAAAAGCACATTTCAAAAATCTAGTTTTCCCAGAAGAGTGGAGGTTATTACAACAGCAGATTGGGACTAAGTGTGGAATGGGATATTCAAAAAGCACAGAACAATTTTATGCTCACGTGTCCACAAACATTTGTCCATATAATGTATTTCTAATGATCTTATCACCCTTTCTTTTATGCTGGCATTAAAGTTCATACAAGTGAATATGGGTTTATTAAAACCATTTGAATCCAATGGAATTTTATACAGTAATTACATATAAAGAATTCCATGTTTCAGGAATCAAAACTCGAAATGAGTTTGATTTTTAATGTTTTACTAGTTGCAAATCCTTAGTGTTTGATCGCTACAACATTCCAGCATGGTATGGCTCTTGCAGCTGTTTTTTTATTTTTATTTTTTTGGTACTACACCAGCGTATTCCTCCGCATGAATAAGCCGGTTTACACACAGGTCACGGGTCACAAGTCAGCCTTCCGTAAAGCCTTATCTCAGCTGTTCTAGGTGAGAACACACAAGTGCTCTCGGGTCAGCTCCTGGTCCAGCAAAGGTTACCAGCAGTGTTTATTGTTTTTCGGGCTGCTAGAACATGAAGGCAGTCGCTGGAGGCTACGATCGAACGCTCTGGGTTTTTCTACAGGTTAAAGGTCGGCCTGACGAGTCGGTTAATGTGGTCGGCGTGGGAACTGATCAATCCTTTTTCTTTCCGAGTTGGAGCCAATCAGGAGCGTCAGTTAAATAATGGACCAGACAAGGTTCTAAATCCATACTATATACAGTATATATAGTACTCACAAAGGGATGGTCGAAATCCTTTTTTTTTTTACTCTAGCGTCAGGTCGATCAGAACCTGAATATGAAGCGTAATAAGTGAATCTAACTAGAACCCAAGAAAAAGCTTGATCTCTGGCTTGTCTCCATAGAGAAATGTGGGCAAAGGGACGGTGTCCACCTGCTGCTCAAAGTCCCATCTTATCACTTCTGTGCTTGCGAGGGAGCAAACAGAGAGGCCTTGCCATGATAAACACGGGGAGAGATTTCCACTGGATCAGAGAAACATAAAGCCGAACAAGCCTTTAGTCCTGTGCATCTGCACTGTTATACCAAAAAGCCTTGTTGATTTCTGCATTACCAAGTATGAGACTGAAATCAAGTACATTCAATTCAGATTCATTCGAATAGCGCTTTTAACAATGCATGAATTTTAGTTTTTTTCCCTAATAAGTTAGCCAGAGGTGATGGTGGTGAGGGAAAAAATCCTAAAGCGTTATGAGGAAGGAATCTTGTGAGGAAACTCAATTTGGACTCTCGTTCTCATTTAGAAGATACAGACTCAAGTACAAAACCGTTCATGGCATTGCTACACTATATAAGCAAAAGTTGTGCTTTTTGAGCATTCCATTCCATAATTATAATAACCCTCACTCTTCTGGGAAGATGTATATATACTCTATGCAGTTCAGGTGAGCTTGTGGGGATTTGCCTCATCCATCTGTAAAAGTTGTAGTACTGTAGTACTGATGTAGGTAAGGTGAGGAAGCCCAGTTCCATTTCATCCCAAAGGTGTTCAATAGGGGGTCTTGTTCAGAACTTTATAGCAGGCCGCTCAAGATCCTCCACAGTTCAAGTGAAAAGGAGATTTATCGCTACCACATCCAAAGACATTTTGTACATCTGACTTTCTTGGTAACAATTTGGTAACGATACTTTTGGGCATATAATCTCAATCTTAGGGTTCCAACTAACTGCTCAGCTGTATGAATAAACTAAATCTGCATTCGATTTGTATAAGGTATAAACGTAAATAGCGTCAATCCATACTCAGGATCCACTCGCCATGAAAACGTTAATTTGGAAGCGTACGTGCCGGGCGGACGAACAGATGTCCGCCAGAGATGACACGAAAGCTGCCACGCTGTCCTACAGGCTCATTGAAGTGACTTCAAACCCCACCCGTAGGTTTCTCCAGCAGCCACACTAATCCACATCCAAGAAGTCAAAAGGATTCATGCGCCATTTCTTTTGCACCCCCCCCCCACCCCCAACTCTCCCCCTTTTTCCTTTCCACGTCTTTATGTAAATGTCATTTTGGGATAGTCTTTTGTGATTCCATTAATCTGGTCATTAAGGCACTTCAAATACAAAAAAAAGCTACTTATTAAGAGCAGTTCCAGCTGTGTACCCTCGTTATTCTCGCTTAACAATGCTTGTGGCACGCTACCAAAAACATGAAGAGCGGAAAAAGATAGACAGGGTTTTTTTTTTTTTTTTTTTGAAGGCGGGGAAATTTGGTGTACGTTCCATAATCATCATCCAGGACTTCATTTACATTTGCAAATACAGGACCAGTATACGGGTGAAGTATAGTATAGTGTAGTGTAGTATAGTGTAGTATAGTATATTATAGTGTAACTAATCAGCTGATCACGACATTGTTATATCAGTGCCTGAATCACTAGAATGGATTTTACTGAGGACACTGAGGTTCTTCTTATGTACCGAAAGAATGAACTTGTTTGTAGAAGCACTGGTGATTTTTAAACGTTGGAAAAGAGTTGTTTAAATAAAACCAGACTTTTATTCAGGTTTGGAGGTGCTATAATAATACTTCCTTCTGTTATTTCTTTATTCATTCCTTGCCAGTTTTTTTTTTTTTGCCCTTTTTAGCTGTTTCTTTCTTGCATTCTTTTTTAAAAAATTCTTATGGGCTTTCATTTAATTTGTACTGATTTTCTTTCATGTATGCATTCCTGCTATTCTATTTTCTTTTTATTAATGCAGTCTTTCTTTCTTTCTTTCTTTCTTTCTTTCTTTTTTTCTTTCTTTCTTTCTTTCTTTCTTTCTTTCTTTCTTTCTTTCTTTCTTTCTTTTTTATTTATATCTTACTTCTTTTCTTTCATTCATGCATTCCTGCTATTTCATTTTCTTTTTATTCATGCAGTTTCTTTCTTTCTTTCTTTCTTTCTTTCTTTCTTTCTTTCTTTCTTTCTTTCTTTCTTTCTTTTTTTATTTATTTCTTACTTATTTTCTTTCATTCATGCATTCCTGCTATTTCATTTTCTTTTTATTAATGCAGTTTTCTTTCTTTCTTTCTTTCTTTCTTTCTTTCTTTCTTTCTTTCTTTCTTTCTTTCTTTCTTCCTTTCTTTCTTTGCTTCTTTTTTATTTATTTCTTACTTATTTTCTTTAATTCATGCATTCCTGCTATTGTATTTTATTTTTATTCATGCAGTCTCTTTCTTTCTTTCTTTCTTTCTTTCTTTCTTTCTTTCTTTCTTTCTTTCCTTCTTTCTTTCGTTTTTTATTTTTTATCAATTTATTTTCTTTTATTCATGCATTCCCGCTATTCTATATTCTTTTTATTCATGCAGTCTTTCTTTCTTTTCATTTTTGCCATTTATTTTAACTGCTGTCTTTCTTGCATTCTTATTTATTTGTTTCTTGTGGGTTTTCTTTCTTTCTTTCTTTCTTTCTTTCTTTCTTTCCTTCTTACTTACTTTTCTTTTATTCATGCATTCCTGCGATTCTATTTTCTTTTTATTCATGCAGTCTTTTCTTTGTTTCTTTTTTATTTTTCTTCTTTCTTTCTTTCTTTCTTTCTTTCTTTCTTTCTTTCTTTCTTTCTTTTTTTCTTTCTTTCTTTCTTTCTTTCTTTCTTTCTTTCTTTCTTTCTTTCTATTTTTTCCATTTTAACTGCATTCTTTCTTGCATTCCTATTAATTCATTTCTTGTGGGGTTTTCTTTCTTTCTTTCTTTCTTTCTTTCTTTCTTTCTTTCTTGTCTTCTCATGATTTCTTGCATTTGCTTTCGTTCATGGAATCATGGCATTTACAAAAAGACAGGCTCATGCAGGAGACTGAAGGGGACAAATCTTTCCCCTGTTTTAAGACATGTTGTCTTCTTTGTGATGCTTGATGTCTTCGACAGCATTGTGCACTATAGTGATCTGTCTGAAGCTCTGGAGACAGGAGATGCTTCGGAGGTTTTGTTCTTGTTGGAGTTTTCCATAAATGTACGATACATGTGCAGTACTGTTGAATGAATCAGCCTTGTTCTGAAGCACGTGCTGAACACTTTGTATTCAATTATGTAGCGTTTTGGAAAGTTTGTCTTATCAGCCGTCTTTTTCAGCTTGTTATGACTTGAGGAAAAATTGTAGACAAAATAAGCCAGCAGGAGGTGCTGAGGCTGATGACGCCTCTCAAGGCAATGAAGATAAATGAAATACATTTATTCTTTGCATGGAAAATATAAAGAACTTTTGGACTTTTCCCCCCTTTTTTTTCTATGCAGTTCACCTCAAATGCCAACAGGTGAGTATCAGAAGCAAACTATTTTCCGTTGACACTCTTGATAAGATGCTGTTTGCATAGAACAGAAGGAGAGAGAGGAACGAGTTTCGTGTTTTTTCTCCTCCCTCATTTCTCATGTCCAGCGGTCAGCTACACGGTGTAATCATTGATGCCCTGAGCCATGAGAGCCACACAGCAGTCACAATGGTGCTGTTGTTCCCAGAGCTCGGCTTCCAGGTGAAACGTGTCACATCGGGTTCCCACAGGAGCCAGGGAACATCATCACAGAGCCGGCGAAATAATCACAGCTGATAAACGAGGAACACTTCTGCACAAACAGATTAATTAGCAACCCGGTGCAGCGGTGACACGGCTGCTGAGAACCAGCGCAGCTGATTTGTGGCCCAGTTCAAATCAGATTACTGATGGAATGGTGGTGTAAGGAGGAGGGAGAGGAGGAGGGAGGGTGTAACCTGGACAAGTGAAATGCAGTGTAGGAAAGTGCAGGGGACATTTTATGTTATAAGATTTTATATATATATATATATATATATATATATATATATATATATATATATATATATATATAATGTGTGTGTGTGTGTGTGTTTCGTTCAAAAAAAGCACAACTGGTAGATTTGATTTTTACTGTATAATCACTTGATTTGATTCAAAGCATTTCTTCCATTTAGTCTTTCTTTTGCCTTTGTTCTTGCTTACATTCATGATTTCTTTCTTCATTTCTTGCTTTCTATCATTCATGCATTCATGCTATTCTATATTTCTTTTCCTCATTTCATATAGGTTTTTTTGTTTTTCTTTTCTTTTTTTTCTACTTTTTTTCTTGCTCTCTTTTTTGCATCCATTTTTATTATTATTATTATTAAATCCTTGTTGGTTTTCTTTCTTTTTTTTTTCTTTCTGTCTTTCTTTGTTTTTTTCATACTTTGGTTCTACTGACAGGTTCCTATGTGAAATGGGAATCTGTATTATTTCTTTAATAATCCATATTGGAATCATTCGTGTTTAATGGAGAAAATGAAAATGTCTGATTGTTTATTCCAGCTGAGTTGCACCGAATGACCAAACATTAATTCTAATATTATGAATATACACAGACACCAGTAATGCAATAGTCCTTTAAACCTGCTCACAAGCGACAAAGTAATTATATAATTTCAATATTTAGTCCCTATTTGCTCTTATAACAACCTCCACTCTTCTGGGAAGAAGTTCCACCAGATTTTGGAGTTGAGATTTGTGCTTATTCAACCACAAGTGTGTTGGTGAGGTAAGCAGGCCTTTGGGGCACCCCTGTAGTTCCAAATCATTCCAATAGGGTTGAGTTAAGAGCTCTATAGCAGGCCACTGAAGATCTTCCACATCTTCCAACCCATGTAAACCATATCTTCATGGCTTTCTTTGTGAACATGCTGAAACAGGTTTTGGCATCCAAACACACTGTACATTTGTGTGCCTCCAACAGTTTTGTAGAGACCCACATATGACTAATTTTTTATATATTTTTTTTCCTGCAGGTTGATGACCAAATGAAACTCCTCCAGAACTGCTGGAGCGAGCTTCTCATCCTTGACCACATCTTCCGCCAGGTGATGCACGCCAAGGAGGGCTCCATTCTGCTGGTTACGGGGCAACAGGTGAGCTCGAGCTCCATAGCGTTCTTCTTTACCTGAGCATCTGCACCGCACCTCCCTGTAGAGCTCATCAGCTCATCTCTCGTCAGTGTGGATCAGTGCCCCCCCCCCCCCCCCCCCCTTAAAGTCCTATCGACTGGCTGTGTCTGTGCAGTCACTACCACATTAAAAATAGATTACACTTATAGGTAGGAGTTAATGTGATCAGAATAATCAATTGTGCATTTCATAGCAAGTCAGCAGCCGAGTGCAGGAAAAATAAATAAAATAGCTGGTTAAGCATGCGCGAGCCGTCGCGCCGCGTGAGAGGAAAGAGACGAGAGGGAAGAAGCTGCGATTTACTTTTGCTGGTCACTGAGGAACAGCAGTGGGTGGATGCCTCGGGCCTTTGCTCAAGTTCTCAACACAGGGGGTCCTTTCATTCCTTACAGAGCACACACACACACGCACAAACGCAAACACAGTCCCACTCAAACTGCTTAAATCACTCATTATGCCTAGATTATGGCCAGCCGTACATGCGGTTTTAATTTTTAATCGTTTTATTCCCGGCTTTCTACAAAATTCCGAACTTCAACAAATTGCTCAAAAACAGGCATAAATATTAAATGACGGAGAAACAGGCGCCGGACAGCCTCGCTTCCATGTCCACTAGACAGACAGACAGACAGACAGACAGACAGACAGACAGTAGGTCAGAATAGAGAATTCACTTTTTGAAAAGAAAAAAAAAAAGCAAAGGTTTGTGGACACCTGAGCACAGGGTTTTCGAACATCCTGGTCCACATTTGCTCCTATCATAACCTCCACTCTTCTAGAAAGATGTTCCCTCTAGATTTTTGGAGTGTGCTTGCGGAGATTTGAGCTCATTCAAGGCATTAGTTAAGGCCTGGGGTGAAATCAGCGCTCCAGTTCGTCCCAATAGGGTTGAGGTCAGAGCTCGGAAACAGGTCACACAAGATCTTTCACATCTTATAAACCATATGTTTATGGAGTTGATTCGTTTCTCATGGACGCTTCCTCATCCAAAGACATCCGAGTACACTTGAGCGTGTTTGACTTTGTGAGAAGAACTACGTATGGCTGGAAAAGTCAGGTGTCCCAATACTTTTGTCTGTATAGTGTATATCTGAGTAGGCCTCATTTTTTTCTTTCATTTCTAAATTTCCAGCAATTAATATTTTGTGATGTAGAAAATAGTAGCACTGAGAATAGAATAGAATAGAATAGAATAGAATAGAATAGAATAGAATAGTGGCACTGAGTTTGGAATTTGGGCTCATTTCCTTTTGGTTTTTATAGTAAATGCAAAGTTTTTTCTTTCTTTCTTTTAAATCTGAATTATTGGTTGCCTTTTTATTTACATACCTATTTTAAAGATTCTAAAGATATAAAGATACAGAATTTAAGCCTCGCTGCGAGCTGATGTCTGGGTTCAGTGTGTGTTTGGTGTGTGGTCGCGTCGTGTAGTGAGGGCTGACCGAGAGCAACAGGGTCCGTGCGGGAGGCTGCGTCTGATTTGCATATTTCGGCTTAATGAACAGCTGGTGTTGAAAGAGCCTGTGGGGAAGAAAAAAGAAAAAACCACACGTGTCCTATTGCGACCTATTATTTTACAGCAGGCCAGGATTGACAGCCGGGTCTCTCTTTTATTTCAACATAGCTTGACGTTTTTTTTCAAGTTATCATCCAGAAACTCCATTTAAACGCCCTGGAATCCAAATCGCACGTACATAATGCTTGGTTTTACGTTTACATTTACGACATTTAGCAGACGCTTTAATACAGAGACACGTAAAAAAGTGCTTTGAGTCTCTATCAATGAATTAATCGTCACTGGTTCGCTAGATTAGAAACTGAATCAGCGTAAATATATATATATATATATATATATATATAAAAAGCATTAATACAGTAAGGTTTGTATTAAAAAATGTTGAAGAAAATTTCCAAATACCTTAAAAAATATCCTGAGAATAAAATTTTTCACAGATTGTTTTTGTTTTGTTTTTTTCAAAAATGCCACGGAACGTATTCCAGGGCAGAGCGTGAACATGGAGCGAGGAAGAACGAGTCCGAGTGCTTAAAAATATCATTCATCATATTTACACGATAAATAAATTACGGCCTACCTGCATTTTTTAATTGCAAATCCGCCTCCCAGGGAGCCCTCGGTGCTCTTCGGGGGCCGGGGCCGGGGCCGTCTACCCACCTGCAGGAAAAAAAAAAAGAAAAAAAAACTCTGGCACAGTCAATTATGGTAATGAATTGTCAATAAATATAAAAATTTAATATGGCCTGCTTACAGTGAGTGGCAGCTAAGGACTTGCCTCCAAGACAAATTTGCTGCTGCTGCAGATATTAAGTGCACCTGAAAGGGGAGGGCTGGGCTGTGTAGCCTGGGGGACCTGCGTGCTTGCGCATCTCCAGATCCCCTTTCTTTGTCTGTAGTGAGGGAGCGAGGGTCCACCAGTCAGCATCCTGGGGATCCAGAGAAACGTGCTGCTCTTCCCCTGTTTATATGGATGTTGATTATCATTCTGGACTCACTCTGCTACACTGTCCCTGCTGTGCTCAGAGCACACACACACACACACACACACACACACACACACACTGCTGTATGTGAACCTAGGTGTATAGGACAAGGTCTGAGCGAGTGTGCAAGAGATATCAGATATTCATTCCTCTCCACCTGCCCACTCGCACCCCCCCTCAGGCCCTCCAAGACCCTTCTTGCTCTCGATAGCTCAATGCCCGTGGTGTTCTAGTTCTAAAAGAAGTGTGTATTATGTGTTAGAGGTGCTGCATACTGTTATCCCTTTAACAAACTCTTCCCCCGCTTTCAGGTGGATTATGCGCTTATTGCGTCTCAAGCCGGAGCCACCCTGAACAACCTCCTGAGTCGGGCGCAGGAGCTGGTCAGCAAGCTGCGCTCCCTACAGCTGGACCAGAGAGAATTCGTCTGCCTCAAGTTCCTGGTGCTGTTTAGTTTAGGTGAGTCTGGGAAGAGGGGAAAATAAGGGGTTTCTGGGAGCAAGCAACCCCTGGGACTCCCTGCATCGTACATTAAGGGCTTTAGTGGTCATTTTAGTGGTCACTTTTTTGAAGATGACTACAGGCATTGGGAGGCTGTGTGTGTGTGTGTGTTTGTTTGTGTGTGTGTGTGTGTGTGTGTGTGTGTGTGTGTGTGTGTGTGTGTGGTTTTTATACATATACTGATGTGGTCAAATCGATTTCGTTGATTGATTTTATGACTGTTATGCTGAAAAGCAGTCCTTACCTTTCTTACACAATGTGCAGAGAAAAAAACCTGGAAGAAAAAATCTGAAAATAAAAATCTCTATTGGTTAAAGCGCTGAACTTTCCTAAACCTGGACCTGGACCGATCCTCCTATTGAGTTAAAAACTTATTTTAAAATATTGGTAGAAAATTGTCTCAAGTTCACTAAATTAAACAAATGAATAATAATAATAATAATAGGAAAAATAATTAAGAAGATGGAGAAGGAAGAAGGAGACGAAGGGGTAGAAGAACAGTCGAAGGAAGAATAAGTAGAAGTGGACAAAGAAAACTGAGAATGAGGAAAAAGAAGAACAAGTGGAGGAAAAAAGGTGGAACAAGAAGAATGAAAAGGAGGAGAAGGAAGAAAAAAAATGAGGGAGATGAAGAGATAGAAGAAGAAGAAGAAGAGGTATGATGAGGAGGGAAAAAGAGAAGTAAAAGGACATGGAAACAGATCAACAACAACCAAGAGAAAAAGATAGAAGAAGAAGAATGTTGAGGAGGAGGAGGAAAAAAGGGGGAGGATATGAACAGATTGAAGAAGAAAATGAAGGAGGAGGAGAAAAAAAAGACAAGGAAATAGAAAAAGATCAACAACAACCAAGAGAAAAAGGTAGAAGAAGAAGAATTGAAGGGAAGGGAAAAACAAGGGAAAAGTAGGGGGAGAAGAAAAAGAAGAAGTAAAAAAGATACAAAATAAACAACATCCAGGAGGAAGAAGAGAGTAGAAAAGAAGAAGACTGACAATAACAGCTATTTATTCAGCAGGATATTTGTGATTGCTTTGCTAAACTCATCTTCCCCGTAACCCCTTACATGCTAATACATCTGTGGTTGAAATCCATAAACAGTTCCCGGATTTCAAAACTTTCTTGGAAACTTCCAGCAACCCACAAGGTCCGATGTTCAGCTTGGAGGTGTAAACTACAGAAACTGCAGAAAATCGTAAAGTGGATCCTGAAGGGTTTTTTTCTCTCTCCAGCAACCGAGTCAGTTTCATCCCTCAATCGATTCCTCACTTCTTACATTCACCTGCAGTCTCTGGTTTGTAAAATATCATCCGTATGATCTGCGTCCACATAATTAACTCTTGACCGGGACGTCCTGTTAAGAGACTCCAATCCTTCAGAACCTGAAACGTTTTTTTTTTACGTTGCAATATTGATGTTGCGCGTCGACCGCATTATCATATCTCTCTTGTCTCTCAATTCATGAAATAGCAAAAGACGGGGTGTTTGTTGAGGCGCACAAATGTTTGCTTTGGCTTCGGTTTTGTTTTTCTCCCCACCCTCCCTGTGCTTTTCGAGCCGCGTTCGCTTTTCGACACGCTCCACATCCTTCCGCGCGCTAAACAAAAGAAACAGAAAGGTGGTGGAGCTGCCGTAAGTTCAGCCGCCTCGGCCTTACGGGGGTTTTGTGGTTTGATATGCTTGTTGTTGTTGTTGTTGTGTGGCAGAGGTTTTTCAGCTGGCAGGGGGATGGGCTTCGGGTCTAAATAATTTGGCGGAAACATCATCCATAATAAAACACTCACCTGAGGGAAGTGTATCGCCCCCGGCGCTAGCATCAGCCAGCTCGCCGGCCTGGCTGTGGGCGAGTTAGAGACTGGAGATTAGCGCCTGCGCTGATTAGAATCATCCTGTAGACAGAGAAGTGTTGCTGTGTCTGTGTGTGTGTGTGTGTGTGTGTGTGTGTGTGTGTGTGTGCACAAGTCGGAGAGTCTTGCCAGATTCTTTTGAGGTGTCAATTAATCAAAGGTTAATGAAACGAAGCATGAAATTACCCCTGGTGCTTAATGAAAACCTCGGGCCTCCCTTCCTCTCATAGTGTCCACATGTGGTCAGTTTAGATCGAGGGGATTGTGTCAGTGTAACGCAGTCTAGCGCAGTCTAGCGCAACCACCCCCATGTCTCGCTTCAAACAACAGCACACCGGGATTTCCACGAAGACCGGATTTCAGACTTAATATTCCGAAAGGTCAATTCTACTAGAAAGTTGAAGCACTTGGTTGACTAAAAAATTCATCTATTTCGAGACTTTTTTCACGTCGAGTTCCTTCTGTACTTTAGCTCTCAAGGATCAGACGTCCTTGTAATTCCGGTGCCTCTTCTTTCCTCTCTGACCTGTTTTTTGTTCCCCACAAATGAAGCCTTTTAAAGGAAATCAAAGGGGTATTTCGGCCGGGTTCGACATGTGAGCTGTGAGTTGCGGCCGCTTTTATCAAGCCCGTGATCCGTCACTGTCAGGCCTGCAAGGGGCTTTTTGTAAAGCTAAGTGTCGATAAAGAGGACGATGGAGACGGCTCGACCTGCGAGCGGCCATTCGTTTCCTCGGATTTGTCGAAAGGAGCGATTGCAGCCCGGCCCGGATGTCTTCAAACCGATGGAGTGGCTCTCGCTTGAGCTGAAGGCTTTATCAATGGGGAAATAATTGCACCGAGGGCATTGATTTCCTGCACTGCGAGAGGGGCTACCGAGGCTGAGCGATGATGTTGGCAGAGAAGATCGCTTGTCATGGCTTTTGCCAACATGTTTACACGCCCGAGTTGTCACGTGAGATGCGTTCCGCCATTGGAAGGATTGTTTTTGGTAGGTAGTGGGGAATGTCTGGTCAAAGGGAATTTGGGGGACAAATTTGGGGGGATTCTCAATATTGGAAGAAATTTATTTGTCCAGTCTTATAAGGATAATGTTCATTTCAAAGAGGAAAAAATTCTATTAAATAATTATCTATTGATTATCTATTAAAAATAATTAAAGATCGCTCAGAACTGTGCCGAATAAGTCTGCATAGAAATATTCCTGTGTCTTAACGCGATAACAGAGCTAATATCGATAATAGAGGCAGGTTGAACTCGTAAGCAAAGCACTCTGTGACGCCTAAGTGTGTATTAGTGTGTATGAAAGGGAGACGCTGCAGGTGCATGGTGGAATTTCAGGATAAAAGGTGAAGCTCGTCTTTATTTGCTCTGATTTGTGACAATGCGCGGCAGTCCTTGACTGAGCCGACACGTCTACGCTTCTCTTTCAATGTACGAATTCCGGGGTTCGGAGCGAAAGCATTTATTTGGAATCTTCCGCTTAAAGGTGAAAAAAGCCTCCAATCAACCTTGAGTGTTCTGATGTTTTACAAACCTGCTAGAGTAAACGCACCAGTGGGCATACCCAATGACCCTAATATTCACTCTGGTTTGGTTTTCGCTTCTTGGCCCTACATTTACAAATGAAACCAGAAATCAAGCGCTTAACCTGGACAACATCGGCGAGAGGCTCTCTGCAAGGCGCCGTACTTATTAGGAACCCTAAGAGGCTTTCAGACTTTATCAAGCTTTAAAAGCTGCCTGAGATCGTTCCCGAACCCTGCTGTGTGAAGCAACGGTACAGGCTCCTGTCATTAAAGCCATATCGCAGGCTACCTAGCATACGGAATTCTACCTTTAACCCCATAAACACCCAGGACTTGCCAATATATACTGCTATCTTTATTACTGTAAACATTACTCTTTTATTTATTACTCTTACATACTTGGAGAAAGATTATGCTTATGGGGCGTAAAAATAACTATAGGCATCTTCATCTACAGATCACTTTCAGCAGGTTGTTATATTTGAAAGTAATTATACACAACGCAATGAGGAAGCCCAAGATGAGTGTGTGAGTTCACGACTGCGCCATCTGTCACTGTCAGGTCCTTAACCCTTAACTGCTCACTTATATAAGATGTAGGTTGCGCTAGATTAGGACCCCTGCCCTCAACCAATATAGACAGGGTTTCTGCAGGTCAAATTTAAGACTTTTTAAGACCTTTTAAGACCATTAAGAATAAAATGTAAGACCTATATCATAACATCAAAAACACACAAATACCGAGCCCTAAATTCATGTTGTTGTTTTTAAGTCGAGAACCGCAAAAGATTCGCTCCAATAACAGAAAGCTGATTGCTGGCCTCATTCGTAGTTATAATACAGCGAATTATATTTGAACTAGCGAAAGAAAGATCTACAAACGAAAAAGTGCTGTAAAGCATTTCAATGAGCATTAGAGGTAGTGTTACCTACGTGGACAACGAAAAAATTAAGACCTGTTTTAAAGACCTAGAACAGACTTTTTAAGACCCCCCAGAAACCCAGATATAACTTGCAGCCTGCTAGATCATATTTAGCCTGTTGTTATATATAAATCTAATTATACACTATTTATAGGGGAATGAGGGAGCTCATAGATTAAAATAGATGTTTGATTGGCTTAGTTCAAATCCCAGCACCACCAAGCTGCCATTGCTGAGCTCTTGAGCAACCCTCAACTGCTCACTTGTTATAAAATGTACAAGTCTGGATCAATGCCCTCAACCAATATATGCACTATACAGAAGTGGGAAATGGGGTAGTTCAGTGGTTAAGCTAGACTTTTGATCAGAAGTTAACGAATTTAAATCGCAGCCCCACTATGCTGCCACAGCACTCAACTGTTCAGGATTGTTGCTCTGGATAAGAGCGTTATATATCGGAACACCTGACTTCTCCAGGCATATGTGGTTCTTCTGCAAACTGTTAGTTAGACCTATCTTAACAGGATGTCACTAAATGCAGTAGCATTTTATTTCCCCTTCACTTGAGCTAAGACCTTGAAACTTGTTCCTGTATGGAGAAGGCTTCATGATGATATGGTTCACATGGGTTGGAAGATGTGAAAGATCTTGAGTGGCCTGCAATAGAGCTCTGACCTCAACCTTATTCAGACCCTACATAAAGACCTTACCCTTGTGGAACAAATCTCCATAAGCACACACCAACCTCTAGTAGAACATCATCTAAGGAGAGTGGAGGTTATTATAATAGCAAATGAGGATTAAATACGGAACTGTTCACATTTACAGAAATTCTCAGGTTTCCTTATCCAGAGCGACATTGATCTCATTCATAGAAGTGCCTGGTGTGACTGGGATTTGAACTCAAAACCCTTTAAATCCAATGCTTTAACAATTAAGAAACCACCTCCTCTGCCGGTCACCTAGTTCAAGTGAAGGAAACTGCGTCCTGTCCCTCCAAGTTTATAGGTAGCAATTTGGAGAAGAATCACATATGGCTGGACAAGTCAGGGGTCCCAATACTTTTGTCCATAAAACCTCTACTTTGTCAAGAAAAAAAAAAAAAAAAACCCAACAGCATAGAAGCGATTAAACTGTTTGCTGTCGCATCAGTTATCGTTTGATAACTTTGAGCCGAAATTGCTGTTTTTGCGAAAACTTTCACAAACGTTCCACTTCGTCTCCCGGTTAACGTGATTTAGGACAAACCCGATGAGACGTATGTGCCCATATTGCTCTCTCCACCTGTTCTATGCCTCTCTCTCACTTTCTCTCTCCCTGTGCCGTCTCTTTCTCTTCCCCGCCCTTATTACAAGCTGTCAGTTTATTATAAAACATTAGGAAAGCAGAGGGACACTTGCAGTTACTGTGTTATCGATCGGAAAAGGGGGGATAGAAATCTGTGATTTAGAGCCCGGCTCTCCCGTATTTCCACATTCTCGGGCTCCTATTAAGCCCTGCGCTTTCCTTCGGCTATTGATGTATCAACATTAACAGTTACAAGCAACTACAGAAAATCAATGGCCATCTTTTATTACCGGCTGCAAGGAAGCGGTGGCCAGTCTGCGCTTTGCTACTTAGCAGACAAGAGAGCCTGCAACATACTCTCCACATGTCAGCTGTTTCTTAACTGATACCTGCACTGGAAATATCAATCATAGGAGTGCTGGAGTGTTTGTGAGCTGTTTTTTTTTTTCCTCCTTTTTTTTCTTTACTTTTCTTGAAACCGACTATAGCTGTATTACAAACAGCATCGTGTTTTGCTATAAAAAAAAAAATCGTATCGGCATAAAAAAAGCAGCTAATTATGTAGATACGTTTGAAAGAAGAAATATAACCTGCGGTTTTCTGTCCATCACCTGAATTGGAAGGAGTGCTTTTAAAAAGCGAGAAAGAGCTCTACACGTGAGGCAGGGCCAAAACAGTGCTCCCTTAAAGATTCATGAGACTCGAGGTCCTTCTGGGACAAGCATACATAAGCCTTTTTGTTTATCCGATCAGCGAGCTGAAGTTTATTATTCACCTTCTCTACAGCAGAGCTTTCTTTTTTAATACGTTTTAAAAAGGCCTTGTTGTTGCCTGTATCTGTCTCCATTTAATGTTCTGCTGGTTTGGTTTCTTGAGGGGCATTGTAGCTCTCGGAAGTCCACGATAGAGAAGGGCTTGTACTGTATATGAGAGGGCCGATCGGAGCATAAAACAGAGCTACGGTCACAGGACGACTCGCCCTACTGATCTGATTCCCGTCGTTATTTAAGCGCAAACGCGGATAAGCGTGTTCCCCAGCCGATCTGTCATTTCTGAATCGATCGCGTGGAAGATTTTCACCATCCATAAAAGCTCGCCGGGTTTCACACGTGGGGAAATATGTAGCTCCAGATCCTGGCCAGGTACCAAGTTACACGTCCACCCCCGTGACCTCTGTTGTACGAACGATGCTTTGTTTACTGAGCGCGCGAAAAAGAAAACAAACGAATATTTCTATCGGTTTCTGAAAAATATCAAGGAAACACATCATATCTCAGTCCACAACGAGGTTTCGGCAGCGAACGCCAGAACATCGTGTATTCCATTCTTATTCCAAACACAGCACATGGTGATGGAGGTTGTGTCGGTGCTCTGCCACACATACATGCCTCGTGCTGAAGTCCTGGCCTGAACGCAAGACCTCTGAAACTCGAGACGGTGATTAAACACAAAGACACGAACGAGGCTGACAGCTGCTCGGGTCCGCTCTCTTGTCCTTCTATCGCAACGCTGGGGGATATTTAAAGAAACAAAGCTTCGGAATGTTCGCACTGTCTTAAAAAAAAAACGCAGCATCGCAGGTCCACCTGTAACGTAAAACCCGCGAGTCCATGTAGGGAGACGCTTATAAATGTCTTGGGTTTAATATTGGCGCTTCCCATCCAGCTCCATTTACGGACCAGAATCAACCACGCCTGGTTTCCCGTTCTGGTGTATCGTATCTTTATGGTCGGCGGAGCCAAACAGGGTTACGAAACTGTCGGTTTTTATTTTTATGAGCTCGGGATAAGCGTTTGACGGAAATGTGGATACGATAGTAGAAATAGTATTATTTCTAACGACTCGGGCGGCGTCACGCTTTTGCTTGAGTTATACGCCGTTTCTCCAGCAGACTAGTGATCGGAAGATCCGATCATTTTAGTGGCTCGGTTCTTTAAAAAACTCGTTCTTCAGAATGAACGAATCGTTTTTTGAGCCGCTAGTTCTTTTGTCACTCGTCATTCTTTTGTGCCTCCCATAATTGTCGCAACCTAATTGCATTGTGTAGCATATATGGAAGTCACGTCATAAAAGAACGAACGACTCGGACCAGAGGACTCGTGAGATGAACTACTCCTTTCTGTTTCCTGTGTAATTCACTGCATAGCGTATATGAAAATCACGTGATAAAAGAACGAAGGATTCGGTTTCGAAGAGTTGAAAGATGAACTACTCGATTCTGCTTCCTGTACATAACCTATGGAGATTATACGGTAGAAAAAGAACGAATCATTCTTTGAATCAACTCGTTCTTCTGAGTCGCATTAAAGACTCGTTCCAAAATACGAACGACCCGTCACTACAGCAGGAAACTAAGCCCAGGTTTGACGGGCAGCTTACAAATACGTCAAGTTCTATTACATGTGAGCACAAAAGAGTCCGAATAAACGCAACTCCAATCTGCACTCATGGCTTTCATATTATCTGGGCAGCTTAGTGTTGATTTTAAAGAGAGAGAGAAAGAGAGATGGAGAATATCTTGGGAGAGATGCAAAGAGATGTGTTTCTTTAGTCAGCACAAGCTATGTTCGATAATTAAGCAAGAGTAGGGAATAGAGGGAAAGTGTCTCTTTATATAAAGGAAGGAGACGGGTCATATTATGGATTAACTGTCCTTCACTCAGAAAATATACATCCCCAGGCACTGTGGTGAATTATTAATTCATATTCTTCAAAAATAAAAGAAAGAAAGGAAAACAATATCGATGGGCGGCATCCTTTAATGACCTCATTAGGTTTGTGGTTTGCATTATGATTGCCGGGTTTTTTTTATAAGGGTTGCTCCAGGAGTGTACAGGAGGGATAGTTGACCTCTGAATGATTTCCTGTCACTTTCTCATAAACAAGAATTCTGAAGATGAACATTCTGTTATGCCCCTTCACTCTTGCATGCATGCAATTAGAGGGTGGGAAGACGGGAAGAATGTAAAGCAGACGCTCTGGAGGGTTAGACACCAGGACGAAGAGAAAACGACGAAGAGCTCACGTTCTCCAGGATGCTGCTGAAATGGGCGTGTTTTATGGGCTTGATCTTGGCCCTAAAACTCAAAAACAACATGCCCTCACTTTTTTTTGTTTTATTATAGAGGGGAGGGTGTTCTAAATGTGTTATTAAATGAACAAATAAATAAATAAACAAATCCGTAACAAAATTAATGAACTATTATTCCCAGCACATGTATCGCTTAACAATGTTCAAGCCAGATCAGTGATGAATAAATAGATGCAAATGTACCCCCCTGACCCGAGGAAGAAGCCGAGCATCTCACGGCCTGTATTTGGGCCGCTGATGTTTCTAGTGTTTATTTCATCACACCTAAGGCGTTTATTTTATTTTATTTTTCTTCCTCCACCCCCCCTCCCTTCACTCACCCCTCATATTTGCCCCCACCATGTGAGCGGGTTAAACCTCTCCTTGGGCGACGCAGACGTCTCCTCTACCTGCGTAACCCGCCGGCGATGGGGCTCAGATTGGACTTAATGTATCCCCAGCTGGAACGGTCTTGTTTAATTCACTTTTACAGAAACGGGACACGCCGGGGCTGAGCGGTCCCGCCGGAAAAGCTGAGGAGCAGCAGATTGAGCCTTCGTGCCTTATTTTGACAATGTTGCCATCCCCCCTAAAAAACAAAAAAAAATTCACTTTCCCTTCTGGCTCTATATACGCGCTTAGTAAGGTGGAACACCCCTTCGGAGAAGATCTACAGTCATTGCTATGCATCATTAACAGAGACTGGGAAAGACAAGCAGGATGAGAAGAAAAGAAAAGTTTGTTCAGGAGCGAAAGACCTGCTCCGGGCCACCATCTACCCGCTGATAATAATAAGGAACGGGCGTTAGAGCACTGGTGTGCCACGAGCAACACACGTACGATATAGCGATAATAATCTAAATTTAGGAATCAATGAGCTCAAATTCTATCACAACGATCCAGGAGTCGATTAGCCAAACATGGCAACCACAGTGGATGAAGGAAGCCTTATGGGCAGTCATTCGAAAAAAAAATAAAGCACTGTAAATGACACAAATATTTATGTCTTTCATGGAATCTGGAATCAAACTCTTTCCCTGTTTCTTGTCACTTTTTATTCTTAGTTTTTAGTTCATACATGGAGCACTTTTCTGGTTCGGATCTCAGCAGATCTGAGAGCGGATTCGATTTTGACCCTGCGCTTTGAATCAGTACCGCGAGTATCGCAGGGGGAAAAATTGTGTACACGCTATAATTTGCTCTGCAGCTCTCAGCACGGACAAACACACACGGTTTAGCCATTGGGTAAATAATGGTGCACGATGACCACGCGGGCATTGGCTGCACTCTTTTAGATGGTGTGTGTTTGTGTGTGCGGGAAGAAAAAAAAAAAATAGGGGCCTCCCTGAGTACACCGTGGGCGAAGGGGGCAGGTTCAGAACCACCCCCGTCTTTGATTGGCGTTCATCAGGAGCTCGGGTTAATAATGAATAGAAATGCGATTACAGCCTATCATAAAAAAGTTTTAAAAAGGGGACGCACCGGAGAAGAAAAAAAAAAAAGAAAAGCCCCTTGCCCTTTGAAGCGGCTTTCTCGGAAACGGTAAAACGTGTTTTCATCACGCGAACGGAACAAAAGCACTCGTTCCTAAATTTCGGTCGCTTCGTGATTACTGCGTAGAGTGTAAATCCAATCTTCATGTGCAAATTGCAAACGAATCAGTGGGGGTGATTACATGATTGTGCAGGTGATAGAACGCTCAGTATGATATTAATAGTAAAAAAAAAAAATCCTTCACGTTTTTACATATACTGTAAAAATCATATAAAAAAAAAAAATAGTGCACCAGGAGGAGCGGAATGGGGGCGGAAAAGTTGGATACGAAGGGTCATGTGGCGTGATCGCTGGTGAAATGAACAATGTATCACACAGAACCTAAGGGTCTGGAGTCGAGCTCGAGCTCAGCCGTGCTGCGTACTGAGGCTGTTTCATGTAAAAAGAAAGAAAAAAAAGTTCATAATTAGTCCCACAGTGGCTAAATGTTAGAACAGAGATGGAAGGATAGAAGATAAGAGTGCTTTAACCTGAAGAAGCTGCTGTTTTTCTTTGCTCTCTCTTTCTCTCTCTCTCTCTCTCTCTCTCTCTCTCTCTCTCTCTCTCTCTCTCTTTCTCAGCAGGGGCATTATCTAGCTTTTCTTGCTGTGAACAAATTAAACACAAACACTAATTCCCCTCTCAGAAACCATGATTCTTGCTTACAGGCGAAAAGCGCAAGCCCTTTTTATTGAGCGATCTTTTTTTTTTTTTCTTTCCTTTTCTTTTTCTCCTTCTTTCAAATACAATAATTAGCAATTAAAATCAGCATTATTTGTACCGTTTTCATTAATAAGCTTAAAAAAAAAAAGACAAGACAAGACAAAAAGCTTTAAATCTTATTTTAATGCACACAGCGTCGGGAAATTTCCAGTGTGAAAATCTGGCAACGTGCGAACCCACGTTAATCAGGACGTCGAATTGCGAGCGGCAAACATCGAGTTTTTCGATTATGCTTTCTAGTAAAAAAAGAAAAAAAAACAAAAGAGTGACGGAGCATGTTTTATTTCTCCGTATTCTAGGGGCGGAGCAGAGGTTTTGTAATTGGTCGCCTCTTCATAAATCCCTCCCCTTTCCATACAGAGGTTTGCCCACCTGGTGTCAACCCAGAGGTCATGGAGAACGTCCTCCCCGGGCCCCGTTAAGGACTCGATGCTCGTTCTACAGACCTCATTACACACTGAACAATCTTCCACCCCTCCTCCGTACTCTCTCGCTCTCTCTTTCTCTCCCTACTGGCCATGTTCTGTTTCTTTCTCAGGGCTGAAACCGTTTTTGATTATTGTGCCAGTGCCAGCTGGCTCATTAGCCGGAACTGAGCGAGTCCAGGCACTTCCTCAGATTGCGTGGTGGCATCAGGGGAAGGGTCCAGACACGGATGCTCTCCCCCTCGACCTCGGGTCGAAGAAATTAATAAAAGATCGTCTTTCTGATCGCAAGCGGTTCTTGAGCACCTCATACGGAACGCCCGCAAGCATTTTAGCTTGGTCTACGTCCACAACGAATCCGTAGACCGTCGGATCGCATTCGGAGTCTGACCACATGTTCTGTGTTTATATCCATTTTTAAAAGAAACTATTATTGAAATCTTGGACATTATCGGCCATATCTAAGATTTCACGGCGCAAGAATGAATAAAATGAGCAATAAAATACCAAAAATTTGGTTCTGTATTCCTGCATATGATTATCTCAGACAATTGTTTAGAACTTGGAAGCCCACAATTGTATAGAAAGTCTATGGATGTAGTAGCATTGAATTTTCCCTTCACTTGAATTAAGAAATCTGTTCCAGCATCACAATGGCCCTGTGCACGGCTGCATGAAGATATACTTTACATGGGTTGAAAGATCATGAGTGGCCTGCTATAGAGCTCTGACCTCAAACCTATGGGCTGAACTGGAGCGCTGATGATCTCCAGGCATCTTCACATCATCTAGATCAATACCTGATTTTACTAACGCACTCGTTTGCCCTTGAATGCGCACAAACACATTGCACAGTCTGGTGAAACATCTTCCAAGGAAGAGTGGAGGTTATTATAAGAGCAAATGGGTTGGAGCATTTGTTCGGGCCAACTTTTCAAACCAATAATTACCAGTATATTCATTTTTATAATAAAGCTAATGTAGGATGCAAAGAAATCTCACACTTTTATCATTTGTGTCTCCTCTTCCTCTTAGACGTGAAGAACTTGGAGAACTTCCACCTGGTGGAAAGCGTTCAGGAGCAGGTGAACGCAGCCCTGCTCGATTACGTCATGTGCAACTACCCTCAGCAGACGGATAAATTCGGCCAGCTGCTGCTTCGGTTGCCCGAGATCCGCGCCATCAGCCTGCAGGCCGAGGAATATCTATACTACAAGCACCTGAACGGCGACGTCCCCTGCAACAACCTGCTCATCGAGATGCTGCACGCCAAACGCGCCTGAACGAAGCGCCTGAACAACCACGGCACGCACGCACTGCTCCCAGACTACACCCTTCCAATCCAGCATCATCAGCAGCCACAGCATCGAAAAAAAACACACATACACTCAGATGCCTCCGTACTTCACCGGGCGGTACGCTGCAAGGTTCGTGTGGTCCGGGCTTAAATTTCAGAAGAAACGGGAGTCGGGTAAAAAAAAAAAAAACACTTGAAAACGAGTTTTTGGATGATTAGAGGTGGGAATGGAGGTGGAAATCCATTTATTCCTACCCCCTCATTCTAAACAGTGATGTAACGATGTTCTGATCTATTGGTACATTTTAAACATCACCTGATCAACATTTCCGCTCCGCTCAAAGCACGACGTGTCGAGGGTCGAGACCCTTCTCCTCCAAGACCCTGAGATGTCTTTTCATTATGGCGGCCGGTCGCATGGCTTCCATTCATGACAGAGCTGTAAGAGAGAAGGCACCAGGATCATGTCACTTGAACCAAAAGTGCAGATGTAATGACTTATGAACAACTAAACATACTGTTCATCTAGCAGGACTTTTCGCTTTTCACTCGCGGACAAAAAAACATCTTTTCTTTCAAAAAAAAAAAAAAAAAAATCCATTTATGAACTTTGGACCTCCAGGACCTGTTCTTTCATTTCTAAGTTATTAAGCAGTTATGTCTATCAGGACGATTTCACCCACGAACACCTCGTCATCACGCGGAAGACGCTGTTGCAGAGCCGAGACGAAGAAATACTGCCTCCTCAGTCCAAAACCAGACCAAAGCCTGCTGCAGAACAAACACATACAACACAATGAACAGCAAAAAAACTTTTATTTGTCAGTATTATGTGAGTCTTGCCTTATTTTATTACCATGCTAGCTAACTGTGCTGATGTGAACTATAATATGTAAAAGAAATTTATATATATATATATATATATATATATATATATATATATATATATATATATATATATATATATATATAGTAATAATGTAATACAACTAAGCAGGTGTTTACATTGATGTGGTCATGTCGGAGAGAACTGTGACGTAAATCGGAAAACCCGAGGTGAGCCAAAGCTTGCAAAGCAATGAATTCTTATATCAGAAAAAACAAGGAAAAAACAAAAGAATAGAAAGAAATGCGTTCCTCCGGTTTGCTTTCTTTTTCACTGTGTACAGTTTGCATCTTTTGACCAGTACTTAAAAATGTCGTGAGACACTAAAATCACAAAGGAGTCTTTTTTTAAACTGCTTTTTTTGTTTTTTCCATCTGATTTTATTTTGCCTTTCAAATGTATTTCACTGCTTACGCATCAGCATAATTTATTGTGTAATGCATTTTACCCATGTGGGTTTGTGTGAGTGTGTGTGTGTGTGTGTGTGTGTGTGTGTGTGTGTGTGTGTGTGTGTGTGTGTGTAAGCACAGGGGAAGTCAATGATGATGTATTTGTACATTAAAAAGCATGTTTAAGAAAGAAAAAAAAATGTATATACACAAGCCAAGAAGGAGACCCATCTGTGATGAGAGGAGCGTCCGAGTGAAGGAAGTCATGTGACCTGTGGCACCAAATTATCTTTTCTCCCCCCCACCAACTGATTTCGTTTTCATCTCGGGCGCGATTGTGTTCTATACCAAAGACATCGTATGCCCTTTGACTTGCGTGCAACCGATGAGCGGATGTTTTGTCGTCGGCTGCTGGTCGGAACGCCGGTGCGGAGGGATGGTCTTACACCGATATCGGGTCATGGTTAGTGTTGGAACAGTGATCATTCTGGATGTCAATGAAAGTCCGCCTCAGTTTTCCGTGGAAGTAATTATGGTGGTCTCGCTATATTTATTGAATTTTGACATGACGAGAAAAAAAATAAAAAAGCTCTTTACTTTGTATATATTAGCGTCGTACGTCCAGTAAAATTTCATCCTCTTGAATCCCCCAAATCCTGATCAAGATCATGCAGTGGGGACCTGCTATAGGTACAATTTAAATACAAAGTGTTTTCACAGTTTGTATATTCATGGTTTGATACACTACATGAACAAAAGTTTGTGGACACCTGACCATGTATGGTTTTTTAGAACATTCCTCATTGAGACTCTTCTGGGAAGAGGTTTCACGAGATTTTGTGGGCGAGGTGAGGAGGCCACTCGAGATCTTAGACATCTTCCAATCCATATAAAGCATGTCTTTATGTGCACCAGGGTCTCGTGACTCAAACTCGGTTGTTTAAAAAAAAAAAAAAAAACACATGGCTTGAACGGTCAGGTGTTCTAATACTTTTGTGTTATAAATATATACATCAAAATATATTCAATATCTTGAAAGCTTGAATGAAGAGCGATTGTTGTCTCACGTGACATGATCAGTTTTGGGATTATTATTTGTCTCTGAAGTACCATGCGTCGGCCTCTACATGTAAAGATTGTGAGCTCCTTGACACATCCCTGAATGCCACATCCTGATCCACGTCCTCCCATGGAGAGTTTCCTGACACACTCCTGCACCACACCTGTCCCTCGTATTTCAATGAAATGACATCAGATGAAAACGATTCCTCATTTTATATTTACAGAACAGATAATAATCATGTACAAATATACACACTGCATTTAGTTACACAGAAATTGAAATCAGGATGATGATCAAACAGCGAATGTATTAATACGTACAGACGTAAATGATATTTTTGAAAATTGGGACAAATAAAAAATAATGAAATACGGAAAGACGTTTCTGGGTTATAGGGCTTTATTAAATGCCAGTGTTCTTGAAAACGAAATCACAGTATATGGACAAAAGTATTGGGACACCAATAGCTGGAGGGACACAGTTGAATTGGACGTCTTTTAAAATCGTAGCGTTGAATTTTCCGTTCACTCGAGCTAGGAGACCTGAGCCTGTGACAATATGAACAAAGCCAGCGACATGGAAGATGTGGAAGATCTTGAGTGGCCTGCTATAGAGCTCTGACCTCAATCAGATTGAAAACCTTTGCGATGAACTGAGTGCACCACCAAAATCTTCTCGCCTTCTTCTACTGCACATCTGAATCACACCCTTGTGGATTAATGGGTTAAAAAATTTTTACAAACACAACTGGAATAAAATCGAGATCTTCCCACAAGAGCAGAGGTTATTATAACAGCACTAAACTGGGGAATACATTTGGAAGTAGATGCCTAAAAAGCATGAATCTTATGGTCAGGTGTCCACAAACTTTTGTCCATATAGTGTTAAAAAAAATTGTAACAGTTGTAGGATGAATACAGTACAAAGTCTACACAGTGGCAGGTTTTTGTGATGGAATAGAAATCTTTTTTTTTTTACCTTGATTGCCTTAAAAAAAAAAAAAAAAAAGATCTGAGCTCTGGCTTTCCATTCCAAAATGTTATCTTCTTCTAAACCATTCCTTTTGATCTCGTGTGCATTGGGCTGTTATTGTGGTGAACTTCTTTCTGACTGGTCTTCGGAACTATCCCTGACAACTATCTTTGTCCTGAGTCCTGCCATGAAGCTTCCACCACCATGCTTCACCGTGGATATTGTGCACTTTAGGTGAGGTGTTGCCTCTTTTTTTCCCCTTTCTTTTGTGTGTCTTTTTGCCCAATATTTCAGAACAGGATTTGCTCAGTATTCCTGCAGCTCAATGTTGCTGTAGGTCTCAGCAGCCTTTTCCAGGGCTGATCAGAATTCGTTTACGAGATGACGTGTATTATTCCCTTCATCCAAAGCGTCTTACAGTGATCTTATTTGTACAAGTTGAGGGTTAAGAGCCTTGCTCAAGGGCCCGCATGTGGCAGATAGAACCTTCTGATCATAAGCCTGAACTGCACTTCCCTAGAAGTAATTACTTTTGTTTCATGGAGAAGAAAATCTGATAAATTTTTTAACCACAAAATACCTGCGATTTTACATTTTTATATCTATTGTAAATATCAGAGCTTAGAAAGAAGTGTATTAATGTTTACACGCAGTGATCACAGATTTAAAAAAATAATAAGAATGAAACAAACAAGTCACACATTTCATCTAAGAGCTATATGAAGAAGATGTGAAGAATCGGAGCTGCAGCTAAAACTTGCTGCTGCGCTGTTTTGGATACGAGTTAAACACGTAGCACGAGTGCCGCTCAGAGCCCATGGGAACATGGAGACTGCACGAATCTGCTTTTCTGTCGCCAGAGTGGATCCTGTTATCCTTAAACACAAACAAAAATACATAGAGATGAATGTGAATTAGTAGCAGCAAAAGGAAGTGCTTCTTAAATGTATGAAGAGTGTATGAACGAGTAATGGTGTATGAAAGCTCTATACATTGAAGGAGGTCGGAGTGATCAGCTATTCAATAAACAAAAAATCATTTTCAATAACTTTAAATATTTGAAATTGCAGTGAATTATTAATGAACACTTTTGACTGAGCCAGATGTTGCTATGTGACAAAAAATAAACCCGAATCACTGTGTATTTAGTAAAAAAAAATGTTTTTTTTTTAAATATATAAAGTTGTAAGTGTTGGGTTAGGGTTTAGATTTAGGATTTAAATCAGGGTTAGGATTTAGTGTTAGAATTAGGGTAAAAATTTGGGTTGGGTTAGGGCTAGAAAGAGAGTTAGGAGTATGGATGGGTTGGAGTTAGGAGTAGGGTTGGGTTAAGGGTTGGAGGTGGGATTAGCAGTTAAGTCTGGGGCTAGGTTTAGGGTTTTGGCTATAGGTAGAACTAGGGCTAGTGTTTGGGTTGGGGTTAGGTGTAGATTTAGGCCTAGTGGTAGGCCTAGGAGTAGGATTAGCGGTTAGGATTGGGGCTAGGTTAAGGGTTTAAGGAGTAAGGACTAGTGTAGGGCTAGTGTAAGAGTAATTAGAGTGAGCGCTAGCATTAGATGTAGGGTTAGCGTTAGATGTGGGGCTAGGGGTAGTTAAGGTTAGAGTTAAGGTTCAGGTTTGTGGTAGATTTAGGGCTAGGCCAAGTTTAGAGATGGGGCAGGTTAGGGTTTGAGCTTGGGGGAGGGTAAGAGTTAGCGCAAGTTATGGCTAGTAAGCAAACATTTAAAAAAAATGCTCTTGATGCTATTATAGGCCCATTAGGGCGTGACTCACGCTGCCCCATGCGTGCTCTGTGAGCATTTTCAAAGGAAGACAATCATCGAGCAGGACAGACAGTGACAGCGAATTATGTTTGTTTAAAAATGGATGCAAAATCTTGAATGTTGGAATTCTATTTATAAAACATTTCCATGCACAAACGTGAAATGTAAGTGCACCTGCTGTACCCAACACACCCGAACAAAGGTATGAGCTGCAACACTATATGCCAGATGTCACTATGTTGATCTTGTTCTTGCTCTACATACTGCAAATTTGCAAATTACCAGTATTCACGGTGTGTGACTTCACACGTTCACATGTTTCCAGATGTTTGTCTTTAGTCAAGTTTTTTTTACGGTGGAAAAAAACTACACAATGTCTGAAATTTATTAGAAAACAAGTTTAAAATGTGTAGAAAACTTTACATCTCATCCCAACACGTTATCAGTGCAAACTTCTGATATGAAGTATAAGTATTAAGTTTTATCAAAGCGTTTTTGATTGCTAGACTAAAAGTTTTCCTAACGTGCACAAAAAAAAAAAAGGAAAAAAATAAACGCACGAGATTTGAAACGAACTACAGCGAAGGTCGTCGTCTTTCATTTAAATACATGTATTATGTATAAGTTTGTCTCAAAACAGGGACACCAAAAACACTGCTATGTATTTTCAATCAGTATTAGTCATTAGGGGGGGGAAAAGGGAGGAGATGAGGGGGATTTAAGTACCTGAAACTCGCTTTCAGACATTCCATTAATTACTTGGACAATGGCGCAACTTTAGAAGCACTATTTTCTATTTCAGGACCAAAAAAACCCCAAAAAAACAGGGAGACAGAGAAAGAGAAGAGGGAAAAAAGAAAAAAAAAAAACAACGCGTACGTATTCAGCCCCTTCATGCTATACTGGCACTTAAATCCTACAGACCTTCCATAAAAAAAATAAAAAAAAGACTCAAGGTTATGTACGATTGAAACCCCCCCCAAACACACACAAACAACCACTTCAGAAATCCATTTAGAGTCAGCGCAGGAGCATCTAATTCAAACATGTTGTTCTGTTAAAATGGTCGCGCTCTGTCTTCAAAAACTCTCCTTCTTCCCACTCATGTTGATCTGGCCTCTCGATTAAACTCCCACCTTCTGAAGCGAAGACACTATTACAGGAGACCAGATGCTTTGTTCAAACAGGCAGTTAGATGCACAAAAATGACCTTTTGTTGTCAGAAAAGTTTGGCTGCTGGGGTAAAAACACGCTGGCTGGCTCGGATGAGGAAGACGATGGAGCGCGTTCCCTATGCAAAACCGAGCTGCTCGTCCTATCGCTGAACGAGATCAGAATAACTGTCTGTTTTTTTCTTCTCCCAATTAAGTGATGAACTTTCCTGCCGCGTCGAACGAGAAATGGCCGCGCTGAAAGGTGAAACGTGGTGATGTGCAATTATTCAGAAATGAAAAAAACAAAAAAAAAGAGAAAGAAATGTGCAAATACTCCGAAGTTGCCTTTGGAAAAATGCAGCCCTTCCAAATGAGAGCTGGGCACATCCAAGGTCAGAGCTTCATTGTGTCTCGTCCAATTGAATCCAAGCAGATTCAATGCTTGAGTGTTTCTTTGTCGGCTGACAATGGCAGCGCGGCCTTTAGACGCAGCGTGTTTGATCAATCGGCTTCATAATGTCACTCAAGGTCGCCTCAGGCGGCCTTGAGGGCCAAGTGTGTGTGTGTCTTTACCAGTGGGAATAAGATGTCCTGGCTCTCTTTACCGTCGCGCAGATCCGAAATTTTTACCCACATCCTGATGCCTAATTACATGGAATTGTCCAGTTTATGAGGAACAACCTGCGCATTCAGACAGCCAATCACGTGGCAGCGTTGCACAATGCATAAAATCATAGAAAAATGCTGATTTGCGTAAATTAAAAGGTGCCATGGATGTTGTAGATGAGTTGGTTTGGGTTTTTCTAGAAACTTCCGATCTGTGTGGTCTCTAGAGTTTATACAGAATGGTGCGAAAAACAAAAAACATCCTGGAATCACCAAACTTTAGTCAGCAAAAAAAAAGAAGAATCTGAGGCGATCCAGGCTAAAAGAAAAACCAAAGCTATCATCCGCCTTAATATTTGAATGCGCGGTACGTATCATTTCCCGCTCAAGATGCTCGTAAAGAGCAATTAACGTGATTGGCTGAGAGGATCAACTCAATGAATGTGTACAGGTGTTCACAGCTTACATGTACAACACAAATCCTCAAAATACCCCCCCCCATCCCATATGATGGACTTGTATATACCACCTGCTGGTCTGAAGCTCAGAGATCAAAATAGAACAAGCAGGAATTCATGCAGCGGCAGAATCACAAATCAGATTGGAAAAAAATAACTAAAAACGAGCAATTCACCTCAAATTCTTTCAGGTTGCGTCTGGCATGAAGTTGAGTTTAGCAAAAAAAAAAAATAAAAAGCCAGAAGGACACGTTGGAAAGTGTCGCATTTTTTAAATAGTTTATTGACCAAAGATTGAAAAGAATGCTGTCAGGTAGCTCCAAAAATGGCATTTTCACATTCATAGAGTTTTTTTTTTTTTTTTTTTCCTCACCACCAAGTACAGTATGCAGAATTTCTATGAAGGATAATGAGGAGCTGAATTTAAGGCTAGATGTTGTCCTTGATTTATTCTTTTTGCTGCACTAATGCGCTAGGCGCGTCTTTAAACACCGCCGGTTGCCTCGAACGCATATCTCTGAAACCCGGGAATTTCGCACAAAAGACAATGGCGCAGAAAGACAAGGCGACGAAGAAGAGAGCGACGAAACTTAAAAGCCGGAGATGCGAAGAACATCCGAATTCTTGTTGCTTTTATTGATTTTGTCTCTACAAAAAAAAAAAAAAAGTGTTATCTTTCGCCTTGTGTTTTTTTTTTTTTTTTTGACAACCAGCTGTTCGTAAACACCAGATAGGAAACAAGCACTTATTTAGTCTGCCAGGAGCTCCTTGGAGACTGTGCGGTGGTGGCGTCCCAACTGCAGCTACTTGATATCACAGGCCTGTGTGAGCCGAGTAAACATGACACACTCGAGGAAAAAAAAAAAGAAAGAGCCATATCACATGGGCTGGAGCTCTGGACCATCAAAGGGAATGAGAATAGAGCTCTGGGGACCTGCATCTGTTCTACCATGCCGAGGCTGGATCTCATCACCTGCTGAGAAAACAGGCTGAGCCTGTCAAGCTGTCATTGACCTGTGTCAGGTTTGACCACCCCCCCCCCCCCACACACACACACACACACACACACACACTCCTGACACTGATTTGCTTGAGAGTGCGCATGTAACGTGTATGTACTTGACAGGAGGTCTCGTGTCTCGGCTCTGTAGCTTGGTGTATTAATGTTAAGCATAAGTGATTGGCTGTTAGGGAGTTCGGCGATGACGGCTTTTTCAGCAATTAGACCTTTCCTTAGTCTCAATCAGGATAAGTGCAACCTGTACAATGGAGTGCAACAGTTGATCCAAAACGCATTCGATATATCCATGACTTGTTGTATCTATTGTTTTGTTTTTTCTCCCCCCAAAAAATCATAACTCCTGTCTTCTTTGGAAAGCTACCATACAGTATTTCACTCTAGGTCCATCTATTATCAAAGACCAGCAAAAGCCACTACTGATAGGATGCACCTTTGTGCCTTATTATGATGAAGCCTGGAGTTAAGGAAAAGAATTCTGATCCATGAATCCCGGACATAGAAAGAACAACGTCTGCAGCTCTAGCAGGTGAATTAGATCAATAGATTTTTTTTTTTTCTCCACAGACACAAAAAAAGACAGACTTCAATGTAGAGCGAAGAAAAAAATGCTTCTGGCAATAGGGAGTTAGAGTGAGCTACCGAGACTGAGAGGAAAAAAAAAATCCTGCTCAGACTAAACACGATCTTGTGCACTTTGCCGAGCTCTGATCAAACGTTGCCACCACTTGGCAAGGACTGGTTCGATCAAATTTGGAAAGACTGTGATGCAGAAATTATTGTAATGCATCATGGAATTATTTGGCACTCTATCAAGTGCGGTTTACGGTGATGCAGTGGGGCAGCAACGCCGCCTCACAGCTCCAAGGTTTTTCATTCGATTTGTAGGGAAACACAGCCTTTTTTAAAATGAGACATTGGTTTGTTTGGTGTCTGTGCTGAGGTTCTGTCTGGGTTCTCTCCTTGCTCATGTGGGTTTCCATTTAATTCCATTAAATTGGCTTCTTTAAATTCCCCTTAAGTGTGAATGAGATTTTGATGTGTGTGTGTGTGTGTGTGTGTGTGTGTGTGTGTGTGTGTGTGTGTGTGTATGTGTGTGTGTACTTGATGCCCTGCAGTGGACTGGTTTCCCATTCAGAGTTCCACTGTCAGTGTTCTTTGGAAAGATTCCAGATCCACCACAACACTGAGCAGGATGAGAACATGAGCATGAATGAAGGTGACAAGTGGAACAACAGCACGTCTCCTCCCACACAACACAAGCTATCAGGGGTCAAGCATTTCGCATCTCTGTAGAGCGCATGCCTGTGGCATTTTCACCACTGGACTCTCGAATGTGCAACATTTTGATTACTTGCTGCAAATGTGCATGCTGGGATGTTTTCGGCAAACCGTGGATCTAAAGAGTAGTCATTTCGAGGTATCATAGACTTCCAGGCAGATTTGATGGACAGAATTTGATTGCTTCTCACTATACTTTGCAAGTAGAACTTGGACAGCCACACTTTTTCCAGTTCTACTGGAAAGTTCTATGGAGTTTTCGTCATTTGTTGTTATTTAAGCCATTTTGGTAGAGCTTTGGAGGTATGCTTAGGGTCATCATCTTTCTGGAAGACCCATTTGCGACCAAGTTCAAGATCTTTCTGAACGTTTGCTTCGGCGTTTCATCAGTCGTGATGGTGGTCTTTGTATTAGAGGCAATACCACGTTAGAGAACACAGGAGAACATTTCTGCCTGTGGCCATCAAACCATACAACCCCTCCCTCTGAGAGTTGAACAGCTGGTCCACGATATTGATAGTAGAGATATGGGTTAATATCTTGTTAATATATAAAATATGTTGTTAATATCTTGACCAATTATGTGCAAGAATCACAGCGCAACATTAACAAATAGTTACATTTGTGCAATAACTATTTGCTGCCACAAATTTATTTTGATATATAACTTAATGTGTATATTTATTTTAACATACTTATTTTTCATTTGACTTACAATCTGTACTTTAATCTATTTGTGAGCAACCAAACAATTTCCCTACAGGATCAATAAAGTATTCGGATTTTGTTTATGGCCAGCCAGTTCGGTATTTTTAAACTGACCAGAGAAGATGATAATGAAGATCTTAAGTCTGGCTTTTTTATGCAAGTTTTGAAGTAGGTACCACTCGGGTACCTCAGTCCTTCACCAGTCCTTTACTGTTGTCTTGGGATTCATTTAAACCTTCCTAGGAGCCCCTTAAGTTTCCTAGGAGCTTTCCATATGAAGTTCATTTGTGAACTGCAATTTTTGTCTAAAAGTCTAAAAGTGACTGACCAGCATGAATTCTGACTACAGAATATGAGCATTAGGGTCATCTTTATAATAAAGTTTTCATTTTGTTATATCAAAGTGAAGTTTTCGTTGTTTTATGGTCGGGAACTGTGCAGATAGAAGTAGTTCTGAACAAGAAAAAGAAAAAAATGATATCTATATTTAAAAGAAGATTGCTCGCTTTTTGAACACCCTATTCCCTATTTGCTGTTAATAATAATAACCTCCATTCTTCAGGGAAGAAGTTTGGAGTGTGGACATTTGTGCTAATTTAGCCACAAGAGTGTTAGTAAAGTCACAGGCACTGGTGTAGGAGGAAATGAGGGTGTAATCAGCATTTTAAATTCATCCAAAAGGGTTTGAATAGAATGAAGTCAGAGCTCTAAATGACAGAAAAAAAGACATTTTATACAATTGTGTGCCTCGAATTCTGCGGTAAAAGTTTGGTAAAGAACCACTAATGGCTGAAATATTCATCTAAACTGCTCGTTAACACAGTTGGTACAAGTGTACCTAATAAAGTGACCGGTGAGTGTGTGTGTGTATATATATATATATATATATATATATATATATATATATATATATATATATATATATATATATATATGCATTTAGTCTACTGGGATTTTCACGCACAACCATCTCTAAGGTTTACAGAGAATGGTCCGAAAAAGAGAAAATATCCAGTGAGCGGCAGTTCTGTGGGCACAAATGCCTTGTTGATGCCAGAGGTCAAAAGAGAATGGCCAGACTGGTTCGAGCTGATAGAAAGGCAACAGTTACTCAAATAAGCACTCGTTACAACCGAGGTATGCAGAAGAGCATCTCTGAACGCACAACACGTCGAACCTTGAGGCGGATGGGCTACAGCAGCAGAAGACCACACCGGGTGCCACTCCTGACAGCTAAGAACAGGAAATTGAGGCTACAATTCGCACAGGCTCACCAAAATTGGACAATAGAAGATTGGAAAAACGTTGCCTGGTCTGATGAGTCTCGATTTCTGCTGCGACATTTGGATGGTAGAGTCAGACTGGTGGTTCAGGCTGGTAGTGGTGGTGTAATGGTGTGGGGGATATTTTCTTGGCACACTTTGGGCCCATTAGTACCAATTGAGCATCGTGTCAACGCCACAGCCTACCTGAGTATTGTTGCTGACCATGTCTATCCCTTTATGACCACAGTGTACCCATCCTCTGATGGCTACTTCCAGCAGGATAACGCGCCATGTCATTAAGCGCGAATCATCTCAAACTGGTTTCTTGAACATGACAATGAGTTCACTGTACTCAAATGGCCTCCACAGTCACCAGATCTCAATCCAATAGAACACTTTTGGGATGTGGTGGAACGGGAGATTCGCATCATGGATGTGCAGCCGACAAATCTGCAGCAACCGCATGATGCTATAATGTCAATAGGGACCAAAATCTCTGGGGAATGTTTCCAGTACCTTGTTGAATCTATGCCACGAAGGATTAAGGCAGTTCTGAAGGCAAAAGGGGGTCCAACCCGGTACTAGTAAGGTGTACCTAATAAAGTGGCCGGTGAGTGTATATATAGCTAACATGGGATTGTGTGACAGTCACTCTATCTCTCTCTGTCTCAGTATTAGTGTACAGTGGAACCCGCTTATCTCGCCCTCGGTTATCTCGACAACCCTATTAAGTCGACGTTTTTGAAGTGGAACCGCCAAATTCTCGCTTTTTCTAAGCATTTTTTATCGGTTATGTCGCCGATCGGTTTTATCTTTTTTTATGTCGCCGAACCCTAATATCTCGAGCACAAGGGGGGGGGAAATTTGCCATTTAACGTCGATTATCTCAGTGCAGCCGCAGAAGAACTTGCGAAAGTGGCGGAAAAATCAAGGCTTACAGCTGCTACAGGTGTTGTATTGTATACTGGTGAATCTCTGCTGTTAGTTAGTGCTAGTGTTCGTAATGTTAGTAGGGGCGCGGCGCGGCTTTGGGAAGAAAAGAGCAGCCGTTGAGAGAGTGCCGGTGGGAAGGCACGCACCGGGATACGCATGCGCGATAACAACGACCGCCGTGAACCAACATATACCAACAATAACGGACAGTGAGAGTGTGGAAGTTTAAATAGGAGCTGGTGATGATGATAAACCAGCACCATATGTGCACGATTGAACCCTGGAGCTTCAGAGAAAGCGGCCGAGAAAGCACCTGACACGCTGAAGGGGGCTGAAGGGGGCGTGGCAGGTGGATTCCTGACAGATAAACATGTACTGTATGTATTTTTATAGCATGCCTTCATCAAACAAATCGCGGCAACGCTGTTGTGTAAAAAAAACCTTCAAAAACACGTGCATGCACATTCTCATTTATTAACGCACATCATGTACATAAAGACATTTCAAGCACGTTAATATATTGCCGCCATTTTGATTTTCGTTTATCTCGATCATCGGTTACCTCGATGCTTTTTGGCGACCCCCTAGGACATCGACATAACCGGGTTCCACTGTATTATATTATCTATAATAACAGATAATACATTGAATAAACTCTTGCCCATATATACAGTATATATAATACACTAATATAATACACTATATATATATATATATATATATATATATATATCACTGAGCGAGATCGAGATCCAGCTCTTTGTGATGAAGAAAAAAAAAAAAAGTCAAACGTTACGGCTGAATGTTAGCATTAGGCTCCGTTGTACTTTCGTGCACGAAGGTAACGGAGATCACGAGAACGAAAACGGGCACAAAGCAGCACTTTAATGAAGAAATATCTCGAATGAAAAGCATGTGAAGTGATATGGACTAAATGTCAAGAGCTTTATAATCGAGGTTTCATGGAAAAAAACAGTCTGGAGAGACTTCGTTTTGACGCTGTTCGTAATTGCGGCAGCCATAATATAATACACTAATACTGACAGAGAGAGAAAAAGAATGAGTGAGGTGACGACTGTCACACAATCCCGTGTCAGCTTTGTCATGTCACACTCTTCTTCACATGCTGACTTTGCCTCATGGTATGCGTAACAACCGAGAGGTCACATCCAGGTTGGTGTCCTGCAGATCTAATGGATTTATCTCGAGCTCCTGACCCGCACTGGAGGTAAACAGGAAAATGCTTGCAGGAAGGAAGTGCTCCATTTTTTTTTTTATACAGCTGTAGACCTGCTGTACATGAACATGTTGCCAATATACTGATAATCGAGTAACAGAAAGGATCTGCTCAACATGTACTCTAAAATACATCAGTGGTTTATATACGATGCGTTTGTCCATCATGCATACAAAAAATAGGGATATCATTTTAAGATAAAGACCATATCTCATTTCCAGACTCGTTTATCGAAAAATCAGAAGGATTCCTGAACTCCTGATCTCTCAGAGGGTCGCCCGCTTTAAAACACTAAGCCGGAGGTCAATGCACGGCCTGTAGGAAGTGATTTCATGAGTGAAAAGATGTCAGCTTGTTTTCCTTTTCTCCTTTCCTGTTGTGCTCCGATGGTCGCTTCCTCTCTAGCGGGGTGTTGCTCACCAATCCGCCCACGCCACGGGGCGGAAATGTCCGTCACACACGCACGATGGTTCGAAAAGGGGGGTGGTGGTGTTTGGGGGGGCGTGGGCGGAGTCAGGGTGGAGGAACAGCTCTATATAGGGGTTCTGCATGAATGATTAATCAATGCTCACTCACCAGGATGAGTGTTTCCTTCCTGGCTTTTTTATCTCTCGCATATTTCAGAGCCATTCACAAAACACGCGTGCGGGCGGCCAGGGCACGGTGACCTACACCGGTGTTGTTTATAATGGATGAGCGGCTAACAGAGCTCTGAATGGTGAAGCTCTCACAAGAAGGAGGTACGGTGAATGTGTTATTCACTATAAGGACAAAAGTATTTGGACTTTGAACTCCTCCACACATATGTAGTTCTTCCCAGACCACAAAGTTGGATAGTTAGATATCTTTTGACATGGAAGCACTTGAAATAGGAGACCCAAACCTGTGCATAACCACGCTCCTGGGCATAAAGCCAGCTGCATGAGGCTATGCTTTACACAGGGTGGAAGATGTAGAAGATCTTGAGTTAAAGATTTCTAGCGGAACATCTTCCCAGAAGAATGAAGGTTATTACAGGAGCAAATGAAGACTGAAGGTAGATTGGGATAGGATGGTCAGTTGTCCACAAACTTTTGGCCAGAGATGTTGTGATAAATATGAAAAGCTCAGAAGCTGGTGCTGGTGGTCTGGCCTTCTTCCTGTGCTGTGATTCAGGTGCCTGCGGCAGCCGTGACACAAGTCGCTCGCCGTTCTCTTCCTCCCCTCGCTGAAAGATTAGTAGGAGCAAGTGTCCTGTCAGTGACGGCCCCCAAGTCGCAGGAAATAACATCAGTGGCGGGCCGCGTCTAACGAGGATGTGAGACGCCCCGATGGCACATTAACGACCGGCCTCAGACGACCGGCTGCGTCTCCAGAACAAAAGAAAGCGCAGCTGCTTTGATGAGAATCGGTTTGAATGGGAGACCGGCGATAACAATAACACGGGCACCACTTCAAAGCATTTCGCTGCACTCGGGTTCGCTGCTTTTTGTCCTTATAAAACGCTTAAAAAATTAGCTGTTTGCATGTCGTACATTCTCGGGTTATCAAGTCGCACATAATTTGAGAGAAGTCTCTTCCCCTGGTCTAAAAACACAAAAAATAAGAGAACGTGAGCAGGTGTGAACGAAACGTGTAGAGTAACGTGCGTGCGAATGGGGAGATCTCTGTGTTGTGTGTGTAAGCAAGAGAGAGAGAGAGAGGTCCTGTGGTTGACAGCGGGTCCCTTGTCAGGATATGTAACCGCACACTGCCAAAACAGGAAGCTCACTACTCCCTTGGTGACTGACACACCCTGGCTCGCTGGTGGAAGTCCACACAGAGTCCAGGCCTGGGCTGTGAGAGATCTCGTTCAAAGTCTCGTCCCTCAAAAAATGACGAGAATCGCAAGGCAAGCGTGTCGTCCGGGTCTCTGCAGGTCTTCCTCGTGGTCGCAATTTGATTCTTACGTGTTACTAATACACGTCAGCGATCCAGAAATGATTTTCCATGCGTGTATTTGTTTGTCTTTTATATTCGATGGGTGGATTCGAAAGTGTGTGGGGGGGGGAATGAAAGGCTGAAGGACACAGAAGGCCCAAATTATATGAATGTATGAGGTACTCTGCGTCAAATGGAATCAATATGTCGAAATTTCAGCACGAGGATGAAAACAGCAAACATCGCAGGACATGCCTGGTGCCGTTTGCGGGACTGTTTTGGCACAGCTGAGAACGATCAGCGATCGTGCGTCTGGGGATCGCTACAACGGCGATTTGTGCAGATCGTTCGTTCGTTCGTGCCCCGGCGAGTATCGTTACGACCCCAGGACCCCCGACTCGGTTTCTTCGCCCTGTCAGTGCTCCCTCTGGACTACTGCGACCTTGTTCATGGAGTGAAGTTCCTCGTGCTCAGATTGATTCAATACCACTAGTAATACCCTTGAGTGAAGTTAAAAGTGTATACTTTTACTACTAGTCACTGAATTTTGATTGCAAGTCAAAATGAATAATCCAGTCTGGGATAACAAACTCGGTGTGGCTCCATTTAAACCTGGATGAAGTCAAAAAAGATTTTTTGTTTGCTTGCCACCAGAGGGCCACTGCCCTTGATATCCCTTTTTTTTAATGAATAGAACTGAGTGCATTCTTTTCAATAACAGAACCGGCTCAAACCGGAATCGACTGTCTGGGCGCTATTCCTGAAAGCACGTATGAAGTATTTGACTGCTGAAAGCTACAGCTTCATGTTCGAAGCGGGACGGTGAAGGCTTACCTGCCTAGTCGTGTGAGTGGTGTGAGTGCCACAAGCCAGACAGCTGAGATCTTCTTTCAGGCTGTCACGGACACAAGGGATGGAGAAATGCCCTGTGGGAGTGGGACAAGGTCACATTATGAGTCGGTGAGACAGCTGACGTCGGACGTCGTAATAACGTGAAAACGGCGAAAAGCTTGTGCTGTTATGTTTTCATGATCGGAAACTATGATGATAATACAATGTGTGGGGCGATTCAGTGTTCCTGATCCACCTAGTGGCATGTTTTCTGGAGGTAGGATGGAGCTCAGAGGAAAACCAGACAAACACACACTAAAATAAAACTCTGCACAGACCAGAGTATCGCATTTTGGTGCTGTGAGGAAGCGACTGTGTGTCTTCAATCATGGCACTTCTGACCACAGGCTGCAGGAAGGATCCTACATTACTGAGTCATTATGAGCATTCAGATACACTGTATGGACAGAATTATTGTGAAAACCTCACATTTCCAGCCATATGGGCTTCCCCAAACTGTAACCACAAACTTAGAGATCCTAGGAGAACAATGCTTTAAAGTGCACAAAGCCAGCTCCATGAACACGGGTTGAAGAATGTGGAAGATCTACAGTGGCCTGCTATAGAGCTCGGACCTCAACCCTATTTAAATGAACTGGAATGATGACTGTGGAGTCTCCTCACCATACCTACCTGACTTTACTTAAGACCTTATGGCTGAATGGGCACAAATCTCCACTCCAAAATCTGAAACATCTTCCCAGAAGAGTAGAGGTTATTATTACAGCACATGGGGACTCAATGTGGAATGAGATTGTGCCGATATTTGGCCAATATAGTGTTTTAGCATGTGCAAGAGGTGAAACATTGCTTAGCTAAGAATGTGGGAAGACTTTTATAACCTCTAGATTGAATTTTGGTTGTTGGAAAATATCACACTGACCTTTGATCGATTACTCAATTTAAATAATCAATATAATAAAATTGTGTTTTGTATTCATTTGATTTATTCTCTTTTTTTTTTCTTTTTTACGTTTTATTTTTATAAATAAAAATAGTATTGTATATATTATTTAACCAAGCAGGCATTTTTGTCTAACATGTTAATTGTTAATGATGATAATGAACTGTGGTAATAGTAAACGACGAGCGATTCATGACTGTGTGTTTTCTTTTTTAGATAGCGGATGTGTGTTTAGCTTTTTCAGAAAGGTTTCGCTAATACTACAGACTTCTCTCTGTTATTTCACTGCTGCTGAGTCCCGCTCACATAAATCTATCATATGACCGAGGGCTCCCAGGAACGTATATTGTGGCTAAGTGAGACGTACAGTCCACGCTGGTCAGATGTCAGCTCGAGTTAAGAACAACAGAGGCTTTCGGGTTCAGGCTGAATTCGACTCGTTTTCAGTCTTCTTGGCAGATTCAGCCGAGTCAGGGTGACCGATACTCTTGGCGTTGATGACGCTCGCTTCTGGGTTCCACCAATGCTCAAGGTTAGTCTGGGTAATTTCTGATGGTAACACTAAGCTCTGTTTCTTCGTCTTCATGCACACTGGTGTGGATTGAATGGATCTGCACTAATTATGCTGTTCTATAAACTTGGGTTGCCTTGAGAAACATTCCTATTTTATACTTTTGAAAAATAAAGAATTGTCCAGATCAATCGTCAGATTCTTGGACTCGTACATATGCTTGGATTGAAGTTTGATTTAACATGAGATCGGTGAAAATTATGAAATCAAAACTCAAGGCTTGATAAGGAAAACCTCATATATATATATATATATATATATATATATATATATATATATATATATATATATATATATATATATATAGTGTGTGAACAAAAGTTTGTGGACACCTGATTATGGGCTTTCTGACCATCCCATCCCACACTTGCTCTTATAATAACTCCATTCTTCATCATGTTCCACTGGATGTTGGAGGGCGCTTGTGGAGATTTGTGGTCATTCAGCCACAGGAGTGTTGGTAAAATCAGGTACTCATGTTGGAGGAGGTGAGGAGTCAGCGTTCCAATTCATGGCAAAGGCGTTGTAGGTCAGAGCTCCATGTCTCCCAAACCAAGCGTATTTTCGAGGAGCTGTGGAAAATGTTGTGGAAACAGGAAGCCAGGTGTCCCAATACTTTTGTTTATATATATATATATAATTGGACTTTTTGTTGGACTTTTTCATTTATTACTTTGGATAATCAACAAAATTTACAACAAAAGAAATTTGTTATTCATGAAAATCACATAAAACTATTTTTTTTAATCCTATTCAAGCTCCTGAGTGTGTGTGTGTGTGTGTGTGTGTGTGTGTGTGTGTGTGTGTGTGTGTGTGTGTGTGTGTGTGTGTAAATTTATGCATAAAAACCCTCATGTAAACCTCAGTGGATCTGCTTCAAATCATATCATTTGCATTGATTACTGCACTTTTATCTACAGATTACACTGTGCAGCTCAGAAAGCGGACGTATCCCATGCATCTTTTTTTTTTTTACATTCGTCGCATTTGTTTCGAAAATATGAAAGATTACTGAAAACATATAGTGAAGAAAGCAGGCATGGATAAATGCGTGCAAAAAAATAATAAAATGTCATCATATTGGCAATACTGGCCAAATCTGCCCCTGGAGACATTTGACATAGGGCGGAGCTGCAACGAGTCGTTCGAGGGGTTTTGGGTGGCATGCGTGCTTCAAGATCGCAAGAACATCACCGAGACCAGGAAGACCTTCGAAGAGCTCAACCCCCCGAAACCGCTCGCCAACGTGCAATGTGATCTCACATCCGCACACACCCAACTAGGCAGATTCAGGGCTTCGCCCTCCTCCCCACGATGAAGATCCTGCTTAAAGGATCGAGAAGATCCAGCACTGGGGCTTACAGTGTTGCTGTCGAAGAGCACTGGTGATGGTGTGTAAACATAAATAAAGTAATAAAGTACTTTCTTGTAAACAGATCTTTCGAAACTTTATATCATTTCATTCGATCCCAAAATGCGTGAGTCCTTGAATGCGAAGAAACCTTGAAAGGAATCAGCCTTCAAAAGGGAACCCGTCCTCATCTTCAGCACCGAATGTCCATTCATCATCGAGGTGTGCATTGATGCATCGTGTGGTCCTGAGCCATTGTAGTAGACTTTTGATATTATTTACAGTCCCAAATACATCCTCAAAGTTCTTTAAAGTACCTTCATGGTTCTTTAGGTTGTTGAGGTGGAACCGGAGTCTATTTTTACCTACATGAAGGATGCTTGAAAGGGAAGAGATGATGTCCAAAGTGGATTTCAAAGTGGATTCAAGGAGTCAAAGGTTTGCAGGTCTCAAAGACAAACCAGAAGCCTGAGATTATACATTTAGACTATAAAACTATGTACAACAAATAAAAACGTTTCAAATGATACGCATGACAGCTAGATAGCTCTTGATTGTGTCAAGCATCAAAGTAATTTGAAAAAGAAAGAAATAAATGTCTACTCTAATCCAAGGAACTGTGCTATGTTCTTTTTCCTGGAAGAAAAAAAAAAGTTAAAACCAAACTTGGGTCAGGAAGTTTTTACTTTTTGGAAAAAAAGGAAAAGAAAAGAAGAACGTGGCCATGTTTCTTGGCCTGCCCTCGCTCATTCTCACACTGAGACAAGCCAGACGCTGCAGGATAATCACGGTCTAATAGGAGAGAATATTGAAAGCAGCAGCTCAACAACTGGATCTGCTTTCCAACCCCTAGCTCCCTTCTTCTCTTCCAAAATGTTAACACATGGCCGCACGAGATACCGATAATTTTATGACATGGTTTTGATAATCAACAATTATAAAAAACAAGAAACATGTTGCCTAGAGAATCATTGGCTGGTTGTTTATTGTTTTGTTTTTTTTCGAACCAGCGTCTTTTGAAATCTTGCGGAAAAAAAAACAAACGGTGAAACGCGGCCGTCGTTCTCGCAACCCGCACCTTCACTGGCAGCCGCAACAAAAATTGTACGATTAAAAACCAAAGCCAAAAGCAGACCTCCATTGAAAAGCCCATTTTCAGAGAATCTGGCACACATGGAAACACACCTGGTGGCTTTTTTTTTTTTAACCATGCTTTGTTGCTCTTGTTGTTGTTTTTTGTTTGTTTGTTGTTTTTTTCAGAGTAGGAAGTTGTAAGGTTGTTCCCTCTCAGGCGTCCTATTTGCCGTGTCTGGATGTTGGATGCTGAAAGGGGAAAAAAAAAATACTTGTCCACGCGTCGACATCTTTCTAATGATTTCCCCGCACCTGCACATCTGCTGCTGTTTTAATTAATACTCGAAGGAGGATCGTTGTGACTAATCAAAAGCATTGTCGCTTCGTTAAAAAAACTCGATCCTGCGATGGGGGACGTTCGCTACGAAGGACGTTCCTTGTTCCGACGGACAATGTAAACGGTTAGGATAAAACGATTTTTTTTTTGAGGGAATATTTTTAGGAGGTCTCGATAAAAAAATTAAAAAGTGTCGCCCCGATTCCCGCGCTGAGCTTCGCCACGTTTCTTTTTTTTTTTCTTCATTATTTGGCTCGTTGCCGAGCTGTGCTGCGACGCCCTCGCTGATTTATGGGCGACGGCTGACCTCTGAGACCGTAACACGGTGATGGGTGACTGGCTCTCAACGGTAAGCTACTGGCACTTGACAAAGTGCCGGGAGCAGAATGAATTTACTTCTCTTTTCCTCAATCATCAACAGGCATGGCGGCATGCTGCCCTGACCTCCGTCTCATCCTGACTGCTATAACAAGATCTCGGGCAGGAGAGCAAGGAAGAAAGAGGGAGAGACAGAAAGAGAGAAAGAGGGGTGGGGGTGTTGGTGCTTGAAAAATTTACTGTCACATCTACTTTCCAATGAGCTCCAGTGAACACTTCTTTCACCTTCAGGTTGCTTTGATAGTCCAGCGTAAGGAGGAAACGCCGTGTAGTCGGAACAGTCGGATCAGTAGGAACCGCTGAAACGCTTCCGACAAACTTTTTTAGGAGGCAATTTTCGCACCGGTGCGCCCCTTTGTTTGCCTTCATCGGCTGGACGACGTCTGAAGTTCGATTTAATAACCGATAAATCTCCATGCGCAATGAAATTTTACTTCCGTTCCTGCTGATGATGGCCACCAATCACAAAATCTGTGTGTAGGACTGTTTTGCGAGCGATTATTAAACATCCCATAACAAACGTACTAACTGGTGTAACAGTTTTTTTTTTCGTCTACGTTTAATTGATGCACGCTTCTGAGTTTAACGCAACAATCCATGTGGGGGTGGGGGGGATTTTATGGTTGTTACAATAGCACGGGGTGGAGCTGTAAATTCGGACGGCGCAAATGCGTAATATTCTAAAGTAGGGTTTTAAATTATCCCGCGGTGTAAACGTTGGCTCGGTGCCGCAGCTAAGAGATGGCGGGTTATAATTGAAAATAAAAAAGCCATTTAAAAGACATTCAATAAGCCGGTGGGAAATTGATCAGGCTATAAAAGCTGTCCTCTCAGGGATGGGAGATCAGTACGGAGGCTGAGCGGCGGCCTGGGGTTGGTTTTTTTTTTCTTCCGGCACGGCGGTCCGACATGTTTTACTCTCTGCCCTTTGTACAAACCACCACCAAGAAAAAAAAATGTCAATAGACTTCAATTCACATTTCCCATGTCAAATTCCGTTAGTGCTGGATTTCAGGACATTTTCAAAAACAAGGTCTCCTTATGAAATGATGAGAAGAATAAAAAAAAAAATTAAGAAAGGAGGAAGGAAGTAAAAAAAAAAAAGAAAAAGAAAAACGCCACTGCTTCTTTAACTTTCAATTCTCCTAAGCATCCCTGCTTCACAGCCTCTGGCTATTGCCTTTCTCAATCTGTCCCTCGGGATGCAGGAGTTATGGGCCCTGTCGATTGAAGAGAAAGGGATGTTATTCCCCTGTCACCCCTCAGCCGCTCCCTGCGCCAGCACCTGGGCTGATCTATGGCCGCCATGTTGGGTGACAAGTGTCTTGATGCGCCATTGGTTTTTTAGCCCACAACCCCCACCCTCAAAAGAAGACCACCTTCTTCAACCTGCCAGACCCCCCCTCATCAACCATTCATAATTCGGAGCACCGAGGCCCTGCAGAGGCCGGAATATGGTTACACTGCGTTCTAGATGAGGTCATACCTCGCATGGACTTTCATGGGCGGATTTGGTCCTTAACCCAGGCGTTTATGAAGGCATTTGTACTCGAATCTCCTCCGCTGAACCAATTATAACTTTAGAATGAGACGATAAGTTAACGCAATTAGTTCTACGAGGGAAGTGATTTCGGTGTCACCAGATTACGACCGGGGGTCTGGTTCCCCTCAAAGCCTCCCAATGTGTTGTTTCTTTGCCACTGCTTATTAAATGTATATATTTGAACTGTATATCTGGTTTTGTGTAAAGTTGCTTGTGTAAATGTCTATTGTTAATTCCTATATTGTTGGCTCAAGAACCCAAATGCTGCTTTCTGAACTGAACTTTCAATCTGCTGCATCAAATGGCAGTGTAACATATTCCTCGGAAAGCCCTATCTGGCGTTTCCTGATTGACAGGAGGGAGAATTCTGTTCTTTTTGTATTCCTGGTCATGTACAAGCATCGAATCACACTGCTGGGTTTATAATACACCAAACTGTGTACTGTATGTTCTGCATTTGCATGAGACAACAGAACTCTTGGACGTTGGACCTCTTCGAAAGTTTAAAGGCTATGGCATGGAGGAGTTGGTGTTGGATCTGTTTTATGAGTTGCTCAGTAGCTCCTGGTTCTGCAACGTCAACTGACTGTATAAGGACGTTACTCATAAATCACGCCCTCCAGTACTCATGGATGTTTTCACTCTCCGGTGTTTTGTATTGTTTTAAGACTTCACACTCTTGATATCACCCAAATGAGGATGGGTTCCCCCTTTTGAGTCTGGTTCCTCTCAAGGTTTCTTCTTCATAACACAAAGTGAGTTTTTTCCTTGCCACAGACGCCCCAGGCTGCTCATCAGGGATAAACACACATCATTCCCTTTTAAGTTCTGTAAAGCTGCTTTGAGACAATGCCCATTGTGAAAAGCGCTATAGAACTAAACTCTTCCATATCAGCAGGGGGCAGTAGTCTGTAATCGGAATTCACGCAGGTATACCGGAAGCGCTAGAAATGTGAATATATATAAAGCGAGCAAATTTAACACACGTTTTTCAATCACGTCTGCTAAGATGCAAAGAGCAAGAATGCAACAAGTGTCTGTACGGTCCTTCTTTATTCCGTTTTTGTTCGTTTTTTGTCATGTTCGGGTTTTTTTTTTTCTTTTCTCGTGTGCTCATTCGCTAAGTTGAATAGCCGATCGGATTTCCGACATGCAATATTGGCCGAAAAACAGCAGACGGCATCCGATTTGAGGACACGCCGGAAAAACCACACGAGATTGCAGGAAGGCGGACCGTCAGCATGGTATGTCCCGGACTTTAAGTTCTCATCCTTCGTTCATGATCTCGATTTATATATTTAATTGGAGAGAGAATGCCTCCATTTTTGGCTCGGGTACCAAAACCTGATGATAAGTGCATTAAATCGAAGAGGCTTGTGTTGTTGAATAAATGTTACATTTAAACAATTTTCTGTATCAGCTAAAAAAAAAAGAAATCGGAGTCATATATCGCTTATCGGATTCCCTGATTTCTAAATATCGGTATCGGCTGCCATAAAAAAAAAAATCGGTTGACCTCTAGTTTACAATCTCTTGATAATTGAAGGCTTTGCTGTGGCTCCGCTTGGGAGCCGTAGAACCGTATAGGTGTGTGTGTGTGTGTGTGTGTGTGTGTTTCCACATAAAAACAATCCACCTCAAAGACATCATACTTGTCCAAATTTACTAATCAGATGCCTCAGATTGTTAACTCCCAAAGCCTCTCGATGTTGACTACACTTCTTGCTTCTGCCTGAGCAGATTTCACTACAGGCCCGAATCTTGTGAACATTTCATCTCAAATATAAATACACATGAGCACACGAGAAGCGAGTGCAGTCCTTCCAGGCTGACATCTGCCAACAATTATGGAGAAAGCTGGTGAGAGAGAGAGAGAGAGAGAGAGAGAGAGAGAGAGAGAGAGAGAGAATAGCCACCGCCTTACAGAAGATAAGTCAACTTGGACATTTCGTCACTCGAACCTGACATTTGTCCATTCACAGGGTGGGACATTCACCAACAGACAAAGCAGCTGTAATGCTGGAGATGCCAGGTGGCACTGTTGTATCCTTCGATGGAAGAAAACGTGCTACTGGCAATCAGACTGAATAAATACAGTGCTTCATAAATAAATACATTCTCTAACGGATGGGCGACTACACAGAGCCGCCATCCATCGCTCTTCCTGTTATCATACGTACCACCGAAAAAAATTGTTCTCGCATTACGAACTTTAAGGAGAAATATGACATTCGGAAAACGTCCTCATAGTCGTGTTTGATTTCTCGGGGAGAAACGTGTGAAATGCAGAGGGAACATCGGCGGGGCGCGCGAGTTACAGGACAGGAATGTAAACAGCGGCTCGGGTGACTGCGCACTGTGCTTGCTGTTTATTTTGGTATTTACAAGAATAAGCTCCAATCAAATACTCAGATACTGCGCTCGCCAGCTACACGACTTTATTTGGAGACGCACTTTTTTTTTTTTCTTCTTTTTTTTTTTTTTTTTACCAAACATTCAGCTTCTTTAAAGTTTTTTTTTTTTTTTTACCACCCACTGCCAAGGTCAGCCCTTACACTTAGAAAAAGTTAAGGAGAAACGTAGATTGATTCAATTTGTGACATTTTATTTGGTGCAAAAAATGCAGAATGTGCGTGCACCCTATAAGCACTCTCTTGTTTTTTACAGGTATTATTACCTACACTTCATATTATGACTAATTCATTTTATTCTATAGGATTATAGGGTGAGGGCTACTTTTTCTAACGCCTGTGCATCCATTGTCACGCCGTATAACTTACAATTTTTCATTTAAAGAATACATTTATGAGTAATTTATTAATTATAATAATTTTTAATTTATAATAAATTACAAATGTTGTTTATTATAAAATTTCATTGTGTTTTCAGTTGTTAAAAAAAAGTTTCTAATTTTTTAAATTTTATTTATTTATTTATTTATTTATTTTGCATAATTGATTTACTACTGCTGCTGCTGCTGCTATGGTACAGCAAGAGCAACCATTGTTGCTGGAAAAATATTAAAAATAAAATTCTCTCCAAGAAAATATTCTCCGATAACTTTAATTATAATGATAAAATTCAAACCAAAAAAATTGCCTGCTACAAATGAATTAATTTGTTCATCTGTATTATCTGTACAGTTCACGTCAGTTAAACTTAAAGAATTATTCAAACGACTGAACGAGTAAATAATCAATTAAATGATTTGTGCATTTATGACTACTGCATTTATTTTTAACAAACAAAAAACTTTATAATTTGAGTCACAGTACAATAAATAATTTAATAATATGAAAAATACTCGTTTATTATTATTATTAATAATAATAATAAAGCTATTATTGAATTTTGTTTATATTTAAATTCTGTTGTTATTATTATCGTTAGTAATAAAAGAACAATATTTCAAAAATACTAGTTCTATTTACTTAATTTGATTTATTGATTTATTGTAATGCTATTAATAATGTTTTGCATTTTAATTTTATTAATTATTGATCGTCATATTTACAGTACAATAAAATCAATACAGTAATATTTGATGATCATGTGGTTAGTGGAATATAATAAAGACACATGGCGGTGTACCCGTTTGCTTTCAAAAGACTCATTCGAGCTGTTAAATATCGAACGTCGGGTTTGTAGCGGATTATTTTTAGCCTCGTTATTGTCATATGGAAAATCTGTCTCCTCGCGTCACAGCTGGTTTCAGTTTGATAGTGACCTCCCACCTTTAACATGGCATGTATCCATTAAAAACATGACGTCTGTCTACAGCAATGACTCTAAACATAAAATATATATATATTTATACATGTTTTTTTTTCCTCCCTTGCAGAAAAACAGAATAATCTCTCCCTCTTAAAGGGGATTTGAAAATAATGCAAGATATAAAAGAGGCCACATCGATTCACAGTGACAAAAGAAAATAAGTACTGCCAAGCCCGGTGCATAAGCCTGCTACGTTAGAATGATTACCTTTGACCTTCAATCGACAAAATAAAGCATATATGCTACAATTAATGGTGGGAACGTGCGGCAGGAAATAAAAATTAAAAAGAAATCTCTTTTCAATCGTAGGTTTTTCAGTGTTGTACCCAAACTCATTACTTTTCACAACTCAACAGGCACTTGTCCTTTCCATCGCTCCATGTGATCTCTCCAGTACACAATAATATCCCGTACAGAGGGTTGGTGCTCAGCCAGCGGAGATCTTTTTGAAGGTATGAAGCGAAGGGGGGTGGGGGGGTTGTGTGTGGGGGACTCTTAAATGCCTCGCCTTTCTTGTGCACGCTTGCGCAAAGCGATACTTGACCTTGCGAACAGAAAAGAAACGACATAAGGATGCTACATGCGCCATGGTTTGCAATACAGAGACACATCTTACACACGTGCAGGAACTCTATGCCTTTTCTTACAGCTTTTCATATCTTCTGCAGAGCTCAGCATGGGATTGGAGGGTTTCCAGGAAGGAAAAAAAAAGAAATCCTTGTTCTAGGGTATAATATAAAGATGTATGGGTTTACCTGTCCAAGGGACGTGCATGAACATCATATTTTAAATCGCACAACACTGTGTGCCCTAATGTTAGACAATTATAACGCAGTTGCGATTATTACTTGGGAAATGTACAAATGTGCTGAGAAATAATGCTCCTTATCCATTACGCCACGTTTGAAATGACTAAACAATCTACGAGCCCGTGTTCACTTCATAAAAAAAAAAAAAGCGACATATTCCGTGCAAATTAATGATGTTGTTCTTCGCAGCTGTAAGAAATCTCGCCCGTTCTCTCTCTTTCCAGAAGAATCGAACTGGCATGCAGCCCCTTGCCAATTACTGTGATGCAACCCAATAATGTTGAGGTCAGAAAAGGCAAACGGAGCTCTGCAGTCTGCCGGGTCTGGAGAATGTTATGGCCGAAAACAGAGCTGTCATTCTGAAGTTCAAGCTTCCCACCGCTCACAGTTCTTTCCTCGACTTCTAATGCAGCACAGATTTCTCTGCTTTTTACATATCCACTTTCTCAACCACACACAGACACACACACACACACACACACACACACACACACACACACACAAAGCATTCCAAATGCTGGCACGGTAAATAAACCAAAGTCGGGTCACTTACTCTCGCCGTTGTAGCTCAGACTACCACATTCGCTGGACATGGAGAAGCTTCCCGGCTGATCGGCACCGCTATCGTGCCAACCCAAATCGCCCGGCACTGGGGAGCTGCCACGCTGAGAGTTAGTTGTGGAGCTGGATGGTCTGGAGCTGCTACAGTTCTGGGAAGAAACGAAGATCATATAGCATTAGAGCATCATGCCGAACACTGTCTTGATTGAGTAAATAAACCCCAAATACATGCTGCTTTTTGTTTTAGATATATTTTTGCTATTTTTGTTTAGTCTCTAAAACTCGTTAAACTTTCATTAGATTTTGTTTTGTGTTTTTTACATCCACACCCCGGAAACCCGCCGTTCTTTTGCTTGCTTTTTTTTTTTTTTTTTTTTCTTTTTTCTTTGAGCGCACATATGCGGCGGATAATCGGCCTCGTTTCCATCCTGTGTCGTGTCAAAACTTGAATTAGGATCAAAAAACTAATCTGCTTTCAATTTATATCTATATTTCAGGCCTGTCACGGACCCCAGGCCCTGCAAGTATTGAAAGAGGGCTCGTTTTTTATTCGGCCGGCACAACTGACAGCTTTATACCTCCGAGCAATCTGCCACAGTGTGTACAAGTGGGAGGTCATTCGGGTCAGGGGGACGTGCGGAATTAAGTGCGTTAACGCCGCTGGTCACTTCGGAAACATTCGGAATAGACATGTTGACGCGCTTTACATTGATTAGAGTCGTAATCACGCACGTGGCCACCGTAGAAATGTAGAAATCAATCGGAACTGAGATGACTACTTATCTCCATATCCCGTTCTTCTCTCTAGCATATGCTACAGTGGTGTGCAAAATGTACCCTGCTAGAGAAAGCACCCCCCTCAGATTTATGAAGCAACACAGCATTCATGGCATACAGCTCCACTCCTGTGGACTTAGGCAACTGCTAAATTGCCCAGAGAGGGCAAAAGGGTCTCTTTGCTAATACGCAGTGCTACGATATATATCAGCTGCTCCCTGGCACTGGCGTTTGGGGCACCAGACAATCTTTTACTAGCCTCAGACTTAATGGTGTCAGATCTGTCAAGTTGGGGTCAAAGAAAAATAAGGAAGGATGTGTGCGTGTGTGGGTGTATTCTAAAATCAATCTACCTTTAGAAATTGTCTCATTCGCCTCGCAGTGACCAGGTGGCGCGCCCAGGCCGAGAGGGACGAACTGCAGGAGGCTATAAACCATGACTAGCTTGGAGAAGAGTTAATGTGATCATTCATAAAGGGACGACTTGCCGGGAGTGGACATAAAGCGTGAGCGTATTGTGTATGTATGTGTGTGTGTTTGTGAGGAGCACAGAGGTTAGGAGGACGGATGGGGGTGGCTGGGGGGGTGGGGGTGGGGGGGTAGGTGCGGCTATTAAGTACTTTTAAACTGCAAGAGCTAAGTGATCTCCAACGAACAGCAGCATCGCGTATAAATACTGAGGTGACAGTTTAATATCAAGGGACAAGCTTGTGTGGGATTAGAAAACTTGTAACCCTGGGTTGCCGGATGACATTCCCTGGGACTGAGGTGGTCGGAGTGCAATGGGGGACGAGACCAAAGGGAAGTTGTAAAAAAAAAAAAAATGTATAAAATAAATACATACAATAAAATACACTGAATTGTGAAAGCCATGTATTTTCTTTTTCTTTTTTTTTTTTTTTTTTTTTATAAATAAAAAGATTTTTATTTTTTTTAATAGAATGTACCTCATTTCTTTATATTCTACAAATAATTCTACAACTGTACACGTTTGTTTCCGACGTGATTGGAAATTGTACAATCGCTTACTGAAAAGTTCTGGGCTTTCCTCCGTTCCTTCATCCTGTTGACTGTGCTGCGTATCTGCGAAAGAAAAATGAAACGTGTTCAATCGAAAAAGACGGCCGGCCCACTGTATTTGATCTGTAAACAGTGCAAATCAATGCAACATACGAGAATGTATGAAATATAGGAAACCGAGCGCACGAGCGATTGCGTGAAAAGCCCCTGTGTGTGGTACGGTATGTGTTACGGGGCGCAAACGTTCCTGTTTGTCACGGGTAATGGGAGGTGAAAGTGACACGCTGTGCTGCTGCAGTTAGAAGAGCGATCTGTGCCATCATTTGTTGCCTCACAGCGGATGCCACAGAAATTAAGTGCTGCAGGAGAGAAGCAGAAACGATTGCATTTGTTCAGGAAGAGGAAAGAAAAGTGAAAGAGAGAGCGAGATCTTTGGAGCGCTACAGGTCGGGCATTGCGTACTAAAGAACTGATCATAGGCACAAAAATCAGCCATGACTTTAGAACCACCTGCCTATTATTATGTAGATGTCCCTTAAAACAAAACAGCTCTGACCCAGTGAGACTTAGACTCCAAAAGACCTTCGAAAGAGAAGTAGAAGTTGCCTTTACTTGCCACAGAGACATTACAGCACAATGAAATACTGGCTATGCCCATCCCAGCTTGTTAGGCAGCTAGGGTCAGAGGGCAGGATCAGAAGCAGAGGGGTTTAAGAGACTTGGCAGCTTGGACGTAGTGGGAATTTAACCCCCCAGACCTTCTGATCAGCAACCCAGTACTACTAAGTCAGTGTGAGGTGAAGTGCAGTCAGCGTTCCAATTCGTCCCCAAGGTGCTTAGTATTGTTGAGGTCGGAGCTCCCAAGCAGGCCACTCCAAAATCTTTCACTCCACCCCATATCTTCATGGAGCTGCAACGGAACAAGTTCAGGTCTCCTAGTACAAATTTAACACTGGTGCGTCCAAAGACGTTCTATATACGATTGCAAGCATTTGAATTTGTGATGACAATTCGAAAGCACCACATACTGTATGGCTGGAAAAGATGGGTGTCCCAAAAAATGTGTCCATATAGTCTCAGGGTTTCTGAAGTCGAATTTATACAGCGAATTATTTTTGGGCTAGCGAATGGAAGATTTACAACGGCCGCGGAAACGTACAAACAAAGACGTTCTAAAGTGCTGCGAATGCGTTTCACTGAGCGTTAAGAGTCAGCGTTACGTGGACATCGGAAAATGAAGACCTGTTTAAAACGAGTCCCAGAACAGCGAACTGAAGACTTTTTAAGGGCTAAAATTGTGATTTCAAAAATTTACAATTTTTAAGACCCTGCAGAAACCCTGAGTTTATATTCTAATGCTAAATCTCTAATAGAAAGCAGAGAATATTCACGACCGTATATACACCCCTTCCTTCTGAACCACGGAATAAATCCAGAGTGACTGCCACTAGTCCAAGGCCCAACCCCTCCTCCTTGCTGAAAATACATTATAGCTTATTAGGGCCTGTCGCCATCATAAATGACGCTGCCACTTGGATATACACACAGGCGCGTGTTTTGCAAAGACACCATCGTACATAGTGACAGGGCTAATGAAGAGAACAGAGCGCCGCTTTACAACGGGTAATGTGTCAGATTCAGATGCTTTCTCTGTATTGGATGAGACTGGCACATCTGGTCTGTTTAAAATACAAAAAAAATAAAATTTGTAACTCATTAAATGTTCATTGGATCTAATAAATCAAAGGGTGGTTCCAGGTCGCATGTTAAATTATTAGTTGAAGTATCTGTTCAACACAGAGTTGCTCTATTACGGAAATAACAGCCCGAGAAGAAAACAGATTTCAACGGACCATTAATTCGAAGATTTCCCTGAATAACTAATAATAGAAGATGCAGTCTGTAAAAAATAAATAAATAATAATAATTAATTTAATAAAAAAAAATTCGTATCCACTCATTTTTATTCATTTAGTTTTGTTTTTTTTCATGTGCACAGGTGAATCATCGTCGTCTATTTTTCCACTTTTGGATAATGAATAATAAGGAGGATGATGATAATATTAATAATAATAATTATAATAATAGTGCAAGCAGGAGGGGGGAAGGAATATAAAAGATTCATATGTTTTACATATTACAAAACCCTCTTTTAAAGAAAAAAAAACAAACAAACAAAAAAAAAATGCATAAAGCAATCGTAGGTTGCTCACAAATTGTGAAGACCCCAGGGTCAAGGAAAGGCAGTAGTTGGAAAATAGATTCAGAAGCACTAAAAAAAGCCACTTAAGCAAGAATGTGGTGCGATGATTTATTCAGCTGTGGTGTAGGGAAAAAGAGCGAGAGAGAGAGAGAGAAAGATTGAAAGAGAGAGATTCCACCGTGGCAAAAACAGAACTCTGACTCAGGGTCACCTCCTTGCCCTGCTTTTATGGCGAGTGAAAAGGTGCGAGGGAAGGAGGACAAAAGGTTAAAAATGTTCGCCGTGTGCCAGGGTACAGCTGGTGGAGGTGGTGGAGGGTGGGAGGGTATATGGCGGAGGGCTGTGACCTTGCCCATGCTTACAAAGCTATGCAAATTGAGTGACGGCCTTTTTTCAGTGTACGGAGTATAATAATAATAATAATAATAATAATAATAATAATAAGATTAGAAGAAAAAGGAGAAGAAAATGTTATATAGAATGTTAAACTGGGTGTAAAAAAAAAAAATAATAATTATATATAGAATGTTTGTGTATAGAAATATAAAACATGATCTATAACCTGGGCACTATATTCCCTGCATTATGTTAATTTATTTTATCATTTATTTATGCTTTCGTTCCAATTGACAGAACAATTTATTAAAAATCAATAAAAAAAATTCTAATCCAAAATAAGCCTAAGCCTCATCCTCACCATCATCATCATCATTATTATTGGTATCATAATCTTCCTAATCATCAATCACCATCATTCTTCCTCATCAATTATCCTTATTACGATCACCTCATCTCCATCATGATCACCTCATCACCGTCACCTCACAATCATCATGATCATCTTCATGATCATCATCATCATGATAACGTCATTACCATCATGATCACTTCACCATCATGATCACTTCATCCCGATAACGTAATCACCATCATGATCATCATCATGATCACTTTATCAGCATCATCATGATCAAAATCACCATCATTACCATCACCATCATGATCATCACCTAATCATAATCATCACTATCATGATCACCATCATTATTATTGTTATTAGTATTATTACTACTATATTATCGTTAACATCCTCATCGCCATTATCAATCATTCTCATGACGATCATCAATCATCATTATTGTTATCATGATCATCATAAGAAAAGGAAGAAGAAGAAAAAGAAAATTGTTATATAGAACATAAAACTTTGTGTAAAATATATATATGCATAGGAATATAAAACAAGATCTATAACCTGGACACCAAATTCCCTGCATTAATCCAAAATAGGCGTCATCCATTAAATCGAACTCTTTTCCCTTTCCCCTGACATCTAAATGTTAATAGGCGCGTTCTACGGTAATACCAAGCGATCGTGTCGGGGGCCGTCCTGCATATATTCATACGCTCCGTTTTCACCCTGAACTTGCGGAGAAGACGGAGCGAGCCTGGGAAGAGTCCTAATGTCAGGATGTTAAATGGAGGGCTGTGAGTTTAAAAACTTAAAGAGGCAGTGAAATATTGGCCAATGTGCTTGAGGAATGACTCGCTCTTTTACTCGGCGTGTCAGTGCTTAATGGCAGACCCGGATGCATATAAGTTAGGCCAAGCATGAAGGGCAGTCGGACGCCCATGGGTTTGGGGGTGTGTGTGTGGGGTGAAAAGAGGGGAAAAAAACCCATATCCCATTGGTGGGGAGGCGTCAGAAACTTGTCATTTCTCTCACTCACTCAGTCAGCCTTGAGACACACTGCAGACTCACCTCTGTGTTGTACACGCCATATATCAGAAAGATAAAGAGACCCTGCAAAAAAAAAAAGGGGGGGGGGGGAGACATAAAATATTAAAAAATTGGAAAAAAGCTTTTTTTTTTTTTTTTTTCTCAATTGTTTTATTAATATTTACAAAATCCAGTGCATTCACCATGTATGCATTTATATTACATTTTATTATTGTGTATATATACATATACGTGTGTGTGTATGTGTGTGTATGTATGTATGTGTGTGTGGGTGTATATATATATATATAAATCTCAACCCAAGGATTTTTCTCTCGGAGCTCGTGCGTTAGAACGCTTAGAGTTAGAGTGTTGTGCTGAAGTGTCCACTCTACACCAGACAGCGCAGAAGACAGCACGCTAAGTAAAGAACAATCAGCACGAAAGATAAATGGAAGAAAAGGTCCACAGAGAAAGCGCCAGCGTAAGATTACGGAAGATGGGAGAAAGCATGACGAAGATGCCCTTCGGTGGACAATGAGTGGCGTTTTTTTTTTGTTTATTTTATCTCCAGTATTGTACTTATAAGGTTATAATGTGTTTTATTTTCTTCTTTTCCTACAAAATGCTCCTGCTCTCAACCATGCCATAAAGGGCCGACTGTCAAGAGACGGATCTGAGTGCGGTTGTGGTGGGGAGAAGAAAAAAAAAAATCGGGCGATAAATGTATACACTGAATGTACAAAACGAAGAGCAATATTTTGCTTACCACCCAAAAGGCTGCTCCACGTTTATGACACCCAGCCATCAATCAAGCGAGAGTTTGTAAAATCCAATTTGCCACAACTTAGACCTCAGTCTATCACGCATTGACAATTTGATGGAGGCCTGATCCGAATGATCCGAATGCCAACTCGCTTTTTTTATTCATTTCTTTTTTTTTTGCCTAAGTCACGGGTCGACCCGCACTGTATCTTTCAAGCCGTGTCAGGGATGCGCACAAGTCCTGAATTTAAATATATAAAATAAAAACAATAGGAAGCTTTGATATTTTTAAAACAGCTGAAAGTTTTTTTGTTTTTTTTGGTTTATTATTACTAATGTTGTTTTTTGCTGTTATTTATCATCTGCATTCACTTTAATATGATTCTTATTCTTTTTCTTTATATTATTATTATTGAAATATAATCAGAATCAAAATTATCCTCAACTCGCCATCATCCCAATCATTCTCATAATTTATTATTGTTCTCATGTTTATCATCCAAATGATAATCAGGGGCAGAAATTGTAGATTGTTGTGGTAGTTATCAACAATTATACTGCATTAATTATTTATTTGTTTGTTTGTTTTTTGGTATATGATCCATAAGTTGACACGCTTTGAAAAAACACTTCCTCTTTACTCCTCAACACGCCGCACCAGGGCCGATCCAAACGAATTACCATGTTTTTGATCGTGCCTCTTATTTCTAATTACATTTTGTTGTATCCTAACAAAGTGAGAAACAACATTCCTTATACTTGTAACAGAAAAAAACTAAACAAAAACAAGAGGCAATTAGAATATAATGGAATTAAAAATACGTAGCATCAAAAAAAAAAACAAAAAAAAAACCGATGAATTGCTTACAAGTGTTAATTTGAGTACAAAACAAGTATAAAAATGGAGCAAATGTAAATGCGTTTTGTTTTTTTGGTTTTGTTCCTTTTGAACTCTCGGAACGAAACGCTTCGGAAACTGACGCGGGGCGACTCGCGATGCCGCTTTCAAAGTATGGCTCCAGATCAAAACAAAGTGTCTGTGCATTAATTACATAAATTACATAGGAAATTAATTAGAAAACAATTGCATGGGTAAAAAAAAAAATAATAATGATTTCTGGTAAACATTGTTCTCTGTAAACATGTACCCATGAGACTGAGATGTAGTGCAGTGATTTCATTTCCATAACCACAAAACAAAACACACTACAAAACAAAACACGAGTGACGCTTCTGGGTGTCCTGGAGATTCTTGGGCTTTTGTATGTTTCTGTGAAAAACCTTTTACTTTAACATGGAACATGTTTGTTACACAAAAGCTTGTTTGTAGAGAGAAAAAAATGTTCTTCACACTCAATAATCTCTAATGAATGAAACGAATATGATGAATTAATTAATCACATACACTATACAGACAAAAGTATTGTGACAACCTGAATTTTTTTCCAAAACAATTGTATGGGATGTTTTTTAATGTTGTAGCAAATCGCAGAGGTGGAAATAGTAATAAATTATTCTACTCGAGTAAAAGTGCTGTTACTTCAATACAAATTTTATTTAAGAACAAGTTGCGGGTAAAGAAAATCTAAATGGTGTCAATTATTTCATTTAAGATTTACTTAAAAAATTAACGGGGGGGGATTCCAGTGTAGTTGAAAGGAGGACAAAACAATATAAATTTTAAACTACTTATTGTTAATTGAAGGAACACCTTTACTACTTAAAGTGCAATAACAGAAAAAAACTAACTCTAGAGTAGATCTAACTCATTACTTCTCTCCTCCAGCAGAGCGGCGCTAAAAGTGGAACGATGTGTTCAAAAAGCAAATCTTATGCTCAGGTGTCTACAGACTCGTCCATACAGAGTGCATTGGAAGATGATTTGATGGACTCTATGATGAACTACTGTGCCGTTATTTACAAAACACTTGTTGATGTTATGAATGCTTGGAGGTTTTGAGTCCTGGAGGAACCATTGGGGATCTACAAGAGTTCCTTGTAGTAATTTAATAAAGATCTCACTAAAGGGGGTGAAAAGGTTAGTTTAAGAACAATTTGCTGAAAAGTTCTTTGGAGAAATAAAAAGGTTCCCCAAACATAAAAATAATGGTGCCAGGAAGAATAAGGAGGAGGGGAGGGGAGGGTGTTCTAAGTGTGTAGTTTTATAAAAAATGTTTTTAAATAAATACTGAAAAAACTAGAATGCCGTGTTTTTTGTTTTTGTTTTATTCCTTTGATAAATCCAGAGTTCAGAGTCGTCCAGTCAGCACTTACGGTGCTCTATCTAAACAGAGCGTGCAGGAATAAAGGCTCTCGCTCCTCATTACGGGACGACAAAATCCAGAAATTCACCTTGCTTTTCACTTAGGTGTCTCTCATTCCTTCCTTTATGGATGTGCACCTTTGAGCTTTTACTTACTTTCCCTCTCCTGCCCCAGTGTAATAAATGATAATAAATTTTTCACAGATGACCACCTCGTCTTTTATTTTATTTTTTATTTTTTTCCTCCCCGACACGCTCCTCTAATGCAGGGGGGAAAAAAAAGTTGCGCCGAAAAAAAGGAAAAAAATCCACACAAAGCCGTTTTTATTTATGATGCCGTCCTTGGTAACCCGAAATTTCAATGTAGCGAGATGAGAACCGTGATTAAAGAGACGCGGTGTCTAGGCGAAGGGTGGAGGAGGTAGAGGAGGGAGTGAGACAGCTTTCTGTCACCTGTGTGGATGTGATGCCTTGTGACATCGCAGTGTTAAATGTTTACCGCGGATTAACGGGACCAGAGTTCCTGCAGATTTTATTATTTACAGCACTAATAATGCGATGATTTGATCACCTGACAGTCCCTACCCAACCCACAGATCAGACTCCTCAGGTCGAGGCTCAGGTCACAGGGCAGCGTAAACATACTAGAACATCATCCTCATACTCTCTTTCTCATTCCCTAAATCTGACCTGCTGTGATTGACAGGAAAAATTGCTCATTTTTGCAACAAAAAAAAAATACAACTTTTTAAATTGGAGCAATGTTTGGATAATAACATTATAGTGAAAAAGACAAGGATCCTTTGCTGTTTTAATGTAGTTTTTACAATCTATAACTAAACTACATGGCCAAAAGTATTGGGTCACCTGTCGTTTTCAGATATACATGGTTCTTACCCCAAACGGTTATCACAAAAATGTCCACCCAATTGTATAGGATGTCTTCAGGTGTGAAAGCATGATTTTTTTTTTTCTCTGACCCTCAACGCTACTGGAATGAATTGGAAATGCACCCCAAGGCTTTCTCACCTCACCCACATCAGTTAGTGTCAGGATGTGCTCTCTTTCACACACAAGTACAAAAGTATCCGAAGTACTATGATTTATTACGGCTGTAATGTTTTTTTTTTTTTATCATTTTTGTCACAAGACTAATCAACTTAATCAACTCTGTTTATGTTAAAAGACTCTGTGACTCTCAGGACACCGATCTAATAATAGAATGATATTGAGTCGAACACTGATATCTCATAAATTTATCACGAGCCCAAAACCTTCTTTTCAGCTACTTTGAAAAAAAATCTTTAACTTCACTACATTTCAAAGTCAAAGTCTCAACTAATGGAAATACTTAAGTAAAGTACAGATACGTGAAGAAACCGCTTAAGTACGGTAATGAAATACATTTACTTCGTTACTGTCCACCAGTGGGGGTCCACAAAGGTTTTGTCCATAGAGTGTAGTCCTTACAGATCAGGATTTTTACTTTTGATACGTTTAAAAGCTAGAAATTGGTGTACTTTATCCACCACTGTCTATTATTAATGAATTGAATCGAATCAAATATCAAATCTCTAATAAAGTCTAATAAACTACTATATTATTATAACCAAAATGACACAAATGAAGAAACTGTCATCTTCTCAATCCGAAAACACTTTCTTCATTTTGCAAATAGCACCCAGAGTTGACACAGGGAGTATCAGGTGTGTGTGTGTGTGTGTGTGTGTGTGTGTGTGTGTGTGTGTGTGTGTGTGTGTGTGTGTGTGTGTGTGTGTGTGTGTGTGTTATGGTAAAGATTTCACACAGGAGTTGAAGGCTGGGTGGAGGTTACACTCAGGGCAACTTTAAACAGCGGGAATCTAAATAGCTCTCGGGGCACCGCTGCCGCAAAAACAGCTGGATGCGATACGAGATTTTGCACGAGGACGTTCCTGGATGAACAGCTCAACCTGTTCGCTGTCTGTTCCTGCGCGTTTCTTGTGATCCCTTTCCGAAAATACATTCCGATGAATAAATTAGACCCCGTGAGCTATTATTAGGAAAACAAATAACTCTGTGGTGTGTGTGGGGGAAAAAAAAAATAATCAAGTGCTAACGGCCTAATTTACTGTAGTGGCCTCATTTTTTTTTTTTGTCTGGTAAATTCAATGAACTTATTTCCAAGGTCTCAAAAAAAAAAAAAAAAGCTTCTTAGCGAAACTGAAGCGAACAGGCTTTTACACTCGTTTTACGCTTTGTCAGATTATTCGGGTGAAATTCGGCTATACGTCTGTTTTTATTTGGTATTTCAAGTCGTACAAGGTCAAGTGAGTGGGGATTTTTTCCTCGTTTGACCGGGAGGACCTTATGCATGTGGCTGTAATTACAGTAATAAGAGACAAAATGCTTCCTGAGATGAAAAAAAGGGCAAAAAAAAAAAAAAGAAAAGAAACGAAAGCAGGAAAAACCTCAGATTTCAGAAAACCGGCAAATATTACAAATTAATAATAATAATAACTCGAGTACTTTTGTTCCTCCATCACCTATTGACGAGTACAATCTGGCAACCCGGGAGCTCTTGACATAATTCAAGTCTTCGACAGGTTATAACACAAGATAGAATAAATTGAACACGGGTAGCATCAGGACACACACACTAATGGACCTGCTGTTTTTTTATTTAAATTTTTTATATCAATTGATCAGTTTGTGACCAATGAATCTGCTCTGCAAGTTTTTTATATAGAGGCATGTGAGCATTAAGCACTCGGAAAAGTAAAAATAACAACAAAATCCTGCTCCTATGAACATTTAAAACAATACATTTAGCTTAAATATGAAAGACATGGTACACAGTTTGATTCTTAACTTAGGTTCGGGAAAAACACGTCTGCTTTCTGAGGAAAAATCTTATTCCAGACCAGGATAAAGCAGCCATAAATGAATAACAAAAAAAAATCTGCAACTGATTGGTTTCATTAGCTGGCTACTCTACGCTGTATTTCAGTGAGACAGAAAAGATTAGTGCAAACTGTAGGTTACAACATGGTTGTAATGTGATTAGTGTTTATTTGCAGAGCAAATTTGTTTATCCGTTTTTGATCTGATTCATCACGGTTGTTAAGATTTGTTTCCACATTCGGAGTTCGCCTGCAGAATGTTAGGTAGACGGGGCGAAACATCTCTTTCGGTCCCTACGTCTGTACAGTTGTTAGTGTCATTAAAATTAAGTTTTTTTTTTTTTTTTTTTAAGATTTAAAGAAAGACTTGTGTATAGCAGAGTAGATTTTGGCCTTAAAAACAGGCTACACATGGTTTCATGAATATAAGGATTGTTGAGCGTTTATTTATGTCAATATACTCGAACCGTCAAAAGACCAAACATACTGTATAACCGACTATCTCTGACCTGCTTCCATTTAAAATAAACCACACACTGTTCATTTCATATGGGTTAATCAACAGGGCCACTATAACGCAACCCTGCACCTTGAACTTATTTGGGGAAAAATAGTCAATGCACTGCCACACGTTATAATTTCCACTGCCTCACTTTACATCCCCTGCACAAACTGCATAGTTCATATCTTTATTATTTTGTTATTTTATTTTCCTACTTCTGATAGTAGCACCAGCACCCAATGACAAATTTCTTGTGCATACAACCAATGATACTTGGCAATAGAGATTATTCTGATTCTGATATACACTATATGGACCAGAGTATTGTGACATCTGACATTTTATTTTCCCAAACTGTTCCCACAACAAGTTCTATATGATGTCTTTGGATGTGGGAGCTTAAGATTTTCCCTTCACTTGATCTAGGAGATCCAAACCTGTATCCAGCATGACAATGCCCCTGTATACAAAGCCAGTTCCATGAAGATACATGGGCTGGAAATCTTGAATGGCCTGCTGTAGAGCTCTGACCTCAACCTTTTGGGATGAATTAGAACACTGACTACATCCCAGGGCTCCGCACATCACCTTGCAAGTTTTTTTCTAAATATTTAAAAACAGACACAGATTATTTCAAAATAAAGGAATCCATTTCCATGCATACGTTTATAGCATTTTAAAATGAAAACCGTATCTGGCAAAAAAAAAAAAGGCCACAAGATTCGATTCTTAAAACAAATAAATAAATAAAATTAGCTTTTTAATGTAATGTGTTAACACACATATCTAAACAATTCTCTTTCTACTGACAGGCATTAGAATCGAAGTAAAAATGGCATGCTGATGAAATTTCACAGCTGGACCACCTGCTGCCTTAAAGGTCCCCCTAATAGTTTTGCTGTTGCTCTTCGAACTGGTGGTGTAACGAAACGACTTCATTTGCATCAATCGACACGCGAGTGGACCAAGCGACTCCAAGGAGAGGACTGCGAGCGGCTTTTGAACAGAGGGAGGGTTTTGAACAGCCGGAGAGAGACGGGAGGCGACAACTGCCGGGGCGGTTCAGAAAGCATTAAAGAGAAGCTAATTATGGAGAAAAATGTCATGAGAGAAGAAGAGAAAGAAGAAAAAAAAAGAGAGAAAAAATTTTTGTGGACTCCTGAACATAAGATTTGCATGTGCTTTTTTTTCCTGAACATGTACTCGTACTACTGAACATATTCCAAGTTATTAATTATTTGCAGTGATCATAATCTTTACTCTTCTGGAAGATGTTCCACTAGATTTTGAAGAGTGGGGTTGTGGAAATTTTTGAAAAAAAAAAATCAGGTGTCCTAATACTTTTGTCTATAGAATTGGCAAAGTCGAGAGAGAGAGAGAGAGAGAGAGAGAGAGAGAGAGAGAGAGAGAGAGAGAGAGAGAGAGAGAGACTGAGACTGAGACTGAGACTAAGCTCACATAGTCCACAATGCAGAACGCCTGTGGCAATGAAAGGGGGGTGTGAAAAAAAAAAATCAGTCCAGAGAGATAGAGAAGGATGGAGGAGATCCACAGGCCACCCCATGAGGAGTCAAGTGAGTTGAGGAGCACCATCGCAGAGGCATTCGGGGGAGGAGGAAGAGGAGGAGGAGGGAGGAGGGGAGAGTTATTAACTTAGCCCTGAAACACCTCCTTAATATAGGGGCCAGCAGTGATGGCTAACAGAGCCTGGCAGAGGTGACAGCTCTTGGACCTGCTTGAGGAAATCCAATTGAAAAGCAGCCAAGAGGAACAACAAGCGCAAAACAGATGTTCCCACTAGCGCTGCGTGCAACCGTGTATACAACAGAAATACCTCGCCGTCCTCTCCAATCTGACACAACGATAACAATCGTGCTTGATAATACCCACATTTGTGGGCCTTTTAGCAAAAAAAAAAAAAAAGTGCTTCTTCTTTTTATTGAACAATGGCATGATAGGAGAGTTGGGTATCTCTGCAAAGTCAACGACTAGAGCTCGGATCCGAAGCCAAATCTCTGCGTCGCCAAATGCACTGTGGGACGAGTACATCGTGGAGCGATTTGCTGCCTGCGCCGTAAAACGTGTAACGGAAATCAGTGTGAATTAAGGAGGAATTTTCGAAAGTGCGATGAGGGGGAAAAAAAAAAAAACAGTTCTGTCTTCCCACGGTAGCGCACGCTTGTTCATTGGTTCGTTTTTTTACTGCCGCGGAAATCTGATTGGTCCAAAGATGCGTTTCTCTCAGCTCTGAGAGCAGTTCTGTCTACAGGATTGTGGACAGAAAAATTGTAGACAGAAATTTTATTTAATTTTAATATTTAATACAATTCTATTTAGTAATATTTTATACATATATTTAATATAGAAAAAATTTAATCAAATAAATAAATTTAATGCAATACACATACTGATTAAATTGATTAAATTGGCACAAATTAAATTCAGTAAATGAATTAAATGAAATTTACATTTGTTAGACCCCAATTGGGTTTACAGATTATTAAATAAATGTTAAATTTTTAATAAGGTGCCACTTTCTATTAGATGTCTAGAGTCTCCAGTGTCTGTACTGTCCGAGGTCAAGCTTCAGTAACTTGATGAGCCACGTTTTTTTTCTTTCTTTTTTTTAACCTAGTTTACGTTACAAAAAAAAGAACAATTGAAGTTGACGTGGGGATGTGAGGAATTACATTACAAAATACCATGTAGTATAAATTAGAAATAAAAAAATCCCCGAAAATATTTAATTACTTGTTCTTTTCATGCTCCAAAAATGAAAACTAATATTTACTGCTGCTATAATGCAAGTGATGTTAATCACGATAGGCAGATACGTACGTTTACATAAATACAAGGAATGAAATACTGGGACGTGCTTTAATAGGAAACCGATCTGACACAGGTCGCATCATTTGTTTCTTGTAACTGCGTGCTTGTGATTTGCACTTTTTTCTTAACGTTATAATTAACAGACTCGATTTCTGTTTCGACGTCCTCCTTTTTTGCGTTTGGTGGTTAAAACAGTGTTCTGGTCTTACTGACGGTGATGTAATCGTTTAAATTACATCAGAAAATCTGAAGTGCTAAATGGATATTTTGTAACATTCAACCATAATTTAAATCCACTGATCTAAATGCCTGACAACTTTTCATTAGTGTAGTTGAGAATTCCTACAGTATATCAGGGATCAGTCAAATAAACCTATTCAAATAAATAGGGTGCAAATCTATTATATATTGTAACCGTCGAAAGAATGTAAACTACATGGACAAAAATTTGTGGACATCTGACGTCCTTTCTGAACATCCCATTGCACATTTATTCCCCGTTAACTCATAACAATAACCTCCATTCTTCTAGATGTTCCACTAGGTTTTGGAGTGTGCTTGTGGAGATTCGTGCTCATTCATACAAAAGGGCGTCAGGTACTGATGAAGGTGAAGTGAGGTGGCCATTCCAATCCATCTCAAAGGTGTTCAAATGGATTGAGATCAGAGCTCTAGAGAATTCTACTAAAGATCTTACATATTCTTCAACTCATGTAAAGCATATCTTCATGGTCCTCACATCGGCTGGCTTTGGCTTTGGTTCTTTTAGTTAAAGTGAAGGTATAATTTGATGCTACTGCATCGAAAGACCTTTTCAACAATTGCAAGCCTCCAACTATGTGGTAACTGTTTAGGTTTGGTCTCAAATCGCACTTTTTTTTTTTTTTTTTTTTAACTAACCAGCACAGGTTTCTATTAAAGTGAGTGTTAATAAAGTAATGTAGTGTCATTTTTAAATTTGAGACGCAGCCCATGACGACAGTTATGACGCCGGCGAAACGATTTTACTAGTATTTGCACTGAATGTTTCTGTCCGATTTGGAAAGCTGACTGACAGATGTTTTGGCTCTTACGCATAATCCCGGGAAGGCTGCTTTTAAGTCTACTGGATGTACAGAAGATACGTGGTAAGGGCATTTCAACGCGCGGGAATAGCGTTCCTCTTGCCGCTACTTCTGCAAGCAGGGTCAAACCAGAGTGGTCTGCTCACATTAGGTTCTCTTTAATTGCCACTATGTGCAGCTTAGGATGGCTCCACATGAACAGTCTAGAGATCCATGAGGTTTCTGTGCAACTCAAGAACTTTGAGGATGGATTTGGACTGTAATTAAAATAAAAAGTCTGCTACAATGGCTCAGTGCTGCAGTATGCATGAACATGTTGAACTTCTGATCATAAGGTCGTCAGTTCAAATCCCACCACCACTAAACTGTCACCATTTGGTCCTTAAACAAGGCCCTTAATTGTAAGGGTAAATTAAAATATAAGTCACTGAACAGTATCAACAATGAGGGAACTGTATTGAATGGATATTCGGTGGCACCCAGATAAGGATGGGTTTCCCTTATGAGTCTGGTTCCTCTCAAGGTTTCTTCCTTATATCATCTGTAGGAGCTTTTGTAGCCGCAGGCTTTCTCATTAAAGATTAACTTATAAGGAACAAACTTATAGGCCAGGGGTCCCCAAACTACGGCCCCCACATTTGTAACAACCGTTTTAACAATGGCAAAGACATATTTTGAAAGTTTTACTAATCATATCTGTATTTGATAATAAAGGTCGGCTTTCAAACTAAAATTTCGATTAGTTATTAATAGAGGTCGAGGCACCAATAGTTGAAACTATTGGCTATTGGCAAAAATCCATTACGATATAGTTTTTCCGACTTCAGATCTGCTGTCATTACAAAAGTGGCCTCTAGGGGCGAAGCACTGATGCCACGTGCTGTTTGTTTTCACAGGTGAAACTGTGCAATGCATGGAGAGCGCAATTTTTAATACCTATAATTTATGTAATTATATTTATTATTAATTATATTCATATTTATTGGCTTTAACACATTTTCGGTTGATTTAATCAGTTATTGGCAAGTACAATCAAACTCAGTGATCAGACTCAGTAAAATCGGTCGACTTAATTAAGTAAAAGTTTTGATTTTAATAGCAATTATTCTTAAAAAAAAAAAATATTTGTTATGATGGTAATGTCTGCACAGTGCGTAATGGAATACTGGTAGTCACTTTGGCCCATGTCATTTTCTGTTATAGATCGACCTGGCCCCCATTGAAGAAAGGAAAAAAATATGTGGCCCTTACAAAAAAAATGTTTGGGGACCCCTGTTATAGGCACTAATTCAAACCTCATAACCTCTTTATTTTTTGTAATGCTCCTTTGGAATAATGACCACTGAACTGAATTGAATAGAATTGAATCAGACCACGCCTATTATTTTTCATTTCTTATAAGACAATATGTCCTACTAGACTAAAAAGCCAGTGTAAGGAATTGCAGTATAGAATGCATTATAGCCTAAATTATGTATAAACATGAAAATTCAAAATGTCTATACCAATGTTATGTACATACTAATATTTCTATAACTTGAATATGTATGCATGTGTGAACACAGAAACACAGTGTGAGCTCCAAAAATAAAAAAAAAGGCATAAAAAAAAATTTCATACAAGTACAAATCCGGATAATGAAATCCGCATAAAAAAACATCCCTAAAGCTCCTGGTGCACATGTGTTTAAGAGAGAGAAAGTGAGAGAGGGGGTAAGGAGAGACAGAATTGTAAACAAAGCAGTTTTTAAACAAGACAATTTCATATCGAAGGGCCAAGTCAAACATCGGCAGCCGAAAACCGATACAGACTTTCAGCACATGGGTCAAACCGCACTCTTTGAACGCGGCGAGGGAAAACGGCGCCTGTGTGCCAAGAAGCTGTTTAATTAAAGGTACTAAGGTGTCCAGGAGACGTTTCTGAGCGGCCCCGCTTGTCAAAACTCGTGAAATTATACAAGCAATGTCAATCATTGAATAATTACAAAGTTTCCACGGATGGGAGGGAAGAAAAAAAAAAAAAAAAAAAAAAGTTTAAGCGTTTAAGACGGCGAGAAAGGCATGGCGTCAAATTCGGACCAGGCTCGTGCGGCGTGACAAATAGCAGGAATGACGGCTGGGAAATACACCGTGAGCCGTGTTGATGTTGTGGGGTGTGAACAAAACCGCGAATGTGGATCAAGTATTTCGCGAACGAAAAAGCTTTTTGCTGTAAAATGAATGCAGGATACATAAATAATCGCTGAAACAAGTTCCGAGTGTGAATTTCCAAACGTGGTGGAACTTTTGTCTGCCGTCTCTCCCTAACCGAATGGGCAGCAGGTTAACTCCCTCCCCCCGAAGCGCATCAATCCTTATCAGGGGGGGCCCTGTGTGAGCGTCACATGCAATCACGGCTGACTATGGATGGCGGGAGATCAAAGTGAAAATGAATGGTAGCTCATCGCCATGAAGACTTCATATATCTTCGTTTTTTCCAGTCTCTTTGTTTCTCGCAGTCCCGGCCCGGTAGTTTTATTCCCTTGCCTCCTCGGCGCGGGAGTCTCTCCGCTCCTGAATCGTGACAAATGTGGAAATGTTTTGTCTGGATAAAGCTACTGATAAAGCTACAGGCCACTGATTAAACTGTGGAAGAGAGGAAAAAAGAAAGAGTGTGTGTGGTGGTGGTGGGGTTGGGGTTTGGGGGGGTGTTACATTTGATAATCGCGATAATCAATTACGCTCACTTAAAAGCTAGTTAGTGTCAGTTAGTGTCACTGCTGCTACTCATTACGATCATTTCATGCTTGTCTTGGCTTTTCTTCATCGGCTAATGAGCTCACTCAACACGAGGGTGGCGGGGAGGGGGGGACTTGACGTGCACCCGAATGGCGTTAGGGCGAGTTTCGGCCGCGTACTGTGCACGATTCAAAGCCCTGTGATTGGCACATGCTTTCGCTCAATGAGGATAATTACTAAGAAAAACAAAGCGGACGAGTGCGTCTGCACAGTGTAAAGATTTGAGGCTTGAGACTGGTCACACAGGATTTGACAGGCTTTCTGCTTTTTTTTTTTTTCTCCACCTAGAGTGCCAAACACTTAACACAAACCATGGGCCTCCTTCGCCGGTTCTCTGCCTCCGAGCACCGTGCGGTCGACGAGAACCAGATTAATAGGAATCAGCGTGTCCTGGTAAACACTCTTTAGGGGGGGCGAGCAGAACAGCTATTCCTGGAGGAAATGACATGGGAGGGGTGCGGCCCGCTCTGACAGCCCAGGAAGGGCAAGAGGCCAATGAGACAGAGCGCTGCTGAGAACTCCTCTTTTCTCTTAGTTCAGTTCTCTTCTGTACACATTACTCATGGAAAAAATACTAAAAAATCTTTTAAATAGCACAACGGGTCTCCTCTTGGTATTAAATAATAATAAAAAAAAATAAAAAGCTCAAACAGCAGATTGAATTTCTTTGAATTGATTATGTACGTTATTTCCAGCTACAGCTAATTTTTGTCCGAAAAGATTTAGAACAAATAAGAGAAATTTCAGTGGTAGGTTTTTTTTTTTTTTTTTGCCGCCAGTACTGCTCGATTGCTTCGAGTAAAAAAAAAAAAAGGACGTGTTGAACCCACTCCACTTTGCCACCCCTCTGTTTTAAAACCTGGTGACAGTCAGAAAATGTTCGCCTGCTATATAAAACAGGTATTGTTTTGACACGGACAATTTGGGTGTCAGAGGGGTGTCTGAAACTAGAGAAAAGAGGGGGAATGGTAATTGTGTGTGTGTGTGTCTTGCACTCTGTGTGTGTGTGTGTGTGTGTGTTGTGCTCTCTTAGGGAGGTCATGAGGTCAAGCCCAGTGGGTCATGAGTTCCCCGGTCTCCTGCCAGGCAAGCAGCATGGTTTGCTTTCATATGACACACACGTTATTACTAAATGGAGCTGGCAGGTAATTCCAAAGCAAATAAATGTGGGTGGGTGCCAAGTCCGACAAGCTTTTTAGGGGTGCGCCATCGCGCTGAAATTCCCCTCGTTTATGACAGAGAACGAGGGCTGCTCGAATTCCTCGCAAGACTGTACATTTTCTTACAGGTTGCAATTTTTTTTTAAGACGTTTGACGCGAAAGAATGCAATCGTTAAGTCCGGGGATGTGGCAGAAAGACCAGACACACCAGTAAAAAAACGGAATACTGAAAACCAGGACCTGGAGTATTCGAATATTCTGATAATATTGTGTGTTATATCCACAAATATTATCAAATAATACAGTGGATGTATTAAATGCATAAAATAGAGAAAGAGATGAGAATGTCTCAATATAATTTTTAAACTAGATAGACATTTAGGTTGGTTTTTTTTGTTTGTTTGTTTGTTTTTTATAATAAAAGCATTTAATAATAATATTACTAGTAACTAGTTGCATCCAATTTAAAAAAAAACCTCAAGAAATCGCTCAAATACTTCCAATTATTTTTTTCAGATAGATAGATAGATAGATAGATAGATAGATAGATAGATAGATAGATAGATAGATAGATAGCACCAGTAATAGATAGAAATAAAAGGGATTAGTTCAAAAAAGGTTACACTAAAAAATATACACTTGTCTAAAAACACTAGTACAGTACATAAAAAATATTATATATATATTTATATTTAAAAATTATATTTATAAACATTTAAATATATAGGAAAATGTTTAAATCTTCCAAAAATAAATACCTTTTTTTTAATTATTATTATTAAAAATAAAAAAATTTACGCCTGTGTAAACTTTGCATATGAATCCCTTTTTGAATATATATTTCATTGATAAACCTGCATATAAAGACCTAATAAATGTTTCTAAAACTGAATATAGCTGCATAAAAATGACTGCAAAGAATGCAACGTAATATAAACGCCGATGTTCTCCTCACCAAATATACCGTAAGAAAGGGAAAAATAAATTAATAAATAAAACAGCAGTCACTATGTGAAAATTCACTCTACCCACCTATTAACAAGCTTCAATAAATCAACAGCAAACAACATCATGTGCTACGCTTCACATGGCCAAAAAAAGTTTGTGACCCCGGGCCTTCTCCTCTGCTCCCTTTATCCTTAAAGTTATTGATAGGGTGGAGTTATGGGCTAATAATGCAACAGACAATGCATGGCGGGGGCCTATTATACGCCGGTAATAGATAGTGGTGAGCTTTTGAATGACATTGCGCCGAGATTGGATGACGGAGACTCGGGTGATTTATAGACGAATCAAGTGCTTCCTCCTCGCTCAACCTTCCACTTGCCGAGTGATAAAGGAGGGCACGAAGCATGGTTTCGCGGGTTCATAAATAGAACCAAAATCATTTAACCCGCCTGTTTTTTTTTTTTTTCCTCCAAACATCAAACTCAATATTGGAACCATGTACTTCCTTAGTCTCAAATGTAATAATATGAGCAGAATATACACGATCAACAAATATATCAAATATTTCACATAATCTTTGTATTAAAATGATGGAAAAAGAGAGTGATTCAGTATGAATATTCTGCTAAAAATAATAAATGATACATTCCCTTTTTTAAGTCTAATAAAAATAAGAATAAATCATTATTAGGAAAAAAAAAAAAAGAGGACAAAGCAGGACAAAATGATGAATATTCTACAGAATGATAAAATAATACATTTTGAAAAAATAAATAAACATAAAAAAAAAGTAAATAACTATTAACTAATTAATCATTAATTTAAAATAATAAATAACGATTTTGTACGTGGGAGAAAACGATGGCCAGAACAATAAGAGTAAGAGTGAGCAATGAAAAGGGCTTGTCAACATTATCTGCTTTATTGATTTCACAGTAAAACTCTCAAGCTTAAGTTTTATGTTGTTTTCGCCACCTATTGAAAATACAATGAAACATGTAGGAAGGCGTTTTATAAACACACACACACACACACACACACACTCACACACACACACACACTCGCGCGCACACACACCCTAGGTTTTGCATCTAGACGTCTACTGTTCGTCTTCCTTCATAATTCCACATGAATATCCCAAGCCTGGACATTAACACACACTTTATACACCCTGGTAATCAACTATCCATAAATATGCTTTGCATTATATACAAGGTTGCATGTCTTTTCTCGTGTCATCGATTTGAGGTTCTTTTTTAACCACCCCCCAGAACTTAATCATTTGAGAGACAGACATTTGCTATATGGACAAAAGTATTGACACCTAACTTTTTCAACGTTTTTTAATCCGTCACCACAAACATGAAGACTCACAATTGTATAGGATGTCCTGAACTAGGAGACACAAACCTGTTCTGATTTGGTTTACACTTGGTTGGAAGATCTTAAGTGGCCTGGTATAGATCCCTAATGAACACCTTCGGAATGAATTGGAATGCTGAGTGCACCCCAGGCCTCCTGGCATCACCTACATCAATACCTGACTTTAATTTCACCTTTGTGGCTGAATGAGCACAAATTTCCAAAATCTACTGGAAAGTCTTCCCAGAAGAGTGGAAGTTATCATTACAGAAAATGTGTAGTCGATATACTGTATATTTTAGTGTCTGTTTTTTATGTAATGAAATATCATTTACACTCTGTCCTTTCATGACATTTAATAAACCTTCAGAATGACTAAAATCTCATCAAGAAAATAATATTAAATAAATGAAATAGAGCCGAGTATTATTACAAGTATTATTTTTCATCCTGAGGTTATTGTCCTTGACCTAACAATGCGATGATAGGAATTATTACATTCATATTCATTACAAAAAAAAAAAAAACACGATAAAAAAACTTGATTGGAGTTAATAAATATATATATAATTTTTTTTCCCTCCTACATAAAGAAGAAAAAAATAAGGGCTCTGCCTGTCATACTTAGTTTTTTCTAATGTATGTGATTTGCATTTGAATGATGACTAAACAACTCCCCGTGTGAGCGATGCTTTAAGAAGACAGGGATGCTGGGATGCGACAGATCCAGATGTTACAGCTGAGCATTCAAGGCTACTCTGAAAAATGAATGGTCGCGAGATGAAAGGAAAGTGTTGGTTGTCATGCAACGGGTGATTGTAGTCTTGCAATAAATAATCGATTTATTGCACACATACAAAAAAAAAAAAAAAAAAAGCCCTGATTGTTGCTCATCTCGGAACTCACTCAGCTCTCAGTCTATCGAATTAAATATTTCATTCTTTTTTTGGTGTGTATATGGAAACTTCAACAATTAATTTCTGTACAATTCAAAGGTTTCTATGAACCGCCAACAGACACAAGGAGGAATAATCAGACCCAAAATACTTCATAAACCTACTTTTTTGTTCTTTTTTTGGCCTTAAAAGAATGCGCTGTTTGTCTAACTTAATTACTGCTGTGGAAAAAATATTTTGGTAATTAGATGCGAAAGAAAAAGTACTATTTATAGCATGCTGTTTAATGATCTGACTCAGGCTGCATCTCGATTGATTCCCCTGTTCGATCTACAGCTCTATTGTAGACGCGACTGATTAAGCGGCACGAACGGCCAGTGTGGCGATCGAACAGTGTGTGTTGAGTAGTACTTTTTTTTTTTTTTATATATATATATATATATATATATATATATATATATATATATATATATATATATATATATATTAGTTTGCATGTTATAAAAAAAGTTTCATTGTGTGAAAAAGTAATGGGTACAAATGGGAGTGAAGTTCATTTTGCTGTGGAAAAAATATTTTAAGTACATGTTAAAAAAAGGTAAAAAAAAAAAAAAAAAGGGAATATTGAGAAGATGGATGGATGGATGGATGGATGGATAGATGGATGGATGGATGGATGGATGGATGGATGGATGGATAGATAGATAGATAGATAGATAGATAGATAGATAGATAGATAGATAGATAGATAGATAGATAGATAGATAGATAGATGAGAGTGAGACAGACTAATAGATAGACAGATGGATAAATTACAAATTCTACGAATATAAAATTGTAAAACAATATTGTCTCTAGGGTTTTAGTTCCTATTTGCTCTCATGTATATTTTTGTATGATTTGCCTTAGAAATTAATTATACATTTATTCTAGTGAATGAATCTTAATTTGACATTGATATTTAGATCGACTGAGGAAAATAAAATTTTGTTTTTTATTGTGGTTTGTGACCATTAGTGTGAAGTAGTAACAGATACTAATAAAGCACATATCACCGCTGTCTATTTCTTCATGTCCTTTTTTTTTTTTTTTTTTTTTTTTTTGTAGTTGGGAGAAAAAAAATTTAATAAATGATACTATATTAAATTACATACTCCAGCTCCAAGCGTTCTCCAAACTAAACTCCTATTGCCATTCTCAATCGAATTGCGGTCAATTGAGAAAGGCAGAGACAGAAAACAAGAGAAAGACTTAAAAAAAAAAAAAAGGTGATAGAAAGTGAGATAGACAGACAGTGGTGGATGAAATGTACCTGTAGTGAGTTGAGGAGGATGAAAAAGTAGGCCATGATGATGGAGAAAGGCACAAGAAGTCCACAAAGCCAGGTCAGGCCTAAAATTGGCAGCAACACCAGCACTGCTTTTACCGCCGCCCTGTGAAACACAGCGGATCTTTTCTCATCAGTGTATGTGGGCTACATCTTACACACACACTCACACATGGGTACAAAATAAAAATTTCTCACAAATATTTTTTCCTTAATCCCTCTGCCAGGTCCTGCCAATCTCCACCCTTACTGAGCAGCTTGGCAACTTTCATGGTCATTCCAAACCCGACAAGAGCTACTGCTTTGTCTCACATTGTGACAATTTACACACTAAATCACTTTTAATTCTGTTTAGTATAAAATTACCATCCAGTTCGAGTGACTGCTAAAATGAACCAGCTGTGAGAGAAGCTGGCGGATGAAGGGAGCCGGTGTGAGATTTTTCCCTGCCGACGGCAAGACTTTCAACGCCTGCATTGATATTCGCAGTTAAACTGCTTATTCAGGAGGCCTTAACGTGTCACATGCGACTTCGGGATTCTGCGCTTTCACTTTCACAGTGCCAGAAATATTCTGCTTGAGTGTGGCAGCTTAATTATTACGGTTGTTTACTATATCAAGAGGAAGCTGGAAAATTTGAGCCAATAAGACGGACTACTTGAGAAAGTTCAACGCGAAAAAAGAGCGGTGTTTCATTTTGTTCAGGATTTGCGTCAAACGCTTAAAATGTTTAATAGGCTGCAAATCCGCTTTTTTATTTATTTATTTTAATTGCTATCAAAACTTAAGGACGTTAAATCACTCCATGGCAGTTTTTTAAAGAAAATCAATAAGGTCATAACCATAATTGTTAGAGGAGGACAAGCAGTCTCTGGTTGAGAAACTGCACCACCATGTGGTAAGTAAAGATGATTGAAAATAAAATCAAAATAAATGCACGTGAAACAGACAGGGAAATGAAGTGAGAAAGAAACTTTACCGTATCTGTTCAGACACCTGTTCGATGGAACTCGTGCTGTCTGCCATCATCAGAGATCTTCTCTTGGCTGTGGAGATGGTAATCATAACCACACGGGTCAGTACCATGATGTTTACCTGCAGGATATTAGGAATGTTTTATTATATTTTCTTTATATAATACCACTTGCCACAAAATCTGGAACTGTGTATATGTATATATACATAAAGATCAGGCATAAAATTATGACCAGTATAGTGAGCACTTTGTCTTCAAAGTTGTGTTAGAAGCAGGAAAAATGGGAAAGCGTAAGGATTTGAGCGAGTTTAACGAGGGCCAAATTGTGACTGCTAGACTACTGGGTAAGAGCATCTCCAAAGCTCTTGTGGGCTGTTCCCGGTCTGCAGTCAGTATCTATCAAAGTGGTCCAGAGAAGGAACAGTGGTGAACTGGAGACAGGGTCATGGGAGGCCGAGGTTCATTGATGGACGTGGGGAGCGAAGGCTTGTCCGTGAGATCCGATCCAACACACGAGCTCCAGTAGCTCAAATTGCTAAATAAGTTAATGCTGTTAAAGCTCAATGGGTCAGAACTGTTTTGGCAGCAAAAGGGGGGATCAACACAATATTAGGCAGGTGGTCATAATGTTATGCCTGATCAGTGGTCATAAAGTTATGCCTGGTTGATATATTAAAGTAATTGTATAGAGAAAAGACGCAGTCGCACCGTAATGATGAAGATGACCGGACCAACAAAACCCCATATGACGCCATTGTGTACACTGAGCCAGCAGTACTCATCTGCTGAGTAGCTTCCAGAGGCTGAAGCCAAAGTAATGGCGACTATCAGGACAGGCAGACCTGTTCGAATAAAACAATTGCCTGTTATTAGTGCAAATATAGATATATATATATGTATATGTGTGTATATTATTTATCATTTATGTGCTTGGTCATGGAAAAGCACAGCAGAACCTTCTTTTCAGTTGCTTTATATACAGTATATCACACTTATATTTTATCATTAGTAACACAAATTTCCACCAAAAATGTAAAAACACTGCACAGTTTCACCTGCTCAGAAAAAAACTTACAATATTATAAAAGATTTATAGGATATAAACACATCAGCCTTGTTACCCCAGCCAATCAGGTAGTAGTATTTCATATGGCGATCTTCGCTCAGGTTAACGGTCACCACTTTGCTCCAGAGCAGCAATCCCTCCACTAACATCCAGCTAAACGCTGCCATGAAGAACAGATGGAGCAGAGCTGCCACCATCGTGCAGGCCACCTGAGGGCACAGGGTCACGTGAGGTTAAATATGTAAAACAACCACACAGGGGTCACATGCCAGGTTAGATTTCACGCCAATTATGGCATCAGGGCCTCGGAGATCAGTGACAGCAAAAAAAAGCATTGCCTTTTTTTTTTTTTTTTTTTTTTTTTTTTACATTTTCATTACAGCTATATATTTTATACACCATTTTCATAAAAAAAAAGTATACCTCCGGGTCGGCCGTCTCTGTAATTATTCCTTTACCATGATGCATACCTTGTTATGAATCGCAGAGCCACTGCACAGAAGGACTATTTGTGCAAAAGTCAGAGAGATGGCAAGATTCTTGTGAATGGACGTCCTCTCCGATTTTGGAATACTGCACAGACGCAGGGGGAAATTACATTAGTTTTAGTTAATCGTTTTCATTTTTCTGTTATTTCCAGCAGACTGTACGGACCGTAAATCTTTTCCTGAAATCGGCTTGTCCGATACTGTACTGATTAGGAATTCCCTGTGTGACCATTGTGCTTGATCAATTCCATTGTAATGTTACCATAAAACCTCAGGTCAGAGTCCTGTGTATGTGATTAGCTGCTGAACACTAATTACCAGATTAGCAAGGTTCAATACTTCTCTCGCCTCAAAAAGCGACTATTATTGACCACTGAATATGCCTCAGATCACTTAGAAATAAAAATAGTCATGTAATGTTCACAGCAATAACACTGTCCTTATATTTCCAAATCCTTATATTTCAGCTCCTTTTTTATATACTTATATAAATATAAATTTTTTTTTTTTTTTCTTTTACAGTAATTCACACAAACACACCACAGACATGTGCAGGGGTATTGTTGCTTGTGCACTGTATCCTTGGAAGCCACTTACTCTAGCATGGTAAGCAGCATCAAGGTCACTACGAGAGCACAGAGTGATGCTCCTGATCCTATAAACGTCAGCTTGGTCAGGACCATCTCCTCCTCTTCACTCCACTGCAGAGAGAAAGGAAAGGCAAATAAAATCACGTAGAGTCTCTTGCACTCGTTCTTTTTTTATCTTTCTCCATCTCTCTGTCGCTCCCACTCACACTCTATCCATAAGATGTCCAAATCAAATCCTGAGTAATAAATCTAGATATTTCCTACCTGTCTTAAAGAAATACCCTGTCCACTGAAATTAACAATGTAATAAACTATACAGATGCCATTCCTATGTGCAATTAGCAATTATAATCAGCATTTCTACTGTATGTGCAAGTTCTAGCAAATTCCAATTTCTTCTGTAAGCGGACAGAGCCCTCTGCTGGACAGAACTAGAAGGTATTCAAACAGATGTATGAAATGCTGTGATTTTGTTTGAATAGAGTGATGCATAGATGTTAGTGTGCTTAAAATTATATACATTTTAAATAGGCCGTGTTTGCATTAACTTCTTTACAGTCCTGAACACTTATGACAGTATCCACAATCCTTCCACATTAGTTTCACTGTAGTTATTGAATACATAATAGTAGTAGTAAATAGGGTTGCAAAGGGGCGCAAAATTTCCGGGAAATTCTTCAGGGGAAACTTACCAGGAATCTCACATTAATTTATGGGGAAATTTATATAAGCTGTATCATTTACAAAAAAAATTTCTTTTTTTGGTCTTATGCTGGCATGCATGCAAAAATAATACAGATTTTTTTTAAATGCAATTTGTTTACTTGTTAGTTTAATTTTGTTGCACAATAGCTTACACACAGTGCTGGGAAGTTTTAAACATAAATCTCTATCATTTATTTAATAGAATATGTTTAACAGAATATCTGTAACTGATTTTTATAATACACAATATGATTTCACTTCCATACCGTACCCTCGCTTCCAGGTAATTCATAAGGATGGCAAAGTTGGTGGTGTGGTTGCAAAGGCAGGACGTGCTATTTGGTCCAGAGTGCAACACTCTACAGCCTTTGTCTGACCAATCACTCACATCTGAGGCTCTAAGAAAACAGTTGTTTAAAATTAGACATAGATATTTGCACGATTTTTCTTTGCATCTGTCATCTACTTACTCTGCACTGACATTCCAGAAAATACACAAAGGTGTGGGCTGTTTAGAAGACTCCACCTACAATGGAAACAGATGTGTGATGTCATGCATCTCAGTGCTTCCAACACAGAGTTCATCTGTTTCAGATGAAACTCCAGTAGATAAACAGAATTTAAGAAATGAAAGATGTCTGAATCGAGGGTATATCGACAGCACATTCCAGATCAACGTTTTAATTTGGCCACTATATCGGGATTCTATATCTAGGAAATAGAGCGTACTCGATATGGACAAAAGTGTTAGAGCAGCTGACTTTCCCAGTCATACATGGTTTCACAAAGTTGGATTCAATTCAATTAATTTTTTTATTTGTATAGCACTTTTAACAATGGACACTGTCCCAAGGCAGCTGTACACAGATAAATTGAATAGGAGTTGGGTGCGAGAGAATGAAATTTTCCTCAGCACTTGTCACCCTACATCAGTACATGACTTTACTATCACCCTTTAGAATAAATGAATGAATAAATGATTGAGCACAAATCTCCTAAAAAATCTAATGGATCATCATTTCAGAATTGTGGAGCCAAACGGTTGTCAATGCAATGTTCAAAAAGAACATACGAATCTTATGTTTGTCCATAAAATGTTTTGGATTCAGGGCCAAAAGTGCTCAGAAACAATGGTTTAGATTTAAAAGATTTTCTCATACCAATCTACTTCTTTCTATGCTGTAAATGTGTTGCACAGGCCCAGACCTCTCTGTTAAGAATAAAGCTTCAGGATCAGGGATTGCTTGAGTTTTGTCACCAATGTAGCTTTATATCTCACGATTAACCATAAATATTTTTTTTTATTGTTTAACGGTCATTTTTTAACATAAATAACTTTTGGAACTTTGTTATTCTGTATATAAATATATATAAATAACTCCACAATGTTTGTTCTGAAACTAATGATTAGGCTTTTTTTTTGCTCACATAATGAAAATCAGCTTCCAGATTTATCATTGTTCAAATACGCAAAATAATCTATAACATGCATGCATGTGATGCCTTTGATTTCCATAACTCCAAAACGTAGCACATGCACATACCACTTTTACAGTAGACAAAGTATACTGCACAGACACCGGAATGTTCTCTTCCCTTGCCACATCTCGCACCGTGGCTGAAATCACTGCTGTAGCCAGGTGACCGAACACGTATCTGGGGGAAAAAACAAAAACAATATCCATAAGCTTTTACTGCAGTGTACATTAGGTTTAAGAAAGTAAAAAACGTAATCTGCTTAATAATTCTGAAGATTCAGCACTGAGAAAGAAGACTCTTACTGTCCACTTGCTGTGTGCTTGTCTGTAAATGCTTCGAATTCATTTTGGGAGAGCACCTCCATCATATTGCTGTAGTAGGCATGGATGAACATCACATTCTTGTGACCTGCAAATGATACATTTGTTAAGTAAGCGTCATGGTTGGTAATTACAGTGGAACCCGGTTATGTCGATGTCCTAGGGGGTCGCCAAAAAGCATCGAGGTAACCGATGATCGAGATAAACGAAAATCAAAATGGCGGCAATATATTAACGTGCTTGAAATTTCTTTATGTACATGATGTGCGTTAATAAATGAGAATGTGCATGCACGTGTTTTTGGAGGGTTTTTTACACAACAGCGTTGCCGCGATTTGTTTGATGAGGGCATGCTATAAAAATGTACATACGTTTGTTAACAACAAAAGGCATAAGTGCACCTACTAACAGCAGAGATTTACCAGTATACAATACAAACCACCGTCCATTCTCCATACAAACCTTTATTATATTCTCCAACATTATAAACACACAGATCGCTCAAAAAAAAAAAAAAAAACCAGCGGCTGCACAGTGCCGTCTCACATTTAGTCCACATGTGAAAAAAAAAGAAAAATAAACAGTAACTAAGTTTCTGAAAACTTATGACCATCAGGCTGAAGTAATCCGCACAAACTAAAAATAGGGAAATTCAAAAATACCGCGACCGGCGGCACGGCGCGAAGCCGGAAAAAAAACCCGGAAGATCCAAAACCGAACCCGAAACCAAAAACGAGGGACAGAAAATTCTCAAACGTGAACGGCCGAAGGGGCGTGGCAGGTGCTTTCTCGGCCACTTTCTCTGAAGCTCCCGGCTTCAACTCCTTACCGAGAGAGCCGTGCTCCTTACCCTGCTCGGTAAGGAGTTGAAGCCGGGAGCGCCGCGCTCCCGTTCATCGCATAACATTTAACAAAAAAATGCATATGTGCACTTACTAACAGCAGAGATTCACCAGTATACAATACAAACACCTGTAGTATCTGTAAGGTTTGATTTTTCCGCCACTTTCGCGAGTTCTTCTGCGGCTGCACAGCGCCGATCCACATAACTGACGTTAAAATTTATAATTTTTCCCCTTTGTGCTCGAGATATTAGGGTTCCGCGACATAAAAAAAGTCGACATAACCGATAAAAAATGCGTAGACAAAGCGAGAATTTGGCGGTTCCACTTCAAAAACGTCGACTTAATAGGGTTGTCGAGTTAACCGAGGGCGAGATAACCGGGTTCCACTGTAGAACATCCCATTCTACATTTAGTTTAGTAAAGTCATGTATTGATGCAGGTGAGGTGAGGAGGCCTGGGGTGCCGTCAGGTATTTAATTCATCCCAAAGGTGTTCAATAGGGTTATAGAGCCCTATAGCTGGCCTATATGGATATCTTGATGGAGATGGTCTCCTAGTTCAAGTGAAGGGGGAAAAATCCTTGCTCCTGCATCCAGAGACGTCTTGCACAATTGTGTGCAGGTTTGTGGTATCAGTTTGGACATTGACCACACATGGCTGGAAAATAAAAGTGTCCCAATACTTTTGCCCAAATAGTGTTTTGTATGTCATTTGGAGCTAATGGATCATGAAGAAATGGTTTTATGCGAGTGGTTGGAATGGAAAAACTCAACAATCTTGCCATCTAGACCTCAGATCTTACCACCTCCGTAGCATCAGTACCTGATCTCTCAAATGCTTCTGGAGCTGAATGATAACAAATTCCCATTTATGCTCCTAAAATGGCTTAAAACCTCCCCCCAGAAGAGTAGAGTTTATTACAACAGCAAAATCAAGAATGGAATGTTCGACAAAAACATGCAGTTTTCAAGATATGGGGTTTCGGCAAACTTTTGGTCACACTAAACAGTCAACCACGATTGTGATGAGGATTAGATTTGGGTTTTTCTACACAATATGGTGTCAACTTAACTTTAACGAACGTGAATTCATACTCCCAACTACGAAGCATTCTGGTGAAATACTGTATATTTATAGGAAATGTGTACCATAATCTAGCACACCACTTCTCTCACCTAGAAAATGGAGCCTCTGGATTTCAGTCTCAGATATGAGCATTTCCTCGGGGATGCTGGAGTGATTCTGTTGCATTGAGGGTTTGTACACGCTTTCGAAGTTTGCGTGAGATAATGTCCGTGGCTCCATGTGAACATCTACAAGAAAAAACACACCCATACAATCTAATAATTAGCATGTATTATATACGGCACATATGTAAGCAGTTATTAGTTATAACGAATATATGAGCGATCACAAGCACGAGAAGAATTCAATATGAGAATCCAGAATTATGAAGTTCTGTGCAACTATTGAGGCTTTGACTAGTGATAGGAAGATTGAATCATTTTAGCGACTTGGTTCTTTAGATCTCGTTTATCAAAATGCATTCTTTTATTTATTTTTTTGTCATTTAGTTCCTTTGATCAGAAATAAACAAAAAATTAATACACAGATTTTCCAACACTTCTACATACATGAAATTTGACTATAGTTCCAATAATAATGTTTTTTTTATTTTTTATTTTTTCTTATTTTTATTACTTTTTCATCACTAAACATTTGTTTTCCTGATGTGCCTAGCCTCAAATCAAGCACCAAAATCCGCCATGATGCAAACATCGGGCATTTAAAACTGTACCTGTGGAAACTAAGCAAAATTATACACCATAATTACTATAAAACATTTAATATTTTGTCTTCATGCTCTGTGTTAAGTTTAGTTTCGCTAATAATAAACATTTGTATAAAGCATCCAAATTTGTCCATGTTGATTAGAGTATTATAAGCCTTGAAAAGTATTAATTTAAGGTACATTAAGAAAAGATAAAAATGTGCGTTTAAATTGCGATTAATCAGGAGCGAACTCTTAACTAAGTTAAAGTAGAGATACAATACTCCAGTAAAATGTAGTTGAGTAAAAAGTTATATTTGACTTTAAAATGTAGTGAAGTGGAAAAAATTGATGGAATGGAAATATTTCAGTAGTAAAGTACAAATTTAAAGTACAAATACCCAAAAAAATCTATGTAAGTACAATAATGAATTACATTTACTTAATTATTGTCCAAGAATGAACCACTCTGACTAGAAGAGTCGAGAAAAAAAAAACTACCGTAATTTCCGGGCTATTAAGCGCGCCCATATATAAGCCACACCCACTGAATTTTAAAAATATTTTTATTTTAAACATAAATAAGCCGCACCTTGTCTATAAGCCGTCTACACTGAAACTAATGAACTTTACACAGGCTTTATCCAAAGACAGTGTCTGTTACACGGTGTAACGGGTGAAATATGTTGCGGCTCCTTTAAGAACAGAGCGGCATTTTAATAGCCTGCCGCCGCATTTTTCCGGTATTACTGCATGTGTGCAAGACCGAGGATTATGTCCTTATTATTTTCTGATGCTCATTTCTAAGTTTCTTTGACCAACCCGTAACGCTGTTGCCAAGAAAAATTAAAAAGCCGAGTTTTGGAAACCTGTCTGTGCTTATGATTTCTGTTGCAACTGGAGTTAGTGAGCTCTCCCATGACCCAGACTTAACCCGTTACAACGGCTTGTATCTAAACAGTAGCCGACCAAGAAAGTCATTGTTCACTGTCTTCCTCCTTCCTTTCACAACTATTTCTCTCGAGAGTTTTTCTTTTGGCATTGTCGTGCGTTTAAAAATCTCCATCGGTTAAACTTTTCTCCAGATGCTGTGCAGCTCAGAACACAGGTGAGGTGCGTTTTTTTTTGTTTCCATTCGGAAATTTCATTTGTCTAATGTTATGTCGCTTAGTTTTTTGGCCTGAAGTTTGTGAAACCGGGAAAAACCCAGGAAAAAAACATAATTTAGCCAATTCGTTGTTTAAGCCGCGGGGTTCAAAACGTGGGAAAAAAGTAGCGGCTTATAGTCCGAAGAATACAGTACACAATTCTGTTTCCTAGACGTAGCCTTTGCTTAACTAATGCTTTGCTCATGCAGTAGAAAATGAATGAATCACTCTTTGAGACTTCTAAGTCACATTAAAGACTCGTTCAAAATGAACAAAACGTTCACGAACGACCCTTCATTAGTATTGACCCATCAAACATTCTTTTTTCAAGCCAGTAGTATCATCTGAGCACTTTACCTATGTTTTTTGTTAAAAGTGCAAAGCTTTTCTTGTCTGGGAAAATCAAATCAGCCAGCGCCCACAGTATTTTTTCAATACTCTCGACAACCGTAAATGGTCTAAGGTTAATCTGTAAAGAGCACAAAAAAGCGCATTATAGGTATAAAACAGAAGTGATTATGCCCATACTGGTATTAGACATTTATCTCATGCTATTGAATTTTAGAACGTACACCTAATGGCTTCATATCCAACCATTGCTTGGACAAGGCAGGATCAATAAGCCCACTGGCTAGGATCAGGTAGCTGGAAACCATGGACCTAAGAATTTCAGAAGGGACCGATGTCTTATTAACTTGAGCAGCTGCCGCATGCTCAATGGTTTGAGTGAGCTGCTGCATGTCTGAAGGCGTGATGATGTCAGGATCAGTCTCGATAGCCTTCACGACAGACTGAGCGAGCGAACTCAGCCAATGCAGCTCGTGTTCTGCCGTTGATGATGAATTATGGTTTTCTAACTCCTATGGGGAGAAAAAAAAAAAACATTTAGCCGTCTTCAGTGTAAACACGATAAGGTAAACTCTGATAAGATAAAGCTTGGAAAAATGTATAAACAGACATGTTGTAAAGCAGATGTGCGAGCTCTTGTACTCACAGGGTTGGCATGAAGATCGTTGCGGATTTTTGTAAAAAATGGCGATTTGGGAAAACTGGATATGCCGATGTCATCCACGAGCTCTGTGCTCAAAACGGGAACTAGAATTAGTATCGGAGAAATTAAGAAATTGATGCATAACTGAATATTCGTAAACTTTGCATCGCAAATGTATCTTTGATAGACTTCTTTTTTACTAGACCAAAACCTTCAATCTTTACCCCAATCCTCACCAAACTTGTGTTAGACATGCAGTATATTATTTTGCACTGTAGCTGTTTATCTGTAAGCTTTAGATCTGTATTTCCCCTGAATTATCCCCTTCTTTAGAGGGAGGAATCTAGCATAAAGTGAAGGCAAACACATGCCTCCTTAGAGACATGTAAAGCCAGCCAACTCTTGCTCATGGTGCGTCAAAGGGTGGGGTAACACTCAAAAAAAAGCTCTTCGACCACTTCCAAGCACACCGGCACGCACAATGAAATCGTGTCGCTGTAACTGCGTTGGAATATATACTGGGAGAAAATATACTTGTTCTGTCCCACCCACAGTTGGCCCACTTTTCACTCCTGACCAAAGATGTCTAAAGCATTATTAAGATTCGAACTCACTATCTTCATATAATCAGGTGAATTTTCTAATAACTTTTCAAAATGTAGCTAGGTGTTAGTTAGGTAGGTCTTCCCCAGCCATGCTCTGGATCATTGTCATGTTGTAGAAGGTATATCTAGTGTCAGATTTGATATCCAGAGTTTGTTGATATTTACTGGAACACATTCTTGTATCCACACGTGAGACATTTGCTCTGTCACGGGCTGTAACACAATCCAGAAGAGCTCTGTCCCAAGGTTTGGATTTTTTCTTCCCAAACATATATTTGGGTATTGTAACCGAAGTGCTCAACTTTTATTTCCCATTTTGACATGCTTTTTTTTTTCAAGTTTGTGCACTAACCCTCCTATCTCTTCTATACCTTTCTGCAGGTGTCATATAGGGGTATTGTGTTGCCACACTAGGCATCATATGGACAGTTATGTATATCTAAAAGTTTTATTGCCTAAATTAACTAGGATATTTATTAAAAATTAAATTAAAAAAACAGCTTGCTGGAAAGCTTGCATTTCCTTTTGTTTAGAAATCAATAAATATCTCATATAATGTGGCCAGGGTTGCCTAGACATTTGCAGGCAACTGTATGTTTCTGTGTGATCCCAAGGTTATTATTATTAGTCTATAAGTGTATTATAATAATACTTATTATTATTATTATTATTATTATTGGTGTGAAATGCTTTGTTTGAATTTCTCTTTAAATAAACGGACAACCAGAGACATTTATTAATGTAAATTACTTGCCTTTAGGCTTTACAGCTGAGTGTAGACTACAGTATAAAGAAATGCTTGTTAATTTTTATCATACCTAATATTTTACATGAACAGCCACTGAACTCTGTGTAAGCCGTGCATAGATTTATTACCTTTATTAAATTGACAAACACCTCCTCTTTTTGTATCACAATCATCCAAGGTCCAATCTCCACTTCCAGGGTGAAAACTTACACACAACTCATTCTTTGGCATCTGGGAATGTTCTAAAGGAAATGGTGTAAAAAAAACAACAAACGTTAAATTCTGTTTTATAAACATATACAGGTCATAAGTAAGAGCCTGAGATGTAAGAGCCTGTTCGTCATGGAATGGGAATGTTTTAGAGACGTGTTTGTTTAGAAGGGGTGGTTTTCTGAATTACAACATGCGTGATATATTTACGACCCTTTAGGGCCGAGTTTCCCAGTTACAACCCAGTTCCGTTTTATGAATTCGTTAAGCAGAGAACCAGTGGAAATTTTTACACGCACTGACTTCACAGATCAAATTTCAACGGGCCGTGATGCAGCACCTGCACATCGTTTTACCTTCACATTCAATGTAGCCCCAGTGAGTCTGCAGAGAGGGTGTCATTTCCATTCCAGAAGTGCCCCATTCGAAAAGCAAACCGGAAGGAACATATGTACAGTTCTTTTCCATGGTTTGGATCTCGCTGGCATCCAGGACCCGATTCCACATGTGCAGCTGAGTAACGCCGCCACAGAAGGCTTCACTGTTTTTGCGCACGCGCCCGAACGCGTCTTGCTCTTGACCTATAATGAAAATTCCGCCACCCCCGATGGAGCCCGATTGGTACAGATTAATACCGCTTAGAATTTCATTGCCGTCCGCTGACATTGTCCACATGCCATCGTTTCCTGTCCAGCTCACACACATTGAGTGCCAGGAGACATCGTTGGCGAAGGCCGAACGATAGGGGCTGTGTTCTCCGTGCACCATCAGAGCGAGCTCAACCGGTTGGTTTGGCTTGACCCAGGCTCGGAGCTGAAACTCATTAACGAAGGAGCCTGTGGAATAAGAAATCACAGTGGAAGGCCCGTGGCAAGCGGGACTGAATTGTAGGTGAGCGCAGACGGTCACAGCGCTCATGTTGGAGAACTTGTGCAGCAAACGAGCCGACTGAAGTTCGCTTCCGCCCCGGAATTTCAGGATTAAAGTACCTTAAAAGATATGACAGGAAATTATTTGGTGGTAAGATTTAGAATACTATAAGGCTTAATACCAAAAACTAGTATCTCAAATATATACACTATATGGACTTAAGAATTGAGACACCTGACTTCCAAGCAAATGTGGTTCTTCACCAAACTGTAACAACAAATTTAGACAATTGTGTTGGGTGCGTTTTTTTGCCTCCAATTGAACTAGGTAAGGAGATCCAAATCTGTTCCAGCATCACAATGCTCCTGTGCACAAAGCCAACTCCATGAAGACATACTTTACAAGGCTTGAAGTGGCATGAAGTGGGTAAAAGATCACAAGAGGCCTGCTATAGAGCTCTGACCTCAACCCTATTAAACACCTTTGGGCTGAATAGGACCTCGAACTGTACCTGACTTTACTAACGCCCTCGTGGTTAAATGAGCACAAATCTCCACAAGCACACTCCAATAATTAGGTTGAACACCTTTCCTGAAGAGTGAAGGTTATTATAACAGCAAAATATAGCATCTTAGTCTTTCGTCCATACAGAGTATATAGATGATACAGAAAATGAAGGCACGTGGTATTTCGAGATCACCATTTTTTTCTAGACTCCTTCTTGCAATCCACACGGGCTCTGAAATGTTCAAGGACTGCAGAAATCTAGTCAAGTTTCGTTTCTCTTCAGCGCCAGGTATGACTGCCAGAGATCCTGACCTCTGGATGCACAACTGGTTGACGGCATCCCAGGGTACCCTGGCTGGACGATACTCGTAATAAACGTCCTCATCCGGCCATATATTTTGGATTTCCACATTAATGGCGAGAGCTGTCGAAAAGAGATCACGTCATCGTGTCGTGAAAAGCGTTCCGATTTCAGTATATCTCAGTTTTTTCCATAACTGGCATAGCCTTGGTATCAAATTGAACATGATTACAGTATAGAAAAAACTGAAATTTCTGGAATCCGCGTGAATAATGAAAAGCAAATAAGAAGCAAATGAGAAGGCATCAACAGGAATAAGCATTAGATACAATGAAAGGTCTTGATAGCGAATGGTATAGCGAAGGTCATGAAAAAACCTTTTTATATACGAATACTTACCTTTTCCAATGCCGTGCTGGATCAAAACCTAGGAATTATACAAAAAGTGTATCACGAAGCTCTGAATAACTACTGAGAAGATGAAGTTGAAGGTTTATGATGGCAAATGAAGTCTACTTACAATGATATTGGAGCAGAGCAGTGTGAGGAAGTGCATTCTGTAACCAAAATATGGACAAAATTACCTCATGAAGAATTATTTTACACTATTTAAACATATTATACCTTTTAAACACTGAATTACAGAAGATTTATAGGAAAAAATGCCCTCAGTGTAGGAATACTGACTTCAACACATTATAAGTATTACTCTGGTATATAAGTCTGTGTAACAAATAAACAGCCAGCTGAGTCCTACCTTTTAAAAGACATGTTTTGTCCGTGTGGGAAATAAATACGGTTTTAGACGTTTTCTGAGGAGGTTTGGAAGACTCGGAAAGTTCCCACAGCGGCAGCAGAGCAGAAGAAAACTCCACACTGGAGACGCTCATGCGCGCGCGAGGGAGAGCTTTAGAGTTGCGCGAGCGCGCGCGCACGAGCGCATTCACTTGGCAAGGCGCGCGTGACGTGCGTCAGAAAGGGCTTAACATCAACAACATTATCAACATCTCCAACAATATTAATTGTAATAACAAAAAACATGATTAAAAATGATATTATCATCATCACCATCATGAATAAAAAATTAACAAGAAATATTCGTTATTATTATTTATTGTTATTATTTATTATTAATAACAATAAATAATAATCATTGTTGTTATTAATAATCATCATTATCATCATTAATACAAATTATAAACTTCCTCTATCGATATTCCACCTTGCCCAATTATTGTCTTATTGAAAAATGAAAAAGAAAGCAACAAATGTTAGTGCATCTGTTCACAGTAGCATATTTAAATAAAACAAAAAAATAGCATCAATTATAATAATTATAATATTAACAACATCATCAACCTCATCAACAATAATATTATCATCAATCAAATAATTGTTATATCAATAATTATAATTATATCATGTATAATAATAATCACCATCACTACCATCATCATCATTAATAATAACAATAATAATAATAATTGTATTAAGATAGTAGAGCTGTTCATCACACCCATCTACACTTTTTCTCCAACCATTAGAAACTCGCTGCTTTATTTGCTGCAGCATTACATTTTCCCATTACTAAAACTAATAATCCTGCTTCAGCATGACAACGCCCATGTACCTATTGAGCTCCATGGAGAAATGGTTTTCATTGTAAAGGGTTGAAGGGTTGGAAGAACTCAAGTGTCCTGTGTCCACCGACCTACTCAACCTGACCCGAAAATTTTTTTTGGGATGCACTGGAACGCTGACGGAACCCCAGACCTCCTCATCCAAAACCATCGCAGCCAAATTAACAAATCCTTATAATCAAAATCTAGTAGTAAAACCTTGCAAAAGAGTGTGTGTGAGTGAGTGTGTGTGGTGCTATAACAGATACTAAAAATATTTTTTATTTTATACATAATCATACATGTTTCTTTTTCTCTTCTATCTCTGTGTTTGGCTTTGTCGAAACAAACAAGCTCCTGAGGTAAACAGTGATGCTGTGAACCACTCACTGTAGATGGGGATGGTTCCACATGAACCATAAATCGTGAAGGTTAAACTGAAGAGCCATAAAAATAGTTTTGGACTGTAATAAATGGCTTAGGACTACAAACAACATAACCAAGTCTCCCTCATTGGACAGTTAAGAACCTTAGAAATTATATTCCTTGTTACCTAGATGGATTTCTTCTTCATACCATCTCACCACTGGCTCACACATTAGGAAGCATAGTGTGCCAAGAATTCTGGAGCCTACTCACCTTGCTTTGAGTTTTTGAAATATCACCGCACAGCTTGATGGCCCAAATGAACCGACAGGCCGAGTTCAAGACATTGAACTATGAGAATAAACTACCTTCTTAATCTCAACACTCAAAATAACATTCTACATATGCTGTTTTTCAATCAGTGTTGAAGTTATAATGATCTCAATTGTTGATCATTAGAAATCAGCTATTTAGACCACATGAGCACCCTGACACTTCACACGTTTCTCGCCAGAAACAACATGCTCTCACTGCCGCACCCACCTTACTTGTCAGATTTGGCTCCTATGGACTTTACCATCTTCCAAAATATGAAGATCCAGCTCAAAGGTCACCATTTTGACACCGTTGTGAAGATGCAGCATGAATTATAGAAGCTGCCTGACCTTTTTTTTTTTTTTTTTTTTTAACTTCCAGGACACATTTTAGACGTGGAAGAAAGGCTGTGAACTATTTTGAAGGTGATAAGAGTGTAAATGTAGATAAAGTACTTTCTGGTAAACAGAGCTAATCTCAAAAATTTTTGATACCACCTCGTATTTCTCACTTTTTAGTGTTTGAAATTCTTTAATAATTTATCACACTTTTTGTGCCACTCAAATGAGGACAGGTTCCCTTTTGAGTCGGGGTTCCTCTCGAGGTTTCTTCCTCACAACAACTAACGGAGTTTTTCCTTGCCACAGTCACCCCAGGCTTGTTCATCAAGGATAAATACACAAACTTAAAAATAAATTTTGTTCTAGAATTTTCTGGCCACTCTGTGCAGCCAGGAATGGTTTCTCACTATCCATTCTCATCCTAGGGATCCATAAAATTACAGAGAAAGAACAGGAGCTTTAAGGATTTGGATTTGGACTGTAGTTAATTTCAACAGTCTGTTACACTGACACAGGACTCCACTTTGCATCTGATCACCATCACTGCACCCCACAACATTGTTTATTTGTAATGGACATTGGGTGCCACCCAGATGGGGATGGGTTCCCTCTTGAGTCTGGTTCCTCTTAAGGTTCCTTCCTCACGTCATCTCGGGGAGTTTTTCCTTGCGACATCGCCACCGGCTCGCTCATCAGGGACAAACTTACACATAAAGAACCATCTTATTCATTCTTTATCGCCATATTATCTGTGTAAAGCTACTTTGAAACACTGTACATTGTGAAAAGTGCAAAAGAAAAAAAATTTCATTGAATTAATGACCAACCAGTAATATAAACTCCTGGAAGCTTCTGGAAGAGAGATGTCTTTATTATATAAAAAAAAAAAAAAAAAAGGAATTATTACATGATTATTATTACGTCAAAGTGAAACGCCATGCGTCGGAAAACGCTTGTGCAAAGCCGCAAGAACGTTGTATTAACGGGAAATATTAATTATGTAGGATGACCCAGTGCACCTTATTGCTAAAAAAGACCCCTTTTCCTCTATATTATATATTGAACAAGTACGTAGTGGAAAATAAAGGCCATATTCAACCCCACACAAGCACATTCATGTGTAAAATAATAATAAAAAGCTAGACATATTTGTGCATTTATTATTACAGTACCACTAAGCACATTAAAAAGCCTTTAATGTTCATAGCCCGGTCTAAGGAACACTACGTGATTGAGACATCAAACCCAGCGAACGTCCCTGGAGCACGAGCTGACCCCCGAGGAGAGCGAATACACTATTTTCGGAACGGTTCGTTTTCTCGGGCCTTCTTGGATCTCGGTGGATTCCAAGTTTTCTTCGATGCTCTCGTCAAAGAGTTCTGCTAGAGAGCACAACGCAGAATGGAGGTCATCTCGTGCGTCCATGACGCTCTTTAAAAACGGCAGCTGAAGGGCGTCGGCGGAGCGGACGTCCGTCTGTCTCGGCAGTCCGTGCACGAGGTCGCTGACCGTCTTGGTCAGAGACTGGATTGTGTCTCTGAATGACCGGAGCGTGACGTCGCTGCCTCTGCCTGTGGAGGAATATACAAATATCTAATCTTATATCGGTGTGTATACAAAAAAAAAATATTTATATGGACACACGAGTACAGGAAAACATACAATACCTCTGAGAGTGAGGGACAAGGAGGAGTGAAGCTGCTGGAGTGCGTGGTTTAGCTGAAAGAGCTTGGAGGCTGTGTTTCTCAAACGGTCCATATGGACAGTGTCAGATCCCTCTGGATCGTTCTCCGCAGGGTCGGGCTTCTCCTGGAGCAGGAAACAAACAAATATTTTACTGCTGGAGACTTTACAGTCCACTTCCACACTTCGGACAAAAGTTTGGTCTCCATTTGCTCTTATAATACCCTCCACTCTTCTTGGAAAATGTTCCACAAAGGCTTTATTATAGAGGTTGACCGATCAATCGGTACAGAGAGTCGGTTGTTGGAACTACCTGCAAACATGCATAGTTTTTCCGGCTTACGGTCAGCTGTCATTACGAGAGCGACCTCTGGAGGCGAATCACTGATAAGGGGTGCTGTTTGTTTTTACGTGCGAGACTGCGTGCTGCATGTAGAGCGCTAGGTTTAAAATTAATGAATTATATAGTTATATTTATTAGATAATATATTGATATTTATTTCCTTTTGCACATTTTCATGATTTTAAATCGGCTGATTAATCGGCTATTGCCAAGTACGATCCAACCTAGCTATCGGTGTCAGTGATCCACTATTGGTCGAGCACTACAATAAAAAATTGTAGATGGAGAGGTTGTCTAGGGTGCACTCAGGGTTCCAATTCATCCCAACAGGGTTGTGGTTGGAGCTCTAAATCAGGCCATTCACTATCTTCCACGTTTTCCATAACCTATAAACCATATCTCTATGGAGCTGGCTTTGTGCACAGGGGCATTCTCATGCCGGAACAAAGTTTGGGTCCCTTAGTTATTTTGACTATACACTGTAGATTTGAAGTTTTTAATGGATATTTTATTAAAAAAAATTGCTTCCTCTTGATTTTCAATCAGAAACCTTTTTCGGCCGACTTGTTGTCAAGGATATAATTTGCCCTATAAATTCTTGGGTCCGATCTCTAATGTACGCCGACTGCATTTGTAAGGTCTAATCTTTGTGTCCCAGCATCGAAGGAGAAAAAATTGAACAATGGAGGCCTGCTGAATTTAAAACAAAAGGTGACGGATGATGTTTGGTTCGACACCTGTGTTATCTTAACGACAGCGCGGCTGGAGACGTCCCCGATAAGCCAGACTGAGCACGGTGTCCGCAAAAGCGCTGTACAGTACAATGTTTGGTGTAAAGCCTTTCTCGCTGTTTGTACATGGTGGCGCAGGGATACGGGAATTTGAGGAACTGGAAGTTGGCGAGTCTGCGGTGTCGGGGAATGTTTGGAACCGCAGTGAGCTCGTTTATAACCCTTTCCTTTGCTTCCTTTAGTGTGAGTGCTGCACAAAGGAGATTTCAGCACCACGATTGTCCCGTCTGATCATGCGATTACAACATGAGGGTGTCATTTTGAAGAAACAGCTCAAAACGGCGATGATGCATGTCAAATCAAGTCAAATTTTTATAGATGTATATTAAAAAAAACAAACAGGAAATGCTCTCAAAGTGGGTACATTTGAAAAACGGACTGTGAAAACGGTAGGACAAATTTTTAATCGCTGGCGCGATGTTTCAAAGAGGAAAGTAAATAAATGGCAGGGGGGAAAATTTGATGTTTTAGAAAACCGAATAGGGCAATAGTATGGAAACACAAATATAAAAAAATATATATATAAAATACTAATCCAGACCTGGAAATCAATGAAAATGGCAAAATGCGTAGAAACCCTCATTACAACTAAAGTCGAGGGGTTCTATATGAAGTCGTACTGGTTCCAAACAATTTTCGATGCCTGAATCAACTCCTTGTTTAAAAATTTCCCATTTCCATGCGCCAACCTGTATACTGATACGTACCCGCGTGGTGCAGTGGATGTAGCTTTGCAATTTCTTTGCCACCTCCTGCATTTTCACCTTAAGGCTTTGCAAAATCTGGAACGCAAAAGAGATGCACTTAACGTTACCAATCAGATCGTTGTTACGAACATGAATACGGAAAGTTTTTAACAATAGGTTAAAATGTAAATATTAGAAAAGGAACCTGAGCTCTAGGTTGCGCTAATTGAGCATGTCTGAGCATCTCTCGGCTGATAAAAAGAGCCTCATCCTGAAGAGCTCTCGCACCTCGACACGTTCCCTCTCGCACGCACGTCCCGGCAGTCCTCTGAGCAAAAACAAGGAAGAGAACGAGTCAAAATACAGAGCTGAAGATATTAAAGACCACAGAGTAACAAACAGAACCTCACTTTGCCTATAGTGTCTGATCCGTGTTGAGGCAGAAGAAGATGCATGCCGGTTACTGCTGCCAGGTGAGCAGTGGCGCTCAGAGCTGCGCCCGTACTCCTAATGATCTTCCTCTGGGCCTCGGTCACCATAGAGGAGATTTCGGATTCACAGCCCTGAAGAATTAGGGAGAAACATTTCAGACTTTTTAACATTTTCGCAAAAACGAGCACACGATTCATACACATTTGTTATCATTCTTAGCTGACTGCACCCCAGGCCTCCTCACTTTCTCCTACATCAGTACTGATGGCTGAATCTCTTGTGGCTGAATCTCTACAACCAAAATCTAGTGGAACATCTTGGAGTTTACAATAACAGCAAATAATGAATAAATGTGGAAAGAAAGAAAGAAAGTAAGAACGAACGAACGAACATAAGGGAATAGAAGGGAATAGAAGGTAAAAAATTAAGAATAAGAAAAGAAGAGATTTAGAATAAGAAATAAAGAAAGACAGACAGACAAACTCTGCACCCCAGGGCTCCTCATTTTCTCCTACAACACCCTTGTGGTTGAATCCACAAACTTTTGCCCATATAATTTATTGGGCAGGAACATAACAATAGTTATAAAATAAATAAACAGATAAATGAATAATAAAAAAACTGCATTATGTTCAGCACCTCTACTCTTATAATGCTAAAGTATGTACTCATCCTGGGACTTCTATTTGCTCTTTTTTCGTTTCTACACCTGTTTACTGGTATGATTTATAGCCCTGCTATCTTGTATCACCCAGAATCAGATTGTTCCCCTTTCGTTGGTGTCGGTTCCTCTCAGGCACCATCAGGTCTGACTTTCTCATTGAGGATTTGAATCTACCTGCTGTATTCAACCATCGTCTGAGCCTCGAATCATCCAAACTAACACTGCTTGTGTAATGCTGGCTAAAAGATGTCCGCAATTTTAATCTTGGTGCGGTGAAAGGGCACAACGTTGCTTTTTAACAGGCTCGATGTTGTTCCAGAACATAAATAATGGTAAATGTTTGCACTGTTTTTACCAGGCATGTGTCGAAGTGTCTTGCTCTTCGCATGTACCTGAATAAGGAGCTGAAAATATCCTCCTGTGTTCTTTACTTCACTCTTGAGCTCCTCCATGGTTTGGGAGACTGACTGATTGCTGCAGGTGACACTGGAGATCCAGTGCCTGGTAATGAACACGGCTCTTTCGATAGCTGATGTAGCTCTCACAAGATGACTCAGTGCTTCGGTGTTGCAAGCAAACACTACACATACACACATGCACAGAACATCCAAATAGTGCTGACAGTATAATATACAACATGGCTAAAGTCCTCAGTGTGCATGCACTGTACAGACAAAAGTATTGGGACACCTGACTTTTCGAACAGTATGTGGTGGTTCTCAAACCTGTTTACCACAAAGTTACGGTAAAGTTTAGATAAGGAGTGGAGAGCTTGAGTGACAGAGCAACTTGTCTTTATCCAGAGCAACTTACACACACATATATATATATATATATACAGTGCCCTCCACAATTATTGGCACCCCTGTTTAAGATGTGGTCGTGGACTTCAAAAAATTCTCCTTTTTTTTTTTAAACAACATAGAACCCAAATGCAAAAAAAGAGAAAAATCCAACCTTTTATTTAAGTACATTACTTTGGTGGTAAAAAAATCACACATTTAGAAAAAAAAAAAAACTTGAAATCATGTGTGCCACAATTATTGGCACCCCTGATGTTAATACTTTGTACAACCTCCTTTTGCCAACAAGACAGCACTTAATCTCCTCCTATAACATTTCACAAGATTGGAGAACACAGAGAGAGGGATTTTTGACCATTCTTCTTTGCACAATCTTTCTAGATCATCCAGTGTCCTGGGTCCTCTCTTATGCACTCTTCTCTTTAGCTCGCCCCACAGGTTTTCGATTGGGTTGAGGTCTGGGGACTGAGATGGCCATGGGAGGACCTTGAGTTTGTGACTGCTGAACCACTTTTGTGTAGATTTTGCCACATGTTTTGGATCATTATCCTGCTGAAAGACCCAATGACGACCCATCTTCAGCTTTCTGGCGGAGGCCATCAGGTTTTTATTTAAAATATCCTGGTACTTCAAAGCGTTCATAATGCCATGCACCCTAACAAGGTTCCCAGGGCCTTTGGAAGAGAAACAGGCCCACAGCATCACAGATCCTCCACCATACTTCACGGTGGGCATGAGGTGCTTTTCGGCATACTCATCTTTTGTTTTACGCCAGACCCACTTAGAGTGTTTGTTGCCAAAAAGCTCAATCTTAGTCTCATCTGACCAAAGCACACGATCCCAGTTGAAGTCCCAGTACCGCTTAGCAAACTCCAGACGTTTACGTTTGTGGGTGTTAGTGAGAAAAGGCTTTTTCCTTGCATGCCTCCCAAACAGCTTGTTGGCATGTAGAGAGCGTCTGATGGTTGTTTTGGAGACTCTGTGACCCCAAGATGCCACTCTTTGATGCAATTCTGTGACGGTGAGCTTGGGAAATTTTTTTACTTCTCTTACCATCCTCCTCACTGTGCGTTGTGGCAAGATAAACTTGGGACCTCTTCCAGCCTTGTTTGTCACTGTTCCAGTTGTTTTAAACTTTTTAATGATTCCTCTGACTGTAGATACCGGCAAGTTAAGGCGAGTGGCTATTTTCTTGTAGCCATTGCCTGACTTATGAAGGTCGACACACATCTGCCTTACTTGAATGGTGTGTTCTCTTGTCTTTGCCATGTTGACAAATGGGTAAGAGAATTAGGCCTCTGTGTCACGTCATATTTATACCCCAGGGAAACAGGAAATCATGAATTACTAATTAAAAGTCCCTAGATACCCTGACCAACCTTAGCAACTACAGAAAAATATATATTAAAAAAAAAAAAACAATTAAATTTTTCAGAGGAATTGTTAGGGGTGCCAATAATTGTGGCACACATGATTTCAAGTTTTTTTTTTTTTCTAAATGTATGATTTTTTTTACCACCAAAGTAATGTACTTAAATAAAAGGTTGGATTTTTCTCTTTTTTTGCATTTGGGTTCTATGTTGTTTTAAAAAAAAGGAGAATTTTTAGAAGTCCACGACCACATCTTAAACAGGGGTGCCAATAATTGTGGAGGGCACTGTATATGTGTGTGTGTGTGTGTGTTAAATGCCTTCAGGGTTCCTAAAATTTTTTTATTAAATTCCATAATTTTCTCAAATAAGCAGAATTCCCGAAAGATTTTTAACATCTGAAATAATGATTATTTTATTTTATTCCAACTATAACATGCAATCTCGTATGTACTGTATGTCAGAATCAGAATATCGCACGTTTTCCATGTGTTTGGTCGCACGGTACGGGGCGATGTACTGCCATGGTTTGAAAACGCATATTTTTCTCTGCGTTTTGGCCTCCGGTCTTCTGTCAAACGTAGCTTTTTGAAAACGCCCTCCAAAGTGGATACATTTTGAAAATGGAGGCTTAAGAAAATGATGACGCATTTTCAGTCATCAGCAAAGACCCAGAGCTGGCAGCTTAGTGGTGCTGAGATTTAAACCCATGACCTTCTAAACAGAAGTCTTTACAACTTTAGGATGAATTGGAACACATGCCAGGCTTCATACATTAGTACCCGACTTTATATGTGGCTGAGTGATCACAAAAAAAAAAACACATACGGATCTTATGCTCAGGTGTCCACAAACTTTTGAACATATAGTTTAAGTACTAACACTGTATGATCGTTTAAATCAAGAAAAGCTTACAGTTCTCCTGGCTGTTGTCATCCAGCTGCTCGTACAAGCCTGCGATGGAGTTTGCGGCGTTAAAAACGGACAATAGGTCCAGCGCAAGTTTGTCCGCCAGGCTCTCGCTCTCTTCTGCCGACGACCTCGTGCGCAAACAAGAAACCGTGGCAGCTATGAGATCTTTGCAGACGCTGGGCAACGTAGAGTGCGAGCTGCTGGAGTTATAAGCAGGGGATTTGCTCATGCTAATCAGGCCTGGAGAAGAAAAAGAAAACACACGACAGGAAGACATCGGATTTATTATTATTTTCCCCTCTGTGCAATGATACGCATGAAAACGTTGTTTTTGGGGATATTAAAATAAGCATTTCGTCAGATTTTTTGACATCAGACTGCAAAAAACACAGTGAGGTGTCCAACCTGTGGGCTCTGAGGGAGTGCAGTTTAAACTCTGAATGGGGTGAACTCGGATCTCATAGAGTCTCCCAGAGATGCGCCTGCTCTTCAGCAAACTCCGGCTCCTGGAAGAAAAATAAATAAATGCAGCAGGATTAGGATGTTTATGTACAGTCCAAACGGCTAAAATGTTTAAATTTTTTTTTATCTTTTTAACCACAAATCATTGGCAAGGAAATGACAAATTCCACATTTAGTTCCTATTTACTCTTATTATAATCTTCATTCTTTTTGAAGGATGTTCCACTAGATTTTGTGGAGATTTGGGCGTTAAGAAAGTCGGGTACTGATGTAGGAGGAAGTGAGGAGTCCTGGGGTGCAGTCAGCTTTCAATTAATCCCAAAGGTCTACACTAGGGTTGAGGTCAGAGCTCTATAGCAAGATCCTCCAACCCATCTGGAAAATATCTTCATGTTTCAATTTGTGCACATGGGCATCGTCATGCTGGAACACGTTTGGAACTCCAAGTTCAAATGAAACTGCCTCCAACTTTGTTCAGTGAAGAACCTCATATGGCTGGAGAAGTGAAGTGACCCAATACTTATTTTGTACAAATGATAAACTAAAAAAGTACCTTCTGCGAGAAAAAGACGACTCCGCGGACGCTGAAGAGATATCAGGCTCCCAGTGGTCGTTGGGGTCGTAAAACACATCGTCGTCATCTTTAGAGGCGCAAACTCCCTACAAGCAACGCAATCAGGAGAAATTAATACGGAAGAGAAACAAACCAAACCAAAACAGACCAAATAAATACAATGTTTCAAGTGAAATCTTAAAAACAGCAAATTAACTAATCTTTAATAAAAAAAATAAATTTCTGTGAGCTGAGTTATGAAAAAGATTCCCATGCTTTTAGAACATTTCTTTCCTGTTTAGCCCCCATTCGCTCTTATTACAACCTCCATTCTTCTGTGACGTTGTTCCACCAGATTGTCCTTGTGGACATTTGTGCTCGATACTAAAGTCAAGTATTGATGTAGGTGGATGTGATGAGGCCTGGGATGCACTTAGGGAACAGTTTGTATTATATTATAAATTCCAGCATATTTCTTTTTTGTACAATTTTTATTTTTATACTTCTGATCTCATGGAACAATCATAATCATTCCACTGCATGGTGTAATGTATTTTTCACATCTACATACCCGTTCGAGCTCCCTCATGACAGCCAAGTTACTTTGGAACTTCTCCATACTCCAAAAGGTAGAGATGCCCAATTTCGTGTTCTGCACTTGGATCTGCGTTTCGGGGTTTCCTCCGACGTTCCCGGCCTCAGATACTTCATGCCTGCCAAGGAGCGAAAACACAGGGTGTTTAATTTATCGTTTTTCGGCGACTAAATAAAATCCAGACAAGACGACAAGCGTAGACTATGAAAAAAAAATTTATAAACAAACCTGCCAAACACTGTGTGTTTCCGGAATTTGGTGCTGATTTTGTTCGCTTCTTCGATCATGAGAGACAATTTCATGGCGTCCCACTGTGGAGGAGCTACGGAATGAGATGGGAAATGATCAATTTTCCATGTTTTAAATCATATTTAAAAGTATTATTTTCGTCTTTTGGTAGACCGTCTTATACAAAGCGACTTACGTTTGATCTAATTCATGCAACTGTGCAGCTATGGGGTTAAGGGCCTTGCTCAGGGGCCCAGAGATGGCAGTTTGGTGTGCCTGGTATTTGAACTCATGACCTTTGGATCGCTCCCATATATAACTACTTTCGGAGTTTGTTATTTATTTAATTTTATTGTTGCTATTATTATTATTTAATATATAAAATTAAGTGTGTATATATTGGGGTTGGGAAATGTGGTAGATCTTGGTAGATCTTTAGCCTGCTATTGAGCTCACCTCATCCCTACAGAGATTAATTGGAAGGTTGACTGTACCCCAGGTCTTCTCACTTCTTTCTACATCAGCACATGACTTTCCAAAAGCTCTTGTGGTTGATTGAGCACAAATCTCCACAAAATCTAGTGGAACATCTTCCCAGAAGCATGGAGGTGACAATAACAGCGAATGGGGAGACAATGTGGAATACATATTGTTTTCACATAGAAATGTCAAATAACCAGAAGTTTGGTGATTTTAATATATTTGTTCTGGTATTAGATAAGATAATATTTTGCAGTACGGCGCTGACAAATACATACTGCTAGGTCATAAACAGCAGCAGAAAAAATGACCTTTGTAGCCAGGTCATATTTCAATAAGTTGACAGTGTTGTTTTTGAATTTATAACACCAATTTTGATACAGAAAACGACATACCCAGGACGAGTCTTACACCCACAGTCAGTATTCAAGCACCTATCCAATTTATAATGCTATAAAAGGGACATTTAACCTACCAGACTTTGGAGTCTGGTTCACTTTCAGGGCACGTTTCTTCTGAATATTGGTGAGATCCTCTGCAATTTTCCTCTTCTCTGCTTCCAGCGCTTCGAGGATTTTAGCATGACGGATATCGTTATCAAACATAGCCTGTTGGAAAAAGTAAAATTTTTAACATTAGGATAAGAACTTTTTTTTGTTTGTTTGTTTTTTTTACATTTCTGCCCTCTACCCTGGAAGCTGTTTCAGGTTTCATTGCGACCATGGTTCCAGAGCTATGGTACCTGTCTGGCAGCCTGTGCCTCCATTTGTAACCGTTTCTTGTGCATGCTCATTTCTTGTTCTAGGAAAGACTTTGCGCTCTGCAGTTCCTCCATCTTGCTGGCGACCTTCTGCCTCTCAAGCTCCTCGGCTCTTTTTCTTTCATTCTCCTCCTCCTAAAGAAAAAAAAAGATAAATCTTTCTTATATTCAAGAAAGACAAGTGTCTATACATTGCATTAGTGCTGCTCATGAACAGTGGCTTCAACGTACAAGTTCTTTCTCTAGGTTTTTGATCTGGTTCTCATAGTGAAGCTTCTGGTCAGACAACTCTTTCTGCGCCATTTCTCGAGCCACTTGGATCCCCTGCATCATTTCCTCTTTGGCTTTCAGTCGGGCATCTTCGATCTCTGCCTCTAGTCTGAAGATAAAAACATATGACGTGGAAGAAAACAAACACAGTTTGTGTTTTTAAGTCATGGTTCGGTTAAATTTCGGATTTCAAGTTTCTAATAATGCAGTTTATTATTATTAACATTCGATTAATGTTAACAGCCCCCTCTAATGGTATTGAATTGTAAAGGAATTAAAACTAAAATGGACAAAAGACATTTAAAACTCATCTACGAACTCACTGAGCTCTTTGAGCTGAAAGTAGCTCATTCTTGGCAAACTCAAAATCCTTCTGGCCATCTCCGTTGCTCCAACAGGACGCTCGCTTTCCACACTGCACCTCGGCCGGGTGGTTGAAGCGAAAATAGTGATCTCCTCCAAGAATCACTCGATCGCCCTGAATAAAGCGTGGTAATAACCCATGAAAGCTGAACTAAATGTTATACACCGAGACTGTGATTGCTACAGTGTCTCATTTCTCTTACGTGGTGCAGGATGGTGGTTTCGAGTACGAGGTTTCCGTTCACGAAGGTCTTGGCGCTTTCCATGGGGGTGATGCTGACTGTGCCCTTAAAGTTGGAGATAACACTGAAAGAGAAATAGGACACGAATGCTGAGTTCTTTTAATAATTGTATATTACATTCCAGAGAGAATTGGTGTCATTGGTATCTAAATATCACATCCGCCTCATAATGTCACACAAGAAATAAATACCAAAAATTTGAAGAATGTAATCTATAAAAGATGAGCTCCAAAGAAACGAAAGGATATACTCAAAAAGCCATTGATTAATCTAAAACATTTGGTTCAATCCTCTAAAGACTTCTTATCTACACACTATACAGACAAAAGCTTGTGGACACCTGAGTATAAGATTATAAGATAAGGTAATAAAAAACCCCACTCTTCTGGGAGGATGTTCCACTAGATTTTACAGTGTGCTTGTGGAGATTTGTGCTCAATCAGCCACAAGGGTGTTAGTAACTTCAAGTACTAATGTAGGTAAGCTGAGAAGGTCTGGAGGTGCACTTAGCATTTCAGTTTATCCCAGAGATATCAAATAGGATTGAACAATTATAGCAGGCCACTTAAGATCTTCCACATCTTCTAACCCAGTGGTTCCCCAAACTTTTTTGCGCCACGGACCGCTTTAATATCGGACAATATTTTCACAGACCGGCCTTTAAGATGTGGCGGATAAATGCAGCAAAATAAAAGGATACAACCGGCATAAAAATGGTATTTTCTAAATATAATAATAAACGTGAATCCACTGTTTTGTTTTTTTGTTTATTTTGCTCGCTTGGGGGTTTTAATTTATCGGTACTGTATTATGTGTTAGCGGCCGGAGCAGCCCCTTTAAGAAGGTAGCAGATGGAGGTAAGACATGTGAATGAGGGAAGCATCATGACATGCATCAAGAGTGAGTCATAGACAGATGTGGCAGAGAGAATCCGATTATTTTCCAAAATAAAACAGTTTAGAATCAGATAATAAATAAAACGGAAATAATGTAAGTTATATGTATCCTTTCTGTGCGGCCCGTGGGTTGGGGACCACTGTTCTAACCCATGCTAACCATATCTTTATGGAACTGGCTTTGTGCACAGGGGCATTGTCATGTTGGAACATGTTTGGGTCTTTCAGTTGAAGTGAAGGGAATAATTAATTCGGTTCGCATTTCCATATATTTCATTCTAGATAACTTTAGATGAGCGGGAAGATGGCAAGATGTGATGTAATGCATCGTTTGAAACGTATTAGCATCGGTAAAAAAACCCAGATTTGTTTCTATGTATTTATTAGTAAATGCGCTTCACTTTTATTATTTAAAAAGTGACCAATAGTTTGTGACCAATATTTTCTATGTAGATTGATCTTTCCTCGCTAAAACGGTTTCTCGAGCGCGTTCTCTCAAATCCACCCCTGCTACTTGAATATATGACGTATCACAACACTACAGAGACTAGGTATCTGTACCATATTGAATTGCATAGCATCATATTTTTCCCATTGAATTGCATTGTGTTGAAATCAAATCGGATTTGGAATTGCATTGTACCGCAATGGGGGTGAATTGGATCGTCATATGTTTCTTTGATGTATCGTATCGTTGGCTATGCTTCGAGATGCGAATCATATCGGCCTCGGTTATAGAGATACCTGATAGACGAGCTACTTTGAAGGAGCTTGTGGACATTTTGTGCTCATTCAGCCACAAGAGTGTTAGTAAAGTCAGGTACTACTGTAGGAGTGAGTGAGGACGCCTGGGGTACAGCCAAAGTTCCAATTCAATTGAAGTCTTATTATAGATTGTAATATCTATAATTGTACATGTCAGTTTATGAGAATGAAATGTTTCTACATTGTATATTTAAAAGACTAACTACCTGAAAGATTTATTACAAAGGGAGGTAAGGCGAAAACTTGTGAGCCAATCAGACACCAATCTTCTTTTCTTTTTTTTAAATCAACAGTAAAAGTTCCCAATAGCCAGACGTCCTTGTGGAACTCAAGGCATTGGATACCAAAATGGGGTATTATGCTGTTTTATTATGGCATCTTACCAATGTTCATCAGCAATAAGAGCCCCGGTGAGCTGGATGTCGTGGGCCGACTCAGACTTGAGCTTTCCGACCTTGGTCTGCCCCTCCTTAATCATGTATAAGAGCATCTCTGACAGCTGAGGATCCTCATTCAGGTTCACAAGGTTAGGAAGCCGGTTATCCACTTTAAATGTGATGCCTACACGCTGATATATGGAGAGGGGAGAGGGGGAGAAAATGGGGAATATGTGAGCATGCTGTATTCTAAGGCTGATAAAGAGCTTGTTAGAAACTAGAATAAGCGGAAAACACCAGCCTGGAGCTCTTTCGTCTCTTCGTGCTTTCTTCTCTCGGCGTGCTCCAGCTTCTCCTTCCACGTTCTAATACGAGACAGTAAGAAATTTGTGACACCAGTTTGTGACACCAGTTTGATTCCAGTAGAATGAAAGTCGGGGCTTACCTGTGCACCTCGGCCATTTCGCGTTCCTGCTGAGAGAGTTGAGACTTGAGGGTGAAGATTTCCTGCTGGAATTGTCTCATCTTCTCAGGTTCGATGCCCTGTGAGCTCATCTGGGCCGCCCGGAGCTTCTCCACCTCTGATTTCAGCTCTGGCGATGCAAAAGACAAGACATGCATACAACCCAGGTACATATCGTGCTCATCTACTGCCCTCTGCTGAGTGAAACATAAACTTCCCATAAGTGTAATTGGGGCGAAAAGCGACGAGAATGCGTGGACGCACTGACCTCGGATCAGCTTGGCGTTGTTATCCTCATTGACCTTGGCGACATTGATGATCAGGCGAGCCTGCTGGGCATAGCGCAGAGTGCTCAGGCTCTCGTCGATGTTACTCGTGGCTGGACTCAGTGTTGCGATCATGGCCGTCTTCGAGTTTCCGCCCAAGCTTTCCTTCAATAACCTGTATGTCAGAGAAAGATAGAGAACCTGTTTAGGCAATTACATTGTTTAGGGAAGGTCCAGGTTAGAGGCAGGACTTTATGTCTAAACTTAGAACTCACAATGAATTAACATCAACAACAAAAGTAAAAAAGAAAAAGCTCTGGGTCCAATTTTATTGAGAAGATTTTGTCATTTGTATTCGTGAGGTGACCATGTGGTCAAATTCTTACCAATGACAATAATCCTTAGAGGTCTAAGAGGATAGTTGGTCATGCTGAAGAACTGAACAAGGCAACAAATTTTCTCTCCTCAGTCGGTCGACCTCTGATTCATCGCTTTTGCCGTTTAATTGCCACTGATAATTGATTACTGTAACTATCGGCAAAATTCCGTACCAATAGTTTTTCCTGGTTGTGTCTATGCTGTCATTATACGCTGTCATTATAGAGTATGAAAGCGGTCTCTAGAGGTGAATCGCTGACACAGCGTGCTTGTTTTGACATGTGTAAACTGTACCTCATTCATGTTAGTTTATAGTGCATTAACTGCATTTAAGTAAACAAATGAAAATTAACTTAATTTCAAAATGCATTAGCAAATGTGGAAAATAACGAGCAAATAAACATTGCTTTTAAAGCATTCATTGCCTGCAGTTAATGATTAAAATGGCAATCTCTAAATGCTGACAACATCCAGAGTAGAGGTTTTCCTCGATTAATCTTCGCTGTTAGTTGATTACTGGAACCATCAGCAAAAATCCATACTGATAGTTTTTCCTGGTTGCATCCGTTGTTATAGCGGCTGAGAAGGTCCGCTGTTGTTACAAGAGCGGCCTCTAGAGGCGAAACTCTGATGCCTTGTGCTGTTTGTTTTTACACGTGAGACTGCGCACCGCACGAAGAGTGCTGTTATATGTATTATTTATAATGCTTTTTTATATTTATTATTGTAATGTTTTGTTTGTTTTTTATCCAGTATCCATTTTAAAAACTAAACTGATTAATCGGCTTTCAGCAAGTACAATCCAACCTAGCTATCGGTAAAATCTATGAAAGGGCTCTAGTCATAACCAGCCAATTGCCAGGATTAAGCTTATATTTCCACACAAACTGAGAATACTAGTACAAAAAAAACTAGTACAAAAAAAAAAGGCAAAAAAGAAACTCCTTTCTCACCACGTCAGGACCGACTCTCTGTATGGGATGAAGATTTTCTTTCTGGCCTGAGCTTGCTCAGAGAGCGAACAAATCACCTTCCCCAGAGTGAGCAAAGACTTGTTGATACTTGCTCCCTCCTAATGAGACAAAAAAAGGCGAAATGTACTTTCATTCGGAATTCTAAATTCATAAAAACTGCAGTGCAGTACTTCGGAACGGTCAGCGTACCCTCAGCCGGTCTCCACTGGTCTGAGCAGTGGTGCATCGCTCGCTGCCAGCTAAATCCACAAGGTTGATTCGGCTGATTATTCTGTGATCGTGTTCTTCGCCTTCCACTAATTCTGTCTGCACACAAACCGACATGACACTTATTAAAATGCATTGTGGGGTGTTTTCTTTTTACCCCTGTGACAAAAGAAAAACACTAAAAAAGTTTTTTTTAGGAGAATTTATAATTAAAGACTAACCTTAGTCTGAGTCATGACCAGAGTGAAGACAGAGTGAGACCGGGAGCTTTTGTCGTTCATGCCCGTAGCTGCAGTAGCGCGCTGTTTGTTTCCGAGCTCAAGCCAAGTCTGAAAGTGCATACAGAGAGGGGCAGTGAGAAAACAGATATTATCATCTTGCATTCATTAACTTAACAAGCATTACATTACATACATAACATTTACAAGCAAGTAGAAAAAATTAAGAAAGAATAAAGAAAGAAGGAACGAAGACAAACAAGCCTGAGATCAACAAAAACCATGAAAGAATTTAAAGAAATGTATTTTTCTTTTAATTAAAGGGCAATAAAAAGAAAGCAGGTAAGAAAAGGTCTATTGCGCACAGTGTGAATTAATAATCAGTACACCAACAAATTACCTGCACATCAGTATATGAAGTGACCACATTCCTGTTCACAAAGATATAAAGCATTAATTACACACAGCAAAAAAAAAAAAAAAGAAAGAAATTCACACGTCAGGATTTCTTACGTAGAAAGATCCGCCACGTACGGCCCGTCAGTTGGATGTTCTCTCACCCGCAACTAAAGCAAACAGGTAAAAAGTATTGATGAGAAAGTGGAATTGAATTGAACAGGAAGTTCATTTTTGACTTGACTTTACTTACTGGCATCTTCTTCTGGTTTTGTTCGTCCTTCACTACGAGCAAATCGTGGATCTTCTCATTATACACCTCGAAGTAGCTCATCTCCAGATGACATGTCAGCTGGAATTAAATATATAGAATCACTATATCATTGTCATTTAAGCCAGTTTCATTAAGATATGCTTTATATTGGTTGGAAGATGTGGAAGATATTGAGTGGCCTGCTATAGAGCTCTGACCTCAACCCTATTAAACATCTTTGGAAGGAGCTTAAACGCTGACTGCACCCCAGGCCTCCTCACTTCATCCTACATCAGTACCTGACATTTAGTAATGAGCAGGATTCTGTAAAATTTCAAAATCTAATTGAACATCTTTCCAAGGCTATTATAACAGCAAATAGGAACTAGATGTGGAATGGGGATCTTCAAAAACCCAGTATGAATCGAACGGTTGAGTGTCCACAAACATTTGGCCATATAAAGTAAAAAATAAATAAATAAATAAATCTCTCGTGGGAGCTTGTGGTCAGAAAAGTGTAAGAAAGCAAGTAAAGAAAGAAGCATGAGACAAGAAAGTCACAAAAAAGAACAAAAGAATAGCACAACAGAAACGAAAGAAAGCATAGAAAGAAAAAAAAGAATAAAGGACATTGGAGCTCGAAAGAAAGACAAAACCTTGAAAGAAATAAGGACATTTAAATGAAAGAAGGGAAAAGAAAGAATAAACAAACTAATAAACAAACAAAAGAAAGAAATAAGACAAGGAAGGTGCAAAGAAGGAAAGAATAAGAAAGGCAGAAAAGATGAAAAAAGAAAAAAAGAAATTCACAAAAAGGAAGAAAAATTAAAAGAGAGAAAACGGTAAAGAAAAGAAGGCAAAAATAGATAGGAGTAAAAAAAAAAGTTATTAAAAAAAAAAAAAAAAAAAAAAAAAAAAAAAAACAAAGGAGAACAGCAGCGCTTAAAAAAGGTGTAAGTCGCTCTGTGGGCGGAGCCTCTGGGGACACGGTTACATTCGAATCATTGGCGCGATCTTTTCTGCAGAAAAACAACTCACGTCGTTTTTGACGGCACTGGACACTCTTACAAAAAGCTCCTCGCAGAATCGGGGTATGACTCCGACCTCCTCGCCAAAACCCATCATGCTGGTAGGAAGAAAAAGAAAAAAAAGACAATGTAAATATCATTACTAGCGGTGTAACGATACACGTATTCGTACCGAACCGTTTCAATACAGGGCTTCCGGTTCGGTGCACACGTGTACCGAGTGCAATCCGTTTAACGTGCGTAACACAGTTACAATCCGAGTTCCCTCGCAAACGTATTACGTGATGGATCGCAAGTTTGTTTAGTCTCCGCCTCCCCACAGTGGCTACTCGATCCGTAGTGTTTTCCGTAATGTCCACTTTCAAGAATTTTTCTTAAAAGGAGAAAATCCTGACAATATCGAGGGAGTGAATGAATGCCGGATGGCGAGAATGAGAACATTTGTTAAAGTATGATGAAATAAATAGAACAGTAAGTAAAAAATTTCTTTAGAAAATTAAATATTAAATGTAAAACACACACACACACTTATATACACATCTGTTTTTGCCAAATGATGTCTAACAAATGTAAAGTATTTCGTAAATTTCTTTCTATTTAATTTGATTAAATCCATTTCATTTGTGGCAATTTTATCGATTAAATCAATATAACCAAAGTGATTTATTTATGTATGTATTTAATTGATTTTTTTTTTTTTTTATGTTTTAGATTGCAAACGTTAATAATAAGAAACTGTCAATAAAAGACGGAAAGCGATTTAATGCTAAATTTTCTGCATTTCTTCCCCCCGAAACGCACCGAAATTTAACCCAACCGTGAATTTTGTGTACACGCCTAATCAATACTTCTATCGTCTTCTTGACATTGGACTTCTTTGTGTTTAAAGGCTCTGGCATGGAGAAGCTGGTGTTGGATCTGTGATGATCTCAAATGTTGAGCTATTTTATTAGTTGCTCAGTAGCTCCAAGTTTTATAACCACAAATGACTGTATAAGACTGTAGAAAGATCATTACTCATAATCACACACTCCAGTGCTCATGTTAGTTCTCACTCTCCAGTGTTCTGTATTGTTTAAAGACTATAATTACACTCTTGATGTCACCCAAATGAGGATGGGTTCCCCTTTTGAGTCTGGTTCCTCTCAAGGTTTCTTCCTCATAACATCTAAGGGAGTTTTTCCTTGCCACAGTTGTCATGGCTGCTCATCAGGGATAAATACACACCGTTCACCTTCACTGTTAAATTCTGTAAAGCTGCTTTGAGACGCTGTCTGTTGTGAAAAGCGCTATACAAATAAACTTGACTTGACTATATCTTGTGATTGGATGGAATCCTAAAGAATTTTAGTTAATAGACTGACTTTTGTATCATATTTATTATATATTTAGCTTCTTTTAGATCGTGAGATTTTCATACTGCCCTGAAAGACATCTCACTCACGTGTAGGATTTCCCCGAGCCTGTTTGCCCGTATGCAAAGAGGCAGGTGTTAAATCCTTCGAACGCCCTTTCTAGTAACGGTCTGGCAAGTTTTTCATAAATCGTCTGCTGGCCGGCGAAAGTCGGGTCGTTTTCGTCGGCCGAGTAGAAGCAGAAGTCGAACGAGAACGTGTACGTCTGTTTCGTGTCCGGATGCTGCACTACAGTCTCGTGCTTCTCCATGAAAATCATCTGCCGTCCGTTTTCATTCTTTTCCCTGGAATACATAAAGAATCGAACGATTCCGGGTGACAAAACGGTTCAGGAATCTGCAACACAATTCTTTATTTATTTATGTGTTTACCTGTGACTCAGTGGTCGTACTCGGACGGCGACAGTCACCGCGCTGTTCTCCGTTTTCAGCTCTTTAGACGATAAAGGTGCAGCCTGACTCCCTGAAACCCGGGTCTCAAACACAGGAGGCTTCGATGCTGCTGGAAGCTGATTCGCAGTCTTTTTCATCGCAACAGATATCGTGCTCCTGTTTTGAGCGATAACCGCAACTTTTTTATCGCCCGCACCTTGAATCGGGGGGCCGCTGGATTCCGAGCACGACTGCTTCTGCTTTTCAGAAGCCGCTTGCTTCGAGGTTAATGCTCTCGCAGGTTCTTTTGCTGAGAGCTTCTCGAAAACGTCTTTCTTCAGAGTTATTCTCTGGAACTGGGTCTTCCCGGTCGGGGTTGATGATGCGTTCTGCTGTCTGCCAATGCTTTGGGCTTTCTCCGTAATCTTTCCGGGTGTGCCTACTGGTGGCTTGGTGAGATCTTTCATGCTGTATTTCAATCCTCTTTCTTTCAGGCTGGCAGACCTCACAGGAGATGCAGATCCTGTTCGGTTGTTCGGCTCGGACAGGACCTTCGAAGACGTCCATGCTCGTTTTTCGGGCACACTAGATGTCAGAGGATGAGAGCTTTTCTCAGGGCCTCCTCCTGGTCTTGTTCTCCTTTGCAAAGTTAACCGTTTCTCCAGATTTTGGTTCTCAGCGTTTTCTGAAGCCTCCTGATCACCAGTCGGTGTGGGTTTGCTGTTTGTGTTTCTTCTCTGAAGGGTCAGACGACCAGCACTGGACGCCTCATCAGATCTGCTTGTCAAGCTGGAGATTATATAGGTCTTGTTGATCTCTTGAGAGTTGCTCAAAGATCTCACTTCCTTGTCCTCCATTGTCTTCTCCACTGCTTTTTAAAACCAAATAATAAGAAAATACGATTAATTTAAAAAAAATTACACATTTATAACCTCTTTTTCTCTCTTTGACACGCTGAAGACACTTATATTTGTCACTGTCACTACTTTATTTGCCTATTTAATTATTTGTTTTATTTGTTTACTTATTTATTGGACTGTTCATGAAAACGTTTTTACTGTCACATATATGACACACAACACAATTAAATAAACCTAAAAACTTTGTGAACATACCATAATTAACATTTAGATACACTTTCTAATAGAAAAGAATAAATAAAATAAAACCATTAATGTACCTTTTTAAATCTTGTTTTGATACGTTTGAAGTTTCTCTTGCCTACGCCGCCATCTTGCCGCTTCAATTCAAACCGATGAAAGAGGAACGTCATTGGCCAGTCGGGCGCGATGACGTCACCAAGGGGTGTTGCTGTAGTGCAAGGAGCTGTAGTGAGACCTGTTTGCCACAGGGGGCGTGCGCCATTACTTTCATTATCGTTTGTGATTTTTCGATAATTCGAAATAAATAACTAAACAAATAAACACGACTCTTTCATCTGCATAATGATTAAATTGTATGTACACTGTTTTCAAAGTCGACAAAACGTATAGCAGGATGAGAAACATAGTTTGTTATCTTATGGTGTATTATAACCTAAAGCAGCTATTCAAACTATAATCAGTGCAGCCATATGCTTGTAGTATCACTGATCTCTAATCAGAGACCTGAAGCTGTTTCCTATTTCTCAAAAGTTTCTCCAAATTATATATTTATTCCATAGATAGCTAGTATATGGCTTGGAGGGTCAAATCAAAGGTCAGCTTTGGGTCACAGGCTCTAGTTTGGGGATCTCTGCTCCATATAATGGAGAAATAGGAAATTCTGATGAACTAGCATTGTTTTAATGCTTTTTTAAAGACCATAATCAAATAAACTGATGTTTTATTTGGTTCTCAGTGACTGGATATACACTATATAACCAAATATATTCATATACTCAAATTCTTCCCACAAACTATAAACAGTTGTCTAAAATCTCCGTTCCCTGTACATTGAGTTCTGTGAACACATGCTTGTTGGTGTGGAAGATTTAAGGTGTCCTGGACAAACTTGACATACTCAACCCCGCAGAAGACCTTTTGGATAAACTGGAACACTGACTAAACCCCCCACCGACACCCCCACCACCTCTTTACCTCAGTACTTGATCTAAATACAGCTGAATGAACATGAATCCCCACGGTCACGCTCCACAATCGAATAGATCCAGGGAAATTTTAACCCAAACAAAATACATTCTATACAAATGTGTAAATTACTTTAGATTGTGCAGTATATTCAGTGCCTATGGGTGCCAGACACACACCATTGCATGTAGTGTATTTATTATTTTATTTATCCTCTCTTTTTTTTGGGAGGGGGAAAGTGGGGGGCAACCATTATCTTGCAACAAACGTGCAGTTGCACCCCTGACTTCTAGCTTTGCACAAGAACCACACATGTTTCATGGGTCTACGCTTGCGACTATGAAGCAATCAATCTTGTTCATAGTCCATTTATTCTGCATATTTTTTCCTCTCACCCTCTCTCGTGAAATAAAAAAGTTTTACAGAAATTTTTTATCAGCTTGTGGTCATTCTGTTTTGCTAGCTAAGTAGCTAGCAAAACAGCAGCTAAGTTTGTTTAGATATAGTCGGGTGTGTGGCATATCTCAAATGCTACACACTGCCACTCTGACCTCACATTAATTCAAGGAATCAAAGATCTGTGTAATCATGATGTTGGAACATTTTGCCCACTTTAGAAACAAAAGTATTGGGACACTGAAGTTTGCACCCACATGTAGCTCTTCCTCAAACTATTACCACAAACTTAGAGGCACACTGTTTGGCAGAATGTCTTTGGATGCTGTAGCATGAAATTTTTCCTTTACTTGGACTAGTAGACCCAAACCTGTTCCAGCTGTGCACAAAGCCCGCACTATGAGTTGGAATGGAAGATCCTAAGTAGCCAGCTTTGGAGCATTGACCTCAACCCTATTAAACACCTCTGGGATGAATTGGAACGCGGACTGCACCCCAGACCTGCTTACCTTATATCAGTTCCTGAGTTGTTGCTGAATGAGGAAAAATCTCTACAAGCACCCTCTGAAATCTAGTGGAACATCTTCCCAAAAGAGTGGAGGTTATTGTAAGAGCAAATGGAGATTAAATGTATAGACCTCACATCATATTGATATAATATTAAACATTTTGTCATCAAATGAATGAAGATTATGATGACCAGGTGATGAATGTCTTCATGCGCTAGTTTACACCTTTGGTACGCGAGAGCCAGGAAAAATATACACCATCGGTAGGTTGGCGCGCAACGACAAGAAAAAGTTTGTGAGAATAAAGGATATTGATCATGTCACCAAATAGATTAAAACTAAAGTAATGAACCTGGTTTGAAAATGGCAGAAGTAGGAAGTAGATATTTGTGTAAAAAAAATGGAAGGAGTGAATGTAAAAAGTCCAAAAACTAAATAGTGAAGTAGAGTACTGAAGTAGTGAAATAGTAAAGTAGAGTAATAAGTATTTGTACTTCATTACTTAGATAGTTATATATTCAACCCCAGGATTGTTTACCATATTATAACGGAGCCAGACACTGACATGGCCAAATGCAACATGTATTTATTCAAAATAAAACAACATTATAAACATCTCTCAAAACCCAAAGTCACTTCTTATAACGGTTCCTGTCGTGCCGTTTAATAATGTCCATAACATTGCTCTTGGTCACGACATGATCCCCGCCTCCTTTGTGTCTTTTCCTGGCTCTTTTCTGCTGTTCCAGTAGATGTGGGGAGTTGAGGAGTTGCGGTGGAAGCTGCGAGCCGGTCGGCTTCACTCTTTCCACGATGTCGAGGAACAAGCGCTTGTTGTTATTGTTCATGAAGGTGATCGCTGTGCCTCGGTGCCCGAGTCTTCCTGCTCGACCGATCTGCAAAAAAACAATAAAGACACATAGAGAGAAGCTTTCTGAGGTCACGGTGGATTCCTTGCAACCATACAGAAAAAAATTTAGTGTACCTTGTGGTGTAACCCATGTATCAAAGTGTGTTTCAGTGGGATTTTTATTGTCTACATGACTTAATATAATCCAATTTGCAGTATAATTATAAAATGTACAGAAGGTTGAATGGATGTCATACCTGATGAACATACTCGTCCATGTTAGCAGGCATGTCGAAATTCACCACCAGCTTGACGTTGACCAGATCCAGTCCTCGTCCCAATACGCCTGTACTGATCACCACTTCAAACTTGCCCTCGAGCAGACCCTAAAAAAATACCATACACAGTAACAAGACATGCACTTAAACTGAAACAAAAAGTAACACTCCAAATAAATAAAAACATTTATATCCAAATGTACTTAAATAAGATGCTTCACCAAACAGCATGTGGCATCAGTGATTCGCCACTAAAGGCCACTCTCGTACTGTATAACGCAACCCAGAAAAACTATTGGTTTGGATTTTTAGCCTATAATTCCAGCAATCAACTATCAGTGCCGATCAATCGTCAAAACCGATATATCGGTTGACCTCTAGTCTTCTCCTTTTCTTTCCTCTTCTTTTAGAAAAATATATAAATAAAGATTTCAATAAAAACAATGACCTTGAGGATACGGTTGCGCTCCCATTGTGTCTTGTCGGAGTGAACGGCTACAGTGTTTAAACCCAGCACTTTGTGTACGGCCTCACATAAAAGGTCAGCTCCAAGTTTACAGTCAACGAAGACCACCACAGGGGGCTGGTAGAGCTTGCTGTCCTGTAGGGGGGGGGCAGCAAAAAAATTGGTTAACCGGTAGTATTACAATACAAGTAGTGCAAGAGATGTCCACTGTAACCTGTAGCGCAATGACTGATAGTTTTGCAGTAGGAAAATTTTTATTAAAGATATTTGTGTGCAAGTTATTTGATTTACACACAAATATCAATCAGAAATCTTCAGAAAAGTCACAAAGATCAAATCTTTTTCATTCATTGAAATATTTATTGTAACCTCCATCTACACAATTGAATGTATTGTTCTGCGACGGTTTCTGCACCGGTTCCTACACCAACCATCATGTCCAAATGATCAAAAAAAAAAAAAATATATATATATATATATCTTACATTCAGGATCTCAAAGAGCTTCTTTTTCTTTGAAGGCTCCTCCACCCAGACGACGATCTGACGAACGTTGGCGCACGGCTGATTCTTGCAGCCGACCGTAATTCGCACGGGATCGCTGGTCAGGCGGGACGTTAGCAGCTCCGTTCCTTCGGGTAGCGTGGCGGACGTGAGCAAAGTCTGATGCTCGTCAATGAACGTGCTCCAAAATCTCCAACACTTGGTGCTGGAATCCCATTTTCAGCATGGTGTCGGCCTGAAATGGAGGAAAATAACTTTTTTTCTTTCCAAAGTTACAAAAAAGCAAGAAGCTGGACTGGAGCACGAGGGATCATACCTCATCAACGACGACGATTTTCACGCCGTCAAGCTGGACAGCCTTCTGCTTAACAATCTCCAGGAGACGTCCAGGGGTGGCGATCACAATCTGCACAAACATGCATTTTTTTCATACAGAAAACAAAAAAAAAAAAAAAATTTTGTACACTGATTTGTTTAAACTCTTTGCAGCAGCATTGTAGCTGACCATTTACACACTTCACTCACACACACTAACACTAACAATTAAATAAAAATAATTTTTTTTTTTTTTTTTTTTTTTTTTAATGTATTAGTTTGCATGCATCTCAACCCAATTTTCGAATTACTTCCTATAAATTCCAACAAATTCCTGCTATGTTTCCAACTTAGAATATTTCCAAAATTCCCCAGAATGAAGTTTCCATAAAACGTTTCCAGAAATGTTCCTCCCTTTGCAACCCTCAGGACGGTTTCCAAGCACTACCTTGATTTTCTGTTTGAGCCGATGCAGCTGAGGGGGAAGAGGCATCCCCCCGACCAGCAGCGCAGTCCTCATGTTGGGCAGCCCTACGATTAGCTCCTTCACCTGTGTCTCGATTTGGATCGCCAGCTCCCGGGTCGGAGTCAGAACCACGGTCAAGGGGGCCGCCGAAGCGACTGCTTCCCTCTGCGAATCGAGAAGAGCCGTAAATATATTCATTGTTAAAAGCGCTATACAAATAAAAATGAATTGAATAGAATGTCTTTGGATCTATGGAACTATGAGACCCAAAGCTGGGAAGATGTTCCACTAGATTTTTTGAGTGGAGATTTGTGCTCATTCAACCATACCACTAAATCTACTGATAAAATTTAACAAATAAAATTTGATTTGATCAGGTACTGTTAAAGAGGCCTGGGGTGAATCAGCGTTCCAATTCATTCGTGCTGAATAGGGGTTGGAGATCAGCTCTCCAAAGCAAAGCCATTCAAGATCTTCCAACCTATTTAAACCATATCTTCATGGAGCTGGCTTTGTGCACAAGGGCAATGTCATGATGGAACAGGTTTGGATCTCGTAGTTCAAGTGAAGGGAAAATTTCATCCTCTCACATACAAGTAATCCCAAGTTTGGGTTTAGAACCACATACGGCTGGAAAAAAAAAAGCGGGTGTCTCAGGTGTATGTAGGTGTTGCAGTCCTGATTATAGATCAGGCACACTTCATTAAATCCACCTGGATGTTACCTCCAAGCACCGAGCCACCACTGGAAGCAGGAAGGCGACGGTTTTTCCGGATCCGGTGTCGGCCGTGGCGATCACATCTCTCCCAGCCAAGCCTACCGGTACCATCTGCATTTGGATCGGAGTCGGGGCCTCGTAGCCGGCCTTCTTGAGGTTCATCCTGAGCGATTCGGGAAAGTTGCAGTGCTCGAACTCAATGATGGGCCTGGGCACGTCCTGACCTTGTGTAACGATTGCGAGTTCTTTCCTCACCCTTTCCACCTGGTCTTCATTCAGATCTCGGATGAAGGCGTCCTCCCTGTAGGAGTAACCGACTTCTTTGGGATTGTTCGAAAGGTCGTCTGTATTCATTGATGATGATGATGATGATGGAGTGATGCTTGTGCTTTCTGGGTTCATTCCGGGGAAGACTTTTTCTCGGAGTCCCATGCACATCCTGGCCAGGTGTTTTGCCTTGCACTCCAGACTGCACACGTCATTGTCAGTCTTATCGCATATGTACTCTCCATACCGGCCGCACATGACGCACACCGGTTCCCCAGGGTTTGGCCATCTCTGGCTTTTCTTGAACGACTTTACAGGTTCCTCCTCATCCGGTGCCTCTTCGGATACCTCCATACCAGCATCCACATTGTGCACATCTGCAGCATCTGCAACATCTACAGCATCAGATACAGCATCAGATACAGCATCAGATACAGCATCCTCCCCTTTGATTTTCTTCACATCAGAGCTTCCCTGACTCTCAGAAACTCTCTTGACCTGTAACGATCGAGGCATAAACATCTTCCTTTTACTTTCATAACCAAGAAAACTAATACATTTATAAATATTATCAACAAATAACCACTTTTAGGTCAAAACGCTATAAGAAAGTCCTTGTTTTTTAATTTTGTAAAGTTAAAATAAAGAATCATAAAGAGCGCTCCGCGTCTAGTTTGCGCACTTAGAGTCGCGCAAATATGACGACATCACCCGGCATTTAATCCTGGGAGTTGTAGTTCAGTTAAACCGTAAATGATTTGAGTGCCTCATAATCTTTACTAACGCCCTAATGCAGATTTATTTACACCTTTTGTATTGTCTGTATTATTATTATTATTATTATTATTATTATTATTATTATTATTATTGTTATTGTTATTATGCTGTATTTTGTAAGAAGAAAAAAGAGGAATATATAAACAACTCATTTTTGTTGTTTTAATTAATTCATATACAATTTTATTTATTAATACCATTTCATTTCGACTTCAGAATAAACTATTGCTATATTTTAACGGGTGTCTGCCTGTTTAATTTTTAATTGTGTAATTGTACATTTCTTATCTCTGATTATTTCAAGCCTGTTTTGTTTGTACACATATTTCTTATTTGAATTTAAAGAAAAAATATATATAATCGACAGAAAAACGTAGAGAAAATGCATTTGTTTTAAAACCACGGGTCGCACAAATATGACGAGGCAGCTTATTTATAGTTGAGTCGCAGAAAGAGAAAACAGATGCTTTTGTTTCAACCCATTAAATGTTTGATTGTTTAATCATATTAATAATCTTTAATTTTTATTTTTTTATTAACTTTTATTTTTAATAAACGTAATAATACGTTTTAAAATCATGGGTCGCGCAAATATGACGTCATTCGGACTCCTGTGTGTTGTAGTTACTTTTTATAGGTTGGTTGACAAAACAAACAAACAAAAAAACCCAAATAAAACCCAAAACGCGTTTGTTTAGAAGCAAAAAAAACCGCTCTGAATTAATACTGTAAAGCCTTTCTGTACCTCTCGTTCACGATGATGCGGTCGCGTACATATGACGATATTGCCCGGTTTTTATCCTAGGTGTTGTACTGTAGTTGTTATATAGTTAATAGAGGCATAAACAAGGAAATACATTTGAATTAAACGAGAAAATATTTTAAAGATCTAAAATATATAAAAATTGAAAAAAAAAATTAAAAAGTCCTTTTGCTGGTTATTCTGATGCGGTCGCACAAATATGACGCAATTATCTGCTTGGAATCCTGGGTGATGTAGTTTGTTCTTATGTCTCAGAAAACTGAAACGTGAGAGCGCTATAAAACAGCTCTCACTCCCTGCTCACACCCCTGACAGCCCAAAGACACTAGTTTCCAATCTCCTCACATGTTTCTGTCACTTTGGGGCACAAGGGTCTTTATTACATCTCTGCAACATGCTAATTACACGCTTGCTCCTTTTCTATACATTTATGTCTATGGAGGACTTGCTCAGACACAAAAAATGCATTATTATTATTATTATTATTATTATTATTATTATTATTATTATTATTATGATTATTATTATTATTATTATTATTATTATTATTATTATTATTATTAATATAATTTGGGCGCACACTGTGTCTGCACATATTCCAGTGTCTATGATCCACACTTACACACTAATATAACATAATGAACAGATATTCGATGAGTACGGGTTACTTTTTGAGTCTGATTTCTGTCAATGTTTCGTCCTCATACCATCTCTGAACTGATTATATACATATACATTTATATCCTTTTCATCTCTGTAAAGCTTTGGGACGATGCCCATAGGTCCAGATAAAGCGGAATTAAATTAACTTCTTTGCCTCTTTCGCTCTTTCTCACTATATATATATATATATATATATATATATATATATATATATATATATATATATATACAGTACCAGTTAAAAGATTGGCTTCAATGTTTTCGTCTTCCTCTCTTTTTCCTATTTTCAACATTGTATATTAATACTGAAGGCATTCAAATTACGAAAGAACACGGCTGAATACAAAAAAACGTGTTAAACAACCCAGAACATGTTTGATATTTTTATTTATCCAAAGTTTGGCTTTAATGACAGCTTGATAAAATCATGGCATTCTATCAGGTTCACAAGATCATCACCTGGAATGGTTTTCAGTTCTATTTGTCAAGAGTCCATTTGTGACAGTTTTTGCCTTCTTAATGTGCTTTAAACCACCAGATGAAATGGTGAGTACAGAGTCTACTGTAAAAATCCATATTAAGGCAAGAAAATAGAAAAGACTATTTTGTCCTCATAAATGTGTCCTCATGTGCAGGTTCCAAAACCATCTATGATGAAACAAACAAGAGCCACCTCTGCTGCAGAGAATAAGTCTACTAGAACTACCTTTTTTTAATAACTGCTTCTCAGAGTTCAAGTGGAAGACATCAAAATGTGCCACAAAAACTGATCTTTTTGGAAAAACAACAAGCAGAAGAGACTTTTGCTTGGACCAAAAAAAAACACAAAAATTAATATTAGATCAGTGAAAAACTGTCTCATGAGATTCGTGAGGATTATTATTATTTTTTTTTAAGAGGTTGAACGGACGGTTTCTAAATATGTGGTTGTCACTGTGAAGCATAGAGGAGGAGGTGTGATGCCATCCCATCTGGTTCGCACTTTGAATTTTTTCAACAAGACAACAAGACAAGACCCCAGACACACCTTTAGGATATGTAAGAGCTATGTGTTACAGAAGAAGAGTGATGGAAATGCATCATGAGATCACCCGGTTTAAATCCAGTTGAGATGGTTTAGGACTGGAGAGTGAAGGAAAAGCAGCAAACAAGCACTCAACAGCAAAGCTGTCATTTGAAGTACTTCGAAGAATAAGAAATGTAAAACATATTTTAGGTTGTTCAACACGTTTTTTGTTTGCTCTGTAATTCCATCCTTCCATAGTTTGGATGTCTTCAGTATTATGTTGAGAATAAGAAAAAAATAAGAAAAACACACTAAAGGAGGTGAAGGGGTGTCCAAAATGTATGCTCAATCTCACTGATTAAAGGATTAAAGGAGGATATGGTTTATGATTCAGTGTTTTTTTTTTCTTTTCCTTCTTCTTTTGTTCTCTAGGTGCCAAAATCTTTTTATCACAATAAATGCGCTATGTGGGTATGTAGGGCGGAGCGCGCATGCGCAGTCAGGCACTTCATCCAAAGCCCTAGAAAACAGCTCTAGAGCCTGGATGAATTGAGAGAAAGAGCGAGAGAGGAATAATCCATTATTTCAAACACACACATATATACTCCTCTTTTAAGAAACGTGTGTGTGTGGTGTGTGTGTGTGTGTATTGTGGATCAGACATTGCGGTGTTGCTTTAAGAGGAATCCGCTAGCCGGGACACACAGCCTGGGATCAGGATGGATGGAAAGGTTAGAGCTCTCCACTAGATCTTCCCGTGATTGGTGCGATCTAACCCAGATTCGAGAAGATCGAGACAGAGGGGGTTTATAAAAGCAGCCCAGGACGTGTTCAAAAAAGAAGAAGAAGAAGCCTAACAGTGCCGCAGTGAATTCCTGCGGGAGGATGTCATCGCTGTTCCCGGAGCTGTGAGGACACTCCCGGTGTGTGGACATGGGGGACATGAGTCAGACCAGACACTGCAAGAACACCTTCATCGTCCCTGCGATCAGATCTTTCGACCATTATGACTTCAACCGAGCGAAAATCCGAGCGAGTCTCACATGGCTGGTGGCCAAAGCCTTTGGTACAGGTAGGTGGCGTCCTTTCGTCTTTCTGTCTCTTTCTGGCTTCCTCCAGATGTCTCTTTTTGGTACAGGTAGGTGGCGTCATTTCGTCTTTCTGCCTCTGTATCTTTCGCCCTCTGTCTGTCTTTGGTATTGGTAGGTGGCGTCCTTTTATCTTTCCGTCTCTCTGTCCCCATTTCTCTCTCTCTCTCTCTCTCTCTCTCTCTCTCTCTCTCTCTCTCTCTCTCTCTCTCTCTCTCTCTGTCTCTCTGTCTCTATGTCTCTGTCTTTCTTTCAAACTATCTCCCTCTTTTCTCTCTCTGTTTTTCTATCCATCCATCTATCTATCTATCTATCTATCTATCTATCTATCTATCTATCTATCTATCTATCTATCTATCTATCTTTTTTTGTTTGTTTACCCTACTCGGGAAATCATTGTTCTAATGGTGAAGTCTGAGGGCAGATCAATATTGGCGCGCACACACACACACACACACACACACACACACGCACACATTTTATATATATATATCTATATCTATATCTATATATATATATATATATATATATATATAAATTTTATTCTTATACAGTGCATTCGGAAAGTATTCACAGCGCTTCACTTTTTTCCACGTTATGTTCCAGCCTCATTCCCAAAAGGATTAAATTCACTATTTTCCTCAAAATTCTACAAACAAAACCCCATAATGACAACGTGAATACTTTGTTGAAACTCCTTTGGCACCAATTACAGCCTCAAGTCTTTAGCAATATGATGCTACAAGCTACAAGCTTGGCACATGTATTTCTGGGCAGTTTCTCCCATTCTTCTTTGCAGAACCTCTCCAGCAGGTTGGATGGGGGCGACGGTGCACATCCATCTCTCCAGAGATGTTCAATCGGGTTCAAGTCTGGGCTCTGACTTGATTTCTGTAAAGCTGCTTTGAGACAATGTCTGTTGTAAAAAGCCCTATAGAAATAAACTTGACTTGACTTGACAAATGAGGATTCTGAAGAATTTTTTGTTTTGTTTGTCTGATAAAAGTATTAGGAAACACCTGATTTTTTTCAGCCATATATTATGCTTCCTGCCAAACTGTTACCACAAACTTGGAGGCCCACAATTATATAGGACATCTTTGTTATGTGGTACCATGAATTTTCTCTTTACTTAAAGTGGAGACCCAAACCTGTTTCAGCATGCCAATGCACCAGTGCACAAAGTCAGCCCCATGAATATATGATATACATGGTGTGGAAGATCTTGAGCTCTGATCTTATCTCTATTGAGTACCTTTGGGATGAATTTGGAACGCTGAGTGCACCCCAGGCCTCCTCACCTAGAGTGCACAGGATGCAAAATGAACGCTTTAATGCAAACGGCACTATTTTTCTTCTTCTTTTTTCGGCTTCTCGAATTAGGGGTCTCCACAGCGGATCATCCGTCTCCATACTCCCCTGTCCTCTTCATCTGACTCTTTCAACCCAACTACCTGCATGTCTTCCCTCACCACATCCATAAACCTCCGCCTTGGCCTTCCTCTTTTCCTCCTTCCTGGTGGCTCCATCCTCAGCATTCTCCAGCCGATATACCCCATGTCCCTCCTCTGCACATGTCCAAACCATCTCAATCTCGCTGTACTTGGCTTAGTCAAAAACCTGACATATTTATAAGACAGACAGACAATGTATTATGGATTATATATAGATGTCCACGTGTTCTCTCTTTATGTATATGTATGTGTGCCTATATATATATATATATATACATGCTCATATAGTAAATGATCACTATTCTCCATGCTAACCAGCATATTTAAGCTCATCCTGTCGCTTCGTGGGCGTTTGGTGACCTCATTCTTACTTCATTTTTGAGGAAGAAAATCTGTTCTCACTCTTTAAAGCGGACTTACGCTTTATAACTAATTATCGCATGGTCCTGTTGTTATCGACGAATTTCAAGAATCTCTTGTCCACGTTTAATGGGTATCTTCATTATTCAAATTTCAGGTTCTTGTGAATGAACAAATAGGTTTTCTTTATCGTCTTCGACGCAACCTACCTTGTGTAATGATATGTGTATGGTAGTGTAATTACATATTGGAAGCAAAGATAGAAATGGATTTTTTTATGGTACAAGATTCAAAATAGGACGTAATATACAGTATGGAGTGAAATGTTGGCGTCCCATCGAGGGTCGGTTTCTGGACCCACATGTCACCGAAGAATTGATATATCAGTGGAATTCAGACATACACTACTGTATATGGACCAAAAATATTGGGACACCTGCTTTTTCCAGCCGTATGTGGTTCTATGGCAAACTGTTCCCACAGTGGTGAAGGCACACAATTGTTAGATGTCTTTGGGTGCAGAATGAAATTTTCCCTTTATTTGAACATGGAGACCCAAATTTGCTCCTGTGCACAGACCAGGCTCAAGAAGGATAATGGTTTACATGGTTTAAACGAGTTTGTGTGGCCTGCTATAGAGCTCTAACCTCAACCCTACTGAACACCTTTGGGATGAATTGGTACGGATAATGCCTTGGCTTGGAACTTAATCCCGTCCTATCTTTTACACTTTGCCTTCCCCAGACAGCGTTCCAGACAAACTAAAGGATCCCTTCTACACGGACCAGTACGAGCAGGAGCACGTGAAGCCGCCGGTGGTCGACCTTCTACTCTCAGCCGAGCTCTGCTGCCGTGCCGGGAGTCTGATCCTCAAAAGCGATGCTGCCAAACCGCTGCTGGGCCACGACGCCGTTATCCAGGCCCTGGCTCAAAAAGGCTTATACGTGACGGTCCACGAGAGACTGGTCACCGAGAGAGACTTGTCCATGAGGCCAATTCAGATGGTAAGGATGCTTTCTTTTTGTACCTCCATTCAATCCAGTTTTATTTGTATAGCGGAGGTCTTGTTTATATACAGAAACAAGATGGTTTCCTATACGTTTATCCCTAATGATGGTATCAGGAAGAAACCTGATGAGAGGAACCAGATTCAAAGGTGAACCTGTCTTCTTCTGGGTGGCACAGAATGTCCATGCCATGTTGAACATCCACTAGACAGTCTAAGAGTCTTTTAACTTCTCTGTAATAGAAGATTTGTACACAAATTTCTATGGTCCTGTCAAGCAGACAAAAACATGAACTCACTTTTGTTGCCAGTTATTTTGACAATAACGGATGTATGTCGAGTTATTTTTTTAGAGGGCAGTAAATCTGTTTCTGTTGAGAGGCTAAAACTAAATAAAGACATTGGAAATGCTTCCATATTTCCAAACACCACCCTCCTATAAGATGGATAGACAGATGTCAGTCTTCACACCCCGACAGCAAGGACAGGGACGATGGCTGGGGGCATTATCCGGATTAAAATCTCAGTCTCTCAGCAACAAGGGGAGCATCTAACGAATTTATTTACACTCCACAAACTCCAGATTTATGTTGCTCCACAGAAACAGGTAGCTGCTCTCACCACGCTGTCGTATTTTTATCCCGATGCAATGCAGAATCCGGTCTTTTGAAGAAGCAAGAGCGGGTAATTTTAGGCCGTGACGGGGCCCGAGGGACTCGCCGTGCCCTCGTTATAGGAAGTGCCATCGCGCGCACGATCACGGGGCCCTACTTAAGATCAGACTGGCTCGCTGCGAAACGTTGGACTGAAATTTTCTGACAAGCTACAATGCAACATTCCTTTTGGCCTGAAAGTCTTTGATAATGATGATAATGATGATGATTTTGATGATGGTGCGGATGATGATCTACATAGAATAAAGTGCCATTCTGCAATATCGCTCACTTGCCATTAAACTGATTTGGGGCGGTTCGGACATAATGGATTACGAAGGACGTAGGTTCGTTCAGACTTTATAACGAATCAAGCCATTTTAATGAGTGAATTGTGTAGATATTGTGCGGACGGCGGTGTGGTGTGTGTCACCGAGCGAGACGGATTCATAGATGTTTTGAACCACATCCCTATTAATAATTGAAGGTCTGCTGGGGACAGTATAAATAGGACAGAACCGTGTGTGTGTGTGTGTGTGTGTGTGTGTGTATGTATATATATATATATATATATATATATATATATATATATATATATATATATATATATATATATATGTGTGTGTGTGGGTGTGTGTGTGAGAAGAGCAGACCAATTCCCTGTCCACCTACTGTCCACACAAATCATTGTATTCGTATGTTGCGGCTGATGATAAGATCAAACCCTCGACGACACGAGTGGAAATTGGCAGATCCAATCGATTTTACGCCTCTCTTTATATCCTCGAAAAAGACGGCGCGACATGAACTGAGCGTCCTCCCTATCATTAGCATCTTGCCTCACGTTCCTCCATCGCCATGGAAACCATACTCTCGTGTTTTTGGAGCAGCCATATTTACAAGCAGAGGAATATTATTATCCATAGTGTACACGAGTCAGGATTCGGTGCACCAGGTTTAGCTCGGGTGACACGTGAATACGTGCGCTAGCGTGGGTTGTGTTTTGCAAAGTCGCGGAGTGAAATAAAGTCAACCGCAGTGGTGTCTTTATTATATTTATATTAGCGATGGTAAGATTCAGGGCTTCGGCATAAAAGTTAACGACGTGATGCATCGGTTTAAAAAAGTGTGCATCGGATACAAGTTGCCATTTCTACATATTTGCAGCAGGGACCAATAGTATGTGAGCAAACATTGTATATTCGATTTTGCGTCGCTAAATCGTTTTTTCGAACGCATTCTCTGCCGCTACATAAAATATGACGTATCACAACAATTTTTTCCACGGGTCATGGAATTTCTGGAATATCATGGAATTTTAAAAGGTCTATTCCAGACATTGGAAATCAGTGAATTTGATATTTCTTTTGTCCAAGCCTTGGAATATCAGGGATTTTCGTTTCCATTTATCAAAATGTAATTCTTTTGTATCGTATGTTTGGTTTTGTTTTTTTTTTGTAACGCCGTTTTATGCGTTTTAAGTCTATGGTTTAGTCAAAAAAGACCCTGGTGGCTGAAATCTTGTGGTGCCTGAAGCTTACTGAGTCACACTGGTCGTACAGGTCCTCAGACAGTGCAGCTCTTGTTTGGTAGCATCTGACAGAATTGAAAATGTAGCTAATTAGGTTGCGAGCTAATAACTGTTAACGCTTGACAAATTCTTAGCCTCTGCAATAGATTTGTGTAAATAAATTGTCATTCAGAGGCCTGTTTTTTTGTTCATCTTCAGTCATGGGAATTTTTAGTCAGTGACAGTCAGGGAAAAGTCAGAGAATTTGACAATTGGAGGCCGAGGCGTGTCCTGAGAGATACATAAAATCTAGATTAACATGGCAGAGGTAGAGCTGCATCTTCCTGGAGACAGAACAGGAAAAGAAACTCTGGTTTTATTTAATCTTTTTTGTTTCTTTTTTTTTTTTTTTGAGGTTCATGTCTATGGACAATATACAATACATTGCTCTTGTCCATATGAGGTTCCTCCCAAAAAACTATTACCACACATAATTGTACAGAATGTCTTTGGATGTAAAAGCATGAAGGGACAATTCACTTGAACTAGGAGAAGAAAAAGCTGTTCCAGCATGACAATGTGATGCACAAAAACAGCTCCATGAAGATATGCTTCACAAGTGTTGGATGATGTGGGAGATCTTGAGTGGCCTGCTTTAGAGGAATGATCTCAACCCTATTGGGATGAATTGGAACTGCAGGCCTGGGCCTCCTCGCTCTCTCCTACATCAGTATATGACTTTACTAACATCCTTGTGACTGAATGAACACAAATCTCCACAAGCTTTAATGGAACATCAGAAGAGTGGAGGTTATTATAACGGCAAATAGAAACTCAACGTAGAATGTGATGTTAGCACATACGAATCTCATGCGTCCACAATCAAGGACATGTTTGCGTATTGCTTTAAAGGGGTATCGCTCCTTTTTATGAGACCGATGGTTTCTTAAAGGGCCGGCGCCCTGAAAACTGATATTTCACATTGACAGATTGAATAAGGTGGCTGAGACATTGCCATGGCAACGCTCAGGAGGCAGGCAGCTGGTGATGGTGATGGTGATGTGTGTGTGTGTGTGTGTGTGTGTGTGTGTGTGTGTGTGTGTGTGTGTGTTGGTGGACTTATTGCTCTGCCTGAGGCAAGATCTCTGAAATGCTGAGTGCAGCGTCAGGCCCTGTTTCTATCACACTCGCTCTATTTAAGTACTAACGTATTATATAAATAAATAAAAAAATCACAACGGGACATCATTTTCTGTTCTTACAGCAGTGTCAGCAGTCGCCATTACTCACAAGGACTCTGCTAACTCAGCTGGAGCACCATTTAGCAATGGATGGTCGACTCCAGAATTATTGGCACCCCCCACATCCCTTAACCCCAAGGAAAATGAATAACGGGCAATAAATGATGTATTGAACTTATACAGTGCGACATTGTAGAGAACCCTTTTTTTTTTTAAGTGTAATCTTTTTCTTGTTTTAGAAGTGATTATTATTATTGGCACCCCTACATTTAACATTTGGCAACGTCGGTCCTGAGGTTAAAACGTTTTTCCTGTAATAACTAGTAGGACCTTTTCCAATCTTTCAATATTTTTTATTTCCAGTTTTTTTATGTTATCTGGTTTGTCTATTACCTGTCTGTCTGTCTGTCTGTCTGTCTGTCTGTCTGTCTGTAGATCTACCCATCCATCTATCTATCTATCTATCTATCTATCTATCTATCTATCTATCTATCTATCTATCTATCTATCTATCTATCTATCTATCTATCTATCTATCTATCAACAAAGTGTACTTGTGGAGATTATGGTCAGGATGCCTGGGGTGCGCTCCACTTTCCAATTCATCCCAAAGCTGTTCAGTAGGGTTGAGCTTTAGAACAGGCCACTCGAGATCTTCCACATCTTCCAACCCATGTAAACTAGATCTTCATGGAGCTGGCATTGCCATGCTGGAACAGCATTCAATGACGTGCAATACAATTGTGTGCCTCCAAATTTGTGGTTTGACAGTTTGCTAAATAACCGCATACGGCTGGAAAAGTCAGGTGTCCCTGTACTTTTGCCAGCATAGTGTAATGTATGAATATAGGTTCATTTAAGGAAAAATGTTCACAGTGTTAAGTTATAACTGATTATATGTCTTTTATATTGCGTCTGCGCTTCGCAGTTTGGTTCTGGAGGCTGTTGTGATTGTCAGTGGTAATTATTTCTGATGCATTAGTTCTTGTTTGCAGGGAAAAACAAATCAAGAACCAGCTGAGTTTATTTACCAGCAGATCAGCATCTCGTTCTCACTGTGGCTCGCCACATGCTCACTTCTGTCAGCGTTGCGTCTTCTATAAATTACTCCTCCACCGAGCACTAAACAAGACATGTCTAATTCCACTTAGCCTTCGTTTAGCTTCATTTAGCCTTCTGGGTTTGTGGCTTCCCACTGGGCTACTGAGAAAACAGAGCGAGTTTTCATTTGTGGTGGAAGTTGTTGGAAATGGGAAGTTACTGCACTAGTGAGTAACAACGTGTCTGTCTGTCTGTCTGTCTGTCTGTCCGTCTGGAGAGTCTATCTATCTATCTGTCTGTCTGTCTGTCTGTCTGTTTGTTTCTCTCTCTCTCTCTCTCTCTCTCTCTCTCTCTCTCTCTCTCTCTCTCTCTCTCTCTCTCTCTTTCTCTTTCTCTATTGCATTCATCATTCTAATTTATAAGGTGTTCGATAGGGTTAAGATCAGAGCTCCAAAGCAGGCCATTCAAGATCTTTAACATCTAACCCATATAAAGCATCTCTTTATGGGGCTCTCTTTGTGCACACATTGTCATGCTGGAACAGGTTTTGGTCTCCTGGTTCAAGTGAAAGAACTATTTCCAAAGACATCCAATACAATTGTGGGCCTCCAATGTTATTGTTTTAATGTTTAGAGGAAGAACCACATGTGGGTGGACAATTACTTTGTCTCAATACTGTACATTGTTGACTGTAGGTAGTTTACGTTACTTTAGATGTTAGAGAGATCCAGACTTATTATGGGAGTCATGGGACAGCTGGAAAGGCAGGTTATAGAGGCTCCCTCCCCGAACTCCTCACCTCCTCAACATCAGTACCTGATCTCACTATTAGCTGAACGATCACAGATCCTCAAAGAGACGCCCCATAATCTAATGGAAAGAGTGGAAAATGCATATACAGAGCAGAATAAATATCTGTATAGTACAGGGATGGGTTTATGGATGTCAGTCATGGTTATTTATTCCATGTTCTGAATGATTACTTCTCTGTTTGGCAGGATTTGCTTCAGAATGATTATTTTTTAGGAGTATTACAGAATTGTAGTGGACAAAATCATGCTGAAAACCAGTTGAATGGAAAATACTGTGCCAGGTACAACTAATTCATCAAATAGAGATTAAGGCAGATTAAGAAACCATTCTTAATCCTAATCCAGGAAATTGGACATTGTTCAAAATCCTCTATAAGTACATTTTTAGGCAGGTAACACCAACATTCAATTAGAAAGATGTTTTTTTTTTAAAACGCCTGAAGAGTTGTGTTTATTTGGCATAAGAAGTATAGGATGTGTGAGTGGATCCTGGGGTACTAGGTCATAAGGAGATGGAGAAACGACTTTAAATTATATGTAAATCTTTTTGAACAAACCAAAAACAAGAACATGTAATGCTCTGAAAGCACTAATATTTCTGTAATTATCTTTTGTTCTTTTCTCTTTCTTTTTGTATTTTTTCCCCTCTGGCAGCTAATGGTTATGTGATCATGTAAATATACCTCTGTTCTTTACTTGAATAATAAAAAAAAGAAAAAAAGATGGAGAACATACTTATTTGTTTGGGTCGTCCTATAAAATGATAGACAGAGGCATTTCCTGGGCATCTAGAGTCAGAGAATTGGCAAAAGTATCAGGACACTGGAACTTTCCAACCATATTTTCCTCCAACTGTTAACATAAAGTTTCTGTGGGTGACTTGCTCCATAGCATAACAACGACTCTGTATACAAAGCCAGCTTCATGAAAATATGGCTTGTAAGGTTCTAGAAGATCTTGAGTGGCCTGCTAGAGCTCTGACCGCAATCCTATTGTGATGAATTGGAACACTGAGTGCACCCCAGGCCTCCTTAACTCACCTATACCAGTACCTGACATTTGGCTGAATAAGCACACACTTTAAGGAAAAACTAGTAGAGTGAAGATTATTATAGGAGCAAATTGGGACTAAATATTGACTGGAATGTTCAGAAAGCGTCTATAAATCATACTAGGATGTCCACAAACCTTTGACTATATAGTGTAGTATATCTTTGGTAAAGGGATTCGCGTATAACACGTTGGTTCTGTGTTTGTGTGGACGTACGATCGTGGTTTCCTGTATGCAGAGTGCCCACCTGGCGCTGATTGACACGTTGATGATGGCTTACACGGCGGAGACGGTGAGCATGGACAAGGTGGTGGCGTGCATGCAGCAGTATTCCACCGACTGCGCCGACGGAGACGTGCCGTACGACACGGAGGACGGTGTCATCAGCTGGATGAATAAGGTAGAGACGATTGTTTACGCTCATTTCACGTGAGGTCACTTTGCACGTTAGACTGTCATGTAGCGGGAAACACAAAACTGCATTGACGTCACGCGACGTCACGTTAGATCACGTGCGAGTTACCGAGCACGTCACACAGCCTAATATGTGACATATCAAAACGCTCACCACAGTGTGGAGAGTTTTTTTCCACTTGACGTCCTCAACAAAAAAAGGGAACCCCCTAATTAATGCATCATAGCCTTGTGACATATAAAAAAAAACTTGTCTGACCGAAGTAAATTACACTGTAAATCTAAAGCGTATTGGTGATGACGTTTGTTCCATCCATCAACTTTTTAACAATTTGGTGTGTCTCTGGTCACTAGATGTTAGATGCTACAATAAAAATTATACAATATGCCCTGGCAGTTTGAAAATACAATTTCAAACAATTTCAGCATCTCTGTGGGTTACTATAGGGGCAATCCCATCTGAGCCAAGGCTTTGAATGTTTACATTCCATCAGTGCTGGCTGACTACACACACACACACACACACACACACACACACACACACACACACACACACACACACACACACACACACACACACACACACACACTATAAATTGTACAATATAAACAATCCTCAGGACTGTTCCAAGTCCCAACATGTAAAAGCTAGTCGAGAGTGTTTTCCTGTATATCTCTGCCCATGTGATCTATACCATAAATGCAATGAATACAGACCAAGGCCTCTAAAAAGGTTTTCTGCTCGGAAAAAAATAACTTTTTTGTATTGTGATTGAAAGGGGAGTTATTAATTTGGCCTATAAACGTTTGATATGCATGAATATTTAATACGCATTCAATATCATGTTCCACCCTGAGGCAATTATGAAATCTTGTCTTTTTTGTCATAATGCTCAAAATACACCACTGTCTCTACGGTAGAAATCATAGATGTGCTCAAAATGTGCTATAGTTAATGATACAAGTGATTTGACTGTACAATACTTCATAATAAGTGATCAGACTGGATGATACCTTATGATACAAGTGATCAGATGGTACAATACCTCATAAGTGATCAGACTGTACAAAAACTCATTTGAAGTGATCTGACTGGATGATACCTCATGGCCAGTGATCAGACTGTACAATAGCCCATCACAGTTAATCAGGCTGGCTGATACTACATGATACAATGAATCAGACTGAACAATACCTCATGACAAGTGATCAGACTGGATGATACCACATGACAGAAGTGATCAGACTGGATGATACCACATGATACAAGTGATCAGACTGTATAATACCTCGTGACAAGTGATCAGACTGGATGATACCACATGACACAAGTGATCAGACTGGATGATGCCACATGATACAAGTGATCAGACTGTATAATTCCTCATGGCAAGTGACCAGACTGGATGATACCTCATGATACAAGTGATCAGACTGGATGATACCTCATGGTACAAGTGATCAGACTGTATAATACCTCATGACAAGTGAACAGACTGGATGATACCTCATGATTCAAGTGATCGGACTGTATAATACCTCATGGCAAATGATCAGACTGTACAATACCTCATGACAAGTGAACAGACTGAATGATAATACATTATACAATTAATCAGACTGTATAATACCTCATGGCAAGTGATCAGACTGGAGGATACCTCCTGATCCAAGTGATCAAACTGGATGATACCACATGACAAGTGATCAGACTGTGCAATACATCATACCAAGTGAAGAGACTCGATGATACCTCATGATACAAGTGATCAGACTGTACAAAAAGTCATTAGAAGTGATCTGACTGAATGATGCCTCATGACCAGTGATCAGACTGTACAATAGCCCATCACAGTTAATCAGGCTGGGTGATACTACATGATACAATTAATCAGACTGAACAATACCTCATGATAAGTGATCAGACTGGATGATACCACATAACACAAGTGATAAGACTGATACAGCCACATGATACAAGTGATCAGAATGGATGATACCACATGACACAAGTGATCAGACTGGATGATGTCACATGATACAAGTGATCAGACTGTATAATACCTCATTGCAAGTGATCAGACTGGATGATAACTCATGATACAAGTAATTAGACTGGACGATATCTCATAATTCAACTGATCAGACTGTAAAATACCTCATGGCAAGTGATCAGACTGGATGATACCTCATGATGCATATGATTAGACTGTACAATACCTCATGACAAGTAATCAGACTGGATGAATCCTCCTGATGCAAGTGATCAGACTGGATGATATCACATGACAGGTGATCAGACTGCAATACCTTATGACAAGTGAAGCGACTGGATGATACCTTATGATACAAGTTATCAGACTGTATAATACCTTGTGACAAGTTAACAGACTTACTATAACCTATGATACAAGTAACTTAACTGTATAAAACCTCATGACAAGCCCCGGACTGGATGATACCTTATGACACAAGTGATCAGACTGTACAGTACCTCCTGACGCAAGTGATTCGACTAGAAGATGCTTACATGACACAAGTGATAGGACTGTTCAGTACCATTTTGACACAGGTGATCAGACTGTACAATACCTCATAACCTACATCCTCACACTATACACTTTCTTAGAGGAGTCAGGTTCTCATCTGTAAGATACCTCACAATGCAATTTCGCCGTGAACAGAAAAAGCTCAAAAACACATTTTACCTTCACCATTTAACTCGCAGCTAATAATTTGTGTTTTTTCCGAAAGGTGAACGAATACTTGAAAGAGATCATCATTCAGGAGCAAAGCAGGAGAGAGGCGCAGAGGGCTGAACCTCTTGAGATCCCTAAGGTAAGTTGACCAAACTCGTATCCAGACAAGAGACAATTCTGAAGAACAAAAACCAAGAAAACAGGCAAAGGATCAGGAAAGGACTTCAAATAATGTTTGGCAAGACTTCATAGTTGGTTGTAACCTTTGCTGGTGTTGGGGGAGGGGAGTCCAGGGTTGACATTAACAGAACACAATTGTTTAAAGATAAAAAAAAATTGTTTAAAAATAAATTTATCTGCTGCAGAGACATACTTACTACATCTATATAAAGTGTTGCTAAGGTAACCTGTCCCAGTTCCCTGCCTCTAATGACCCATGCCAGGTTGCTGTATAAGGTTCTTATTTTTTCTCTGCTGAGTCATAGTCTTGTCATCGTAAAAGGTCCAAAGCTACTGTGTGGAATCTCTCAGTGTGATGTTATGATCTGGACATTTGCTGATGTATATCCTGCATTGTCAGAGTGCCACGCATTCCTGTTCCACGTTCTCACTCAAGCCTTACGCTTGGGACACGTGCATACTGAGTGCATCCACCCACATGGGTTTAACTTTTTTTATCCAAAGAGGAGGTTTCAGAAAGAAGAAAATATATGAGTAATCAGGACATTGTTTGTTTAATCTAGGCTATTGTACAAAAGTATTGTGACAATTCCTTTTTCCAGCCATATGTGCTTTTTTTCTTCCCAAACTGCTACTATCCTCTATAGCAGGGGTGGCCAACCAGTCAGAGAACGAGAGCCACATCTTTGACATCATACACATGGGCACACATGAACATCACCCATCCCTTCCTCTTACACACACACACACACACACACACACACACACACACACACACCTCTGCTCAGCCAGATTTATTGTAAATGTCACACACCAACATAATGACAGAAATTAACTCCTACAGTTCTAAGACCACAGGACAGTCATTTTCAACAATGAACACTGCACTGTCTCACACACACAAACTCTGTTTAACCAAGTCCACAAAAAAATATATAATAATTTACAATAGCGTTTTTCTTTTACTATGCATGTTACTTAGTGGGACTTTTGGCATTCCTTGCCTTAAACAATCCTCTTCAAATCTGTCTCGTATTCCGTCGTTGCCAGTCGAAGCAATTCTTTCACGTGTGTGTCAGTCAGAACAGATCGATGCTTTGATTTCACGTGTTTCAGGGTAGAAGACACAGACTTTGTTTGTTTTTTTTGTGCGTGAGATGAATATACCGCAGGGGTGGGCAATTAATTTTTACAAGGGGCCACATGAGAAACCTGAATTGTGTCAGAGGGCCACACCAACGATAATATTTTAGGGATGCACCGAAATGAAAATTCAATTCAAAAGGCAATGAAATCCATCATTTTTTGTGTTATGCCTTTTGCCTTGGCACCATCACTGGAAAACTTTCCTGGGCTTTTAAAAACGTCCTCTACAGACGGAGTGCGCATGCTCAGATTGACTTTACTTTTCTGCGTCGCGTTCTTCTCATATTTAGAATGGCAATCGGGATGTTTGGAGTTCAGGTGATAAATTAAACCCGACTTGGAGAAACTCTTTGCAGATACACCCCCTCTTGAAATTTCAGCATTGCATGTTTTGTAAATCGCTATTCGCACACCGCAGACATGTTGCTCTTATCCAGATAACCGTGTGCTGCTGCGCTTTTTTATTGCGTCATTACAATTGTGTTTCTGCCGTGTTGTTTCGGTGATTTAGGTATTTCCGAAAATTCTGTGCATCGCTGTAATTTATGATTGGCCTCATGCCAAGGTCTGATATACCGCACATTTTCCCAGTAGGGGCAAGCTCATTTGGTCTTAAAAATACCGTATTGAACGTAAGCAAAGCGAACACGCACATTAAAAATCAAACACACAAAAATCGATATGAACGTAAGAGCCGCATGAAACCAGCCAAAGAGCCGCTTGCGGCTCGCAATATAGAATGATTTTGAATGAGGTAACATGAATTTTTCCATTAGAACTCGGCCGATTTAGCAGTTTTGCTGAATAATCAGCACCTATAGTTGGTGGATGTATCGATGTATCGCATAAACAATCCAACCTAGCAATCAGTATCGGTAAAATCCACTTTCGCTCGACCTCTAGCTCTGATATCAACCCTATTATACCTTTGGGGGGAAAGAATTGGAACGCACTCCGGGCCTCCTCATCTCACGGCTATCACCTGACTTTATGCATAAATAAGCACCAATCTCCACAACACCTAGTCAAACATCTTGCCAGAAGAGTGGAGGTTATTATAAGTATATAAATTGTGCACTAAATTCGTATACCAATTCTATGGTCAGGTGTCCACAAACTTTTGTCCATATAGTGTATTAAAAAAGCTTATTAATTAAATATTTGTATCGAGTTTTGCACAGAGGTATTGCAGGTCTAAGTTTTTGATGGTAATTTAAGATGGCACTTCTAATTGGGGGTGTTTGTGTATATGTGCGTGTGTGTGTGTGTGTGTGTGTGTGTGTGTGTGTGTGTGTGTGTGTGTGTGTGTGTGTGTGTTGAAGGCAGCATGACTGTTATAAAGCCACCAGTCATGAAAGTTTAACAAGTAAATGTCTGCAGAGACCCTTTTGCTTTTTGCTGCGGTGTATACAGCAAAGCCCAGTGCAGTTCTAGGACACTTGGACACTTTTTCCTGTAAAAAAAAAAAGTCCTGTGGAACAAAAAAAGCCTCCTTACCCCTTTTCCCTCATCGACCCTCGTAGCTGCATTACTGTCCTGACACTAAAGTAACCACAGTGAATCTTGTCTCATCGTTTTTTTCCCCCTTAGTGTTTTACTTAAAGTAACGAGCTATTGATTTAATAGGAAATCACATTTTTAGACTTCTGTGATGGGATGAGATTGATTTTTTTCTTCTGTCCTTATCCTGAATCCTGTTCTTCCTTCTTTCTTTCCCCTTTCTCTTTTTGAAGTCTCCAACCAAATGGTATATGAAGCTGGTTCCTGTAAGTTGCAACACGCTCGTTTTTCCCTTCACGCTTCCATCTGCTTCCATCAGTCGCCTCACATCGTCCCTCTAGTGTTCGTGTGTTTGTCATTTTCCTCATTTATTTCTAGAAGCGAAATAGCTTATAGATATTTATATTTCTCATTGCATTTGCTTGGAAAATCTTTTTCCATGAGTTTATTTATTGTTTTTTTATTGATTTCCCATCTTAAAAATGTTAAAAGTCATGTTAATGATGTTCATTTGTCATTCCTTTCGTAACCCACGCAAAATATTTTCCTCGCTTTTGCTGCGGGTGAGCTTTACTTACTGCTGTGTGTGCGTGTGTGCGTGTGTGTGTGTGTGTGTGTGTGTGTGTGTGTGTGTGTGTGTGTGTGTGTGTGGACTCAGTCCCGCTACAGGAAGGAACAGACTTTGCCTAAAACAGTACCATGGATCCCCCCAGTGGACAACCTGCTGAAGGACAGCACAGATGGCTGCGCCCTTGCCGCCCTGCTGCACTTCTACTGCCCTGACCTCGTCAAACTAGAAGGTGGGAACTACTGCCAAGTGTTTGTGTGTGTGTGTGTGTGTGTGTTGTGTGTGTGTGTGTGTGTGTGTGTGTGTGTGTGTGTGTGTGTGTGCATCCATTTGTAAGATCTTTTTTGTTTTCTATCATTTCCAGCATGTTAATCATCCTTGTGACACGTTTCAAGTGATCGCATCAGCCCATACACAAAGGCAAAATCAGATCAATGACAAAGGAAATGACCGCCTTTGTCACATGATGTGCTGATTAACGGCCCGACCTCCGATTGGCCGATTCCGTCTGTACTTCAGAGCCGAATGGGACTTCAGGAGCTCAATTTGTACATCGGTTTTCTTTTTTCCCCCCACAGACGTGTGCCTGAAAGAGAGCATGTCTCTGGCGGACAGCTTGTACAACCTGCAGCTGGTTCAGGACTTCTGCCAGGAGCACTTGAACCGCTGCTGCCACTTCACCCTGGAGGATATGCTCTACGCCTCTTCTTCCATCAAAGTAAGCCTTCGCTTTCGTCAGCTTTGCGTTCAAACCAGCGAGGCGGCAGTATGTACATGATTAGTGTGTACACAGTGGTATGCTAGTAGGGTAAGCTAGCTATGAAATGTTGGAAAGAAGAATATTATTGTAACCACTGAATGCTGAACCTCTTTACAATTACAATATCCTTACAATATTTCGATCTTATGATGACGATAGCGATACGACAAAATTGTGAAAATAAATTAATTGTATGTTTACATACATATATACTGTATATACATAAAATTGCTCTATAAATTGCCCTGTTATGCACTTTGATTTGTTATATTATGAACAAATTACAGTATACTACCCTCATTCTGATCACCATTTGTTAAAACTCTTAGGAAGGATTTACAAATGTAAAGCATCTCCACAATGGTTTTGATTTCAAGGAAACTTCCAGAGAAAAAAATGTTTCTCGGACATTCCTCAATATCTGTTGTACCTAAAAACGGATAAAAATGCAAAATCACCATAGTATAACTTTTTTATATGATTCTTCGACTCACTAAAGTATATTTTGTATCACATAATATCTAACTAATACTAACTAATGCTGCCAAAACAGTTCTGTCGGATCAGGGCCTTCGCTCCCCACGTGCATCAATGAACCACGGCCGCCCATGACCCTGTCGCCGGTTTGCCACTGTTCCTTCCTTGGACCACTTTTCAGAGATACTGACCACAGCAGACCAGGAACAGCCCACAAAAGCTGCAGTTTTGGAGATGCTCTGACTCAGTTGTCTAGACGTCACAATTTGGCCCTCGTCAAACTCGCTCAAATCCTTACATTTGCCCATTTTTCCTGCTTCTAACACGTCGACATTGAGATGCCATGATGAAGAGATAATCAGTGTTATTCATTTAAATGGTCATAATGTAATAATGATCATGATGTAATGCCTTGTCGGTGTATATAGTAGGATGTAGTATTATATAGTATATATAGTATGAACTATAACATATACATAGTATGAACATTTCTAGAGATTTTCTAGACCCATTAATAGAAATGATAGATATTTGTGAGGTTTTTTAATTTCATCAAAGTGCGATTAAGGCATTCCTGTTTGACAATTTTTATTACAAATATAAATAGAATAATATAAAAGAGGCGAAGTTATAATAATAAAAATTTGTTTTTTTTAAATCTCCTGAAAAACATTTTATCACTAAACATTTGTTTTACTGATGCGGCAACTTTCAAATCAAGCATCAAAATCTGCCATAATGCACACATCTGGCAATTAAAACCGTCCATGTGGAAACATCAGATCAGTTTGGTGGTGATTTAGAGCTCGGTGTGTGTACTAGATCAGGTTCGGGCCCATATATGGGTGTGGTTCTCAGGTGTCCACATGCGTTCGCGAATGCTGACTTCTCTAGATTTTGACATTTTAATGAGTTTCCTTTTCAAGCTTATTCCTGAAATGGAAACATTGACTTATACATCGAAGTTTACTCTTTCTCTGTGTGAAAACATCTGTCATTTCTTCGTTGGTGGACGGACTAAATCCGACCGAACGGCAATTGCCGTGGTGTACGGTATGATGTCAAGGCCATGGTTTTTTTGTTGGAGTATTGCAGAGCTTTCTTTAACAAGCAGAAGAACAGTGAGTGGGCGCACATGGTTCGTTCTCTCGCGTTTGCCAAAGCGGTGAGTCACGCATTACAAAACGCTCAGTGGTGAGAGGCTCCCCATGGTAACGTATTCTCCAGGTCTGTGAAGACATGCTAAAATATAAATTGCTCCCAGGCTTCTATGTAACGGAAAAATACAATCATCTTTAAAAGTTTATAGTTAATAAAAGCAAATGGTTTGCCTTTGGTTTTACTCAAAGTGAAGTCCAGTCAATAGTATCTAATATTGTTTGAACCTACTTTACATAGTAGCTGATGCATTGCTTGTAGCAAACAAGATATTAGAATAGACAAAACCTTCATACAATGAAATGTCTAACAATGTGTCTGTAATAATCTTCACTCCTGAGGAAATTCAGTCTCAAATCTCATCTCTTGCAGTAATATTGTGTTTATTTTATGCAAATTGTTTACAATGGGAAGCTTGACCTGATTGAAAACCTTGACAAGGCTTTTCAATTAACACAAAAATGTTTCAATTAAATTTGCTAATTTATATAATAGTTATCACCCGGACACACAGCTTTGCTTCCAATGATGACTAGAAGTCCAGTCAAAGACTGCGATTCTAATAACCATTAAAATAGAAATGTACATAATTTCTATTTTAGTTTTGTCAAAGATGTTAATTAGCGTGCTCTCTCTTGTTTAAGGTGGCTAGCTGTTACTACCTTCTTAATGAACCACACATGATTTATTCAAAATTATTCAAATTATTTTTGGAAAAAAGGTTTCTGAAGTCTTTTGGAGTTTTTTTTTTTATGAATAAGTGATCAAAGGTGAATTTTACTGACAGGTTGGTTGGATCATAGTTATCAATTAACAATCACACAAACAAACATACTCCATGTAAAATAGTACTGAACTTTTGTTTACAAAAATACAAATAAATGTAATTTCAATGCTCTGGACTTTGTGAAGACATTTAAAGATGGCCATTTTAAGAATGTCTGTTTGGATTTATGTAAAATAGTAGGATTTTAAAGTGAGATTCCATTTGTAACATTAACTAAAGTTAATAAATGCTTAATGTTTCGGTTAACTTTAGTTAATGCACTATGAACTAACATGAATGGAGCACTCACATGTCAAAACAAACAGCACATAGCGCCAGTGATTTGCCTCCAGAGGCCGCTCTTGTTCTGTATAATGATAGCGGACCTTCTCCAGCACAGACGCAACCCGGAAAAACTATTTGCTCATTGAACATTTAGTTATATACTTATTTCACTAGATACTACTATTTTAACTAGATTTTAGGAATTGGTGATAAATTCAACAGCAGAGCATTACTGAGATTAGGTACTGATTTAGGAGCTTAGTAGTTGTGGAGGTTGTTAAATTGTAAAGTGGGGTTGAGGAAGTCAGGGCTCTCTGCAGGACAGTCAAGTGTTTTCACTCTAACCTAAAAACACCATGTATTTTTGCAGCTTGATTTATGTTTCAGGCACTATTAATCCCTTTTGCGTTTCTTTTCTCTTTGACAGAACAACTACCTTGTATTTATGGCTGAGCTCTTCTGGTGGTTTGAAGTGGTTAAGCCATCTTTTGTGCAGCCTCAGGTTTTGGTCAATGACTGTAAGCAAAAGAATGAAATCTAAACAATATCAACCATATTATTATGATCGTTCAAAGTTTGAAACAGATAATTCACTACATGACCTGATTGTTTTCTCTGTGGCCTTAAGCACCAGCTCCTTCAATAAAGAATGTGCCATCGGTGCCCATTTCTAAAGTCACAAAGAGAAGCTTCATGGAACGACCTCCTAGTCCAGACAGACCAAGGTACAGTAACTTTTCCACCCTAAGGATCTTTAGACTTTCTATATTTTACTTATGTGTAATTCTGGGCCTCGCTAATGTGTGATTTTTTTTACTTTTAGTCTCCCGCTTCGACCACAGCCTTTAACATCAAACTCAGGTAAAACTTTAGAAAGGGAAATTTTGTTTATTTGATGTTTCATAACCATTACTTGCTGAGCAGTGTGTATTGTGAGAATATTAACCATTCTTTCCATGCGGTAAAGGAGAGATCAGGCGATCAACCTCCATGTCGTTTGTCGACAGCTTTTTGGGAACTTGGCCCAAGGAGAGGAGGTGTGAATACTTAGGACACCTTGTTCAACACTACTGTATTTATTACAAATGTTATAGATGTCTTAAAACCTGTGCGTTCTACAAATTCTTGTCCTAGGGCAGGGACTCAGGGAGTGTCTTTTGACATACCTTTGGATAAGGACAACACCAGCCAAGCTCTTCCACAACCCAGGCGAGGCATGACCCGGTCTGTGAGTACTGAAGGATTCGGGCAAAAAATAGCCAAGGGAATGAAGCGGAATCTGTCCTTCCAGCCTGTAAATGGCCAAAACATTGGCATCGAGGAAGAGGGCTGTCCAGATTCCCTTGTGGAACCCCATCATGGTGGTCTGAATGGTACCACTCAAAGTAGTATTGAGGAAGCTCTGGAAATCATCCATAATTCAGAAAAGCCACAGGAAGACACCAGAGATGAGGCGGAGAATGAAGGTTTTTTCCTTCACACGAAGACCGAAGGAGAACCGACCTCCAAAACCCAAGCTGAAGAAGGAGACTCGTTGTCCGAGGCCATGGGGATTTCGAGTGCTTCAACTACCGAGGTGGACACCGGAATCCATGTAAAGACAGAAGACATCCAAGAGACTCTGGATGATGACTCATCGCTGCGAGACTGCACAACAAGTATGGAGTTAGATGCAGACCAGTGCTTTGAGGCTAGAGCAAGTATCAGCCAGGATTCCATTAGTTCATATCCCAGCAGTATTGGCACCAAATCTCCCATCGCTGATATTCCCATAGGAGTTAAGATGACTAGCTTTGCTGAACAAAAGTTAAAAAAACTTAATCCAAATGCAGGGGGAAACTCTCAAGGGACCACGCCAGACAGTTCAGACCTCAACCTTTCCCACTCAGTATCCTGGGCCCCCTCACCAGAAGCAAGTCCTGCCCACCAGCCACAGAGGGATCCAGCGCAAGCCATGGCTGCAGAAATGGTTCAGCTGCGTATGCGGCTAGAAGAGAAGCGTCGAGCCATAGAAGCTCAGAAGAAAAAGGTGGAAGCTGCCTTCACCCGTCACAGGCAAAAGATGGGGCGCAGTGCCTTTCTAACGGTGGTCAAAAGAAAGAATGACGGTGCCTCGCCAAACCAAGAGAACGCCCCAAGCTCAGAGAGTACCAAGACACCATCAGAGACTGCAAAATCTCCAGAAAAGTCTCCTGTCAAGTCTTTTAGCGAGGACAACACATCTGAGGCAGATTTGCTGGAGTACACACGCTCTATTGAGAAGTTGAACAGTTCCTTGAGCATTTTGCAAGTGGAGATGCAGAGGCTGGCCCAGCAGCAGGAGATCATCATGCAGATGCGGGAACAGCAGGCTTGGGTTGTGTGTCCACCACAGCCTTCTCCCCAGAAACAGGTACGTGAACTTAGAGGAAGCGGGACTCGCTCCTCGGGGTCCCCCTCACCGGCTGACTCTCCGCATGTTACCCATCGCTCTCCTACCAATATCAAGCGGAAGTCGGCTTCCTTCCACTCCAAAACCCCTCGGACACCCAGGCCTACCGAGCTCAAGATTACCCCATTCAACCGAGTCCTGACTGTACCACAGTCTGTGGACAGCCTACCTCGTCTGCGCCGATTCTCACCATCTCAGTCCGTGTCCTCGTTTGCGTACTTAGGGAATGACACAAAGCCAAGCAAAAATAATATGCAAGATGAACCCGTATTTACAGAAGGTACTACATCTGATCTCACTTCGCCCACCAAAGACTTACAACAGACTGAAAATGACACAGTCATTGCAGATTTTGAGGAGTTTGAGAACAGTGCGGAGGAAAATGTAGAGATGAAGAACAAAGGAAAAGAATCCGAAGGAGAAATCAAGCCCACAGTGGAAACTAGTGTTTCGGAGGTGTTGTCCCAAGCTGTAAAAGAAACCTACACGGTAACCCCTACCGAGAAACCAGCAGATATTGCTGGTCAAAACAACAAAAACTTGATTGAAGTGCCACTATCCATTCTAAAGCCCCTTGAAGGACAGGAGTTCGAAGATGTTGGAGAGGCAATGCCAGCAGGAGAGAACCTGGAAGATGACCAGAAGATGTGCTGTGGGTTCTTCTTTAAGGTATGCATTTATCAAGTTCCCATCACTTAGCTATTTGTCTTATAAGAAGGCATGAATATCATACTTGTATTTACAAAAACCTTACCATCTTGAGAGTTCTTCCATTGATAGTTATTGATTGATCGATAGTCCCAAGTTTGCAGTATCTTTTTAAACCTACTGAGGAATCTGAAGAATTTCTAGTTTCTTGCTCCTCTAGAATCAATTAATTTATGGGCCCAGCATTGGCAGGTTGGTGGGATTTGAAGTCATGACCTTCTAATCAGAAGTCCAATGTCTGGAAAACAAAAATGTCTCAGACGCCCTCTAGTGGATATCTTCAGTTTTTTTTAATTTCAACTATACCCATTTTCATATTACAGTTTTTCTCAAATGCTAAAACACATTTCACAAACGTTTCCTCCATGTTCCCCAATGTCTAAACACAACACCCTTTTCTAAAGCTACATAAACACAACCACACCTTCTCACTTCAAAACTCGAACCTTCACACCAAAAGAGCAGCTCAAAGCTTTCAAAAATGTAAACACTATACACATCATTACACACTACAGCAAAACAATTGAAAACACAATGCTCAATTTGTGAGAAGGTTCTTTGTTTCATAACTGCCAATGCATATTTTTGAAACTTTACAGTAATGGATGTTCTTAGATCTCTGCAGAGGATTAGGCATTTAGATTTGAGAGTTTCATATGAGTATAAATCTATAGTAAATTCTGCATGTACACTACTGTAACACAACTCAAAGCAAGAACAGAATCTATTGCACACAACAGTACTCTTAAAAAAACATGATCAGGGTGTGAAGTTTTTTTTATTTACTTTATTCACACCACACACACACACCACAATCACTGTCGCTGAGCTGCATCGGGCCACATCACCTCATCCACATTGCAGGCTATATTGTCTCTTGCCAGGCACCGCGGGAAAAACACCCTGGAATGGCGAATCCATTCTTGGAAGGCCTCCACTGGGATGTCAACACAGGCCAGCTCCATTGCCCTTAGGAGGTCCTCTCTAGTCTATGGTTGTCTGTCATAAACCTTCCATCTCCATGATGAGAAGAACTCCTCTATAGGGTTCAGGAAAGGGGAGTAGGGTGGCAGACAGACGTTTAAAAAGTGGTTACTGTTGGTGGTGAACCACTCTCTGATTTGGTTTGTTTTGTGGAAGCGTACATTGTCCCAAATGATCACATAAATTTGATGTGCGGGCCCAGGATGGTGTTGTTGGCGGTCCATGAGGATGTCTTTTAGCTCCTCTAGGAAGGTGAGGAGACGTTGGGTGTTGTAAGACCCAAGGAAAGCATGCCGGTGGACAAGCCCCTCCAAACCCATGGCCGCACAAAGAGTAATATTACTCCCCCGTTGGCCAGGAACCTCAGTGATGGGTCTTTGGCCAATGATGTTACGGCCTCTTTGCCTTCGTTTCTGCAGGTTGAAGCCAGCCTCATCCAGGAAGAGGTATTCATGAGGTCTGGCCATCGTGTCCAACTGTAATATCCTCTGTGAAAATGTGAAAGTGCACAGGTGTTCAGAACAACAGTCAATCGGGTAGCACAGTATTGTCCAGAAGTAATGTAGGCCACTGAGCAACACAGTATGTCCACTAACTGTACTGTGAACATGGATGTATACTTACTTGCACATACTCGTAACGTAGGTCTTTGTGTCGCGCAGAGTTGCGCTCAAAGGGAACCCTATAGACCTGTTTCATCCGCACCTTTTGGCGCCGGAGAACTCTGTCTATTGTGGCCAAGCTGACATCATCAATGCTGTCAAAGTTGACATTTTTGGCAATGACTTTGTCTCTGATCTCCCGGAGTCTGATTAGGTTGTTCTCACGAACCATATCCACAATGAGGGTTTCTTGTGCCGCTGTAAATATAGCAACCCTCCCACCTCCATGTGGCATTCTTTCAACTCTAAAGAAAGAAACATGTGTTGTCATTTTTACAATACAGTAACAACTGATTTGAAACCAATAGACTACTTTCACAGGCTTGTAAAATTGTATTGTGACAAAGAAAGCAATAGAGTACAATACCTGTTGTGTTGTCTGAATGCCCTGATAAGGGTAGCCACGGTGAACCTACTCAGGTTTGGATGGACTCGTAGTCCTGCTTCAGCCATTGTCATGCCATGGACAATGACATGGTCAATGACTGTTGCTCACATCTCATCCATAATGATGGTGCGAGGTTGTCTTGCTCTCCCTCCTTGACCTTCATCTCTCCCTTGTTGGCCTGCTCCTCTTCTTCCATGGCCAGCTCTTCTCCCTCCTCTGACTGGAATTCCTCTTCCCCTGACTCTGCCTTCATCCATTGTGTGTGTTTGGAATCTTCAGCAAACTGTGCACTCTGAACTTGCTTTTGTACATGTGGTCACAGCATTAGCAACAAGTGTCTTCAATTTTGAGTCGTTGTGTGTAATGAATGACGCCAGGTGTGTTCATTGTGTTCAAATATTGCTGACTGTGGCAAGCATTTTGCATCACATGAGCTTTAATTTGAGAATATGAGCAGAGTTCTTTTGCAACTTGTGTTTTAGCAAAGAAAAATGTGTTAAGATTTATGAGAACGGAGGATTGTGTTTTGTGAATTGTGTCTTCATGTGAAATGTGTTTATGATATTGGAAAATGATGGCTAGATTTAGTAAATGTGTTTAGACAACTGGTCATTTGGTTTAGAGGATTGGCTTTTGTGTTTTAGCATTTGAGAAAAACTGTAATGAAAGCTAAGGGACCCAAACTTACATTTTGGACAAATACAGTAGAATTTTCTATTTCTGACATTATACCTAACAAACCAATGTAATTAAACATTGTGATGACAAAAACCATGGCACTTCAAACTAACTCACTTTTATAACAATTTTAAATTAAACAAAACTTGTACATTTGGTGAGGTTAGCCAGTTACATTTGTTTGTACAAATGGACAATATACAATCAATTAAAAGTGGTTCTAATTGAATTGTTTGTTTGAGTGGAGTTTGCATGTTCTCCTGGTACTTCAGGGGTTTCCTCTGGGTACTCCCACAGTTTGAAAACCTGTGTTGTAGGCATTTCCACATTGTCAGAGTTTGTGTATGAGTGTAGCGGTCGACCGATAGCTAGGTTGGATCGTACTTGTCGATAACCGATAATTCAAACCGATAGATTTTAAAATAGATTAAAAAAAACAAAAAACACTCCATGTAAAATAGTATAAAATTTTTTTTTTTTTTACATTTACTTATGGATTTTTAAATTAAACCTTTTTAAAATTTTAAACTTTAGTTCATACATTTTGACTAAAAGACAGGAGGTGGAGCTGAAAGTAGCAGGGTTGAAGTTGGTAAGATTTTTATCGGAAATGATGAGGATGGACAGGATTAGAAAATGTTTTTTTTAAAGAGACAGCACATGTAGGACGTTTTGGGGACAAAGTGAGAGAGGCCCGATTGAGATAGTTTGGACATGTGCAAAGGAGGGACATGGGGTATATTGGTAGGAGAATGCTGAGGATGGAGCCACCAGAAAGGATAAAAAGAGGAAAACCAAGGAAATGGTTTATAGATGTTGTGAGGGAAGACATGCAAGTAGTTAGTTTGAAAGAGGCAGATGTAGAGGACAGAGTAGTATGGAGATGGATGATCTGCTGTGACGACCCATAATAGGAGCAGCCAAAAAAAGAAGAAGAAAAAGAACTTTAGTTCATACACTATGAATTAACATGAATCAGTCAACCTCTTAATGAGTGTGTGTGATTGTGCCCTGTGATGGGTTGGCATTAGATCCAGGGTGCCCCCACCTTGTTCCTGAGTCCCCTCCAGGCTCCCATGTTTAAAGTGAGTACTACAGAAGATGGATTGATAGATGAATAGTCAGTTTACTCATCATCAAGCTTTCCAGTAACATTGCAGGACCCTGTAACTCATATTTCCAGTGTAATTGCAATGCCCCGAACTGCTGAGCAATTTGTGCTCTGCCTTTTCTATAGCGTTCGAATGTTTAACGAGATTCTATATTGGTATAAGCCGAGCTTAAGTGGCATTATGAAACTTGTTGCACACCATGTTAAAAATCAGTAGCTCGGACAAATTAAGCAAGTACGCATGCACGTCAATTTAGCAAGTTAATTACAGAGTGTTTCTCCTAAATACTGTAGAAGAGGTACGGTTGTTTACAGCGAGAGTAGCGAGCAAATTGGTGCCTTTATTAACGCTAATGAAAAGCTGTTATTTTGAAAAAAACTTGGCTGACTTCCTCGGCGCTTGTGTTTACGCCGCTAATTAACAGGATGACATGAAGGGGGAGGACAGCATGGCGATAAAGCGAGCTGCCCTCCTGGAGAAGAGGCAGAAACGGGAGCGGGAGAACCAGCAGAGGAAGCTGCAGCTCGAGGCTGAACTGGAACAAAAGAAAGAAGAAGCCAGGTGACGACTTATCCAACGCTTTCGCTAGCATAAAATATTTCTATAATATTTGTAATATTCTGCTTCTTCTTTGTCAGATTAAAGGCTGAAGAAGAACGTCAGAAGAAGGAAGATGAGAAAGCCCGGCGGGAGTTCATTAAGCAGGAGTACCTGAGGAGAAAGCAGCTAAAGCTCATGGAAGACATGGATATGCTGGTGAAAGCCCGACCAGCCACGGCTAAGCAAAAGAAACCACGGCCCAAATCCATTCATCGTGATGTCATCGAGTCCCCCAAGACCCCTGTCAGGGCAGCAGCAGGTGAACGGGCGCATGCCCTTTTCCTGGGCAAGACTCATGTGCTTTGTGCCACCCTCGGCCTTTTGCTTTCCTGCTCACTGATTTCCTTTAGACCTTCTAACCCGATCTAAACCTGTTTTCCTGTCGCTTTGCCTTGCTAATAATTGTTCGTGCGACTAATTGTTTTGTCTGGAATCCTCGAAACTTCCAAACAAACTCTTGAGACTTATTTTACTACCCTTTCTAACATCTCTTGTTGAGATTAGATTAGTTGTGGGCAGTGAGCTTGACAAAATCAATGTGGGCAGTGAGCTTGACAAAAGGGGAGTTCAAAGTACAGCCCGTGGTCTTGTCTTCGAATTGTCTAACCTTATTTTTGGGTGCGTTGTTGTGTTTTACATCCAGGTTCACGACCTCGTGTCTTTTCAGTGTCCAGTCTCTCTTTGGCCTCCCTTAGTCTGGGAGACAATGACAGTATCAGCTCGGAGAAACGAACCCCCAGGTAAGGATCATGGTTTAAATTTAAAAATAAACAGGGTTCCTATGCACTTTTGGAAAAGTAGGAAAAAGTATGGAATTTCATTTGTCTGGATTAGTAGAGAAAACAGGTTTCCTGGAATAGTATGGAGAAAAGAACATTGAGTATTGAAAAACATTTGTGTTGTCCTGTTCGGATTTTAAAAATATAAAAGAATTTGTAAAAAGAATTTGTTATAAAATGAAGGCACTACACAAATACATTTGAAAATGAAAGAAATCGTCTAAAAAGCACACGTTCGTCTTTCAATTGTTTCCCAAAGGTTTCAGTCCATACTGAAACATCTGAATACGCTCACGTCCCTGTACTGCGCATGAGTAAAAGACAAGATACTTTCAGGCTTTTTTACGAAAATGTTGCAACAGCGACTAAAAATGCATCATCATCATTTTCACAGTCCGCAACTCGATGCGAAAATTAAATGTTTTATTTTGATCGTTTTTCGAAAACCTATGTTTTCGTTTACTAAAATGGCATCTCAGTGTAGACAGAAGGTCAAAGCGGAGAGAAAAATTGCCGTTCTCAAACAAGCATGTACAGTCAAACCCGGATAATTCGCGGAATATGCGCCTCGGAAAATTTGGTGTTGGTGCAGTAGCTCCAACTATCTGGCAAGTATTTGGTAATGTAATAGTATAACCCAGAGATTCTGACTTTGACATGCATCAGATAATATAACGTAACGCATGTTATAGTTGGAATTTATTTATTTATTTTAGATGTTAAATATGGCTTTAAAAATCTGCATGTTTAAATCTGGAAATGTATCGAATGTTGAAATGACTGAAATGTGTAAGAACCCTATAAAGAAGTATACCGAAAGCAAGGACTGAAAAATGTTTTTCCTGTGTCGTCTAGTACCTCTCCAGTATTAACATTTCTTCTTCTGTGAATTCCTTTGTCCTTTCACATTCAGAAGCAATAGCTTAGCGTCGGCCAGCCTATACGGCTTCTTGAGCTCTCCTCGTGTACGAAGGAGAAGGTCAGTCTTAGCTGGATCAGCCTCCTCGCCATTCCATTCCTGGTCAAAGGATAGCCCATGCATACGCATTCCATATCACTGCAATTGCTTTCTTGTGGGTTTATTTTTCATCATATAATCAGCTTATCCTTCATACTTTGCAGCCTAATGAATGATGTAAAGATTTCAATCCAGCGTGCGATTGAACACTGCGTTTAGCAGGGCAAAATACCTTATTATCACCTGCTGAAGTTGCATAAAAACAAAAACGACGTGGAACACTCCCTACTCTCTGTTTTTGGCAATATTATGCATTATACATGACTGACAGCATGATTCATTTATACGATGTGTGCCCCAGTAGGCCTGACTCGGCTGACAGCTTCCTGTCTCCTTCATGCTCCGGGAGCCATAATGGCGAGAAAGACTGGGAAAATGCCTCCACCACCTCCTCAGTCACTTCAATCACCGAATACACAGGTTCGAGTCATGGCCTCGTTTTTATAGCATATTAAGATGAATTCATTCATCAAACTCGCCATGGAAAGGTTATATACACGATATGGGCAAAGGTTTGTGGACACCTGAGCATGACAGATAGGATTGAATTTTACAGTTACTGCAATTCATATATTTTTTTATGGATACTAGATAAAACAAACATTTAATGTAAAATAGTAATAAACTGTGGTATAAAAATGTTTCTAAAGTACTAAATCATTAAATGATTGTCACTTTATGCACACATACCCTGGCAATTTGCACAATTCATTTCATTTTCTTTTCTTTCTTTTTGAATTGCCAGTTTATTTATGTTGCATCATCTGCAATATTGTCTCTTTTTTTTTTAAGTTATTTACGATTTGTGTACGAGCTGCTGCTGCTGCAACACAATAATTTAATTTTGAATGCACTAAATGAAACAAATATGAATTTATCAATTATATTAATAAATATTGAGGAAAATAAAAGACATACATTCAAACTAAAACAAAAAGTAACACTCCAAATAAACAAAAACAGTTAAATCCGAAATAAAAAAAAAGAAACAGTACGTGTCATCAGTTATTTACCTCTAAAGGCCGCTCTCGTACTGCCTAATGCAACCCGGAAAAACTACCGGTATAGCCAAAATAGTTCCAGTATTGGCATGCTGGAACAGCTTTTGGACTCCTAGTTCAAGTAAAGGGGTTAAACCACATATCGTTCGAAATATCAGGTGTCCCTAAACTTTTGTCCATATAGAGTATGTTTGCATTATATATATTTATATATATATTTATATATTGGCAGGTCCTAAGTTGTACAAAGAACCCAGTGCCAAGTCAAATAAGCATATTATTCAGAACGCTTTGGCTCATTGTTGTCTGGCTGGGAAGGTCAATGAAGGTCAGAAAAACAAGATCCTGGAGGTAAGAACATTAATAATAGTGTTTACAATATGTTCAAGGCCAAACTGCTTTCAACAATAAGTCAAGCTGTCACTAAATATTAATATAATACGCAGTGTTAAGACTGACGTCCTGCGTCATAACCTACTGTTATTCAACTTTTTTCTGCAGGAGATGGAGAAATCGCAGGCCAACAACTTCCTGATCCTGTTCCGTGATTCGGGTTGCCAGTTCCGCGCTGTGTACACGTACTACCCGGAGACCGAGCAGGTGAACAAGCTGGCCGGGATCGGGCCCAAAAGCATCTCGCGGAAGATGATCGAGGGCTTGTTCAAGTACAATTCGGACCGCAAGCAGTTTAGCCAAATCCCAGCGAAGACCATGTCTGCCAGCGTGGACGCCATTACCATCTACAGCCACTTGTGGCAGACCAAGAAGCCGGGGACGCCGAAGAAAGTTGCGCCTACCAACAAGTCCTAAGATTCGATATCTGTTTGCGGCTGTTTGCGCTTCATTCTTCTCTCTTTTTTTTTCTGATTTATAAACGCCGTATTTTCCGCATTTCCACGTCACGGCAACACGACCAACACTATATGAAATATGCACAACTGGATTGTATAGCAACATGGGCTTGCCACTGGAACTCACTCCTTTATTTAGAACCTGGGAGTCTCATTGCATTTCAGTTAAAGCATATGAGTGTGTGTGTGTGTGTGTGTGTGTGTGTGTGTGTGTGTGTGTGTGTGTGTGTGTGTGTCGGGGTGGGGGGTGGGGGGGGTAACTTTTCTATGTGGACAAAAATAAAAGGGAATGATGAAAATATGACTGATATTTGGTACCCTAAAGCACTGAATTTCAATTATGTGTAGAAACAGTATTATGTGTGTACGTTTTCAATCGGCCTCGGTTTCTTTGGATGTTTTTATGGTATGTACTGTTGTGCTCTTATGATGAAAGATAAGGTGTCGGTCAATGTTATGGAAAAACTTAGCCTTTTATGGTTTTGGAGAAACACACACATGTATGTTATATTTTTTTTTTCAACAAAACAAAACGAAAGGTTACTGTTAAATAACGGTATGGAGATTTACTTTGACCAAACATTTATATAAAATGTAGACTTTTTTTTTATTGAAAATCCTCTCTTAGCATGAATGCTAGCTTTACACGATCTCCGCATCCGGACAGTTCGTTTCTCCAAAGTTTTTCAATAGTTGACCTTCAGTTCATCCAAGAGCAGTTTTATAGGATTTAAGTGCAGTACCTGGGCAGGCCATTCTATGATTAATAACACTCCAAGCTACTTTTTGCTTTCTAAATAAGGGCTTGGACATACGCTTCGGTTCCAATGCGGCGCAGTCCAGACGAATATAACGATGGCCATGTGGTTTGGTTTTGCTTTTAAATGGAAGCTACCATGCTTTAAAACAACCCCAAACCATTACGCTTCCACTTCCATGTTTTGCTGAGGCAGTCTTACATCTTATCTGTCCACCAGTGATTCCTAGATTGCTGCAGGAACATGTATCTCCAAAACCATATAGGACAATACACTATTTCCACACTGTTCACATTCACTGTAATTACAATTCAAGTGCTTGTTTTATGATTCTGATAAATTTTTTAAATATATATATATATATATATATATATATATATATATATATATATATATATATATATATGAGAGAGAGAGCTGACCAACGCTGTACCATATGCGTGCATTAAACAAATCGACGATCGATGGTGATAAATTTGTATTATTTTTTTTTTTGGTTCACAGCAGGATTGTGAATTTTTAGTGTTTGTGTGTGTGTATTTGTGTGATAGGCTTGTAAGGCTTTGGACATACCCGACTTCATTATCATGCAATCGTAGGTTGTTCAAATGAAGCTCTCTGGATAACGCCATAAACAGTAACGTGTTCGGTGGTCATTCTTTTGTAGGGATTAAGATGTAATATATAGTCACGCGGTATTAGTAGTTTCTTTTTAGCTTTTTCTCATTTGTGATAGATGATTTATCGGGAACCATGATTATGTCCTCTAAAGGTGACTCGGTATCGTCTATATTGTGTCTTTCGAAAATGGAATGTGCCAAAATGAACAAAGGACTGGTGCTTTTACGAATAATTTATTTCGAATCGGGAACGTCAACAACAAACGTTAACGATTCGTATATTTGGGTGGATGGAATATTTTACGGGTTGCTAAATTTGATATGAACAAACTGATTGTTTTTTTTTTTTCTTTGCTTCCTTGTGCCATGACCAATAACTTTCCTTTTTACATTATTAATAATAGTCAATTACAGAACGTAAATTGGGTTTGGGTGTGCGGGGAAAAAAAACGACCTACAGGGTTGATGTACTGTATTTGGGAGGTTTTGCGGGTTGAACAAGGACTTTTTTCGACAGAGTTGTATTCAAATCATTTGGCTGTTCCAAGCCATACAGAAAAAAGGAACTGGCTACGTATTTTGTAAAATAATCGCATTTGACATCTTGTACATTGTGTTTGGAGCTTTTTTTTTTTTTTTTTTAAGACACTGCTGTCAGTGAAGTAGGCGCACACATTCGAGTCATAACGCATTAAATAAAGTTGTGCATGACCTCAAATGATGTATAAGTGTATGAATGTTTTTTTTTTGTTTTTTTTGTGAAAGAACCTGAATGCCCTATATTAGTCTCTAAATGTAGACAATAGTCAGGGTGTGATCACTGTAAGAAAGGATTCCTACTCAGTTGTATTTCCACGCTTCACCACTAGAGGCAGACATACAGTTTACCGAGCTATGACAAGCTACCCGTGACATCACAGTGCACTGTTCTCCACCAAGAGTATAAAAGGCCAGAACACCGAGCAGCAGTCGTCATTTCCAATTTTAGTATATGTTTAGTATTAAATACCTAAAAAATACAGGAGTGATAGATAGAATTTAGTTTATAAATTTTTATTTATTTTTATTTTATTTTATTATTCCACCTTACTGTGTTCGCTCCACACTCCAGATCAGTAGGTGGCGGTAATGCACCTTTTGGTTGGTCTGCCAAACCGCTATAAAACACCACAACAACAACAACAACAACAAGCAGTCGTCATTGACCAGTGGCCATTCGACACCGTGCAACCTGTCACTCAGCACTGACCATTCAGCAGTGGCCTTTCAGCATACATTCTGCATCACGCAACCTACTGAACAACAACTAACAGAAGATAGCAAGAATCACCTCATGTACGATCTATCCTACACCAAGTAAAGTTGATTGTTCTGAATCCTGTACCATGTTTTACTGATGCGCTGGGGCGAATACAATCCCTGATCAGCGCACACCAGATAGTGAAAATCCTTATATGGTCCTTTGAGCTAGAGAGGAAAACTTCCTAACATCTGGTCCTTTGAGCCGGATAGGAAAAACGTCCTAACAATCACTTTTCCTCCCTTATGAAATTACACAATTTTCTGAATGCTTATATTAAAGATTTACTTAATTGCTTAAAATGGGAATTGTAATGGAAATGGAAACTTTAATGGTGGTTCTCTATTGGCTTTTGGTGCTTTGTAGATTATATGATGGTATCTACTGGACATTAGAAAGGACCATTTGGACACATTATGTCCCAGTACCTACAGATTTCAATACAGGTTTCTTCAGCTTGATTGGAATCATTTCACTCAACAGCATTATGTAATGGAAAGCATTTGGTAATGGTTTTGAGGTTAGGTGATAGTCTAATGGAAAACTTCAGAATTTCCTCTGTCCAGTCAAACTCAACCAAGCAAGGCATTCTGGGTATTTTTGTTTGTACAGCACCTATTGTGGTATTATGAAGGTGCACCACAAGCATATGCTAGTTTTTTATGGAAGCCTTTTTTTGCCACATTGAAGAAAAAATGTTTGCCCAATTTCTCGCATTTCTTACTTTATTTCTCATGATTCCGACTTTTTTCCTCGCAATTCAAACTTTTTTCTCACAACTCCGGTAAAAATTTTTTTCACAATTCTCACTTAATCATGATCCCAAGTTTTTTTTTTCTCACAGTTCTGACTTTATTTTTCCTGAGTCCTAGCAGATCCGGTGCTCGTGTGCTTGTGTGCAACCCCCCCCGGGCATCTCCTAGACCTTTATTTCCTGCGATTCCGACTTTTGTTTCTTACAATTCAGATTTTTTTTCTCACGATTCCAACTTTATTTCGGGCAATTCTGACTTCATATCTCACAATTCTGACTTTTTGTGCCAATTTTTATTTATTTATTTTTTTCTCCAGGGTTCTCTCCAGGGATCGAAGGATCAGCGATTCTTCCAGTAACAAGAATATCTCAATTTGTGAAATCACCCCTAAAATAGTGCTCTATGAACAGCATTCAGGCAGAATTGCGAGAAAATAAAATAGGAATTGTGAGAAATAATGTTGAAATTTTGCGAAATAAAGTCGGGTTTGAGAAAAATAAAGTGTGAATTGCGAGAAAAAAGTCTGAAATTCGACAAAATAAAAGAAACGGGCTTCTATTGTTAAAGACCATGTGATTGGTGGATGGTGGCCACTCCCCTTGTGGAGACGCGGGGTGGGCGGGGAGATCAGCGTGAACCCGACCTGCGTTTTCCCCAGACGTTTTGATACAGTTGGCTTTCCATACAACGACAGCTGAGCTTCTAGAGGGAGGCAAAACAAAACACGCGTGTAACCCGAGAACACCAAGCGAGCAGATCCGGTGCTCGTGTGCACCCCCCCGGGCATCTCCTAGACCTTTTGCGGTAAGGATCTGATCTCACTGCAGTGACTGATGATCGCTAGCAAGGGCACGGATCTGCACCGGTCCATGCATTAAAGCCGACGCCTAATCACCCCACCTGCCTCCTCGTGTGTGTGTGTGTGTGCGTGTGCTGATCTGATGCTGAAGCGTTTTTGGATGCAGGTGCCATCATTCTGTATCTTGAAATGGTTCTGCAGTGGCCATGAAGTGGCTGCAGCTAAGCCTGAGTACTCTCTAGATTGCATTGGTTATGCATATTTTAAATGCCTGTCTGACCAAAAGTTTGTGGACACCCGCCCCATTATGTCCCCATGCCCCTTCATGTTCAAATTATGTTTGTGGACACCTCTTCGTCATCATGATGACCTTGCTGAAGATCATAATCCAGATTCTCTGTCATCTGTTGCTGTTATAATAACCTCCTAGTCTTCTGTGAAGTCTTTCTAGTAGATCCTGGAACGGACCTCTAGGACTTATTCTTGCTAACATTACTAAGATTAGGCAAGTTCTAGACAAGGTAAAGGCTTTCTACAAGATTTTGGAGCGTGTTTGTGGGAGATTTGTGTTCTCAGTGAGGTCAGGTACTGATGTTAAGCAGGTGAGGAGGTTTGGGGTTCGGTCCATGTTCCTGGTCATCCCAAAGGAGCAGGTCTGGGCCTCGTAGTTCCAGTAACCGTACACTATAATGATAGTCAGTATAGAGGGACGTTATATACAATTCCAAGTCTTGGAGTGTCCATATACTTTTGGCGTTAAACAGTTTTATCCCTATTCACGATACACTGACCAGGCATAACATTATGACTGGTGAAATGAACAACACTGATAATCTCTTCATCATGGTACCTGTTAGTGGGAGGGATTTATTAGGTAACAAGTGAATATTTTGTCCTCTTAGTTAATGTGTTAAAAGCAGGAAAAATGGGCAAGTGTAAGGATTTGAGCGAGTTGACAAGAGCCAAATTGTGACGACTAGACGACTATCTCGAAATCTGCAGCTCTTATGGGCTGATGGGTCATACAGAGATTTTTCAAGACAGGTTTCACTCTGGACAGGCCTCGCGAAGGTCCCTCAAAGTAGGAGAGTCTTTGTGCTGTGTGTCCGGTGCAGAAGCTGCTCCAGAAAAACAGACGCTTGAGTGCTGCAGCATTGCTTTAAAGGTTGCAGAAGTGGAAGGTCTGCATGTCAGTGCTTAGACCGTAGCCAACAGAAGGAGCCTCTTTTCTGAAGCTGATTCATGGATTCCAACATGTAGTGAGACATTCTGATGCAAAACATGATTCCTTTCTTCAGAAACTGGGCCGAATGGCAGTTTTTTTTACGTTTTAATGACCCCAAACACACCACCAAGATGACAGCTGCCTTGCTGAGAAAACTGAAGGTGAAGATAATGGAGTGGCCAAGTATGTCCTCAAGCGGAAGATGGAGAAGCGCAACGTGTCTAACATCCAGCAGCTCAATGATGTCATAATGGAGGAGTAGAAGAGGATCCCAGCAACAACCTGTGCAGCTCTGGTGAATTCCATGCCCAGGAGGATTGAGGCAGTGCTACATAATATTGATGATTGTCCAGAATGATATAGGATCTGGAGCAGAACTGCATGATGATGTGGCACGCAGCTTGACGCAAAAAAAAAATGTAATTCTCTGAAAAAAGAACCTTATGCAACTTTATTTACTGTTTGCTCGCTTTCAGACGCTTTCCCACGCCTCCTTTCGACGGGACACCATGACGGCAGAGGAGACAATTAACATCAAAGAAGCGGAGATCATCAAGCTCGTCCTGGATTTCCTGAACTGCCGCAAGCTTCACATCAGCATGCTGGCGCTGGAGAAGGAGAGCGGCGTCATTAACGGGCTCTACTCGGACGATATGCTGTTCCTCAGGTGGGTTTCAGCATGCAGGTGATTGGATTAATCCTTGTAACCTTTATAACACATTTGTTTGTTTAATAGGCAACTGATATTAGACGGACAATGGGAGGAGGTTCTTCAGTTCATTCAGCCATTGGAGAGTATAGAGAAATTCGACAAAAAGAGGTAAATTCAGTGGAAAAAACTTATCATGGACAGATAGTGGCTTGTCTATTGTCTTTGATATTGTTTTATGTGTGTTTTTAATTTTTTATTTTTTTGTGCAAAGGCTTCGGTTCATCATTCTGCAACAGAAGTTCCTGGAAGCACTTTGTGTGAACAATGCCATGACTGCATCTGAAGATCCACAAAATGTGTGTGTCCGAGTGTACGAGGTGGTATCATTACGTTTCGAGGCTAGCTCTGTTTACAAGAAAATAAGTTATTTATCTACACGCCATCACCTTTAAAATAGTCCCGTTACACAGCAATACGTTGCTCCCAGCGTCCCTGACAATGTGTTCTGGAAGTATTCTTTTCAAAGCCCCTTATACGATTCGCGCTGGATCTCCGCAACGGTGTCAAAACGTATTTTTGAATTTCGAAGAGGGCGAAGTCGACAGGAGCTAAATCTGGCGAGTAGGGTGGGTGAGGAAGTGAGAACGTGTGGATTGTTCTCCAAAACTCATCGTGCATTAGTTGTGATGGTTTAGACATTTTTGAGCTCGTTTAAGGTCTTCCTGGTTGCTCGTCCGATTCCAGTGAGGTTCCTCCGCTCTCGAATCGAGCGTGCTGCTCGAAACACCTCAACCAACCAACCATCCATCCATCCATCTATCCATCTATCTATCTATCTATCTATCTATCTATCTATCTATCTATCTATCTATCTATCTATCTATCTATCATTTTTGACCTAGAAAAGAACAAAAAAGTTATTTATCTACAAACACTACAAACATCAAAGTGGTTCACTGTCAGACACAGGGTTTCTGATTAATCCGTCCATAAATAAGTAGACTTTTCTTTCTTGTCTTTAGCTTCAGCTGACCATGCAAGAGGCAGTGAAGTGTCTGAACGCTCTGGAGGAGTTAAGCCCATCCAAAGAGGCCTACAGCAAACTGTGCCTGCTTTTAACTCTGCCTCAGCTCACGCACCATGCCGAGTTCAAGGACTGGAACCCGAGCACGGCGCGCGTGCGCTGCTTTGAGGAGACGTGCTCTTTGGTCGGCGAGTTCATTCCGGCAGACCGCAAGCTCAGCGAAGCCGGTTTCCGGGCCGGCTCAGACAGGCTCTTCCAGCTGCTGGTTAAAGGTGTGCTGTATGAATGTTGCGTTGAGTTCTGCCAGAGCAAGGCGACTGGAGAGAACATCGGTGAGGCAGAGGTTCTTCTAGGCGTCGACATGCTCTGCGGCAATGGCTGTGACAAACCTGACCTGAGCCTGATCTCTTGGCTGCGCAACCTTGCGCCGGCCATTTTCACGTGCGCCTTTGAGCAGAAGACGCTCAATGTTCACGTCGATCAGCTGGTAAAGCCAACCCGTGCAGTCAACTCTGATCTTCTTGCACCACTTCTTGCTAAGTTTTCGCCTTCCCCGGCTTCGCCATTAAGACGCCCTCAGTCAGCTGAATCGTATGTGTCGCGTTCCCTCAACCCGGCGCTGGACGGTTTGTCATATGGCCTAGTAGGGAGGGAGAGAAAAATCACAGAGGGTGATGGAAAAGATGGCGCACAGATGTCTCACTCTTTTGCTCATTTCGGCTCCAACGGCAGCCACAACAAAGTGGACAAAACCATCTTTATGGAGACACCAGACAGGTATGAAGTTTTATTAATTGAGTTTTTGTATAATTTTTATTATGATTGAATGGTTAGCTAATAGGGACATATGCTAAATGTACAAAAGAATTTCCCCGCCATGTGTGGTTCTTTTCCAAACATTTACCACAAAATTGGAGGCCCTCAATTGTATAGGACGTCTTTGGATGCGGTAGTATGAAATTTCCCTTTGACAGATCCTCACAGTTCCAGCATGATATGAAGATATCCATGAAGATATGGTTTCCATGAGTTGGAAGATGTGGACCTCAACTCTATTAAACCCCTTTGGGATAAATTGGAATGCCCAGTGCACCCCAGGCCTCCTCACCTACATCAGTACCTGACTTCAACCCTCAGTGGTTAAAGCTCTGAGTTACTGATTGGAAGGTTGGGGTTTCAAACCCTGGTATCGCCAAGCTGCCACTTCTGGGGCCCTCAATCAGGGTAATTGGGGGCGGTGCATATAACCAGTATAATGCACTATTACCATTATTATAAAGTACCACCTGACTATTCGAAACCAAAATCTTTTGGAACGTATTCCCAGAAGAATGGGGGCTATTATAATGGGAAATGGGGACTAAAAGTGGGATGAGAAAGAACCAACTTTTGTACATATAGTGTGTTTAAATGATACTGAAGATTTGGCTAAGCAATAGTCATGAGAAGTACAGCCTTGGTCTAGTAGCGTAAGCACTTTACTCATTCCTAGTCTTATTCTCCTTAAAGTCAGCTACGTTGTCAGTTTGCGTTTCCTCTACGTCTTCACGTCTTTCATTACTGAAAAAAAACGATGAATGACTTTGTGTTTTTACTTCACCAGCTCTCGGTCTCGCACGCAAGAACAGAAAACGAGCACTTCCACAGAGACACCCTGTCCTGCTCAACCTCCTGAGGTGCTATTTCCAAACTATTTTAATCAGGTCAAATAGCTGAACATAGCTATAGAGGTTTTTCAATAGGAAATTTGGCATTTAATTTAATTTATATAGAACTGTATTCCTGATTAAGATCAAACATGCACGTTATGGACTTGGGACATGTGACTTTTCCAGTCATATGTGATTCTTTTACAAACTTTTACAGGGTTCCTAAGCATTTTAGAAAAGTAGGAAAAAGTAGGGAATTTGATTTGAGTGATTTTCAGTTCCTGATTAGTATGGTTCAGGGGGTGGGGGGTGTTCTATTGCCATATTAGTTTTTCTACAATAGAAAATTAAGAATTTGGAATTTTTATAAAACAAAGGCTACATCTACGCCAATCTGAATACATTTGAAAAAAGGCGTCTACAAAACGCTTCGCGTCCACACTTCCGTGATGGATCGCTTCCCAAAAGTCCCAGTGGTCATCCAGCCCGAAACGTCCGAAAACGCTCACGTCCCTGTACTGCGCATGAGCGGTAACGTAACACGATTCGAACCACATAATTTCCACCTGGGGTTTATTTACTTTACGGCTCCTTGAAACGTTGTGGCAACGACTAAAAAAATGTGTCATCGTTTTCGAAATCCTTTTTGATTTTCCACCTAAATTTTTCAAACATACATCAGAGATTCTAATGTAACGTTACGTTGTCACGTTATTGTTGGAATTGAAAAGGAATTTCTAATTCTGATGCTTTTAGGGACGTCTGCAGAGTTGAGTTTGAAAAAAGGCTTGAATTTTGAAATAAAAAAATGTGTAGGAACCCTGCTTTTACTACAAAATTGGAGGCCCACAGTTGTATAGAATGTCTTCGGATGTGGTAGTGTGAAATTTTTTCTCTCATTAATTAGGAGACCCATTTAAGTGCCCCTGTGCATAAGGTATGGTTTATATGGGTTGGACAATGAGGATGATCTTGAGTGACTGGCTATAGAGCACTGAGCTCAACCCTATTGAACACCTTTGAACACCCAGGCCTCCTCACATCCACCTCCATTAGTACATGACTTTACTAACTGGCTGAATAAGTCTGCATCGTCAAACTCCAAAATCTGAACATCTCAGAAGAGTGAGAGCTATTATAACAGCAAATGGGAATTAAATGTGGAATGGGATGTTGAAATACTCCCCAGACTTTGGTCCGTACAGTGTATAGGCATGCTTCTGTGCTTTATTCTGTTTTACAATGATCATCGACTCGTTCAAACTTTACGTATGTGTCCTTGCACTTATAGGAGCAGCTGCAGGAGTTCCAGCGTCAGCGGCTGCGCGTGCATCATCACTTCGAGCAGAAGCAGCAGAATATGCAGTTCTACCAGCAGATGTTGCTGGAGGGGGGAGTCCAGCAAGACGGTCAGGCCTCGAGTTCCAACCAGCACAACCTCACACAGACCTTCCTCAGCAGGTTGGAGCCAAACACTAGCACGCGCACACACACACACACACACACACAGTGTTAACACGCTCGTATCAGTAAAACAGATGCTGAGCGGTGAACAAAGAGCTACCATATGCTGTCTAAGTGATCTAGCAGATGTTGTGTTCGTAGGGTATCCCATTAGTTGGTTAAACATTGAATGTAAAATAGGTCTAAATGGAATCGAGCGAATTTGGTCTCTGTGGATGAAAAGATGTGGTGGTTCTTAGTTCCTAGTTCTTTCTACAGGCACAAGTTCAATGAAGAACACGGTTTGTATTTCTCGAATTCCTCTGAATTCTGAAATCTGGACACCTCCTTATAAGGTGAACATGTGCTCCAATTTGATCAAGGAGCTAGTGCAAGATTAGACGTCCCTGAAGTGGTACTTCATGCTGCAGAAACTGGTTCGAATCCCTGGGTAGACTGGGTGGAAACGGGGTTGACCACTAGATCTGGCTCGGATTGGACCAATTGGAATCCTTGTTTTTCCGTCTTTTTTTTCTCAATTCTTTTGTTTTTAGTGCAGTAACAGACAGCAATACAATAACATTTTTGCTTCCCCTTTTTTAAAAAGAAAAAAATATGTACATAATACAAACAAAAAAAATTATAAAAAATAATAATTCATTAATAATTCTGTATAATTCAAATCCTTTATAAAAGTTGTTCATTGTTGGTCCTCAGTATATAGTAATATTTATTATTACAAGTTTATTTCTATAGTGCTATATATCTATTCATCTATTTGCATTTCTACAGGTCCATTCAAAAGCTGGAGGAGCTCAGTGTAGGGATGGAAGACCTGGGAGAGAACATGCAAGCCTTGGCTCAACAGTGTAACAGTTCACAGCTTGAAGCGCAGCATACGCGAACTCCCGAAAACGACAGTAGAAAAAACAAAACCGATGTGACGAGCAGCACTCCTCAGAGAGGAGGTATCCGGGGCATGCCTTCACTAGACGAGTCCCCGGTGCTGGTCAGCCGGAGGTGCGGGGGGCATTGAATCAGGAAGCACCATAATATTGTATTATAATAATAAAGTTTATAGCAACAGATCGTTCAAACTGCTAATTGTCTAAATGGTGTGACAATAAAGTGTGTTTCAGGATGACAAACCCAAGTCCCCATTCGTAGCAGTGCACATACTTGAAGACACACAAGCCGTGCGGGCCGTCGCATTTCACCCTTCCGGATCTCTCTACGCCATCGGATCTAATTCCAAAACCTTGCGCGTGTGCATGTACCCGCAGGACCTCAGCGCCAGGTATCGAATAAGATTTGCATTTCAGGCACAGAGTATGTCAATTTGTGGCGTTTGGGTTGAAAATGTTGACCAAAAATACTGGAACGTACCAAAGCTATCGTTCAGCAAAGTAGTACAGTAGGAGGAACAACTGAAAGATGCAGAACGTACAGATCTTATATACAGTTATGTGCATGCGGGAAAGGGAAACGGGTTTTATATCAATACAATATACTAATATTAAAAAGGTTTATTGTCCCACAGTGCGGAAAACCCGCCGCAGCAGCCTGAAGTCTGCTTCAAGCGCAACAAACACCACAAAGGCTCCATCTACTGTGTGGCTTGGAGTCCATGTGGCCAGCTTCTTGCTACCGGCTCCAATGACAAATATGTCAAAGTCCTGCCATTCAACGCCGAAACCTGCAATGCTACAGGTGATAAAAATGGCACAAATTCAAAAGTGGTGGTGGTGGTGGTTTTTTTTTACTTATACAGGATGTATCAAAGGTCTCCATACATGGGGTGTGGGGGTCAATTTATTAGCTCATTAATTCAGTTTTCTTGAATTGTATTTGTAAAGCACTTTTGATCCGAACACTGTCCCAAAGCAGCTTTGAACGGGAAAAACTTAATGAGGTAATATGAGGAATATAAAGAAATATTGAAAAGAGCCAGATTCTTAAAAATTCTTTAAAAAGGCCTCGTCCTCATCTTAATGACGTCTAGATATGCATTAATTATATAGTTTTATCACCGGCGAGGATATGAACTGTTCACTGATTGACACTAAAGTGCAAAACTGTTCAATTGTAGGCACAAGCCATTGTAGCAGAAATAGGGTTGCAAAAGGGACGGAGAATTTCCGGTATGTTTTCAGTGAATTTCCGGAAACTTGCCATGAGATCTTCATGTGGGGAATTTTTATTCCAAATTGGAAACTTTTGAAATTATTTAAAAAAATGTATTAATAAAAAATGTGGGGAAATTTAAAAAAACTGTTTTATATACAAACATAAATATAAACATTTTTATTTGTCATAAGCTGACATGCATGCAAACTAATACAGATTTTTAAAAAAATGACATTCATATTATATTATATTATTACTTTATTATATTATTGAGTGTCTAAGTTTTAAACACAAATGTATGTAATATTTATGTCTTTTACCTGAATACTCACTAAGACATTCTTAACATTATTTTGTGTGCAAGATTAAAAAAAAAGATCTCTGTTGTGTTATGAAGGATTGTAGTGCATGGAAAGTTTCCAGTCTTGAGAAAATTCCTTAAATTTTGCAACCTTAAGCAGAAATTTTCATAGTCAATCCAAACCCCTGATTGTTTTTGAGTGGAACGATCCAAAGTCATGTCCTTTATCTTTACATTTATATTTACATTTATGGCATTTGGCAGACGTCTTTATCGAGAGAGAATTGATCAGTTGATGGATAATTAAAACAATGGCAGAATAGTGTTGCTGGGATTTGACCTCGTAACCTTCCGATCCAAAGTTCAATGCTTTAAGCTACTGACTGGTTTCCAGTTGATGAGACTTTCATGCAGCAGTAGAGAATCAGGAACGAAAAGAACATAACATTATTTCACTGTCTGAATCTTGAATGTTACGAAACATATAACTATAACATATTCAAAAAATATTTGCAGACCAACTGAGAAGTGGATCTCCACAAACATTCACTGACGAAGACACATCCAGCGTCCTTCTGCCATACACGGTGTCCTATATCTGGGACACCCTGTATTATGGGAAGACTAGTCCCAGTGCAGAATGAGACCTACCATATTAGTGTCTGTGTACATATACATATAAGTCTCATCAACTGGAAACCAGTCAGTAGCTTAAAGCATTGGACTTTGGATCGGAAGGTTATGAGGTCAAATCCCAGCAACACTATTCTGTTGGACGACATGTGTACTTGCAGATCTTGTTCAATGCTGTGTGTGCTTGGATGCCCACAGGGCCAGACCTGGAGCTCAGCATGCACGATGGGACCATACGTGATGTGGCATTCATGGAGGGTCCAGACAGTGGTGGAACTGTCCTTATTAGTGCTGGAGCAGGAGACTGCAACATCTACACCACTGACTGCCTAAGAGGATTAGGTCTACATGCACTCAGTGGACATACAGGTACACACGCATGTACAGTACAGTATCTATATATTTAAGTACCAATAATTTCATTATCTTCTCATTGATGAATTGAAATGATGTGTGTATGATTAGGGCACATCCTCTCCCTTTATACATGGTGTGGTTGGATGGTAGCGTCTGGCTCTCAGGATCAGACGGTGCGTTTCTGGGACTTGCGCGTGCCCAGTTGTGTGAAAGTGGTCAGAAGCGCTTTGAATGGACCTGGTGGGTTGAATTTAATATCCCTGTTTTTAGTTTAATACCAAACCCTGAATGCATTCATGTTCAAAAGTATAAAATGTATCAGAGGTGGTAAGTGATGAGGGTTCTGTTTCTTAAATAAGGAAGTGCAGTGGCTTCGGTGGCTGTGGACCCGACCGGGCGGCTCCTGGCTGCAGGTTTGGAGGACAACCGATGCCTGCTGTACGACATCAGAGGGGGACGAATGGTTCAGGCGTACACTCCCCACGCCGGCGACATTCGCTCGGTCCGGTTCTCTCCCGGAGCTCACTACCTGCTCACCGGCTCTTACGACAGCAAAGTCATGATTACCGATCTACAAGGTAGGCAAGACAACCTGGCATTCACACTTGGCTGTTTTTTTTTTTTGGATGCATTGCAGTCAAAGTGGATTATGTTAGTTTGTCCAAATACTTTTGGCGCCCCAAAATGAATGCGGCACATCTTTCTACACGGTGCACAATTTTAAATCGTGTCCAAGTAAAGCTTCAAGTCAGCTCTTCGGGGTCATATACGCCCTTGCATAAATTAAATAAATAAATAAAAGTCCTAATAAATTGCAGATTATCATTATTAAGATATATTTCTCCACAGGATTTGTTCTGAATCTGCATTTCAAGCCTTCAAAATGTGGAAAGCAGCACTAAAAATTTGTTTTTTGTTCCCAGGAGACTTAACCAAGCCTCTACCAGTAATGGTGGCCGGTGAACACAAGGACAAAGTGATCCAATGTCGGTGGCACACGAGAGACATTTCCTTCCTGTCGTCTTCTGCAGACAGGACCATCACGCTCTGGGCACACCACCCATAACCCATCCCTGAAACGAGCAACGGAAAAAAGCACAAATCTCATTTAATTCGATGGAGCCCTTTATAAACTTGGATCAGAAAGGACTTTTTATTATTAAAAGCGAATTACTTTTCATATACTGTAAAATAAATGTTTTGCATGTTAGCTGATATTAGCATGTCGACCAAGGTTTATTCAGAACTGCTGTCATTTGTGCAGGTTTATCTATTATGCAAAAAGACAAAAAGTTTAAATCAGAATGTTTGAATTATTTTGTGCCTTGAGTTTCTTAATCTGTACTTAGGCTTGCCAATGTCGTAATATTTCCTCGTATGACAGTTTGACTAACTTTTTCCATACATTCATTGTCCACTTTATTGGGAACGCCTATATTCATTCGATTATCCAGTCAGCCAATCATGTTGCAGTAATGCAATGCATGAAATAATACAGGTAGAGGTCAAGATCTTTAGGTAATGTTCATCTCACTTAGCAAAATAAAAGGCATGGATGTTGATACCTGATGGTCTGGTTTGATACCCTAAGGAACTGCAGATCTTCTGGGATGTTCATATACAACAGTCATTACAGAATGGTGCGAAAAACTAAAATCTCTCAGTGAGCAGTGGATGATCTCTTTTGTGGGTGACAGGAGTGGAGTGGAAACTCAGTTTGATGGGTTGTGTGATGTTTTTCTGTTTTTCACACCATTCTGTCTAAACTCTAGAGAATTATTTGATGTAAGATGGGATCCCTGTAGAGAATCTTTAATGCAAAACTTGGGCATGTGTTCGAACGAAATGTGAAAAAAAGCTTTCTTTGTTTTGAATATCTGCATCTAAATATAAAATAAAATGGGAGAGATCAAAAAATATATAAACATAAAATCTTGGTTTTGTCCAGTATTTGTTCAATCTGTTTGAACCACTTAACCCCTACGAAGCACTTTGTACTGGTCTTGCACAATACACTGGTACTTAAAAGGTATCGTGACACGATTCCTCGTTTTATTAGTACAGTACTTTGAGTATATCCCAGCTTCTTCAGAGCCTGGGGTCAGAGTGCAGGGTCAGCCATGATGCAGTGCACCTGGAGCCCAGAGGGCCCAATAGTGGCAGCTTGGCAATACCAGGGCTTGAACCCCTGACCTTCTGGTTAGTTGCCCAGCGGCTGGTCATTTTTTTGTCAAGTGACTCCAATATACTCTATGCAGTGCATTACACAGGAAACAAATTTGAGAAATTAATCTCATGAGTCCTCTGGTCAGTTCATTTTATTGTCACGTGACTCCCATTGATGCTATACACTGACCAGGCTTACCATTATGACCGATAAGGTAAATAACGCTGATTATGTCTTTATTATAGCACCTGTTAGTGGGTGGGATATATTAGACAGGAAGTGAACATTTTGTCCTCAAAGTTGATGGCAATCGTAAGGGCAAGCGTAAGGAATTAAGCGAGTCATTGGCGAGGGTCATAGGCGGCTGAGGTTTAATGATGCACATTGGGGGGTGAAGGCTGGCCCGTGTGGTCCGATCCAACAGACGAGGTACTGTTTTAATTAATTAATTTTAACGTCACTGATTTTATTAATGCGTGATTAATGCAGATCATATTTCCGTTCGACCATTTTTATAAAAATTATAAATAAATATAAAATAGGCAAAATTAAAACTTACTACTTCCTTTACTTTATATATTTTTTTATTACCAAACACTTGTTTAACGGTTACGTCAAGTTTCAAATTAAGCACCGAAATCCGCCATGATGCACACATCTGGCAATTAAAACCGTCCTTGTGGAAACATAGCAAAGGTTCTGATGATTTAGGTATACACCATAATTCATTTAAAACATTTACAAGAAACATTTACTTCATGTTTTTTGTTGAGTTTGGTTTTACTAATAATAAACATACATTTGCATAAAGCATCTACATTTGTCGCGTCATGCGCATGTTGATTAGAGTATTAAAAACTTGAAAAGTATTCATTTAAGGAACAAGAAATGATTCATTTGTATTTTCCAATTGATTTCCAATCAAAGGAACAAAATAAACTACATTTTGTCTAAAGACTTTGTAAAAAGATTTGTTTACTTTGATGAATGAGATTCAAAGAACCAAGTCACTAAAATCTTCCTTTCAATAGAAATGCACCTCCTGCCATTTGCGTTTTCTGAATTGCTACGTAGTTTGTCACTTTTTGGCCATCTTCTAAATCAAAATAAACAGTGTATAGGTCAATCAAGGAAAGAAGATACTATCAATAACAGAATAATGTTGGGGCACTTAAATTTAAATGGCACATATAATAAAAGGGAAACACTCAAATGGGTTGTGTGAACAGTGCTAGGTTGATGAAACCATACCTCATGTATTTCTTGAATGTAGGAAGTACGAACATGAACCCAGCCATTAAGGTTGCACAAGCCAGTGCACTCTTAGTGCCGGTCCCAACCCCGGATATCTGGGTTGCGTTAGGAAGGGCATCCAGCGTAAAACATGTGCCAAATCAAATATCTCACAAAAGAGAAATTTATACCGGATCGGTCGAGGCCCAGGTTACCAACGACCGCCACAGGTATCGTTAGCCAACAGGGTACCAGTGAAAATTGGGCTACTGTTGGCTGAAGGAGGAGAAGGGAGAAGAGGAAGACGCCTACAGAGACGGCAGTAAAGGGAGAAGTGGACGAGAGTGGAGGTTAGGGTTGGTACTTTAAATGTTGATACTATGACTGGTAAAGGGAGAGCTGTAGCTGATATGATGGAGAGGAGAAAGGTAGATATGTTGTGTGTTCAGGAGACCAAGTGGAAAAAGAGTAAGGCCAGGAACATCTAAGGTGGAGCTTTAAACTGTTCTGGTTTGGATGGAAAGAGAAATGGTGTGATTCTTGGTGGGAAGAGTGTAGTGGAGGTTCAGAGAGTTTCTGATAGAGTGATGAAAATAAAGCTGGAAGTTAAAGGGGTGATGATAAATGTCATCAGTGCTTATGCTCAACAAGTAGGATGATCCGCTGTGGCGACCCTGATTGGGAGCAGCCGAGAGAAGAAGAAGAAGAAGAAGGAACAAGAAAGTAGAAAGTTGATAGAAGAAATTACAAAAATTTAAACCAAGAAGTACATTTTAAGGAATTCATAAAATGGGCAAGGGAAATAAATAGTAAAGCCGTCTTTGGCTTTATTAACGAGTGAGGTCTGATAAACATGTCATAAAACTCTGTTCCGCACTCCGGAGCAGTAGGTGGCGGTAATGCGCCTATTAATCTCGCCAACGTTAAAAACCAAAAGAAGGCAGGAGAAGAAAGAGGAGGAAGAAAAGACGGATAATAGATTTGACTCGATATAACGTCTATTTAATTGAAAATAGTTCAGTTTCGTCGTCTTTTTTTTTAAATTTATTTTAAGACCCCATGAGCTAGCATGTTAGAGTTGTTTTGTATGCTAGGCGTGCTAGCTGGGTGTTTATTTTAGTTTCGGTTTGCATGAGGTTGTTGTGCAGCAGCTTCGTGGTTCTGTAAACAACAGTGTGTATAATCTATGTAATGTGAATGTATGATCAGGAAAGATGTCAGGCGGGATGTCCTTGATAACGAAGATATCATGGAGCTTTGCAGCTTTTTTGATAAGTAGTTTGCTTGTTTGCGGGAATGATCAGGTTGATGATGAATGGATCGATCCATACGACATGCTCAACTACGACTCGACTTCCAAAAGCATGAGAAAACCAATAGAAGTAAAGAAACTTGAGTGGCTCAATGTGAATCAGCCAATCAAACACACCTTTCACGAATTTCAACTAGTATTAAAACTCTGTTTTCTTTCTCTAGGGCTCCATCTACAGTAATGTACCCACTAAAAGAAGGGAATACAGTCAGGATGCATGTCGGGTGACTCAGTGTCCAGATGTGAAGGAATGCACTGACCGAGTGAACATGCTGCAACAGCAGGTGAGAATGTTAGGACCAGTATGAACACAAAACGACATGTTTCTTTTCCAGATCACGGCTTCGACACGAGCTTGGTCCATGTTTGGCATAGTTGCCATGTTATTGCAGCACCTTGTTTGGTCGGAGAACCGCTTCGAGAGGTTTTCTGGCGGTGGATGAGAAGATAAGAAGAGTTCATTGCTCCTGTAGGAGCCAGCAGACTTGACATTATTTGTCTTAAGCTAAGAAATATTATGCATGCTCTTTTTGTTTTACACAACAAAGCTAAAGATTCAATGATGCGGATAACAAACACCTTTGAGCAGTTTGCAGGCATCAGCCGATGCTGGTGGAGATTCTGGAGCCGGTGATGCACCAAAAGGTGATAAGATCCTACGCACATACGCCTTTCCAGACCCTGGAAGCGCTGCAATTTTTTGTACAGGAAAGCTCATGAACAAGCTGAAGATTACTGGAAAACGGACAAACATGAATCAAGAAAAGCCTGTTACATGGTCAAAGGACTGGAAGTTGGTACATTAAACAAAAATGAAACATTAAAAAAAAAAAGTATGCCTGTATACACTAGGAGTATTCCAAAAAAGGACGACTTTTGTCAAGCTGGATTTACCTGAGTGAGATAGAAATCCCACAGCACAGCTGTAAGGTGGAGTCCAATGTCTATCAATGGTCCTTTAGAGAGCACCGGCATTGCAAATATGTTGGACTGTCATAATGTCACGGTAAACAGAATATTAAATTCAAAGGTGGAAGAGTTGCTTGTGCAACAGTACAATCATGACTTTAATGAATCTGTTGAAGACAGAATTTTATTAAGAGTGCAGAAGAGTCAATCAGGCTTCAGGATGGACATTATAGCTTAGAGTTGCCATTCAGAAAGTTACCATGCAAAACGACTACCAATTGGCAGAGCAGCGTCTGATTGGACTTAAAGGAACTTGATTAGAAGTTAATAAAGGGAGTATACAGAATTCCTGGAAGAGATGATTAATCAAGGCCACGCAGAAGAAGTGCCACGAGATGAACTAAAAAGATCAGATGGTAAGGTATGGTATATCCCACCCCATGGTGTCTTTCATTCCCCAAAAAAATGCCATCAGGGTGGGTTTTTGATTGTGGTGCAACATTCAAAGGAACGTCTCTAAATGCTGATAAAAGGCACAGATCTAACAAATGCTCTCTTTGATGTCCTCATCAGATTTTGTCAAATGCCTATGGCTTTAATGGCAGACATGAAGTCAATGTTCCACCAGGTCAGAGTTTCCAAGTCTCATGTTGACTTCGTAAGGGTTCTTGCGGTGGCCTAAAGGTGAAGTGTGTAAGCCTCATGTTGAGTATTGCATAGCCGTTCAGAGACGCAAGCGTTTTCGGACGTTTCAGTGTGGACGAGCGACTTTTGGGAAACGATTGAAAACTAAAGTGTGGACGCGGAACGTTTTTAGACAAAAACAAAAAATTTTTATCCTCAGCCTGCAAAACTTGCATTCGAACTGTATGTCGTTTGTTTTGTTTTTTTGCATCCTTTTATGTATAATTTAGAGACTGTTGTGTGTGAAACTCCGAGTAGATCAGCACTTTCTTGATTATGACCATGCCCTGGTCGAAGGCAAATTGGTCACATTTTCCTCGACTGAGCATAGTTATGCATTCTTGTATGATTATCGGCTGAGTGCTGCTGGATAAATGTGTGTCCAAAAAAATGAATTATAAAAGGAAACAATGGAAGCAAAAATAGATAAAAATTGTTCGCATTATCCATGGCCAGTTGACGATTACAATTTTTCAGGCTCTTGTTCCATCAGTTAATTTGATTGCTATGTGTTGTAAATAACTCCATATACCTCATTGTGTCGTTACTCATTGTTTCTGTTCTCAAACCTATTCCAGCTCGACGAGCACCGGCAGAGGGTGACGTTTTCCTCCCAACAGCCGTCTTGCAACCCTGTGTTCAAGCGCTTCTTAGCAAAGCTTCTGAAAGAAATTTCGAAACTTCCCTTGGTACGTGATCACGAGCCACCCCACGAGCCACGTGTGCCTTCCTGGTTACATTCCCGTGCTTCTCATTTTCTTTGTGTGACCTTCCAGCCCAACGCCGTGACTGCTGAAATACACTACGATGCCGAGGTGAAACTTTCCAAGCAAATGCTGGCGGAAATCCAGAAGCTTGTGAATGAAGATAGCAGCTGGAGAACCGGCGCTCTAGATGATGCACTGAGTAACATCCTTATCAACTTTAAACACCACGACCACGAGGCCTGGAGGTGGCGCTTCGAAGACACGTTTGGGGTCGAACCCGACACCGTTATCAAGGTAAAACATTTTTTTTTTTTTTATTAGGGGCTGCATAATGAAAATATCTAAACACTAAAACAATTTAAGGACAAATTTGTGTTTTACTAGATTTAATGGAGATTTGTGGTCATTCAGCTACAAGGGTGTTACTATGGACTTTGTACCCATGGGCATCGTCTAGTTGGAACAGATTTGGGATTCGTATTTGAAGTGAAAGAAACATTTCATGCTACCGCATCCAAAGATGTTTTACACAATTGTGTGCCTTCAACTTTGTGGTAACAGAACCACAGAAGGCTGTAAAAGTCAACTGTCCCAATAGTTTTGTTAATAGAGTGTATCATTGGTTTACTCAGTTGTCCTGGAAATAGGCTCTGATTGGCTGCCTGCCACTGTGACTAAACTTTAGCAAAGATATCTGTATTTTATCAATGGACATTGTTCATGTGTGTCGTTTATTTATTGATTTATTGATTGATGTTTTTGCATCATATACACATACATAAATAATTGTTATATATATATATATATATGTATGTATATGTATAAAATATTAATTATATTTTTACACATTTATATCACTGTGCAGAGGTCGACCGATTCGTCAAGTCAAGTCAAGTTTATTTGTATAGCGCTTTTCACAACAGACATTGTCTCACATTGATTCGTCGATTTTGTTGATTAATCGGTTGATTAATAGTTGATTACTACAACTTTCGGCTATCTCCAAATATCCATATTGATAGTTTTTTCGGGTTGCTAAAGCAGGTGTCATTATACATTACGAGAGCAGCCTCTAGAGGCGAATCACTGATGCCACATGCTGTTAATTGAAGTATTCTTTTTTTAGTTTTGTTTTTTAAGCTTGTTTTTGCATGTAACTGTTTTTATTTATTTGGAGTGTTACTTGTTACTGGTACATGTTACTGATACTTGTTTCAGTTTGAATGCATGCCTTTGATTTTCTTTCATATTTATTAATATAGTTAATATGTTCATATTTATTTCATTTAACACATTTTCATGATTCAGTACTGTTTTTTTTTTTTTTTTTTTTATCCAGTATCCATGAGAAAAAAAAGATACTGGATAAAATCGGTTGATTCGGTTATTGGCAAATACGATCCAACCTAGCTATTGGTATTTATAACATGAAATTCTTTCTTTGCATATCCCAGCAATGTTAGGAAAATAATGTCAGAGTGCAGGGTCAGCTAGGAAACAGCACCCCTGGAGCAGAAAGGGATTGAGGGCCTTGCTCAAGGGCCCCAAGCTTGGCAGCGTGCCGATACCAGGGCTTAAACCCCCGACCTTTCAATCAGTAACACAGAGCCTTAACCACTAAGATAATCCCAAGTATATTATAAATAAATAATAAGAGTAGAACATTTGAGTATCACCCAAAAGGCCACTCTTGTTTAGTAAAATGTCTTTCTGAATGGAGATCATGGTCACGTACATCTTGGCTCGTGATTGGACGTCGAGTTTGCTGCATGTATGGGATTTTAAGGTCTATTTTTACCTTTGAAATAAAATTCTCACAATTTAGATTTTTAATACAGGTCTCTGGCGTTGTCTTGATCATCGTGGCAATAATTTGCACTGAGATGTGGTCGGTGGTGTCCTGGTTTGTCCAGTTTAGGAGAATGTTTGCCATATGCTTCTTCGTCAGTCTGTTGTGGAACTGGTTCTATCTCTACAAGGTAAGTTGAAAGGTCGATAGGGAATACAGTGTATAGCAAACTACACCAAATAACATGCATTATAATTGTTTGGTATGGTACTGCTCTTATAAAGTCATATCCTCAATATTTCATAGTGGCTACCATATTTTTTGGACTATAAGCCGTTACTTTTTTCCTACGTTTTGAACTTCGCGGCTTAAACAAAGAAGCGGCTAATTTATGGATTTTTTTCTGGGTTTTTCCCGGTTTGAGCCCCGTAACATTAGACCAATGAAATTGCGAACGGGTTCAGGTGAACCAATGAAACTCTTTATATTAAATCGGGTGCGCTCCCACTGAATCGGGCCGCACCACGTCATAAATATGGATGATGTTCCTCTAAAGTTTGACCTGCCGCTCCCTCGGACTGTCAACAGGAAATGCGAATCATTCGTCACGCTGAAAACAACCGGGCATGAAAAAACGCATTTCACCTCTGTTCTGAGCTGCATGGCATCGGGAGAAAAGCTTCACCGATGGTGATTTTTAAACGCACGACGATGCCAAAAAAAACTCCCGAGAGAAATTGTTGTGAAAGGAAGGAGGAAGACAGTGAACAAACACTTTCTTGGTAGGCTACTGTTTAGATACAAGCCGTGTAACAGGCACTGTCTTTTGTTAAAGCCTGTGTAAAGTTGATTATTTTCAGTGTAGGCACCTGCGGCTTATAGACAGGTGCGGTGTATTTATGTTCAAAATAAAAATCTTTGTAAAATTCAGTGGGTGCGGCTTATATTTGGGTGCGCTTAATAGTCCGGAAAATACGGTAATTACAATAATGATAGTGTAATAGTTGAATATTGAATCCAAAGTGTGATGGAAACATTCAACCTTCTCTAGATTGCCTTTGCTGAACACCAGGCCAATGTTGTAAAAATGGAGAACGTCAATGATAAATGCACCGGAATGAAGAAAATTGACTGGAAGGACAATATCAAAGGTGAGGTTCTGGAAATTTCCATTCATATACATGTATGTAGGGATTTGAGTGAAGAAGCTGGCTTTTTGATAGACTCTGTATTTAGCTGCATCAGGTTTTGGATTGAGACACCACGGGGCAAACCCAGGACCTGTGGGAGAGATTATTATCTCATGTTTGGTTTAAAAACGAGAGCACACTGAGCACTGGGGCCCCTCAGGGCTGTGTGCTCAGCCCATTGCTGTTCACTCTGCTGACTCACGAATGTGTAGCAATACACAGCTCGAACTTGTACACGTTTCTGTATTACCCAAATGGGGGCTAACAAACGTAAACTATTAAATGGAAATGGAAATAATAAAAAAAAAAAAAACTACTTTACAAAAACCGACAAGCAATTTTATGGTTTGCATTTCTTCCCCCTAACTATACCATTGGACCAAACTGAACCGTGACTTAAAAACCGAGGTAAGTACCGAACCAAGAATTTTGTTTACCATTACACCCCTAATAGCTGGAGGTAGAGACCTTCTCAGCCTGTTACCACAGTGATCTCTACCAGGGAACATGGACGAATTAAAATTTTTGCAACCGTGTCTAAACATTTAACTTCTATGGTTTCAGAGTGGTTTCGGACAACGTGGACTCTTCAGGACGACCCTTGTAAGCAATACTATGAGACCCTGATTGTGAATCCGATCCTACTCGTGCCTCCAACCAAGGTTCCTACTGTTCACTGCTATGCTCTTCAACTCACTAAAAATATTTACCTCAGCTTGCCTGACATGTTTCTTGTTTTTACAGGCCGTCATTATGACCCTGACCACCTTCTTCACAGACCCTCTGAAGCACTTGGGACAAGGCATTAGCGAATTTCTCAGAGCCTTACTGAAAGACCTGCCTGTTACGCTTCAGATACCTGTTCTTCTTCTAATCGCGCTCGCCATCGTGGTATGTCATTTGGAATGTTTTCTGTGGAAAATGGCTGTAAAACCTTTTATTTTCAGTTGTACTGAGATCAGGACTGAGCAAATTCCAACTAGGGGTGTGCGATTTTGACCAAAAATGATATCTCGATATTTTGGGGGGGATTTTATCGATAACGATAAAAAGGGTTCCTACGCATTTTGGAAAAGTATGAGAAAAGTATGGAATTTGATTTGTGATTTGCAGGTCTGGATTTGTTTGAGGAGGCGAAATCAAGCAAAAACGGGCAATGCGCTGTCTAAAACATAAGTCTTTTAATATTAACTTACATAAAATCAATATCACCTTTGTAATCATGCTGATTCATGTCTTGAATTTTGTGTTTCTAAATGCACTCTACTCGACTTAATCACGTAGCGTACACGTGCACTCTGTAGGTGTGTTTTGTTTGGGTTTTGCGTTATACTCTGTAATGTCAAATCGTTAAAACAACAATTACGATATTATTGTAGACAATATACATCGTACACCCCCATTGCCAACTCTCGGTGATCGTGTCTCGTATCATTTCTAACGGTCCAAAAATCTTTTTGATCCTTTGCCCAGGTCTTTATGTACAGCACTGGCCAAGCAGCTGTACACCATGCTGTTCTTGGACCTGTCCGAGGAGGTCGTCAAGATCCTCCACCCGGCATTGCACAGCAGCCTGCTGCTCCTCTTATACAGGTTCAAGAACACCGAGAAGAAGCAATGGAACTGTTAGCAGGAGGCAATGGCAACAATGCCACACAACCCAGACAAGAGGGCAACCAGGTCAAACACGTGAGGAACCAGGCTCATCTCAACGATAAGCAGCCTGAAATTCGCCAGAGGAGACCCTACAGGAGACAAGAGCAGCAGAGGGTGTGGGTGGAAACCCTACGTAACGCAGACAACTTTTACAGTGGGGATGAGACGGACACTCTGCAGGAAGCAGTAGTCGAGGACCAGGCTGAGAATGTGGAGGAAGAACCTCCAAATCTTGATAAAGAAACAGTAATGAAGGCATCTGCACCCAACACAGAAATGAAAAACACTCAACCTGGATCTAAGGAGCTCAGTGAAACCTGTAACACTAAAGATAATAAAACCTCAGAAAATATTAAACGGAATGAGGTAAATATCGGTGAAGTTCATAGTTTTATTTTTTTGATAGTTTAATTTTATTTATTTATTTATATATTATATATATATATATATATATTTATTTATATATTTTTTTTTTTTTAGTTCAATTCTAATTTGTTTATTTGTTTATTATAGGAACAGGGTTCAGCAAGCAAAGGAGGAAATGCAGCAAAAAAAAGAGAATGTGTTGAAAATATTGGCACTTCATTTAAGAAAAATATGCAGTAATCATTTAATATATACATCAAAAATTTATTTTATATAGTATTGTTTAACTGATGTTTTAAAATGAATAAATATTTGTATGAAATTAAGAGACCATTTATTTCACTGTTTAATGAAAGCCAACAGGTGAACTGTACAATTACAAAATATATATTTACCACCAAATAAATGTAATGTCTCTAGCTCCATTAGTACAGTATTATGCCAATCAGTGCAGTTTATGGGGTTATAAGGCCACAATATTACCTACATAATATTAAGGTGTTGCATAAAATAATTTTTGTTTACATTCAGGAATATGTCGACAAACATCACACACTATTGATGATGCTAACATTTTATAGTTATAGCACAGACTATTGTAATTATTAACCCACCAGAAACCTTCTAGACCAGATATACACTTTTACCCCATGAAACCCCACCTCAAAGTACTGTTTTTATTTTATTATTAATATTTTAACTCCACAAACCCATGTTAATTTAGTTTATTATTCACAAATTCTTTATGTCTAAAGGGTTTTCTTTTGTGCCAATGCACTGTAGCGTCATTTAAAAAAAGTTCCTATAGAGGGCAGTGTAGTGCGGTGGCTGAGCTCTAAATTGGAACCTAATAGATGTGTTTCCAGGGGGAACAATATAATGGTGCACCTCTGAGAGCACATGGAGGCTGCAAATGTTTGGAGTAAGTTTCCCATTCAGCTCAAATTTAAGCCTGGCAACAATACCGCACAACCCAGACAAGAGGGCAACCAGGTCAAACACATGAGGAACTGGGCTCATCTTGACTATAAGCAGCCTGAAATTCACCAGAGGAGTCCTTATTTGTTATTCCTTATTTGTTTATTATAGGAACAGGGTTCGGGAAGCAAATGATGAAAAACAGGCAGAAAAGAAGGTGTTGAAAATATTGGCACTCCAATTACGAAAACTATGCAGTAATAATTTAATCTATTCAAAAATTTGCTATTTTAAATTATTTCACTATGATCTGATTTATTTTTTTATTAATTAATATTTACTCAACGTAGTGTTTTTATTTTATTATTAATATTTTAACTTCACAACCCCATGTTGATTTAGTTTATTATTCACAAATTCTTTTTATGGCTAAAAGTTTTTTTTTTTTTTTTTGCGCCAATGCACTGTAGCGTCATTTTAAAAAGTTCCTATAGAGGGCAGTGTAGTGCGGTGGCTGAGCTTTAAATTGGAACCTGTTAAATGTGTTTCCAGGGGGAACAATATAATGGTGCACCTCTGAGAGCACATGGAGGTGGAAATATTTGGAGAAATTTTCACAGACTATTGTAATTATTAACCCACCAGAAACCCTCTAGACCAGATAGAGATATACTTTCACCCTATGAAACCCCACCTCAAAGTACTGTTTTTATTTATTATTAATATTTTAACTCCACAAACCCATGTTAATTTAGTTTATTATTCACAAATTATTTATATCTAAAAGGTTTTCTTTTGCGCCAATGCACTGTTGTCATTTTAAAAAGTTCCTAAAGGGGGCAGTGTATTGCAGTGGATGTTTGGAGAAAGCTTCTCTATGAATAAATAAGGATTCTTACCAGTTCAGCTCATAAACTCGCATAATTAAATACTGTATTACTGAAGCTTTACAATTGCAAAGTTTATATTTTACTTTTATCTAAAATAAATTCGACCTCAAATTTGCATTCGTAAAGCTTCAGTAATATTTAATTGTTTTAGTGTAAAATGCGATGCTTAAATTTTGATATTTTGATGTTTGATTCAGAAATGAAATGTTAATTTGAAGAATGGCTTTATTTATATTAACGCATATTTTGTTTGTTGTTTGGTTATAGTCATTTTTCAAAGGTTATCAACCTATTGATTACTGCTACTCCTTCAAATTATTACAACTACAGCTTCTGTACCGCCAGTACTACTACTTCTGTCCAGAATTAAAAGCAGTAAAATCTCATGAGTTGTCCTCTTGTGTCCTTCAGACTTAGGAAGCCATTTTTAAGTTTGGGCAGAGCTTGAACAATTGGGAAAACTTAACATTTTATATCTTTATTACACTGCCCTCTTTTCCCTGGTGGTCTAGTGGTTAGGATGCGGCGCTCTCACCGCTGCGGCCCGGGTTCGATCCCCGGTCAGGGAACCGACCCCAGCCATTAGGGTTGCACAAGCCTTAGTGCCGGTCCCAAGCCCGGATAAATGGGGAGGGTTGCGTTAGGAAGGGCATCCAGTGTAAAAACGTGCCAAATCAAACATGCGGAGGATCCGCTGTGGCGCCCCCTAATGGGAGAAGACGAAAGAAAGAAAGAAAGAAAGAAAGAAAGAAAGATTACACTGCCCTCTTTATAAACTTAATATTTGAACTCCACAAACCCATGTTAATTTAGTTTATTATTCACAAATTATTTTTATGGCTAAAGGGTTTTGTTTTGCACCAATGCACAAATAAATAATACAAAACAATTTTACTTTGACGTGGCATTTGAAAGATGCCCATATCCATATTACAGCATGGGGGTCTGCAAACCAAATTGCCAAAAAAAAGAAAAAAAGAAAATCAATCATGAAACAAAGGGCATGTTAAAGATATTTATCTAATCACTAAATAAGCTCCAAGCTCACTGGGGTCTGGTGCAGGGGGAGATAAACTTGCCTTATTTGTCAGGCTATGCCCCTTTCTGGAAGGATCTCTGCAGGGGAGGCTGCCTGTTAACCTCTAGGTGGAGCTCTTTGTGGTGGTTACCATGGCAACTTCTGGAAGGTTCTCTGCATTGAAGGCCACCGTGTATGCGGCTTTATCACTCATCTCGTTATGATGGTACAAGATAATGCATTTAATGAAACAGGATAATAGCTGTATATCACTTAATGTCGCCTGAACTAATATTTCTCTTAGCTGCTGTTGTATTTTTACTCAAGTAAAAAAAGTTTAAAGGGAGCACTTTTACTTTTACTGGAGTCATGTTTTACCTACTGTATCTCTTTTATGCAAGTACATGCTTTGTGTACTCCACCACTGTGTATGCATTTATATACAGTGGGGAAAATAAGTAATTGACACATCAGCATTTTTATCAGTAAGGGGATTTCTAAGTGGGTTATTAACACAAAATTTCCACCAGATGTAGCCATCAAGCCAAATATTGAATTTATACAAAGAAATCGGAACATTTAATTATACAAGTAATAATATATATATTATGTATACATAATAAATAAAGTGAAATGACACAGGGAATAAGTATTGAACACATGACTATAACAAGGTGCAAAATGGCATAGAAAGCCAGGAGATCACCTGAAATCTGTCAGTATTGAGAGTGAAACCCTGCCCCCTATCAGTACTAATTGATATCAGCTGCTTCAGTCCTAATTGATGGCCTATAAAGGCTTCTCACTACCCAGGAGGCACACAGGAAATACTTCATAACGGGTAAAAGCAAAGAACTCTCTCAAGATCGTCGTAATCTTATCGTTGAAAAGCATTGTGCATTTCCAGAATGCTGAATCTTCCTGTGAGCACTGTGGGGGCCATTATCCAGAAATGGAAAGAGCATCAGTTCACCATAAACTGGCCATGATCAGGTGCTTCACATAAGATCCCTGTCCGAGGAGTCCAAAGAATAATGAGGATAGTTCGCCAAGAACCACTCGGCAGAACTTCAGGAAGACCTCGCATCAGCAGGTACTGTTGTTCCAAAGAAAACTATAAGCAATGCGCTAAACCGCCATGGCATCCATGCACGCTCCCCATGCAAGACTCCATTGCTCAGCAAAAAGCATGTTGAGGCTCGGTTAAAGTTTGCGAAAGAGCATTTGGAGAAGCCTGTGGATTATTGGGAGACTATAGTATGGTCAGATGAAAGCAAAATTGAACTTTTTGGCAGTCATTCTACACACCATGTTTGGAGAAGAAATGGCCCTGCCCACCACCCCAAGAACACCATACCAACAGTTATGTTTGGGGGTGGAAGCATCATGGTTTGGGGCTGCTTTTCAGCAAGGGGTACTGGCAGACTTCATATTATTGAAGGCAGGATGAATGGAGAAATGTACCGGGACATTCTGGATAAAAAAGCTGAAAATGAAAAGAGGGTGGACATGACAATGTCAGCAAGACAATGATCCGAAACACAAGGCCAAGGAAACAATGAAGTGGTTTCAAAGAAAGAAAATCAAGTTGCTTGAATGGCCCAGTCAATCACCTGACCTAAATCCCATAGAAAGTCTTTGGAGAGGACTGAAGATCAAAGTTCATGAAAGAGGCCCAAGGAACCTTCAAGATTTAAAGACCATTTGTGTGGAAGAATGGGCCAGAATCGCTCCTGAGCAATGCAGACAACTGGTCTCTCCATACTAGAAGCTGTAATCACCAACAAAGGCTTTTCTACAAAGTATTAAATAGTGTGTTTAATACTTATTTCCTGTGTCATTTCACTTTTTTTATGACTCAACTTGTATACTTAAATGTTCTGATTTCTTTGTATGAATTCAATATTTGGCTTGATGGCTACGTCTGGTGGAAATTTCGTCAATAGCCCACTTAGAAATCCCCTTACTGATAAAAATGCTGATGTGTCAAATACTTATTTTTCCACTGTGTGTATATATATATATATATATATATATATATATATATATATATATATATATATACACACACATATACACAGTATCTCACAAAAGTGAGTAAACCCCTCGCATTTCAGAAACCATTTTATTATTTGTTCTCTTGTTTCTTAGAGTAGTCAATATGCAGCTTGCATAGCAATACAGATTTACTGTCCTCTAAAAATAACTCAACATACAGCCATTATTGTAAAAAACAAAACAAAAAACTAGCAGCTTAAAAGAGTACACCCTAAGTGAACATGTCTAAACTGTGTCCAAAGTGTCGGTATTTTTTTTAAGCATCATTGCCATCTTGCACTGCCTTAATTCTCCTGGGCCTGGAATTCACCAGAGCTGCACAGGTTGTTGCCAGGATCCTCTTACCCCCTCCATAATGACTTCACGTAGCTGCTGGATGTTAGACACATGGCGCTTCGCCACCTTCCGCTTGAGGATGCCCTACAGGTGCTCAATAGGGTTCAGGTCTGGAGACATATTTGGCCACTCCATCACCTTCAGCTTCTTTAGCAAGGCAGTTGTCATCTTGCCATAGTGGGTCATTATGATGAAAAACTGCCGTTCAGCCCAGTTTATGAATGGAGGGCATCATGTTCTGCTTCAGAATGTCACAGTACATCTTGGAATTTATGTTTCACTCAATGAACTGCATCTCCCCAGTACCAACAGCCCTCATGCAGCCTCAGACCATGATGCTACCACCATGCTTGACTGTAGGCAAGACATAATAATCTTTTCTCCTCACCAGGGCATCACCCCACATGCTGGACATCTTCTAAACCAAACAAATTTATTTTAGTCTCATCAGACCACAGGACACGGTTCCAGTAATTCATGCTCTTGGGCAGGTTGTCTTCAGCAAACCATTAGCCGGATTTCTTATGGTCCTTTTTTAGGGTGCACTTACGTTTGTTGTCAGCTATTTTGACAATAATGGCTGTATGTTGTTATTTTCAGAGCACAGTAAATCTGTACTGCTATACAAAGTGCACATTGACTATTCTATATAGCCAATTCTCATTTCTATAGTATTGTTCCTTAGAAAGATATACTACAATGGTGGCTGAAATGTGAGGGGTGTACTCACTTTTATGAGATGCTGTTGTAAGAAAGGATTCCCATTGAGTTGTATTTCCACGCTTCACCACTAGAGGCAGACATACAGTTTACCAAGCATGACAAGTTACCCATGCCATCACAGTGCACCGTTCTCCATCAAAAGTATAAAAGACCAGAACACTGAGCAGCAGCATGCATTCAGCATCACACAACATAACAAACAGCAGCTAACAGAAGAAAACAAGAATCACCTCATATACGATCAATTCTAAACTGAGATGGACTGGATGAGTGTGTGTAGGAGAATTTTCTCCTAACAAAATAAAGTTTGTATGTTTAAATATTTGTTTAAATCAAAGTAAACCTTTGTTGCGTTTGTTGCATTTAAACAAAAGGAACATGAATGCGTCTCTCAAAAGCCCATAAATGCATGTCTGAAGTTTTTTAATGACTTATTTTTCATTTTATCATTTGTAATATATACTCACATTTTTTAAAAACAGGTCTCTTGCTTCGTCTTGACCGTTTTGGCAATAATCTGCATCGAGATGTCGCTGGTGTCCTGGTGTGTCCAGTTGAAGAGAATATTTGCCATATGCCTCTTCATAAGTCTGGTGTGGTACTGGATTTATCTCTACAAGGTACCTACAACTCTGTGCCACTCTCTTCACTTTGTCCACTTTGGTGAATGTTTTCAAAAAGCTACGTTTTTGTTGAATCTCATTGTGGATGGAAGACCAAAACTGAGAGAAAATTATGCATTTTTAAACAAAAATGTATTAGTGTGGACATGGCCTCAGTTTTATATGGATTTTACATTTTCTATATTGCCTTTGTTGAACACCAAATTTGAACACCAAATTTGCAGTTGATATGCATAACAACAAAACAGTATATACCTCATGTAGACTGATTATTATAATTTTAATTGGAAAAATGAGTTTATTTTGTGATTCTACCTTTCAAAAGCGTTTTCTCGGTTAAATTGGCTGGGTATTTCAGCAGATACCTCAGATATTTTAATTCCATTTATTTTTCCACATCAACCATCGGATCACCTCATATACGATCAATTCTATATCCAGTAAAGTTGAGTGTTCTGAATCCTGTACCGTGTTTTTACTGACATGTAAAAGGTAGAAAAACACAGAAGAACTTAACAGTGAAGGACTGGAAGAATGTTTTGAGGAGGACTGGATGAGTGTGAAGTGTGTAAGCCTCATGTTGAGTATCGCATGACCGTTCAGAGAGAGCACTAGGATTGCTATGGTGTTTAGAGAGTGATGTTTCAAGCTTAAAATCTCTGTCAAGGATAGACCCCACACCAGAAGAAACATCCTGTCTATAGTAAATTCTATTTACGATCCACTGGGTTTCTTCTCTCCTCTAACACACTCTGCTAAGTTAATTCTTCAGGATCTTTGCAGAGTTTGGTGCATCCATTCAGGCAGAACTGCATCACTTCTCAGATGCCAGTGACCATGCCTATGGTACCGTAAGTTACGTTCAACTGTCTGCAGAACCAAACATATTGTGCATGTAACCTGTTTGACGGGCAAAACCAGAGTTGCACCTTTTGAAGCAAGTGAAAATTCCACACATGGAGCTTGTGGCAGCCATCCTTTGAACCCCCCTCAGCAGCGTCACATCACGGTGGAGTGTGGTAAAGGTTGATGCGTATGGTGAGGCAAGTTCTCCACTCCATTGTACAAGAACAAACCCTTGATGATGAAGGCTTACAAACACTGTTCTGTGAAGTGGAGGCTATTCTCAACAGCCCGTCAGTCCCGTCAGCACAGCGTCTGATGATGAACATGTTCTAGAAGCACTGACAGCAAAACATATTTTGCTTTTTAAATGTCATCCTGTTTTTCCTCCGGGACTATTTAAATGAACAGATCTCTACAGACGTCGCTGGAGAGTTCATTATCTAACAGATGTGTTTTTGGAAACAGTGGACAAAGGAATAATTGAAATAATTTTTATAATTCTGGTAAGACATTATTGAACATGTCTGGTTGGTAAGAACTGCGCAAATCCGAACCAAAAATGGTATATTTGAAAGGCCAGTAACGAATCTCCGCCTGCTATTGGAAGGAGAAGAATTGAGTTGGGTGTTCTCCATTGTAGTAAGCATAAATGCTTGTGACTCGCATATGATCATTTGATCTCATGCACACAATTAGGGGCCGGTGTGTAGAAGCCATTAGATAGAATTTCTAAACTTTCTTTGGTACATGATCACGAGCCACGTGTGCCTTCTTGTTTACATTACCGTGCTGCTCATTTTCTATTTGTGTGACCTTTCAGCCCAATGCTCTGACTGCTGAAATGCACTATGATGCTGAGGTCAAACTTTCCAAGCAAATGCTGGCGGAAATCCAGAAGCTTGTGAATGAAGATAGCCGCTGGAGAAACGGCTCTCTAGATGATGCGCTGAGTAAAATTCTTATCGACTTTAAACACCACGACTGCGAATCCTCCAGGAAGTGGCGCTTCGAAGACACGTTTGGGGTCGAACCCGACATGGTTATCAAGGTAAAAATGTAACGTTTTTTTTTATTTTTTTTTATTAGTGGCTGCATAATATTAAAAATATCTGTATCTAATGACTCATTTTAATTAATTACTAAACACTAAAACAATTTGAGGACAAGTTTGTATGTTTTACTAGATTTACTAGATAAGGGTGTTAGTACTGACTTTGTACCCATGGGCATCGTCCTGTTGCTACAAGTTTGGGTTTCCTACTTGAAGTGACCCTTGGCGCAGAGAGGGTTAAGGGCCTTGCTCAAGGGCCCCAAGCGTGGCAGCGTGCCGATACCAGAGCTTAAACCCCCGACCTTCCCATCAGTAACACAGCCTTAACCACTAAGCTAACCCCGAGTATATTATAAATAAATAAGAAGAGCACATTTTCAAGAGAACGTTTGAGTATCACCCAAAAGGCCACTCTTGTTTAGAAAAATGTCTTTCTGAATGAAGATCACGGTCACGTACATCTTGGCTTGTGATTGGACCACGAGTTTGCTGCATGTATGGGATTTTAATGTCCATTTTTACCTTAGAAATATAATTCTCACAATTTTGATTTTTATTACAGGTCATGGGCATTTTCTTGATCATCGTGGCAATAATTTGCACTGAGATGTGGTCGGTGGTGTCCTGGTTTCTCCAGTTTAGGAGAATGTTTGTCGTATACGTCTTTATCAGTCTGTTGTGGAAGGTCAATAGAGAATACAGTTTATTGCAAACTACACCAAATAACATGCATTGTAATTGTTTGGTATGGTATTGCTCTTATAACGTAATATCCTCAATATTTCCATAGTGGCTAAATACCATAATTATGGTGTAATAGTTGAATATTGAATCCAAAGTGTGATGGAAACATTCAACCTTCTCTAGATTGCCTTTGCTGAACAGCAGGCCAAACTTGCAATGATGGAGAACCTAAAAGATAAATGCACCGGAGTGAAGAAACTTGACTGGATAGACAATATCAAAGGTGAGGTTCTGGAAATTTCCATTCATATACATGTATGTAGGGATTTGAGTGGAGAGGCTGGCTTTTTGATAGACTCTGTATTTAGCTGCATCAGGCTTTGGATTGAGACACCACGGGGCAAACCCAGGACCTGGGGGAGAGATTATTATCTCATGTTTGGCTTGAAAACATGAAAGGATCCTGTAGAAGAAGATCTGTCAGTGCCTTGTAGGAGTGTAACCCTTGTTTCACGTATGAGGTTCACTCCTGAACATTTAAAATCACAGTGTCTACACTGCAAACACCTGTTTTTAACGACAGTCCAGCGATATGGATTCTTTTGCCTATTATGTACAGCTTCAAGAATTTTTCTTAAAAGGAGAAAATCCTGTCAATTCCGTGGAGAGAATGAATGAATGAAGGATGGAAGGAAGGAATAAATTCCTGAATGAATAAATATCTTGTGTATTTCCTAAATGACATTCCACGGACGTTAACGGTTCCATAGGCGATGCCATCTTCACGACCGTCCATCTGGCCCTTATCCACCTGGACAATAAGGACACTTGCATACGAAAGCCGGTAGTAGACCTCAGCACCTGATTAGGAAGTTGAGCCTACTGTACCTAAACACTTCCCTCGTCAACTGGACCCTTGACTTCCTGACTGGGAGGCCTAATTCATTCCGGATCTGGAACAGCATGGAGCCAACAACCCATCTTTGAACTTTGACAAAACCAAAGAGATCGTTGTTGACTTCAGGAGAACACAAAGCGGCCATTCCCCACTGATCATCGATGGATCCTCTGTGGAGATCGTCAAGAGCACCAAATTTCTTGGTGTACATCTGGTGAAGAACTTCACCTGGTCACTAAACACCAGCTCGATCACCAAGAACCAAGAACGTGCTCAGCCCACTGCTGTTCACTCTGCTGACTCAAGACTGCGTAGCAATTCGCAGCTCGAACCACATCATCAAGTTTGCCGATGACACGACCGTGGTGGGTCTAATCAGCAAGAACGACGTGTCAGCATACAGAGAAGAGGTGAACCGGTTAACAGCCTGGTGTGGAGTGAACAACCTGTCTCTGAACGTTGACAAAACCAAAGAGATTTTTGTGGACTTCAGGAGAGCACAGAGTGACCATTCTCCACTGATCATCAAAGGATCCTCAGTGGAGATTGTCAGGAGCACCAAACTCCTTGGTGTTCATCTGGCGGACAACCTCACCTGGTCACTCAACACCAGCTTCATCACCAAGAAAGCCCAGCAGCGTCTATACTTCCTGAGAAGGCTGAGGAATGCCCATCTCCCTCCCCCATCCTGACCATGTTCTACAGAGGGACCATTGAGAGCATCTTGAGCAGCTGCATCACTGCCTGGTTTGGGAACTGCACCGTCTCGGATCGCGAGACCCTACAAAGGATAGTGAGGACAGCTGAGAAGATCATCGGAGTCTCTCTCCCTTCTATTATGCACATTTACAGCACCACACACCCGTCACACACACTTTTCACTCTCCTAACATCAGGAAAACGGTTCCGAAGCATTCGGGCCGCAACTTCAAGACTGTGCAACAGGTTTTTCCCGCAGGCCATCAGGCTCCATAATACACAGAACTGAAATGGAACACACACACACATATATACACACACACACACACACACACTTACTCAAATGTGTGTTACCAAACTGCACAACCTGAACTTAACACACACTCATTACTCATCTCAATCTCAATCATTCCAGCATCATTTATTTATTAATTATACTTTACCGCATTTCACTGTTTACCTGGTGTTTTTTGCACCTTTGACTCTATTACACTGTTTACATACTGTCTTTTGCACCTCTTGACTGCTGTTGTTTTTTTGCACTGCATTGTCTGTTTATATCCCAGATATAGTTTTTACAGTTCTCCTCGCACAGTACAGTATAATCAAAGTACAGTAGGTTTACTGGTCAGCGCTATCTCTTGTCTTGTGTTGTCTGTCTGTACAGTTTTTTTTGTCTGCACTGTTTGCACTAGGTTGCACTCTCTATTTTCTTAGAAGGCTAAGGAAAATTAAATGTATAAAACACACACTTGTACATATTTCTGTATTACCCAAATGGGGGCTAACAAATGTAAACTATTTAGTTTTTTCATTTATCTAATCAATTTAATCAATATAATAAAAAAGTGTAACGATTCATTCTACAAAAAAAAAAAAAAAGATTTAAACTAAGCAGGCACTTTATAAAAATTGTTTTAACATTTTTTCACAAATGTTAATAATTAAATGATTTATTAAGGTAAATAATAAAAAAAAAAAAACGATTTTATGGTTTGCATTTCTACCCTCTAACTGTACCATTGGACCGAATTAAACCCTGACTTTCACCGAGGTAAGTACCGAGAATTTTGTTTACCATTACGCCCCCTAGTGGCTGGAGTAGGAGACCTTCTTAGCCTGTTGGCACAGTGAGCTTTACCATAGATCATGGACAAAATAAAGATTTTTGCAACAGTGTCTAAACATTTCACTTCTATGGTTTCAGAGTGGTTTCGGACAACGTGGACTCTTCAGGACGACCCTTGTAAGCAATACTACGAGACCCTGATTGTAAATCCAATCCTAGGCGTGCCTCTGAACAAGGTTCCTACTTCTTTACTGCTATGCTCTTCAACTCATAATTTATTTTTTTTTTTTTACCTCAGCCTGACTTGTTTCATGTCTTTACAGGTTGTCGAATTGACCATGACCGCCTTAATTACAGACCATCTGGAGCACTTGTCACAAGGCATTGACGCATTTCTCAGGGGCTTACTGGATCCCCTGTCTGTTAGGCTTCATATTCCTCTGCTTTTTTGTATTCGTGCTCTCCATCGTGGTGTCATTTTAAATGGTTTCGGTTTTTCGGTGGAAAATGGCTGTAAAACCTTTTATTTTCAGTTGTACTGAGATCAGGACTGAGCAAATCCCCAACTAGGGGTGTGCGATATTGACCAAAAATTATATCTCGATATTTTTGGGGGGGGATTTTATCGATAATGATAAAAAGGGTTCCTACGCATTTTGAAAAAGTATGGAATTTGATTTGTGATTTCCAGGTCTGTTTTTCTATGTGGAGGCGAAATCAAGCAAAAAACAGGCAATGCGTTGTCTAAAACACAAGTCTTTTATTATTAACTTGTTTTTTTAAATTGTTAAATAAAATCAACGTCAGCTCTGTAATCATGCTGATTGCGATATTATAATTGCGATATTATCGTAGACAATATACATCGTACACCCCCATTGCCAACTCTCGATGATCGTGTCTTGTATAATTTCTAACGGCCCAAAAATATTTTTGATCCTTTACCCAGGTCTTTATATACAGCGCTGGCCAAGCAGCTGTACACCGTGCTGTTCTTGGACCTCTCTGAGGAGGTCATTGAGATTCTCCACCCGGCATTACACAGCAGCCTGCTGCTCCTTCAATACAGGAATCAAAGGAACACAGAGAAGAAGCAATGGAACTGTTGGCAGGAGGCAATGGCAACCAACAATGCCACACAACCCAGACAAGAGGGCAGCCAGGTGAAACACGTGTGGAACCGGGCTCATATCGATAAAATGCAGCCTGAAATTCTCCAGAGGAGACCCTACAGGAGACAAGAGCAGCAGAGGGTGCGGGTGAAAACCCTACATAACGCAGACAACCTTTACAGTGGGGATGAGACGGACACTCTGCTGGAGGCAGTAGTCGAGGACCAGGCTGAGAATGTGGAGGAAGAAACCTCTAAATCTTGGTAACGAATCAGTAATGGATTCATCTGCATCTAACACAGAAATAAAAAACACTCAAAGTTTTTATGAAGTTCATAATTTTATTTATTTTTTTGATAGTTTCTTTTTTTTTGTTCAATCCTAATTTGTTTGTTTGTTGAGGAAATATGCAGTTTTAATTTAAGGCTTATACTTAAAAAATATTTTACATTGTATTATTTCATTATAATCAGATTTTTTTTTTTATGAATAAATATTTGTATGAAATTATGAGACCATTTATTTTACTGTTTAATGAAAGCCAACAAGTGAACTGTACAATTACAAAATATATATTTACCACCAAATAAATGTAATGTCTCTAGCTCCATTAGTACAGTATTACGCCAATCAGTGCAGTTTATGGGGTTATAAGGCCACAATATTACCTACATAATATTAAGGTGTTGCATAAAATAATTTTTGTTTACATTCAGGAATATGTCGACAAACATCACCCACTATCTATGATGCTAACATTTTATAGTTATAGCACAGACTATTGTAATTATTAACCCACCAGAAACCCTCTAGACCAGATATACACTTTTACCCCATGAAACCCCACCTCAAAGTACTGTTTTTATTTTATTATTAATATTTTAACTCCACAAACCCATGTTAATTTAGTTTATTATTCACAAATTCTTTATGTCTAAAGGGTTTTCTTTTGTGCCAATGCACTGTAGCGTCATTTAAAAAAAGTTCCTATAGAGGGCAGTGTAGTGCGGTGGCTGAGCTCTAAATTGGAACCTTTTATGTGTTTCCAGGCGGAACAATGTAATGGTGCACCTCTGAGAGCACATGGAGGTGGAAAGTTTGGATAAAGTTTCTCCATGAATAAATAAGGATTCTCACACGTTCAGCTCAAATTTAAACCTGGCAACAATACCGCACAACCCAGACAAGAGGGCAACCAGGTCAAACACATGAGGAACCGGGCTCATCTCGAAGATAAGCACCTGAAATTTGCCAGTTGAGTCCTAATTTTTATTCCTTGTTTATTATAGGAACAGGATTCAGGAAGCAAAGGATGAAATACAGGCAGTAAAGAAGAATGTGTTGAAAACATTGTCACTACAGTTAAGAAAAATGCAGTAATTTAATCTATACTTCAAACATTTGCAATTTTAAATTCACTCTGATCTGATTTTTTTAATTAATACAAATTTTAATCAAAGTACCGTTTTTGTTTTATCATTAATATTTTAACTCCACAAACCCATGTTAATTTAGTTTATTCACATATTATTTTTATGGCTAAAGGGTTTTCTTTTGCGCGAAATCACTGTAGCGTCATTAAAAAAAAGTTCCTATAGAGGGCAGTGTAGTGCGGTGGCTGAGCTCTAAATTGGAACCTGTTAGATGTGTTTCCAGGGGGAACAATTTAATGGTGCACCTCTGAGAGCACATGGAGGTGAAAATGTTTTGGAGAACGTTTATCCATGAATAAATAAGGATTCTCACCCGTTCAGATCAAATTTATTTTATGTAAGAGTAAAATATTAGCTTTGCAATTGTAAAGCTTCAGTAATATATAATTGTGAGTTTGAGTGTAACGTGTGATGTTAAAATGTTGATGTTTGATTCAGAAATGAAATGGTAATTTGAAGAATGTCTTTATATTTATATTAATGCATATTTTGTTTGTTGTTTGGTTATATTCATTTTTAAAGGTTATCAACCTATTTATTACTGCTACTCCTACAAATTATTACAACTACTACAGCTTCTGTAACGCCAGTACTACTTCTTCTGTCCAGAATTAAAAGCAGTAAAATCTCAGTTGTTGTCCTCTTGTGTCCTTCAGACTTCGAAAGCCATTTTAAAGTTTGGGCAGAGCTGAAAAATTGGAAAACCTAACATTTTGCTATGCAATATTTTAATAATTATACTTCAAAAATTTGCTATATTAAATTGTATTATTTTATTTACATTATATACATTTAAACCATTTTTTTCACTGTTTAATGAAAGCCAACAAGTGAACTGTACAATTACAAAATATATATTTACCACCAAATAATTGTTTAAATTAAACTAAACCTTCATTGTGTTTGTTACATAGAAATAAAAGGAACATGAATGTGTCTCTCAAAAGCCCATAAATGCATGTCTGTAGTTTTTTAATGACATTTTTCATTTGATCATTTGTAATATATTACTCGATATTTTTAAAAACAGGTCTCTTGCTTCGTCTTGATGGTTGTGGCAATAATCTGCATCGAGATGTCGCTGATGTCCTGGTTTGTCCAGTTGAAGAGATTATTTGCCGTATGCCTCTTCAGTCTGGTGTGGATCTGGATTTATCTCTACAAGGTACCTACAACTCTGTGCCACTCTGATCTGTCTCCTGCACAGTTCTTGTCTCTTCACTTTGTCCACTTTGGTGAATGTTTTCAAAAAGCTGCGTTTTTGTTGAATCTCATTGTGGATGGAAGACCAAAACTGAGAGAAAATGATGCATTTTTAAACAAAAAAGTATTAGTGTGGACATGGCCTCAGTTTTTTCTAATCTTTATATGGATTATACATTTTCTAGATTGCCTTTGTTGATATGATAGCATTTGAATAGTTTCTTTGAGTGTTTGCAGCAAATTTCTCAATGTAAAACTATCATTTTAATTGGGATTCTACCTTTCAAAAGCGTTTTCTCGGTGAAATTGGCTGGGTATTTCAGCAGATACCTCAGATATTTTAATTCCATTTATTTTTCCACATCAACTATCACCTCATATACGATAAATTCTATATCCAGTAAAGTTGAGTGTTCTGAATCCTGTACCGTGTTTTTACTGACATGTAAAAGGTAGAAAAACACGGAAGAACTTAACAGTGAAGGACTGGAAGAATGTTTTGAGGAGGACTGGATGAGTGTGAAGTGTGTAAGCCTCATGTTGAGTATCGCATGACCGTTCAGAGAGAGCACTAGGATTGCTATGGTGTGTAGAGAGTGATGTTTCAAGCTAAACATCTTTGTCAAGGATAGACCCCACACCAGAAGAAACATCCTGTCTATAGTAAATTCTATTTACGATCCACTGGGTTTCTTCTCTCCTGTAACACACTCTGCAAAGTTAATTCTTCAGGATCTTTGCAGAGTTTGGTGCATCCATTCAGGCAGAACTGCATCACTTCTCAGATGCCAGTGACCATGCTTATGCATGTAACCTGTTTGTCGGGCAAAACCAGAGTTGCACCTTTTGAAGCAAGTGAAAATTCCACACATGGAGCTTGTGGCAGCCATCCTTTGAACCCCGAAACCCGAGTTTTTGGAAACGGTGGACAAAGGAATATCTGTCCTTGTTACAGGAAATGGACAACTACCAAAAGGTGTTTTCAGAGAGACGGCGGGTGTTGTAATGGTGGTCGATAATACAGCTCCCAGAGGATCATGGATTTTAGGACGCATTGAAGATGTCTTACGAGATTCCAAAAAATTGGTAAGAACTGCGCAAATCCGAACCAAAAACGGTATATTTGAAAGGCCAGTAACGAATCTCCGCCTGCTATTAGAAGGAGAAGAATTGAGTTGGGTGTTCTCCATTGTAGTAAGCATAAATGCTTGTGACTCGAATATGATAATTTGATCTCATGCTCACAACTAGGGGCCGGCGTGTAGGAGCCATCAGATAGAAATTCTAATCTTTCCTTGGTACATGATCATGAGCCACCCCACGAGCCACGTGTGCCTTCCAGCGTACATTCCCTTGCCGCTCATTTATTTGTGTGACCTTTCAGCCCAACGCCGTGACTGCTGAAATACACTACGATGCCGAGGTGAAACTTTCCAAGCAAATGCTGGCGGAAATCCAGAAGCTTGTAAATGAAGATAGCAGCTGGAGAACCGGCTCTCTAGATGATGCACTGAGTAAAATTCTTATCGACTTTAAACACCACGACTACGAAGCCCTTCAGGACATCGTTATCAAGGTAAAAATTTTACTTTTCTTTTATAAGGAGCTGCATAATATTGAAAATATCTGTATCTAATGACTCGTTTTAATTAATTACTGAACACTAAAACAATTTGAGGACAAATTTGTATGTTCTAATAGATTCACTAGACAAAGGTGTTAGTACCAACTTTGTACCCATGGGCATCGTCTTGTTGGTACAAGTTTGGGTTTCCTATTAAAAATGTACTATGTACTTTGTGCTATCTGCAAATCAGCTTTCAAATCCATACCGATAGTTTTTCTGGGTTGCTGAAACAGGGGTCAATATACATTTACAAGGGTGACCTCTAGAGGCGAATCACTGATGCCACATGCTGTTAGTTTAATATTTTTTTTGTTAGTTTTTTCTGTTATTTATTTATTTATTTGGAGCGTTACTTTTTGTTTGTTTGAATGCATTCCTTTGATTTTATTTAATATTTATTAAGATAGTTAATATGTTCATATTTATTTCATTTAACACATTTTTATGATTCAGTACTGTGTTTTTTTTTTTTTTTTTAAGTTCAAAACATTTTTAAATAGAGTATTGTTTTTTTATCCAGTATCCATAAAGATAAAAAGCATAGTGGATAAAATTGGTTGATCGGTTATTGGCAAATACGATCCAACCTAGCTATTGGTATTTATAACATGGAATTCTTTCTGTGCATATGCCAGCAATGTTAGGAACATGAGGTCAGAGTGCAGGCCACTCTTGTTTTGCAAAATGTCTTTCTGAATGAAGATCACGGTCACATACATCTTGGCTCGTGATTGGACCTCGAGTTTGCTGCATGTATGGGATTTTAATGTCTATTTTTACCTTTTGAAATATAATTTTCACAATTTAGATTTTTATTACAGGTCTTGGGCGTTTTCTTGATCATCGTGGCAATAATTTGCACTGAGATGTGGTCAGTGGTGTCCTGGTTTCTCCGGTTTAAGCGACTGTCATATACTTCATCAGTCTGTTGTGGAACTGGTTCTATCTCTACATGGTAAATTTGAAAGGTCGATAGGGAATACAGTGTATAGCAAACTACACCAAATAATATGCATTGTAATTGTTTGGTATGGTATTGCTCTTATAAAGTCATATCCTGAATATTTCATAGTGGCTAAATACTAGTAATAGTTGAATATTGAATCCAAAGTGTGATGGAAACATTCAACCTTGTCTAGATTGCCTATGCTGAACAGCAGGATAACCTTGCAAAGATGGAGAACCTCAAAGATAAATGCACCGGAGTGAAGAAACTTGACTGGATGGAAAATATCAAAGGTGAGGTCCTGGACATTGCCATTCATATACATGTATGTAGGGATTTGAGTGGAGACACTGGCTTTTTGATAGACTCTGTATTTAGCTGCATCAAGCTTTGGATTGAGACACCACGGCGCAAACCCAGGACCTGTCGGAAAGATTATTATATCATGTTTAGCTTAAAAACATGAAAGGATCCTGTAGAAGAAGAGCTGTCAGTGCCTGGTAGGAGTGTAACCCTTGTTTTACGTACCGAGTTCGCTCTTGAACATTTAAAATCAGTGTCTACACTGCAAACACCTGTTTTTAACGACAGTCCAGTGATATGGATTCTTTTGCATTTTATGTACAGCTTCAAGAATTTTTCTTAAAAGGAGAAAATCCTGACAATTTCATAAAAAGGGTTCCTACGCATTTTGGAAAAGGATGGAATTTAATTTGTGAATTCCAGGTCTGTATTTGTTTGAGGAGGCGAAATCAAGCAAAAACGGGCAATGCGGTGTCTAAAACATAAGTCTTATAATATTCTAAAGGAAATTTCGAAACTTTTCTTTGTACGTGATCCCGAGCCACGTGTGCCTTCCTGCTTACATTACCGTGCTGCCCATTTTTTATTTGTGTGACCTTCCACTCCAACGCCGTGACTGCTGAAATGAACTACGATGCCGGGGTGAAACTTTCGAAGCAAATGCTGGCGGAAATCCAGAAGTTTGTAAATGAAGATCGCAGCTGTAGAACCGCCTCTCTAGATGATGCGCTGAGTAAAATACATACAAACTTTAAACACCACGACTACGAAGCCGCCAGGAAGTGGCGCTTTAAAGACATGTTTGTGGTCGAACCCGACATGGTTATCAAGGTAAAAATGTAACGTTATATTTTATTAGGGGGTGCATAATATTGAATTATACATTTTTAATTAGAGGTTTTTTTTAATTTTTTTTTTTATCCAGTATCCATAAAAGAATATCGGATAATGGATAAAATCGGTTGATCGGTTATTGGCAAATACGATCCAACCTAGCTATTGATATTTATAACATGAAATTCTTTCTTTGCATATCCCAGCAATGTTAGGAACATGAGGTCAGAGTGCAGGGTCAGCTAGGAAACAGCACCCCTGGAGCAAAGAGGGTAAAGGGCCTTGCTCAAGGGCCCACATCGCGGCAGCGTGCCGATACCAGGGCTCAAATCTCCTCCTTTTTTTTTTTTTTTTGTTTGTTTAGCCTCTGTAATCAGACTAGGTCCTCTTCCCCAGGGATTCCACTGAGATCTGTCACACCAACTTAAAATTCATTTCTAATCTTATAGGGTGCAGGGAGACTGGTTACCTTCTGCAGTTGCACAGCCTAGTGGAGAAGTTGTTTTTGGTTCTGCTTCCCTCTCCGTTTTCTACATCCTCCCCTTGGGGGAACTCCTTTTTTGCATTCAGGAACAGTTGCAGCTCTGTCATGGGAAACCCATTTTCCTGGTAGCGCTGACCCAGAGAGGGATGGAAACGCATTAACCTGCAGCATGTCTCGAGTTCACCTTTCAAAAATGCGCTCGTTTACATTTACACCACCAACATTTATGCAGAACAATCTCATTTATACAGTACAGCTAATGGGTTAAGGGCCTTGCTCGAGGCAGTGGCAGCACTGAGATTTGAGAAGTACAGTGTGCAGTTGCATTAACTGTGGTGAATTTACGTGCAAAAATCACCGTGATTTGCTGCAAGGACTGCTGGCAACACTACACGCACACACGCACGCATGTTTAATAGTTAATTTTATAGTTTGAAGGTTGTTGCTTAAAATTTTTTTTTGTTTTTGTTTTTTTTTTTTGTTGCTGCAATAAATTATGTTCAGAAATCTGATGTGTTTAGTAGATTTTTTCTTAAAGGAAAAAAAAAAAATGCATCAGTGAAGGATACATGAAGGTCAGTGAACAAAGGTTTACCCTCTCTCTCACAGGCAAACACACACGTACTAGAAAACTCCATAGGAAAGCCAGAAACAACAGGAATGTGTTGAAAATATTTAATGTCAATTTAACAGATTTTTTCAAAATGAATAAATATAAGTGAACTGTACAATTACAAAATACCACCAAATAAATATCTCTAGCTCCATTAGTACAGTATTATGCCAATCAGTGTAGTTTAGGGGGTTATAAGGCCACAATATTACCTACATAGAATTTAAAAGTTGCGTTAAACCAAATTGCCAAAAAAGACAAACAGAAAATCAATCATGAAACAAAGGGCATGTTAAAGATATTTATCTAATCACTGAATAGGTTCCAAGCTCACTGGGATCTGTCACAGGTGAAGATAAACTTGCCCAATTTCATAGGCCATGCCCCTTTTTGGAAGGATCTCTGCAGGGGAGGCTGCCTTGTTAACCTCTAGGTGGAGCTCTTTGTGGCAGCTACAATTGCAGCTTCTGGAAGGTTCTTTGCGATGGGGGCCACTACATCACCCTCTAGGTGGAGCTCTTTGTGGTGGCTGCCATGGCAGCTTCTGGAACGTTCTCTGCAGTGGAGGCAACCACTAGGTGGAGCTCTTTGTGGTGGCGGATATGGCAGATTCTGGAAGGTTCTCTGCAATGGAGGCCACCACATCAACCTCTAGGTGTAGCTCTTTGTGGTGGCAGCTTCTGTCGGGAACTCTGCTGTTTAAATTTTTTTTTTGTGGCATAAAACTATACTTTTTTTTTTGCTTTAATATTTTCAATATTTTAGGGATGTCTCCTAATTAATTGATACTTATTTAATGCCATTTAATAATGAACATTGCAGCTACCACACTTTTTTCCATCTTTCTTTTTTAGAATAATTTCTATTGTATTCGATTTACAATAAAGCTCAGGACATTGATTGTATCTGTCAGCCAATGCTTATTTTCTTTTTGTTTCCTGCTCTGTTCCACCTTCATGTTGCGATGGTTTAGTTGCCAGGTACATTTAATACTTGCATATCAAAATGTAATAACCCTGGTTGGCAGAGACCCCTGCAGATCTGGCAACCCAGATCTACGTAGTCAAGAAGAGGTGCAAGCGATGGCACAGCACGTCTCGAACCTGTGTCTTTAGCATACAGTATAGTACACAGTTTAGTACCTGTTTAACTTTTACAATACAAGTTCTGACTTGTGATTACCGGTATATTGACATGTATCTGTGATGAACCATGAAGGTATCAAACAAGTTGTAATTTTGGGGATACTTATTAAGTATTATGTTCTTTGTTAATATGGATGCTCATGCTGAAGATGATAAAAGTGAGAAATGTTTGGAGGTAAAGACTTCATGTTACTTAAACAAATCATCTACAGAAGATACTTTCATTTAGTTAGAAAAACATGTTCCCTAGGACTCTTGCTGCAATGGTGTACCAGATATGAAGGATTGCACCAACAAAGTGAACATGTTGCAGCAGGAGGTGAGTGTGTGTGTGTGTGTATATGTATGTATGTGTGTGTGTGTGTGTGTGTGTGTATATATATATATATATATATATATATATATATATATATATATATATATATATATATATATATATAGTGGTGGACAGTAAAGAAGTGAATGTTATTCGTTAATGAACTTATTGGTTTTTCCTGTGTCTGTACTTTACTCAAGTATTTTCGTTTGGCGACACTTATTTTAATTTCACTACCTTTTAAAGTCAGACTTCTTACTTTACCTTAGCTGCTGTTCAGTAGGGTGCGTGATGCTAAATCGTCTTTTATACTCTTGATGGAGGACGGTGCACTGTAATGTCATAGGTAACTTGTTATGCTTGGTAAACTGTATGTCTGCCTCTACTGAATGGGAATCCTTTCTTTCACTTTGTCGGTGCATTCTTTCATATCTGGTACACCATTGCAGCAAGAGTCCTAGGGAACACGTTTTTACAAGAGATTCTAACTAAATGAAAGTATCTTCTGTAGACGATTTGTTTTATTAACATAAAGTCTTTACCTCCAAACATTTTCTCTCGCTTTCATCTTCAGCGTGAGCATCCATATTAACAAAGAACATAATACTTAATAAGTATCCCCAAAATTACAACTTATTTGATACCTTCATGGTTCATCACAGATACATGTCAATATACCGGTAGTCACAAGTCAGAACTTGTATTGTAAAAGTTAAACAGGTACTAAACTGTGTAGTAAACACACAGGTCGAGACGTGCTGTCATCGCTTGCAGCTCCTCTTGACTATGTAGATCTGGGTTGCTAAAACCGCAGGTTCTCTGCCAGCCAGGGTTATTATAACTCAACATGAAGGTGGAACAGAGCGGAAAACAAAAAGAAAATAAGTATTGGCTGACAGATACAATCAATGTCCTGAGCTTTATTGTAAATGGAAAGGCAGGTGAAGGTGTTCAAAAAGTTATTGAAATTATTCTGAAAAAGAAAGATGGACTAGAGTGTGGTAGCTGCAGCTTTTATAATTAAATGGCATTAAATAAGTATAAATGAATGAGTTTAAATGAATTAAGAGACATCCCTAAAATATTTTCAAATATTTTGACTTAGAAAATAAAGCAAAAAAAAAAAAAAAAGAATGTAAACAGCAGCTTCTTTATGAATAATAAAATAAATTAACATGGGTTTTTGGAGTTAAAATATTAAGTTGTTAAATTTATAAAGAGGGCAGTGTAATAGAGTTATAAAATGTTACGTTTTCCCAATTTTTCAGCTCTGTAGTAGTGAAGCTTTACAATTGCAAAGTTGATATTTTACTTTTAACTAAAATAAATTTCAGCTGAACGTGTCAAAATACTTTTTTATTCATAGAGAAACTTTCTCCAAACATTTCCACCTCCATGTGCTCTCAGAGGTGCACCATTATATTGTTCCCCCTGGAGACACATCTAACAGGTTCCAATTTAGAGCTCAGCCGCCGCACTACACTGCCCTCTATAGGAACTTTTAAAAACTTTTTTTGTGCATTGACCCTTTAGCCATAAAAATAATTTGTGAATAATAAACTAAATAAACATCAATATGTGGAGTTAAAATATTAATAATAAAATAAAAACAGTACTTCGAGGTGGGGTTTTACGGGTAATAGTGTATATCTATCTGGTCTAGAGCAGTGGTCCCTAACCTTTTTTATGCGACGGACCGGATTAATGTCGGACAATATTTTCAGGGACCCGCCTTTAAGGTGTGGTGAATAAATACAACAAAATAAAATTATACGACCGGCATTAAAACTGGTATTTTCTAAACATAATAATAGATGTGAATTCTTTTGTTTAGCGGCCGGAGCAGGCCCTTTAAGAAGGTAGCGGATGAAGGTAAGACATGTGACCTTCATCCATCATGACATGCATCAAGAGTGAGTTATAGACAGATGTGGTGGAGAAAATCCGGTAATTATCCCAAATAAAACATTGTTCAGAATCAGATAATAAATAAAACAGAAATAATGTAACTGTAACAGACTTTATTATAATTTATGTATTATTTCTTGCGGCCTGGTACCAATTGACCCAGGGAGTTGGGGACCACTGGTCTATAGGGTTTCTGGTGGGTTAATAATTACAATAGTCTGTGCTATAAATATAAAACGTTAGCATCATAGATAGTGGGTAATGTTTGTCGACATATTCCTGAATGTAAACAACAATAATTTTATGCAACACCTTAATATTATGTAGGTAATATTGTGGCCTTATAACCCCATAAACTGCACTGATTGGCGTAATACTGTACTAATGGAGCTAGAGACATTACATTTATTTGGTGGTAAATATATATTTTGTAATTTTACAGTTCACTTGTTGGCTTTTATTAAACAGTGAAAAAAATGGTCTCAATTTCATAAACATTAATTAAAAAAAAATGCTGATTATAAAGAAATTTAAAATAGCACATTTTTGAAGAGTAAATTAAATTAAGAAAAAATAAATATATACACTATGAACAGATTAAAAACAATAAAAATTTCAGGGTGTAAAGATGTAAAGATGAGCCCGGTTCCTTGCGTGTATTTATATGTTGCTCTGACTCCTGTATTGGAGGAGCAGAAGGTTGCTGTACAATGCTGGTGGACGTCTTCAGAGAGGTCCAAGAACAGCATGGTGTACAGCTGCTTGGCCAGCGCTGTATATAAAGACCTGGGCAAAGGATAAAAAAGATTTTTGGACCGTTAGAAATGATACGAGACACGATCATCGAGAGTTGGCAATGGGGGTGTACGATGTATATTGTCTACGAAAATATCGTAATTGTTTAGGTGCATTTAGAATGATCACAAAATTCAAGATATGGGGGTGGAAAATGTGTACATGTCACACGAAATGTGCTCCAAAGATCAGCATGATTACAAGAAGTCAATATTAAAAGACTTATGTTTTAGACACCGCATTGTCCGTTTTTGCTTGATTTCGCCTCCACAAACAAATCCAGACCTGGAATTCACAAATCAAATTCCATACTGTTCCAAAATCCGTAGGAACCCTTTTTTAGCATTATCGATAAAATCCCCCCCAAAAATATCGAGATATAATTTTTGGTCAATATCGCACACCCCTAGTTGGGATTTGCTCAGTCCTGATCTCAGTACAACTGAAAATAAAAGGTCTTACAGCCATTTTCCACCGAAAAACCGAAACCATTCAAAATGACACCACGATGGCGAGCGCGAATACAAGAAGCACAGGAAAATAAAGTGTAACAGACAGGGGTTTCAGTGAGGCCTTTACAAACGTGCTAATGCCTTCTCCCAAGTGCTTCAGAGGGTCCGTAATTAAAGGTGGTCGTGGTCATAATGGCTCATTAGGTGTGAGATATAAAAAGTAAGGATTGTTTATATCAAATTCGCACTCGCATGTGAAAGCTGACAGGTGTTATTGCTGTCATGATGGTTCTTTCTCCGAGAGCTGCATGGCACGGGCTTTATTGACTGCAATAAAGCTGATGCGCTCTCTTCTCATTCGTGGCTGGAAGATGTCTTCATTTGGTTTGTTTATTTATTATTTGGAGTTTTGAATCTTATTGGTAACTGATTAGTGAATAGCTAAAACTAATTTGAGAGGAAGCAAATCTTTTTTTTCCCATGTGGTCTAAAAAGCTATGATACGTTTTGGTTTAACCGGGTGATCCAGGTTCGAGTCCCGGAGTGGGAAGGGTGCACGTGTGTGTGAGAGTGTGAAAGGAATTCTCAGGGTGACTGTTATTTAGGTGTGCGAGGAGCATGATTGGATGCAACTACTGCACAGTTAAATAGATCCGACCTGGCGAGTGGAAAGATCCAGAAAATGATGATGAAATGAAAAGATGATGAAGTGATTTTTGTCTCTAGATACCGCCGTTTTGATTAGCGAAAAAGGTCTGCATGGTAGAGACGGAGGGGCCCCAATAGGATGTTATTTTATTGATGTTTATTGTTGTATGTCATTGTGTGAGGAGCAGGAGTGGAGGAGAGGAGTAGGAGAAGATAATACAGTGGAATACAAGGAATGGTTTTTAGTTCTAATATATTTATTTTATAAGCCCCTGTCACAATATTATTACATTATCATAAAAGTACATGCTTAAGCACGATGTGTGTAAGTGAACACACAGCCAGCACTGAAAAAAAGAAAAAAAAAAAAGAAACACACACTGCGTATGCCTGTATGCAGTTCTTACAGCCGTGTACATTTTGTATATAGGAATACATTTTCGTTAATAATATACTAATAATGTTATATTATATAATAGGCCATTGATACCATGTGCATGCAAGTATATTATTATAGACATTATATAGATTGTTTAAAAGCATAAGTTTGAGTTACTTAGCTTTTTTCCCCTTCTAAGCTGCGTCTGCAGTAACTTTTTGCACGCTGACTTCAGTATTTGTGAGCCGTTTGTGGTAGTTTCTTTGTTCTACCTCCATTTCTTCATAGGAGGAAAAGAGAAAAAAGAGCATATGTATGCAGGTTAGAGAGAGAGAGAGAGAAAAAGCTGCATGCTAAACGTAAATACTCTGGTGGCAGAGAGTGTGAGAAATTCCAATATTTAATATTTAATAGATTGGACATGTTGCATGCCATAGTCCCATGTGAAAATTGGTCTGAGAAAATTTGAGATCGGAGACGACCCGAGCAGCGTAGTAGAAGCCTCTTAACCGTACCATGAGTTATTGGTCTGTTTGACTTTATTAAAGACATATATGATAAAGAACCAATAAGTAGTCAATTAAAAAAAAAACAGCAATTGTGACAAACCAAGAGAGATTTAGTGGGTAAGAGGACCCAGAGTATTACATTTAAGAGCATAAAATAAACACATTGGGAGGGATAGGCATAAATAATAATAGTAAGAAGAAGAAATTGTATAACAGTGGAAAAAAGTCCAGTGGACGGGGTCGGAGAACAATAGAAAATTGGTGCACAGAGGAAGAGTGAGCAGAGCAATGCAAGCATGCATCACGAGTAAAAACATGAGCCAGCTCTTGCCACTGTAATGTTAAAATAAAAGTTTCAGAAGAAGATATATATACAGTGGTACCTTGACCTACGAGTGTTTTCCGAGGTACGAGCGGTCACTCGGTCGATTTTTTGCTTTGTTACGTGAGCAAAAATTGAGGTACGCGCTCGAGACGCCGCTGCTAGAAAGCGAAGATTGTGACGAAAATTAAGATAAGCAAAGAATTTAAGTTTAGGGATACGTAGTGTTCAAGAGTGATAGTAAAAAACGAGTTTTCCCTCCGCCTCCACTTATCGCCTCTACCACCCCGTTTTTGTTAGCTCAAGTCGTCTCATCTCCAAGGTAAATACACTGAATAAAACATTATTATATCTTTACATAGTCTTTCTATTATGTTTTTTATAAAGGATTTGTTATTTACAAATGTATTTTCCTTATTTAATACCATGAAACAATAAAACGGGGTGGCATTTTGAGGGTTGGAACGGATTAATGCCATTTTAAGTATTTTCAATGAGGAAAATTTATTTAATGTGCAGAGCAAATTGAGATACGAGCTCGACCACAGAACGAATTAAACTCGTAGGTCAAGGTACCACTGTATATACATTTACATTTACGGCATTTAGCAGACGGCCTTATCCAGAGCGACGTAAAAAAGTGTTTTGAGTCTCTAGCAATGAATAAATCTACACTGGTACGCCTATATATATATATATATATATATATGTGTGTGTATATATATAACAAATCAAAAATAGATATATACAAGGAAATGTTGGACAAAAGTAGATTTGCAAAGGCAGGAGAAAGTTAACAAGTATCTGTGTGCAGTGGAAAGAGAGAAGGAAATAGAAGAATGTAATACAAAAATAGAAGATTAGCAAAACAGGGAACAGCTTCATCATTAATGGTACATACGGAGCGGACGAATTAAATGTATCCCATGTTAGTTGACCCAGACAGTTCAACTGAAGCCATTATAAATCTAGAAAATTCTCCTAAGAGGCTTTACAGGGGTATCAATAAGACGTCACGTTGATGTCAGCAATCTTGAGGACAACAAGCCACAGCAGAGAGAAAAGAAAAAAAAAGTTAATCACAAGAAAGCCAACAACAAAGCGACATAAATGTGACCCATCCCATCGAAGTTCGAAGCAGAGGCAGTACCTAGTGATGGAAGTGAGCAATGGGAGGAGCGAGAAAGAAAGGAAACAGAGAAATACATGAAGGACTTCAAAAAACAGCACATCCACAGCATCCCCCCAAAAAAACTGAGAGGAAGTTGAAGTACAAGAAGGAAGGAAGAAGGCATAGGTCGAGCAAAGACACAGTGAGACATACAGTGGAGCTAAAAAGACTAAAGTGAACATGATGAAGAAAATTATGAAGATTATTAAAGATGGATGAAAAGAAATCAAGTGAGAATCATGTCCACTGAAAGCAAGAACAAAAAGAAAGAAAAATGAGATAGAGATATGCTGGACAGAGGACATGAGTTCCTTTAAAAAGTGAACAAACAAGTGTACCAGTGGACAAGACAAACTACAATTAAAGGAAGAAAAGTAAAAGGATACACTTTTCGAAAAAAAAGGGGGAAATTGGGAGAAAATCTCTTTTATTCATTTATGGGAAGAATAAACATGAAGAATCAACGAAAGCAAAATCAAAGAATGATGACGAATATGAAAAAAAGGGTGGAAAGAAAGAGAGAAGTCTACCACAATAGGACATAAAGACCCAAACCCAAAACAACGATCCATACTTTCAGTCCCTACCCCAGTGACCTGATGTGTTCCCAGGAATGGCAGCTGGGGTGAAAATATAGATGAAACAGACGAATTAAGCCTCTTCTGAGACAATGTTCTGCGATCAACTATCAACAATCCTATTCATGGACATAACAGGTCTGTGAGGCCAACTCCCATGCACATGTGGAGGAACTCAGAAATGGATCACTATCTTGGAACTGGTTGACCGAGCACAAATCAGAAGATTGACTGTGCGGAATAAATATGACAACAGTCCCAGGCCATGGAAAAAGAGAATACCATGCCCAATCAAGGTGGATCCAGTAAGATGGTAAAGGAATACCCCAGTTCAGTGACTTGATGTGTTCCCAGGAATGGCAGCTGGGGTGAAAATATTAATGAAACAGACAAATTAAGCCTCTTTTAAAACAATGTTCTGCGATTTACTATCAACAATCCCATTCATGGACATAACAGGCCTGTGAGGCCAACTCCCATGCACATGTGGAGGAACTCAGAAATGGATCACTATCCTGGAACTGGTTGACCCAGCACGAATCAGAAGATTGGCTGTGCGGACTAAAAATGACAACAGTCCCAGGCCATGGAAAAAGAGAATACCATGCCCAATCAAGGTGGGGTCCAGACGCCACGTCGATGTCAGCAATCTTGAGGACAACAAACCCCAGCAAATAGAAAAATGTTGAGAGAAAAGAAAAAAAAAGTTAATCGCAAGAAAGAGAACGACAAAGCGACATAAATGTGACCCATCCCATCGAAGTTCGAAGCAGAGGCAGTACCTAGTGATGGAAGTGAGCAATGGGAGGAGCGAGAAAGAAAGGAAACAGAGAAATACATGAAGGACTTCAAAAACAGCACATCCACAGCATCGCTTGAATAAAGGTAGATAACCATCAAAAACTGAGAGATGTGCAAGAAGGAAGGAAGAAGGCATAGGCCGAGCAAAGACACAGACATACAGTGGAGCTAAAAAGACCAAAGTGAACATGATGAAGAAAATTATGAAGATTATTAAAGATGGATGAAAAGAAATGATGTGAGAATCATGTCTACTGAAAGCAAGAACAAAAAGAAAGAAAAATGAGATAGAGATATGCTGGACAGAGGACATGAATTTCTTTAAAAAGTGAACAAACAAGTGTACCAGTGGACAAGACAAACTACAATTAAAGGAAGAAAAGTAAAAGGATGCACTTTTCGAAAAAAAAAGGGGGAAATTGGGAGAAAATCTCTTTTATTCATTTATGGGAAGAATAAACATGAAGAAACAACGAAAGCAAAATCAAAGAATGATGACGAATATGAAAAAAAGGGTGGAAAGAAAGAGAGAAGTCTACCACAATAGGACATAAAGACCCAAATCCAAAACAACGATCCATACTTTCAGTCCCTACCCCAGTGACCTGATGTGTTCCCAGGAATAGTAGCTGGGGTGAAAATATAGATGAAACAGACGAATTTAACCTTTTCTGAGACAATGTTCTGCGATCAACTATCAACAATCCTATTCATGGACATAACAGGCCTGTGAGGCCAACTCCCATGCACATGTGGAGGAACTCCGAAATGGATCACTATCCTGGAACTGGTTGACCCAGCACGAATCAGAAGATTGGCTGTGCGGACTAAAAATGACAACAGTCCCAGGTCATGGAAAAAGAGAATACCATGCCCAATCAAGGTGGATCCAGGAAGATGGTGAAGGAATACCCCAGTTCATTCTAAATCTGCAAGATGCCTGGAGGAGAGGAGATGGAAGCTCCAGGGAATGAAAACAGCTGATAGCTGCATCTTTTTCTGATGGACCCAAAAGTCACAATCTCCAGCATTCCCCTGTAAAGCAATGAAAACAGTAAGCTTCTCTCAGGAAGAAAAACACAATCTTGGCTCAAAGGTTCACAGTGGGCCTACAAGATCATGAGTCACACTTCCAGAACTGTTAGAACATCAATGTGTAATGCTTGAATAAGAAGATGGACAGAACATACTAGACTGGCTGGATGGATACTGGCTGGAAATTAAGGAGAAAAGTGTGTCAGGATTGTGGGAAAACATTTAATAGGAAACTCTGGTTAGAGCACATGTGCCCAGACTGTCGAGAAACAAGTGATCCCTGCCATTTCGCTATAAAATATGATGATGGAGGAAGAAATGAAGAGTATGAAACGCTCTTGGAAGAACATCTAAATGGACATTGAAAATATAGCAAAACATTGGACATAATATTGCAACAACAAGAAAATACTGTAGAGCTGCCTGACAAATACAAGAACTGTATCAACGGGAAAAAGGCTGTTCCATATGTTACCTTAATGATCAAGCGTAATTTTAAATCATAAGATTTAGGGCTAATGGTCAGAGAAGTAGATCAGGGAAGGAAATGAAGGCCCTCAAATAAGCCGTACATTCACTTGTCACTCAATAGGAAGCTTTTAGGATATTTCAGAAAGCAATTGAATATAATGATTAGTAAGCACACATACAGGTTATAGTATAGTTAGTTAGAAGGATCAGTTGATCAAGAACCAAAGAGAAGTTTAAAAGAAGTAACAGAACAAATAAAGATAAATCACCCAACAGCTAGTAGACTAGTGAAAGCAGCAGGATTAGTAGAAGTTCTATATAAATATAAATTCTCCCTGTAAATAGCTATGGAAGGAAAATCCCGTAGCTACGCTTCTTTTCTAATATAAAAATACCAAGTTTCCTAAAAACCTAAAAAAAAAAAAAAAAATGAAAAGGTATAGAATAATAAGAATATCAGCAATAACAGCCGGAAACAATCAGTAATAATTTCTGTTTGCATTTACATTTTCATTTACATATCATGGACAATACACCTACTCTAGATTCTAAATTATTACAAAGATATTGTAAAAGCCTATCATTATTCAAGCAAGTACTGGAGTGGGACTTTTTACAAATTTTAAGAATTGCTAATGTATATTGACAATTAACTAATTTATTTTGTGTTAGAAACAATAAAACAGAATGAGCATAATGTGGGTAAAAAGAAGCTACAATGCTGTAAACTAAAAGTAGAATACCTAGGAAGAGGCACAAAGCCATAAAATATCGTTAGCCTTTGTGGATACTATTCAGAAAGCATCAAAACCATACGCTTTAAAACAAATGCTGTCATTCCTTGGCATAGCAGGTCAGTAGACCATGGATATGTGACTTTGCATAAAAAGCACATGATAAAACCACAATTCAAGAGTTACACTGACTAATTTTATATAGTAATTACAGAGTATAGTATAGATAAATAAGATTATCCACTGAACACCAAACGCTGAACGCAATTTCCAAGCTGGATGCACTGCTTCGCCAAAACCCACAATTGGTGGTGGCACTGAACTTTTCGTACACTTTCTTACCTTTTATTACCTATGTTAGAACTTTTCTTTGTAAACTATATGTTTTTGGTTTGTTTTATGTTTTGTGATACTGTTAACTCTCCATTGTTTTAATATCTATGGAAAATCTTAAGGTGACCTGGTGTTCACGATCACTGTCGCGCACAAAGCGGGCAGAGTGGGAATTTTCCTCAGAATTGGTCAAAGAGGTTTTTCGCCCACTCCTGGTACACCTATTTTTTGAGAATGAGACATGCTTTGCAGTCAAAGTGAGATCAAACGAAATATGATGGGAGGGGGGAGTATGTTGAGATTCTAGGAAGCAGTTTGATTTGATAAAAGGAATTGGGAAAAAGAAAAAGGCAGGTTATATTTTATGCAACTTTCAAGTTGCAAAGGGGGGAGTATGTTGAGAAATGTAGCTAGTTCAGTTTATAATATAAAATAATAATAACAGCAATAATAGTAGAAAAAAGTCAGGTTTAATAGGGTTGGTAAATGCAGGTGCATCATGCAATGTGCAAAATTTACTCAGAAGTCATGTATGGAGCTGCCTATGTGGTTAAACACCTCGGCTATGCGGAGAAAACAGAGACCACATGACATCTTGACTCATCTCGCATAATAGGGTGCATAAAGTTCACCCATGTAATTTAGCTTAGGTCAGCTTCAGCTATCAGTAGTAAAATCTAGTAATATATAATATTTAGCAATATGCTTTAGATAACAGAACATCGCTTATATTAGTTTAATTTTGTGGAGTTCAAATATTAATAATAAAATAAAAACAGTACTTTGAGGTGGGGTTTCATGGGGTAAAAGTGTATATCTATCTGCTCTAGAGGGTTTCTGGTGGGTTAATAATTACAATAGTCTGTGCTATAACTATAAAATGTTAGCATCATAGATAGTGTGTGATGTTTGTCGACATATTCCTGAATGTAAACAAAAATAATTTTATGCAACACCTTAATATTATGTAGGTAATATTGTGGCCTTATAACCCCATAAACTGCACTGATTGGCGTAATACTGTACTAATGGAGCTAGAGACATTACATTTATTTGGTGGTAAATATATATTTTGTAATTGTACAGTTCACCTGTTGGCTTTCATTAAACAGTGAAATAAATGGTCTCATAATTTCATACACATTTATTTATTTATAAAAAAAAAAATCAGATTATAAAGAAATTTAAAATAGCACATTTTTGAAGAGTAAATTAAATTAAGAAAAAATAAATATATACACTATGAACAGATTAAAAACAATAAAAATTTCAGGGTGTAAAGATGTAAAGATGAGCCCGGTTCCTTGCGTGTATTTATATGTTGCTCTGACTCCTGTATTGGAGGAGCAGAAGGTTGCTGTACAATGCTGGTGGACGTCTTCGGAGAGGTCCAAGAACAGCATGGTGTACAGCTGCTTGGCCAGCGCTGTATATAAAGACCTGGGCAAAGGATAAAAAAGATTTTTGGACCGTTAGAAATGATACGAGACAACCCAGCCATTAGGGAGGCACAAGCCAGTGCATTCTTAGTGCCGGTCCCAAGCCCGGGTAAATGGGGAGGGTTGCGTTAGGAAGGGCATCCAGCGTAAAACATGTGCCAAATCAAATATGCGGATCACAAATGAGAATTTCATACCGGATCGGTCGAGGCCCGGGTTAACAACGACCGCCACAGGTATCGTTAGCCGACAGGGTACCGGTGGAAATTGGGCTACTGTTGGCCGAAGGAGGAAAAGGAGAGGAGGAAGACGTCTACAGAGACGGCAGGGAAAGGAGCAGTGTAGGAGAGTGGAGGTTAGGGTTGGTACTTTAAATGTTGGTACTATGACGGGTAAAGGGAGAGAAGTTGCTGATATGATGGAGAGGAGAAAGGTAGATATGCTGTGTGTTCAGGAGACCAAGTGGAAAGGGAGTAAGGCCAGGAACATTGGAGGTGGATTTAAACTGTTTTATCATGGTGTGGATGGAAAGAGAAATGGTGTAGGGGTGATTCTGAAGGAAGAGTACAGTAAGAGTGTAGTGGAGGTGAAGAGAGTTTCTGATAGGGTGATGATCGTGAAGGTGGAAGTTGAAGGGATGATGATAAATGTCATCAGTGCCTATGATCCACAAGTTGGCTGTGAGATGGAGGAGAAAGAAAGATTCTGGAGTGAATTAGATGAAGTGGTAGATGGTGTACCTAGGAAAGAACGGTTGGTGATTGGGGCGGACTTTAATGGGCATGTAGGTGAAGGGAACAGAGGTGACGAGGAGGTGATGGGTAGGTATGGTTTTAAGGAGAGGAATGTGGAAGGGCAGATGGTGGTAGATTTTGCTAAAAGGATGGAAATGGCAGTGGTGAACACTTATTTTAAGAAGAAGGAGGATCATAGGGTGACGTATAAGAGTGGAGGAAGGTGCACACAGGTGGACTATGTGCTATGCAGGAGATGCAACCTGAAGGAGATTGGCGACTGTAAGGTGTTGGCAGGGGACAGTGTAGCTAGACAGCATAGGATGGTGGTCTGTAGGATGGTTTTGGAGGCGAAGAAGAAGAGGAGGAGAGTGAGGACTGAAAGAAGAATAAGATGGTGGAAACTGAAGGAGGAAGGGTGTAGTGTGAGGTTCAGGGAAGAGGTCAGAGAGAGGCTCAGTGGTGTTACGGAGGTGTTGGATGATTGGGCAACTACTGCAGGGGTGATGAGGGAGGCAGCTAGAAAAGTACTTGGTGTGACATCTGGAAATAGAAAGGAAGACAAGGAGACATGGTGGTGGAATGAGGAAGTGCAGGAGAGCATAAGGAGAAAGAGGTTGGCAAAACAGAAGTGGGATAGACAGAGTGATGAGAAAAGTAGGCAGGAGTACAAGGAGATGCGGCAGCAGGTTAAGAGGGATGTGGCGAAAGCCAAGGAAAAGGCATATGAGGAGCTGTATGAGAGGTTGGACACTAAGGAAGGAGAAAAGGATTTTTACCGATTGGCCAGGCAGAGGGACCGAGCTGGAAAGGATGTACTGCAAGTTAGAGCAGTAAAGGATGGAGAGGGAAATGTGTTGACTAGTGAGGAGAGTGTGTTGAGACGGTGGAGGGAGTATTTTGAGCAGCTGATGAATGAGGAAAATCAGAGAGAGAGAAGGTTGGATGATGTGGAGTTGGTGAAGCAGGATGTAGATAGGATTAGTAAGGAGGAAGTAAGAGCAGCGATTAAGAGGATGAAGAGTGGAAAGTCGGTTGGACCAGATGACATACCGGTAGAAGCGTGGAGATGTTTAGGAGAGATGGCAGTGGAGTTTTTGACCAGATTGTTTAACAGGATTTTGGAAGGTGAGAAGATGCCTGAGGAATGGAGAAGAAGTGTGCTGGTACCGATCTTTAAGCATAAAGGAGATGTGCAGACCTGCAGTAACTACAGGGGTATTAAGTTGATCAGTCACACCATGAAGTTATGGGAAAGAGTAGTGGAAGCCAGGCTGAGAGAAGAGGTGACCATCTGTGAGCAACAGTATGGTTTCATGCCGAGGAAGAGCACCACAGATGCCTTATTTGCTTTGAGAATGTTGATGGAGAAGTATAGAGAAGGACAGAAGGAATTGCATTGTGTATTTGTGGATTTAGAGAAGGCGTACGACAGGGTGCCAAGAGAGGAGTTGTGCTTTTGTATGAGGAAGTCAGGTGTGTCAGAGAAGTATGTGAGGGTGGTGCAGGACATGTATGAGGACCGTGTGACGGCAGTGAAGTGTGCAGTAGGTACGACAGACTGGTTTTAGAGTGAAGGTTGGACTGCATCAAGGATTGGCCCTGAGCCCTTTCCTGTTTGCAGTGGTGATGGACAGGTTGACGGACAAGGTCAGACAGGAGTCTCCCTGGACTATGATGTTTGCAGATGATATTGTGATTTGTTGTGAGAGTAGGGAGCAGGTTGAGAAGAGCCTGGAGAGGTGGAGATATGCGCTGGAGAGAAGGGGAATGAAACTCAGTAGGAGTAAGACAGAATACATGTGTGTGAATGAGTGGGAGGGCAGTGGAGTGGTGCGGTTGCAGGGAGAAGAGCTTCAGAAGGTGGAGGAATTCAGGTACCTGGGGTCAACAGTGCAAAGTAATGGAAAGTGTGTTAGAGAAGTGAAGAAAAGAGTGCAGGCAGGGTGGAGTGGGTGGAGAAGAGTGACAGGAGTGATTTGTGATAGTAGGGTATCTGCAAAATTGAAAGGAAAAGTTTATAGGACTGTGGTGAGACCTGCGATGTTGTATGGTTTAGAGACAGTGGCATTGAGTAAAAGACAGGAGGTGGAGCTGGAGGTAGCAGAGCTGAAGATGTTGAGGTTTTCGTTGGGAGTGACGAGGATGGATAAGATTAGAAATGAGTTTATTAGAGGGACAGCGCATGTAGGATGTTTTGGTGACAAGGTGAGGGAGGCGAGATTGAGATGGTTTGGACATGTGCAGAGGAGGGACATGAATTATATTGGTAGAAGAATGCTGAGGATGGAGCCACCAGGTAGGAGGAAAAGAGGAAGGCCAAGAAGGAGGTTCATGGATGTGGTGAGGGAAGACATGCAGGTAGTTGGTGTAAAAGAGGCAGATGTAGAGGACAGGGTGGTATGGAGACGGATGATCCGCTGTGGCGACCCCTAATGGGAGCAGCCGAAAGAAGAAGAAGAAGAAGAAGAAATGATACGAGACACGATCATCGAGAGTTGGCAATGGGGGTGTACGATGTATATTGTCTACGAAAATATCGTAATTGTTTAGGTGCATTTAGAATGATCACAAAATTCAAGATATGGGGTGGAAAATGTGTACATGTCACACGAAATGTGCTCCAAAGATCAGCATGATTACAAAGATGACGTTGGTTTTATTTAACAATTTAAAAATCAGGAAGTCAATTCTAAAAGACTTATGTTTTAGACACCGCATTGCCCGTTTTTGCTTGATTTCGCCTCCTCAAACAAATCCAGACCTGGAATTCACTAATCAAATTCCATACTTTTCCAAAATGCGTAGGAACCCTTTTTATCATTATCGATAAAATCCCCCCAAAAATATTGAGATGTCATTTGCGTATTTGCCAATAACCGATCAACCAATTTTATCCAGTATCTTTTTTTTTTTTTATGGATACTGGATAAAAACAATACGAAAAAAAAAAACCCCTCTATTTAAAAATGTTCTGAACTTAAATAAATATGAACATATTAACTATATTAATAAATATTAAAGAAAATCAAAGGCATGCATTCAAACTGAAACAAAAATGAACACTCCAAATAAATAAAAAACAGGAAAAAAACAACCAAAAAAAATATTCAACTAACAGCATGTGTCATCAGTGATTCGCCTCTAGAGGTCGCTCTTGTAAATGTATAATGACACCTGCTTCAGCCACCAGGAAAAACTATCGGTATGGATTTTTGCTGATAGCACAAAGTGCGTAGTACATTTTTCTTACACTTCAAATAGGAAACCCAAACTTGTACCAACAGGACGATGCCCATGGGTACAAAGTCAGTACTAACACTCTTGTCTAGTAAATCTAGTAAAACATACAAATTTGTCCTAGAATTGTTTTAGTGTTTAGTAATTAATTAAAACGAGTCATTAGATACAGATATTTTTAATATTATGCACCCCCTAATAAAAAAACTTTAAATTTTTACCTTGATAACCGTGTCTGGTGTTTTCAAAGCGCCACTTCCTGGAGGATTCGTAGTCGTGGTGTTTAAAGTTGATAAGAATTTTACTCAGCGCATCATCTAGAGAGCCGGTTCTCCAGCTGTTATCTTCATTTACAAACTTCTGGATTTTCGCCAGCATTTGCTTTGAAAGTTTCACCTTGGCATCGTAGTGTATTTCAGCAGTCACGGCGTTGGGCTGGAAGGTCACACAAATAGAAAATAAGCAGCACGGGAATGTAAGCAGGAAGGCACACGTGGCTCGTGATCACGTACCAAGGAAAGTTCCAAAATTTCCTTTAAAATATATTAAAAGACTTATGTTTTAGACACCGCATTGCCCGTTTTTGCTTGATTTCGCCTCCTTAAAAAAAATCCAGACATGGAATTCACAAATCAAATTCCATACTTTTCCAAAATGCGTAGGAACCCTTTTTATTATTATCGATAAAATCCCCCCAAAAATATTAAGATATCATTTTTGGTCAATATCGCACACCCCTAGTTGGGATTTGCTCAGTCCTGATCTCAGTACAACTGAAAATAACAGGTTTTACAGTCAAGTTTCTTCACTCCGGTGCATTTATTATTGAGGGTCTCCATCTTTGCAAGGTTGGCCTGCTGTTCAGCAAAGGCAATCTAGAGAAGGTTGAATGTTTCCATCAAACTTTGGATTCAATATTCAACTATTACACCATAATTATGGTATTTAGCCACTATGGAAATATTCAAGATATGGTTTTAAAAGTGCGATACCATACCAAACAATTACAATGCATGTTTTTTTGTGTAGTTTGCAATAAACTGAATTTCCTATCGACCTTTCAACCTTACCATGTAGAGATAATACCAGTTCCACAACAGACTGATGGAGAAGCATATGACAAACAGTCGCTTAAACCGGAGAAACCAGGACACCACTGACCACATCTCAGTGCAAATTATTGCCACGATGATCAAGAAAACGCCCAAGACCTGTAATAAAAATCTAAATTGTGGGAATTATATTTCAAAGGTAAAAAACAGACATTAAAATCCCATACATGCAGCAAACTCGAGGTCCAATCACGAGCCAAGATGTACGTGACCGTGATCTCAATTTAGAAAGACATTTTACTAAACAAGATTGGCCTTTTGGGTGATTCTCAAACGTTCTACTCTTATTATTTATACATAATATACTCGGGGTTAGCTTAGTGGTTATGGTTCAATGTTACTGATTCGAAGGTCGGGGGTTTAAGCCCCGGCATCGCCACGCTACCACGCTTGGGGCCCTTGAGCAAGGCCCTTAACCCTCTCTGCTCCAGGGGTGCTGTTTCCTAGCTGACCCTGCACTCTGACATCATGTTCCTAACATTGCTGGGATATGCAAAGAAAGAATTTCATGTTAGAATCAGAATCAGGCTTATTGGCCCAGTGTGTTGACACACACAAGAAATTTGGTTCCAGCTGTTTGTTACTCTCGAAAGTACAGACATAAATAAAAACCTATACATGACAAAACAGACAATACAGACAATGTGAGACAGTATAGACAGTGTGGGTAATAAATAGGGATACAGACCAGTAATGTACATAAAGTGTGGGAGTGCATGGTAGTGCAAATGACAGTATTGTGTGCCAGGTATGATTAGAGAGTTACTATAAAAATGTTTACAGTATATAGCAGCAATAGTGTGTGCAACATATACAGATAATGTGATGAGTGACAGTTCTGTGCAGTACTCATAGATGTGAAGCAGGGAATATAATGATGGTCAGTTGTTAGTGAGGGTGATTGCTTGGGGAAAGAAACTGTTCCTGTGTCTGGCAGTTTTAGTGAACAAAGTTCTGTAACGCCTGCCAGAAGGGAGGAGCTGAAAGATGTTGTGTCCACGGTGTGAAGGGTCAATAATGATTTTTTTCTGCCCGGTTTCTGGTTCTTGTATGGTAGAAGTCCTGGAGAGTGGGCAGCGGGGCACCAATGATTTTTTTTGCTGTTTTAACGGTTTTCTGCAGTCTGTTTCTGTCCTGTTTTGTTGCTGCTCCAAACCAGATGGTGATTTATGAGCACAGGACAGATTCAATGACTGCAGTGTAGAACTGCTCCTGTGGCAGACTGTACTTCTTTAATTGACGTTGAAAGTACAACCTCTGCTGGGCCTTTTTCAGTATCAAGTTTGTTTGATTCCCATTTCAGGTCTTGGGAAAAGGTAGTGCCCAGAAACTTAAAGTTCTCCACAGATGACACAGGGATGTTGGATATTGTGAGGGGGAGTAGTGTTGAAGGGTGTTTCCTAAAGTCCACCATCATCTCCACAGTCTTGAGTGAGGTTGTTCTGACTGCACCATAGCACCAGCTGCTTCTCCTCCTGCTCATATGCAGACTCGTCACCATCTTGGATTAGTCCAATGGGCGTGGTGTCATCTGCAAATTTCAGGAGTTTGACAGTTGGGTCACTTGATATGCAGTCATTAGTATAAAGGGAGAATAGCTGTGGGGAAAGGACACACCCCTGAGGAGCACCAGTGCTGATCCCAACTAGGGATGTGCGATATTGACCAAAAATGATATCTCGATTTTATTTATTATATTTATTTTATCGATAAATATACCAATAGCTAGGTTGGATCGTATTTGCCAATAACCGATCAACCGATTTTATCCAGTATCCTTTTTTTTATGGATACTGGATAAAAAACAATTAAAAAAAAAATACTAAATTTAAAAATGTTCTAAACTAAAAAAAAAAAACAGTACTAAATCATGAAAATGTGTTAACTGAAATAAATATGAACATATGAAATATATTATTAAATATTTAATCGAAATCAAAGGCATACATTCAAAATGAAACAAAAATTAACAGTCCAAATAAATAAAAAACAGGAAAAAAACTAACAAAAAAAATATTTAACTAACAGCATGTGGCATCAGTGATTCGCCTCTAGAGGTCATTCTTGTAAATGTATAATGACACCTGCTTCAGCAACCAGGAAAAACTATCGGTATGGATTTTTGCCAATAGCACAAAGTACATAGTACATTTTTCTTTCACCTCAAATAGGAAACCCAAACTTGTACCAAAGGGTCGATGCCCATGGGTACAAAGTCAGTATTAACACCCTTATCTAGTAAATCTAGTAAAACATACAAATTTGTCCTAGAATTGTTTTAGTGTTTAGTAATTAATTAAAACGAGTCATTTGATAGATATTTGTAATATTATGCACCCCCTAATAAAAAATAAAAAAAGTTACATTTTTACCTTGATAACCATGTCGAGTTCGACCCCAAACGTGTCTTCGAAGCGCCACTTCCTGGAGGCTACGTAGTCGTAATGTTTAAAGTTAATAAGAATGTTACTCAGCGCATCATCTAGAGAGGCGGTTCTACAGCTGTTATCTTCAGTTACAAACTTCTGGATTTCCGCCAGCATTTGCTTTGAAAGTTTCACCTTGGCATCGTAGTGCATTTCAGCAGTCACGGCGTTGGGCTGGAAGGTTACACAAATAGAAAATGAGCAGCACGGGAATGTAAGCAGGAAGGCACACGTGGCTCGTGATCACGTACCAAGGAAAGTTACAAAATTTTCTTTAAAATATTATAAGACTTATGTTTTAGACGCCGCATTGCCCGTTTTTGCTTGATTTCGCCTCCTCAAAAAAATCCAGACCTGGAATTCACAAATCAAATTCCATACTTTTCCAAAATGCGTAGGAACCCTTTTTATTATTATCGATAAAATCCCCCAAAAATATCAAGATATCATTTTTGTTTGGGATTTGCTCAGTCCTGATCTCAGTACAACTAAAAATAAAAGGTTTTACAGACATTTTCCACCGAAAACCCGAAACCATTTAAACTGACATACCACGATGGTAAGCGCAAATACAAGAAGCACATAAATATGAAGTGTAACAGGCAGGGGTTTCAGTGAGGCCTTTAGAAACTCGCTAATGCCTTCTCCCAAGTGCTTCAGAGGGTCCGTAATTAAGATGGACATGGTCATATCGACAACCTGTAAAGACACGAAACAAGTCAGGCAGGCTGAGGAACAATTTTTTCATTAGTTGAAGAGCATAGCAGTAAACAAGTAGGAACCTTGGTTGGAGGCACGAGTAGGATCGGATTCACATACATGGTCTCTTAGTATTGTTTACAGGGGTCGTCCTGAAGAGTCCAAGTTGTCCGAATCCATTCTGAAACCATAGACGTTAAATGTTTAGACACAGTTGCAAAAATCTTTATTTTGTCCATGATCCCTGGTAAAGATCACTGTGGCAACAGGCTATGAAGGTCTCTTGCTCCAGCCACTAGGGGGTGTAATGGTAAACAAAAGTCACGGTTCATTTCGGTCCAATGGTACAGTTAGAGGGAATAAATGCAAACCATAAAATTGCTTTTAAGTTTTTGTTAAAGTCGTTTTTTTTTTTTTTTATTATTAACCTTAATAAATCATTTATATATTAACATTTGTGAACATTTTTTAAAACAACTCACATCTCAGTGCAAATAATTGCCACAATGATCAAGAAAACGCCCAAGACCTGTAATAAAAATCTAAATTGTACTTTTACCAGGACCACATGCAGCTAGAAACAAACTTTCCAGTTACGTAGCATCTCTGGATGGTGTTTTTGTTTCAGCGTGTACAGCTGTCAAAGACCTTGGTGTTATTATTCACCCTAGTCTTTCCTTTGAGGCTCACGTGAATAATATCACCAGGATCGCCTTCTTTCACCTTAGAAATATTGCTAAAATTAGAAATATGATGTCGTTACAGGATGCAGAAAAACTAGTTCATGCTTTTTTTACTTCTAGATTAGACTACTGTAACGCTTTACAGTCTGGGTGTGCGAGTAAATGCATAAATAAGCTTCAGTTAGTTCAGAATGCAGCAGCAAGAGTCTTCACTAGATCTAGGAAATTTGACCACATCACTCCTGTTTTAATCAGTCTACACTGGCTCCCAATTAAATCTCGCATTGATTATAAAATACTACTACTGACGTATAAAGCACTTAACGGTCTCGCACCGCAGTATCTGAGTGAACTTCTGTACCAGTATGATCCTCCACGCCTACTTAGATCAAAAGGTGCAGGCTATCTGTTGGTTCCTCAAATAATGAAGACTACAGCAGGGGGCAGATCTTTCTCTTATAAAGCCCCACGGTTATGGAACAGCCTTCCAATCAGTGTTGGGAACTCAGACAAAGTCTCAGTGTTCAAGTCGAGGTTGAAAACATATTTATTTAGTCAAGCCTTTGATCAGTAGATTTTTTCTTCGGTAAAGGCGCAGATATGTAGGGAACATGGATATAGAGTGTTTGATGAACTGGGATATTTGTATGTTGTCGTCCCCTCACATTCACACGTTCACTCGTGTTTGTTGACGGTGGTGTGGTGGGTCGTCTCTTATCCCAGAGATCCCTCATGTCTGTGTTACCTTCTGGTTCTCCCTTTTAGTTATGCTGCCATAGCGAGTCTTGCCGGAGTCCCAACTGCACAGTGATATTGACTTTCATACAACAATAAGGACACTTAATAATCCATATCCTTCTTTTCCTGTCACCCTCTCTCTCTCTCTCTCTCTCTCTCTCTCTCTCTCTCTCTCTCTCTCTCGGTCGAGTTAAACATGCTCCTGAGACTCCAGTGACCACTGTTCCTGCCCATCTCCCCTGGATCTTCCCACTTCGTCCCGGTCTGCCTCTGGATGGTGTTCTCTTCGACTGGAGGCAACTCTGTGCAGCTTGGGACGGTTTCTCATCAACGCCTTGGGTGGTTCCATGAAATTCCGGAGTAAGAACGGGAGCTTTGAGGATGAATTGGACTGTAGTTAATGTCAACAGTCTGCTACACTGACTCAGGACTACTTTTCACTTCTGATCATCATCACTGTACCCTGCAAAATCGTATATCTGCTATAAATGGACATTCGGTGCAACCCAGATGAGGATGGGTTCCCTCTTGAGTCTGGTTCCTTTCAAAGTTTCTTCCTTGCCATCTCGGGGAGTTTTTCCTTGCCACAGTCGCCACCGGCTCGCTCATTAGGGACAAACTTACTTATTAAGAACATATTCACTTTTAATCACCACATTATTTGTGTAAAGCTGCTTTGAGACAATATACATTGTTGAAAGCGCTATACAAATAAAAATGAATTGAATTGAATTAATGGTTTGCTGAAGACAACCTGCTCAAGAGCATTAATTACTGGAACCGTGTCCTGTGGTCTGATGAGACAAATAAACTTGTTTGGCTCGGATGATGTCCAGCATGTGTGGTCATGCCCTGGTGGGGAGAAACAAGAACATTATTTCTTGCCTACAGTCAAGCATGGTGGTGGTAGCATCATGGTCTGGGGCTGCATGAGGGCTGTTTGTACTGGGGAGATGCGGTTCATTGATGGAAACATAAAGCAAATTTCTCAATGTAAATCTGATTAATTATAAGTCGAATGGGGAAAATTAATTTGCGATTCTTCCTTTCAAAAGCGTTTCTCAATCTAATTGGCTGGGTACAGTAATCTTCAACCCAGTCACCCATGGTATTTTAATTTCGACTAAGATCTGGACTTTCAATTATCAACAACCAGCTTTTCTGCCAACTTTGGTGTAAAATAAAAATCTAAATTTAAATACACTATATTGACAAAAGTATTGGGTCACCTGATCTTTCCTGCTGTATGTGGTTCATTTCCAAACTGTTACCACAAAGCTGGAGGCACTCAAGTGTACAGAACATCTTGAGATTATAATAACATTTTGCATTCACTTGAACTTAAAAATCCAAACCTGTTCCAGCACGGCAATGCCCCTGTGCACAAAGTGAGCTCCTTGAAGGTCTGGTTTACATGCTTTGGAGAGAAAGATCTTGAGTGAACTGCTATAGGGCTCTGATCTAGTGGAACAGCTTTCCTAAAAAGTGGAGGGAATTATAAGAGAAAACTGGGACTAAATGTGGAATGCAATATTCAAAAATCCCATACCATACTTATGACCAGGTGACCCACTACTTTTGGTAATATAATGTTTATTTGCCATTTTCAATAGTAGTTTAAATATGCAAATTACATTTCCGAGCAGAAACGGTTGCAAAATGATCATTTCAATGTTATTTGTCCACATCGACTTAACGTGACAAGGTATTAAAAGAAAATGCATTTTCCAAACGACTTAAATGTGTCAATGCTTTTGAAAGGACATAGAAATCACCATTTTGCCACAATTCCACTATTCCTTCGGCTCAGAATGCCATCCATGATGCTGCCTATACGGGTATTTTATGCGAAACATTCGGTGCAGGTGTAAAGCCTGACTACTTAGATGGGAACTATATACAGGGACAATGAACAGATAAAGGACTGCTTAGTAAAATAGTCATAAATGAACTCTATGTAGAAAGTGTAAGAGTGACTGTACTCAGGTGCACGTGTTCATGTGAAGAACAAAGATGACGCGGTTCTTTTAGTCCCAGGACTACGTGAGCTTTATGTGAGTTGCACAATTTGCAAAGTCGCAGAAAATAAACTATCATAAAGTTCGACTGTACAAACGTTGTGGAACGATTTGCAACGCGAATGGTCATCTGCAGTGAGGGAACAACGGAGACAGTGAAGGCCACGCGATTCTTCCGGAGAGACCGAGGACACGTGGTGGTCTATGGTGCATCTCTGCCTCGTTCACATCGTCGGATGGATGATTCGCACAGTGCGTGTTCGTAGATGAACACCAGGGAAAAATCGATTGAACGGATAACCGAGTTTTTCCAAGTGTGTGCTTCGTTCACAATTTTCACTGTTCCATTGGATTTCGTGAGTACAAGCAACTGCACACACATTCACATGAGCTCCAACGTAGCGCGCCAACCAGAGACTTAAACCTCCGACCTTCCAATCAGTAACACAGAGCCTTAACCACTAAGCTAACCCCGAGTATATTATATATAAATAAGAAGAATACATTTTCAAGAGAACATTAAAGTATCACCCAAAAGGCGCTTGTAAAGATTTTTACAACCGTGTCTAAACATTTAACTTCTATGGTTTCAGAGTGGATTCGGACAACCTGGACTCTTTAGGAGGACCCTTGTAAGCAATACTATGAGACCCTGATTGTGAATCCGATCCTACGCGTGTCTCCAAAAAAGGTTCCTACTTCTTTAATGCTATGCTCTTCAACTCATAAAATTTTTTTTTTTTTTTTTTTTTTTTTTTTTTTTACCTCAGCTTGACTTGTTTCGTGTCTTTACAGGTTCTCTAAATGACCATGACCGCCTTAATTACAGACCCTCTGGAGCACTTACTGGATCCCCTGCCTATTAGGCTTCATATTCCTGTGCTTCTTGTATTCGCGCTCTCCATCGTGTTATGTCATTTTGAATGGTTTCGTTTTTTTGGTGGAAAATGGCTGTAAAACCTTTTATTTTCAGCTGTACTGAGATCAGGACTGATATCTCGATATTTTATCGATAATGATAAAAAGGGTTCCTACGCATTTTGGAAAAGGATGGAATTTGATTTGTGAATTCCAGGTCTGTATTTGTTTGAGGAGGCGAAATCAAGCAAAAACCAGGCAATGCGGTGTCTAAAACATAAGTCTTTTAATATTAACTTCTTGTTTTTTAAATTGTTAAATAAAATCAACATCACCTTTGTAATCATGCTGATCTTTGGAGCACTTTTTGTGTGACATCAATTAACTATATGAAATGTTAATGAACACATTTTCCACCCCCATATCTTGAATTTTGTGATCATTCTAAATACACTCTACTAGACTTAATAACGTAGCGTACACGTGCACTCTGTAGGTGTGTTTTGTTTGGGTTTTGCGCTATACTCTGTGATGTCAAATCTTTAAAACAACAATCATGATATTTTCGTAGACAATACACATCGTACACCCCCATTGCCAACTCTCGATGATTGTGTCTCGTATCATTTCTAACGGTCCAAAAATCTTTTTGATCCTTTGCCCAGGTCTTTATGTACAGCGCTGGCCAAGCAGCTGTACACCATGCTGTTCTTGGACCTGTCCGAGGAGGTTGTTGAGATCCTCCACCCGGCATTGCACAGCAGCCTGCTGCTCCTTCAATACAGGGCTTAGAGGAACACAGAGAAGAATAACTGTGAGCAGGAGGCAACCAACAATGCCAATTAATGTAGTTTAAACATTCATTTTGTTCTTGATTGATTTTGTTAATTTGTTAAAAAAAAAAAAGCCAATTAATTTTATACTTGATGATATGAATGACTTGATGATTTGCTATATTAAATTGATTCATATCTGTTTTTAAAAATATTCTGTTTTTAAAAATAATCTGTTTTTAAAAATTATTAAATATTTGAATGAAATTATGAGACCATTTATTTCACTGTTTAATGAAAGACAACAACTGAACTGTACAATTACAAAATATATATTTACCACCGAATATATGTAATGTTTCTAGTGATCGACAAACATCACCCACTATCGATGATGCTAACATTTTATAGTTATAGCACAGACTATTGTAGTTATTAACCCACCAGAAACCCTCTAGACCAGATATATATATATATACACTTTTACCCCATCTTCCACCTTCATGTTGAGATGGTTTAGTTGCCAGGTACATTTAATACTCGCATATCAAAAAGTAATAACCCTGGCTGGCAAAGAACCTGCGTATCTGGCAACCCAGATCTACGTAGTCAAGAAGAGGTGCAAGCGATGGCACAGCACGTCTCGAACCTGTGTGTTAAGCACACAGTATAGTACACAGTTTAGTACCTGTTTAACTTTTACAATACAAGTTCTGACTTGTGATTACCGGTATATTGACATGTATCTGTGATGAACCATGAAGGTATCAAACAAGTTGTAATTTTGGGGATACTTATTAAGTATTATGCTCTTTGTTAATGGGGATGCTCACTCTGAAGGTGATTAAAAACTTGTTCCCTTGGACTCTTGCTGCATTTGTGTACCAGATATGAAGGAATGCACTAACAAAGTAAACATGTTGCAGCAGGTGTGTGTGTGTGTGTATGTATATATATATAATACTTTTTTTTTCTTTCTTTTTTCTTCTTAAGTTCCTATAGAGGGCAGTGTAGTGCGGTGGCTGAGCTCTAAATTGGAACCTGTTAGATGTGTTTCCAGGGTGAACAATATAATGGTGCACCTCTGAGAGCACATGGAGGTGGAAATATTTCTCCATGAATAAAAAAGGATTTTCCCCCGTTGCCAGGTATATTTAATATAAAAAAATTATTACCCTGGCTGGCAGAGAACCTGCAGATCTAGCAACTACGTAGTTGGTAAGTAGTATGTTCTTTGTTAATGGGGATACTCACTGTGAAGATGATGAAAGCGAGAGAAAATGTTTGGAGGTAAAGACTTCATGTTATTAAAACAAATCGTCTACAGAAGATACTTTCATTTTATTAGAATCTATTGTAAGAACCTGTTCCCTAGGATTCTTGCTGCAATGGTGTACCAGATATGAAGGAATGCACCGAGAAAGTGAAAGAAAGGATTCTCCTTCAGTAGAGGCAGACATACAGTTTACCAAGCATGACAAGTTACCTATGACATCACAGTGCCCCGCCCTCCATCAAGAGTATAAAAGACGATTCACCATCTGCCAAACCGCCATAAAACACCACCACAACAACAACAACAAGCACCCTACTGAACAGGAGCTAACAGAAGACTGCAAGAATCACCTCATATACAATCAATTCTATACCCAGGTAAAGTTGAGTGATCTCAATCCTGTACCGTGTTTTTACTGACACGCTGTGGCGAGTACAATCCCCTGATCAGCAAACACCAGATAGTGAAAATCCTTATATGGTCCTTCAAGCTAGATAGGAAACCTTCCTAAAATTTGGTTCTTCGAGCCAGATAGGAAAACCTCCTAACAGCTGTATTAAATAAATGCATGTCCTTTATTAAGAAAGGTTATACACCTGCTTTTTCATGTAATAATCCAATCAGCCAATCATGTGACAGTGACACAATGCATAATTGAACTTGAACTTATCGTTCAAGCATCAGAATCGCGATCAATGATTTCGAAAGTGGCATGTTTAATTGCGTCCATCCCCAAATATATATATATATATGCAATATAGATTTGCGTGTTTACTTTGCATGTCTTCGGATACATCACAAAGTGTAATTAAATAATAGATGATGTATGTGAAACCCACAAGAGTGTGTTAGTAATCAGAAGTTCTCTTCTTAAACCATGAATATTCCAGATTGAAGAACACAGATGAAGGACTGGATGAGTGTGTAAAGCTGTTATTAATGCTAAGGGAAAATTTTCTCCTGAGAAAATAAAGTCTGTATGTTTAAATATTGGTTGAAATCAAAGTAAACCTTCATTGTGTTTGTTCCATAGAAACAAAAGGAACTTAATTGCGTCTCTCAAAAGCCCATAAATGCATGTCTGGAGTTTTTAATGACTTATTTTTCACTTTATCATTTGTAATATATTAAAATTTCTTCATACAGGTCTCGTGCTTCCTCTTGAACGTTGTGGCAAAAATCTGCATCAAGATTTCGCTGATGTCCTGGTTTGAACTGTTGGTGCTATATGCTTTTTTCTGGGAGGTACGTACAACTCTGTGCCACTCTGATCTGTCTCCTGCACAGTTCTTTCTCCCCACTTTGTCCAGTTTAGTGAATGTTTTCAAAAAGATACGTTTTCATTGAATTGTGGATGGAAGGCCAAAATCTTTGAGAAAATGATGGATTTTTAAAACAAAAATGTATTAGTGTGGACATGTCCTCAGTTTTTTTCTAATCTTTATATGGATTTTACATTTTCTAGCTTGCATGTGTTGAACACCAGGCCAGCACTGTAAAGCCTAAGATGGATAAATGCACCGGAGGGAAGGAAATTGGCTTGATGCTTTCAAAGGTAAAGTGGAGGAACTTATTCACACTACTTTCTGTCTATTGCCAGAAGAATGACCAATACAGAATATCTCAACTGTAGAGTTCTGGGTTAGCTAGAAAAGTGGACTGGGGAACTCCTCTTACAGTCCATAAGGAGAATAGTCATGACATTGTTTGGACAGTAATAGTCACAAGGGATGTGCCACTAGATGGAGACACTGAGGCAGACCTGCTAGACAGATTTTACCTTGAAATTGTTTGAAAGAATTTTTGCTGATTTCCACAAAAAACCTGCAGTTTTGTTTTTGCTATCATTATTGATATATTTCTTTCATCGTTTCAGAGTGGTTTCACATTATATTGACTTGTAAGGATGATCCTTGTAAAAAATACTATGAGGACCTGATTGTGAATCCAATCCTGCTAGCGCCTCCACATGAGGTATATACTGTTTTATTGTTATGCATATCAACTGCAAATTTGTCCTAGGCATGTCCGACCTATTTCTTATTTTTCTTTTCAGGCCTTGAAAATGACCATTACCTTGCTGATTGCCGACCCCCTGAAGCACTTAGGAGAAGGCATTAGCATCTATCTAAAGGTAATATCTCGCCATCCTGGTATGACATTTTGAATGGATTTGAATGGTTTCTTCAAGTGTTTGCAGCAAATTTCTCAATGTAAATTTAAAAATTAATTTGGGATTCTTCCTTTCAAAAGCGTTTTCTCAATCTAATTGGCTGGGTACAGTCATTTTCAACCCAGTCACCCATGGTATTTTTATTTCGACTAAGATCTGGACTTTCAATTATCAACAACCAGCTTTTCTGCCAACTTACTGTTATCATGTTTGAATGTTCCATTCAAAATGGAAATGTATTTTTATATTTGAATTTACATTTTCATCAACATACAGTATATGTGCAGTTTGGTGTGAAAGAAAAATCTAAATTTAAATACATACACTATATTGACAAAAGTATTGGGTCACCTGATCTTTCCTGCTGTATGTGGTTCATTTCCAAACTGTTACCACAAAGCTGGAGGCACTCAAGTGTACAGAACATCTTGAGATTATAATAACATTTTGCATTCACTTGAACCCCTGTGCACAAAGTGAGCTCCTTGAAGATCTGGTTTACATGCTTTGGGGAGAAAGATCTTGAGTGGACTGCTATAGGGCTCTGATCTAGTGGAACAGCTTTCCTGAAGAGTGGTGGAAATAATAAGATAAAACTGGGACTGAATGTGGAATGCAATGCTCAAAAATCACATACCATACTTATGACCAGGTGACCCACTACTTTTGGCAATATAATGTTTATTTGCTATTTTCAATAGTAGTTTAAATATGCAAATTATGTACTAATTTTGTTTGCCAAATTGATTCGATATGTGGAACATTTCCGAGCAGAAACGGTTGCAAAATGATCATTTCAATGTTATTCGTCCACATCAACTTAACGTGACAAGGTATTAAAAGAAAATGCATTTTCCAAACGACTTAAATGTGTCAGTGCTTTTGAAAGGACATAGAAATCACCATTTTGCCACGATTCCACTATTTCTTTGGATCAGAATGCCATCCATGATGCTGCCTATACGGGTATTTTATGCAAAACGTTCGGTTATGCGATTCATTGATTTTTCTTAAAATATTACCACTTCAATCTTGTATTGCTATGACAATATTCTCAAAATATTTCGACTTTATTCTCGTATAGCACGACTTTAATCTCGTAATTTTGGATCTATTTATTTTGTCAACATGACACTTTTTTGGTCCAAAATTGACCTGCCTATCCAGAGCCAATCCCTGAATCACCAGGTGCAAGGGACACAAGTTCATCACAAGGCCACATACTAGTGATATTTCTCTATGCATATTTGGTCTTAAACTGAATTTTCTGAGATTAATTATAATATTGTATTCATGACTAAATTCTTTATTGTTCAAAAAGGTTTTTAACAGTAAAATAATGGTCACATTAAGAGTTTTGGTGCGGAAAGAAAACATCAGGGAAGATCTTTAATTCAGTAAACTGAAGACTCCGCCTACTGGGTTTATGATTGTTCAGCATTTTTGTGCAATGGTTTAGAGACAGATGTTTAGGCATTGTGCTGTTTAATCAGCTGGAAGAGCATGGAGTATGGAACTGCATGAAGTGTCAAATTCTGATCCTACAAGGCAAGTCATTATGAGGTACTTTATTATTCTTGTAATTTATACAATACTGTATATGCAAATCTACTGTACAAAAGCTGATTCCGTTTAATTATGTAATTCTAAGCACAGCATTGTATAATTTACATTTATGTAAAAATATTTTTTGTTACCATCTTTGTTGATATATATATTGTACAGTACATTTATAATGAACCACAGCTTTGCATAAGTTTTTTTTTGTTTTTATTTTCAATCCATAGCCTTGGACTTTCACCATACAAACACTGGCAATGTCCTCAAAAAGAATCACCCAACCCCCTTTTTGCAGTTTAAACAATCAACACTTGTCATTTCGTCTTTTCCTGCATGACAGTTTTTTAAAATCGCTGTATAGTCTGAGTTCATTTGTAGACATACAATATACAAGCAAAAGTTTGTGGACACATCAACATAAGTGCTTTTTGAACATCCAATTTCACATTTAGTCCTTGTTAGCCGTGGTAATAACCGCCTGTCTTCTGGGAAGGTGTTCCACTAGATTTTGTGGAGATTGTGCTCAAGGGTGTTAGTAAAGTCAGGTTACGATGTAAATCAGGTGAGGAGGTGCAGTCAGGGTTCCAATTCATCCCAGAGGTTGAGGTCAGCGCTCTATAGCAGGCAACTCAAGATTTTCCACATCATCTAACCCATGATGGAAGTTTGTGGACACCTGAACATAAGATTGGTATGTCCCTTTTGAACATCTTATTCCACATTTAGTCCCCGTTTGTTGTCATATTAACCTCCACTCTTCTGGGAAGATGTTCTGCTAGATTTTGTGGTGATTCCTTCAGCGACAAGGGTGTAAGTAAAGTACTAATGTAAGAGAGGAGGCCTGGGGTGCAGTCAGAATTTCAGTTCATCCCAAAGTGGTTCTACAGGGTCGAAGTCAGAGCTCTATAGCAAGATCTTCCATATCTTCCAGCCAATGTAAACCATATCATCACAGAATTGGCTTTGTACAGGTTTGGGTCTCATATCCAAAGACATTCTATACAATGTTGTGCCTCCAACATTGTTATAACAGTTCAGGAAACGAACCACATATGGCTGGAAAAGTCAAGCGCCTCAATATACAGGTGCCCATATAATATACATGTAGCCATAGATTTAAAGTGTAATTTGACATAATTTTTTTTAAGCAATTTGCCATTTTTTTTCCCCTCATACACTACATGGATTCAAGTCCTAACAGTTCCTGACCGTCCCTTTTAGTAACCCCATGTCCGTGAACCTCGACCAGACATGGGAAGAAAGCCTACGAGATGACCTGAGATATTACTTCATGAGTCCTTGTGAGAAATACAAAGTGCGACGGCAGCTACCATGGAAGCTGACAGTACAGATTTTAAAAATAATCATGATCACAACTCAGGTACACTGATCACCAGATGCTTCGCCACACATTCTGCAATATCGGTGGATAAGGTGTAGGAAATTGTAGAAAATTCAAAATTCCAAGAACCAAAATATTCTATTTCTTGTCTTCTTAACCGTTTTGAAGCTTATTCTCTTTGGACTGAACAACCAGCTCGTAGTGAGCTACAAAGAAGAGAACTTGATGGCCTTCAAAAATATATTCCTAAAGAGCTATGTTGGTGTGGAGGACGATGATTATACTGTCGCTGTCTATACTAAGCAGAGCGTCTCTGACCATCTGTACTATATCATAGATCAGGTTGGTATTTTTTCCTCACGTTCATGTGTCTTTGTATTACGGTTTGATTTGCGTATAACCTGCGATCAATGGGCAGAGCTTCACTAAACTGTGTTTACAAATTGTGGAACATTTTCAGAATGATTTTCGTCAACATAAAATTGCAAAACTGTTGAAAAGCTCTTTATTTACAGTACATAATATCATCAAAAGTTTGGAGAAAACACACAAGGGCCAAAATCAATATCGAATGCTTGTGATCTTCAGGCCCTCAGGCAACACTGCATTTAAAACCGTCATGACTCTGTAATGGAAATCACTGCATGGCCTCCAAAAATCATTGACTGTTAACACAATTTGCCATGCCGCCCACAAGTGCTGATAAAATCTCTATCATGTAAAGAAGAAGGCATGCGTGAACATGATCCAGAAATGCTGCCATCAACTGTCGGCCCAAACTCATAAAAAATTTACTGAGGCGAAATGTGAAGAAGAGGATGGCTGTGTTTCTGTTTTGCAATTTTATATTCTGAAATTGTTCCAAAATTTGTAGATACACAGATTGCTAAAGCCCTGCCCATGTTCTTCTGAGAGACTCTGACTCTCTAAGATACTCTATTCATACCAGATCATCTTAGTGACCTGTTGCCAATTAACCTTATTACTTGTTCCCTGGTGGTCTAGTGGTTAGGATGCGGCGCTCTCACCGCTGCGGCCCGGGTTTGATCCCCGGTCAGGGAACCAACCCCAGCCATTAGGGTTGCACAAGCCTTAGTGCCGGTCCCAAACCCGGATAAATGGGGATGGTTGCGTTAGGAAGGGCATCCAGCGTAAAAACATGTGCCAAATTAGGCATGCGATTGATCCGCTGTGGCTCCCCTTAATGGGAGAAGCCGAAAGAAAGTTTACTTGCAAAATGTTTTATAAATTGTTTAATTTTAATGTCCACTCTGTGTCCCCATGTCTTCTTTATGTCTGCGCGTGTATCCTTTGGGTTCTCTGGTTTCCTCCCATTGGTACCATTGCTTGCCATCCAGGGTGTTTTAGTCTTATGTCCTCCTTTGTTTCTTGTAATAGGCCTCTGATTCACATGTTAATAACACATGTTATTCACAACATGTTTGGTTTAAAGTACAAGGTTTGAAAGCATCACAGGTCTGGTTAAAAAGCTGTATTTGATTTGTTCTGCCTTGGAATTCCGTAAGTCATCTTCCTGATAAAAGTTGCTGTAAGAGGTAAAGTCCTTTGCTTTTTGTGACCCTGCAGTTGTAAGTAATGAATTGGCTACAGTGTAAGTCTTTTTGAGAGACACATGCATGTTCCTTTTGTGTCTATGCAAATAACTAGGTAATGCAATATTAGGAAACCGTACTTTTTGGCCAAACAAATATATATATGTAAATATACCGACTTTGCACACTCTCAGCATCTGGACAGTTTGTTTCTCCATACATTCAGCTGTAATACTTTGCCATGCATCTTATAAAGCTTTACTAGTTGGAGATTTCTTTCTGACCTTGTGATCCAGTTCTTCCCAGAGCAGTTCAATAGGATTTAGTTGCAGTGACTGGTCAGGCCATTCCATTAAAGAAAACAAATAACACTTACAGAGCTTGGACATACGATTTGGGTCATTGTTGGAATTGCATGGTGTTAAAGTATGGAATGGTCGCCATGTTGGTTCAGTATTCCTTTCACTTGGAAACCTTCCTTGCTCTACGTTTGATTGTGGAGCTGGAGGTAAAGCAGTCTGCTAACATCTTCTCTGTTGAAGACAAGACTGTCAAATTTGGACTCCACAGAACTTTCTTTCATTCATTCTTGTGTGTTTTTGCCTTTTACCAAGTTTGTTGCATAGAAACAAATGAAATACGTCTCAAAAACAATAAAAATTTTCTCACTTTTGACATGCAATGAATATCTGATGATTTTTTTTTTTTTTTCATGTACGTCCGTGCCATTTCAGATCCCTGGATATGTTGGTGCTAAGGAGTTTTTCAACAGTAGTAACCACATAACCATTATTTTCTTTTATTTTCTTTGTAAGAAATAAGTGCACTCAGGGTGTGTGTTCTCTGTGTTGCAGTACTCTCAGTTAGACCAGCTCTCTGTGGGTTCGGTCAGTTATGCCGAGAAGGACGGAAAGTTACTCCCTTTGGTCGTCTGTAAAGAATATTACAGACGGGGCAGCGGGAAGGCTTCAGAAGAAACCTATGATATAGATGCCCAAACTGATTCAGGTTATTACTGTGACACTTTTTTGGGGGGGGTGGGGGGTCTTTAAAAAAAAATTTTTTTTAAGGAAAATGTCAGTAATAATGGAAAATAATAGTAATTTAGGACAAAAATCATAACAGCCAAATAGAATTTTATTCTCGCCTTCAATGATTTTGGTTTAAACATTGATGTCTATGACATACACAATAAGGACAAAAGTATTGGGACACCGGACTTTTCCAGGCCATATGTGGTCCATTTCCAGACTGTTAGCGCAAAGTTCGAAGAGCACAATTATATAGGATGTCTTTGGATTTAGTGGCGGAAAATTGCCCTTTTCCAGCCAGTTTGCACACAGCGAGCTCCATGAAGATATGATTAAAATGGGGTGGAAGTTGTGAAAAGATCTTGTCTCAACCCTACTGGGATATTTTGGAACACTGACTACACCCTAGGCCCTCTCATTTCTCCTCATTATAGCTGAATAAACACAAATCTACACAAGCGCAGTCCAAAATCTAGAGCATCTTATGAGAATTATGAAGGATATTCTAACAAGAATTAGGAACTTCATGTAGAATTCAAAATGCACATATGTATCTTAAGATCAGGTGTCCACAAAAAATTTGTCAGAATACAGAAAAGAATTGAAATCAGATTGTTTGTACATACATTGATATTTCAGCTTGCCTTACTTTGGATCCCAAATCCGCCGCAACATGGAGAACGACCAATGCCTCTTTTTTCGAGTTTGACTTTTACAGGTACGCACATCTAAATATCCTCCTCATCTTCACATCTTCACCGTCTTAACTCGCACCTATTTCTCATCCAACAGGCTTGTTGGTATTGAAATCTCGTTCCGGCTCAACGGAATTAACCTGCAAACTGTCCTTTCACACGAACTTCCCGATTGCTACATTTTTGCTGTTTCGGTAAGATTCACGAGACGGCCGGTAAACGTATGATGCTAAAATGAGTGATTATTTTATGTCAATAATCAAATTTTCCTTCTAGATTACATTTGACAATCGAGGCCATAGTGGAAAAGTGAAAATCACCCTTGATTTTGATGCTGTTAGCAGTGCATGCAAAAACTGGAAGATTTCAGGAACTGGTATGGGCATATATTTTAAGATTTAAAATAACATATATAATACGTAGCTGTTTAGTTATTAATGAAAACACGTCTATTTGAAGAAATACTGTAACTTCACTCTATGGTTCTCTTTTCTAGCTCAGAAAAGCACTCATTATCTTCTCATCTTTGATGCTGCTGTTATCCTAGTGTGTCTGACCTCTGCTGTGCTTTGCATTCGCTCCATTTATCTTGCAATTCGATTACTTCAGGTAAACCTCTGTCCATGTCTCATTTTGATTTTCACCCCCTTTCTTGATAAAACTAACAAAATGCTGGATGTTGTATGACGTGTCAAATTGTGTAATTTTTAGGATACTTTCTCATTTTTGCAGCGATTTTCCAAGTTCTGTGTTTGGAAGTACAATCATAAGGTATGTGAGGAGGACCAGTGGGAATTTTTAAACGGCTGGTACATCCTGGTTATTATCAGTGATGTCTTGGCAATCGTAGGGTCAGTACTGAAGATGGAAATCCAGGCGAAGGTAATCCTGAATAAATGTATAAATTAATCATTAATAAATATGTTTCAGTTATACAAGATAACCCTGATTAGGGAAATAAAAAAAAATATATAAAAAAAAAAAAATAATAATAATAAAAAACAAATTAAAAAATAAATTAAAAAATGTACTAAAATGATATATATATTAACATACACAAAATTGCTTGTAATTTTTTGTTGTGTGTGTGTGTTACATTCAAATATTTAATTTTCTGAAGATATGATCTACTTAACTGTTGTACTTATTTCAGCATACATGAACAAATTTTTCATTCCGTCCATCCTTCATTCATTCACTCCCTCGATATGTGGAATTGTCAGGATTTTCTCCTTTTGAGAGAAATTCTTGTAGCTGGACATAAAGCGCTAAAGAATCAATAGTGCTAGCATTAGCCTCTAGCCAATTCCTTCCACTTCCATGTTTAATTATCTTTTTTACTTTTTTATTTCACTGCTTTATTTGTATCCGGCATATAACTATGTTTGTGACGTATAAAAAAAAATCTTGAATTTTGAATCCATAGAGCTATCGAGAGCTGCTAGCCTCTACCTGGTTAAAGGCTATCGCTAGTGCGATTGAGTCTTTAAAAAAAAAAAATACTCAAAGGGCGAAGCAGAGACTAAACAAACTTGCGGTCTGCCACTTTACACTTCCTGAGTTCCTACATATACACATATAGTGTGTATATGTAGAATATTTGCACACAGCAACTTATGTTGTCCAGTCATACTTCATTACCATACAATTCGTACTTTACTTTTAATTTAGGATGAATAACTTCTAGATTAATAACTGCATTAGCAGATCTGTTAATAGATTTCAATTGAAACTCAAGCGCCAAGATTTTATAAATAAACTTTTGCCTCACTGCTAAATGAATCACTCAGTGTTATTCCTCTTCGTTTCTTCACAGAGCCTGACAAGCTATGACGTGTGCAGCATCTTTTTAGGAACGTCGACGCTCATGGTCTGGGTTGGCGTCATCAGATATTTAGGTTACTTCCGGAAATATAACGTGAGTAAGCACTTGTAATTCATCACACGTACTCACGTAGTGCCTATTTTAAAACCCTGATTTATTCGCTGTAGCATTATTAGTGAAAGATCTCGAATGGCCTTTTCTAGAGCTCTGACCTCAACCATATTGTACATCTCTGGGCTGACTGCACCCCAGGCCTCCTTACTTCTTCCATCTTATAATCTGGAGCTGACTTTACTAACAGCCTTAAGACTTCAAAATCTAATGGAACATCTTCCCAGAAGAGTGGAGTTTATTATCACAGCAAATGGGGATTAAATATACTGTAAATATTTAGTAAAAAAAAATAAATTCATCTTATGGTCAGGTGTCCACAAACTCGATTAAATTCAGTATTTTCCTCAAAATCCTACATACAATACCCCATAATGACAATGTGAAAGGAGTTTGTTTGAAATCTTTGCAAATTTATAAAAAATGAATAAATACAAAAATAAAATCACATGTACGCAAGTCGTCTTCTCGGGGTTGCCAGAGCGGATCATCCGTCTCCATACCCCCCGTCCTCTACATCTGCCTCTTTTACCCCAACCATCTGCATGTTTAATTGGGTTCAAGTCTTGGCTCCGGCTGGGCCACTTAAGGACATTCATAGAGTTTACATCTTTTCCTCGATTTTGACTATTCTCAAAGTTTCTCCCACTGAAAATCATCCCAACAGCATGATGCTGCCACCACCATGCTTTACTGTAGGGATGGTATTGGCCAAGTGATAAGAGGTGCCCAGTTTTCTCCAGACATGATGCTTGACATTCAGGCCGAAGAGATTAATCTTTGTTTCTCATATACATTCTAACATTACTATATAGTTATATAATAAGCTGATCTTTTCTGGTGCAGGTGCTAATCCTTACTATGCAGGCAGCTCTACCCAATGTTCTCCGCTTTTGCTGCTGTGCCGGAATGATCTATCTGGGCTACACCTTCTGTGGGTGGATCGTTTTAGGGCCCTATCATGAAAAGGTAAACTGGTACACAGTCTACAGCTTCAAAATTGACCATACAGTCAATACATAAAAAAAAAGATATAATGCATGTACTTGGGAAATATTCAGTGCTCTAGGTGTGTATTGTGTTCCTCAGGGTTTATGACCATAAAATGGCAGCAAATAGCTTGCTACAGCAATAAATGTGTGAATAGATGCAGTTTGTACTGTACTGCATGTATGTGCTCCCGTGGCCCAGTTCGAAGGTCTAAGCCGCGTAGCTGAATGCCTCTTCTCCCTGGTGAACGGCGACGACATGTTCCCGACGTTCGCTGAGTTCCAGCAGAAGAACACGGTGGTGTGGCTGTTCAGCCGGGTCTACCTCTACTCTTTTATCTCGCTCTTCATCTACATGGTGCTCAGCCTTTTCATCGCGCTCATCACTGATGCTTACGAGAGCATCAAGGTAGATTTACAGCACATGGTACAAAGTGGTAGCGCTGATGGTAAACTTCTGATCAGAAGGTCATGAGGTCAAATCTCAGCGCCGCCACTGCCTCGAGCAAGGCCCTTAACCCATTAGCTGTATTGTATGAATGAGATTGTTCTGCATAAATGTTGGTGGTGTAAATGTAAACGAGTGCATTTTTGAAAGGTGAACTCGAGACATGCTTCACGTTAACAATGCGTTTCCATCCCTCTCTGGGTCAGCGCTACCAGAAAAACGGGTTTCCCATGACAGAGCTGCAACTGTTCCTGAATGCAAAAAAGGAGTTCCCCCAAGGGGAGGATGTAGAAAACGGAGAGGGAAGCAGAACCAAAAACAACTTCTCCTTCACTAGGCTGTGCAACTGCAGAAGGTAACCAGTCTGTCTGCACTCTAAGATTAGAAATGAAATTGATGGTGTGACAGAGATCTCAGTGGAATCCCTGGAGAAGAAGACCTAGTCGACTTGACTGATTACAGAGGCTAAACAAACAAACGAAAAAACAGGAGGAGATTTATTTTTGCCAGTGGGTTGCTTTTGTGATAACCAGGCTCCTGTTGTGATGAAGCTTTTTCTCTGATCAGATTTTTTTTTTAATAATTTAATTTTTATTTTTATTATTATTTTATTATTATATTTAATTTGAAACACTGAATTTCATTTCACAAAAACTTTAAGATTGTTTTACCTTAACTGTACCTGAGATACCCAGGTACAAGATCTGGGTTATAATCTGTGCACTGTCCATGCACTATAGTGAAGAAATTAGCTATTTTAGCATACTTTGATAAGCATAAATTTGGGAGAAAGAGCGCAATCGCATCGGCATAAAAGTTAATAAAAACTGTTCAAGTTGGCATTTGTATTGCAATACATCGGTTTTAAACATATTTGCATGGGTAAAAAAGACTGATTTATATACAATTATTAATAAATGCGCAAAACCTTTATTCTTTAGAAATTGACCAATAATTCACGACCGATATTTGACATGTAGAACGATTTCTCCTCGCTAAAACTTTTTCTCTCAGCACACGTACGTAAACATGCCGTATCCCAACACTACGGAGGCTGAGGCCTGTACTGAGAGTCACATAGAATACAGATTAACATGGTAGAGGTAGAGCTGCATCTTCCCGTGGACAGAACAGGAAACGACTGTCTGGTTTTATTTAATCTTTTTTTCTTTTTGTGTTGAATTGAATCGGAATCGTGTCGCACTTCATCGTAATGGGGTGAATCGTATCGCAACGGCAGCTGCTTCATATGTATCTTTATCGTATCGTTGGCTATGCATTGAGATGCGAATCGCAGTTATGGAGATGCAAATCGATAGTGTTTATTGCTTCAGTTGGCAGACTTTTTCAGCTGGGAGCGTCGACAGAATCCTGACCATAAATTGATGCTTTATATTAACCACAGCTAAAAGCCACTTATCAAATTAAGCCGTTGAAATCCTGAAAAGATTCGAGAAGAGACTGCAAAGTGCCTTTTACGCCAACAGACAGTTATCGGTTGGTTATTAGATTATTACATGGGATGCTTTATGGCCATGGTTATCCCTGTGAGAGGTTGTTCAGGCAGTAAAAGGAAGAGACAATAAAAGGGGGCATGCCCCTTTCCTCAATTAGCCATTGATTTTTATTTTTTTTGCTTTATTTGAGAAATTCAATCCATATCCTGGTAGTCATTTACACCAGTTGGTCATTTAAATTATGACATTAATGTCTTTATTTTGCCCGGAAATATAATATCCTGTAGAATACAGGAAAGAAGTCATGTCGCAAGTGAAAACATTTTGAATCTAGTCAAAAACGACCTGGTAGTTTTTGATTAGTAGCTAAAATTATATCAAATATAAAAAAATAAAAACCTATTCGACCTGTTCATACCAGTTTCTGCCCATTACTGCTCATTTCAAGCTCATCCTTTTCTTCTCCAGTTAGTAGATCATTTTGCTTAATTCTCAAAATGATTGAGCAAATTGTTCAGCCAATCAAAAAGTAGTTGTAATGTGTGACCATGTTCCAGAAATGTGTTTAATATTTATGAAAGGCCAGTTTTTGCCACAAACACACACAAAAAAGTTTGCCTAATTACGACTTAATTGTTTTTTTTCTCACAAATCAGCCTTTTTCCTCACGATTCTGACTTTAATTCTCACGATTCTGAATTTATTCCTCATGATTTCTTGCAATCCCGACATTTTTCTCGCAATCCCGACTTTATTTCTCATAATTATGACTTTATTTCTTATAATCCTGACTTTTATTTCTTGTAATTCTCCCTTTTCTTTGTGATTCAGATTTTTACTCTCAAATCCGACTTTATTTCTTACAATTCAGACTTTATTTCTGCTAATTCCAACTTAATTTCTCATGATTATGCTTTTTTTTTTTTTTTTTTTTTTTTTTTTTAATTAGTTTTAACTTTATTTCTGCCAATTCCGAATTCATTTCTCGTGATTCTGCCCTTTTTCACATTTGTACTTTAATTCTGACTTAATTTCTCATTATTCCCCCTATTTTCTTGCCATTCTGACTTTATTTCTCACATTCTGACTTTTTTCTTCCAATTCTGACTTTAGTTTTTGCAATTCCGACTTTCTCATGATTCTCCCTTTTTCTCCCACAATTCTGACTTTATTTCTCACATTCTGACTTCATTTATGCCAATTCAGATTTTTACTTCTGCCGATTCTGCCTTTTTTTTCTTGCAATTATGACTTTTTGGTTTCACCCAATTGGGCAACATTAGGCTACAATCAATAGATCAAACTTTGAAACAATGGATAAAATCACAGAGGACTGTTTAGGGCGTCATTTCACAAACCGTGAGATTGTTGTTACTGGAAGAATTGCATGAATTGTATCAAACTAAGTCTCCAAATTGGCAGAAATAAAGTCAGAATTAAGAGATTTAAAGTCGGAATTGCGAGAAGAAAGTCGGAATTGAAATTATCAAAAGTCGGATTTACGAGAAAAATTGCAAGGGATTTTTTTATTTGGTGGAAAAGAGCTTCCATAAATATCTGATATCTGTTGTTTATTGTATTGTTGTAATAATAAAATACTACATACATTTAAATTGACGAGAAACTTTTCTTTTTTGTAAGTGTAGTAATTTTACTTCTTGGAAATCCAAAGTATTCAATATACAAATTTCATAAGTTTCAAGTTTCATTTCAAGTTTCATAATAAAACTATTACGATTTTAAATGTCCATAGTAAACATTTATTTATCTTAAGAGTTGCTACATTTGCAGATAATTGAGTCTATAAAAAGCCTATTTTCATTCTCATATGTGTCTGTTTCTGCAGAGTTTCCGAAGACTCTTGCACCGTTTTCCTCAGCTGATAATCACCGTCAGGTTGAGAACATCTAAATGAGCTCTCCAATGGGGAAAAAAATCCAAATCCAATGGACTCCATTTCAGAATGCTTCCATTATTCTATGCTCATACACAATGTCTATTATCAGTAAGAACATAACCCACATTAACCAAAGGAAGAAGACAGTCCATGAAGAGGAATACAATATCATTAAGGCTCTTGAGTCTTGCTGGAAAAGTGCAAACTATTACCAGGAAATGGCTCCAGTCAAACGCACCCAAGATTACCGCAGACCTGTATTCAGCAAGTCTAATGACTAGAACTTGAAGATGTTCCTCAGCTCTGGGGTGGGGGGTGGGGGTGACAAGTCTCTGTAACATAACCTGCTTTCTTTTGTTGGTTTGTTTATGCAGAAGAAATATTTGATCTGCATCAAAAAGCGGATTTACAGAAATAAAGTAGACCATGAATATTAATTTAAAATGTATATTATATTATACTTATAATATAATACTAATGCAAGTTCTCCCACTTAGAAATTATGGAGGGGTCTGAAATTGTCATCATAGGTGCATGTCCACTATGAGAGACATAATCTAAAAAAAAAAAAAAAAAAATCCAGAAATCACAATATATGATTTTTAAACTATTTATTTGTATGATACAGCTGCAAATAAGTATTTGAACACCTGTCTATCAGCTAGAATTCTGACCCTCAAAGACCTGTTAGTCTGCCTTTAAAATGTCCACCTCCACTACATTTATTATCCTAAATTAGATGCACCTGTTTGAGGTCGTTAGCTGCATAAAGACACCTGTCCACCCCATACAATCAGTAAGAATCCAACTACTAACATGGCCAAGACCAAAGAGCTGTCCAAAGACACTAGAGACAAAATTGTACACCTCCACAAGGCTGGAAAGGGCTACGGGGAAATTGCCAAGCAGCTTAGTGAAAAAAGGTCCATTGTTGGAGCAATCATTAGAAAATGGAAGAAGCTAAACATGACTGTCAATTTCCCTCGGACTGGGGCTCCATGCAAGATCTCACCTTGTGGGGTCTCAATGATCCTAAGAAAGGTGAGAAATCAGCCCAGAACTACACGGGAGGAGCTGGTCAATGACCTGAAAAGAGCTGGGACCACCGTTTCCAAGGTTACTGTTGGTAATACACTAAGACGTCATGGTTTGAAATCATGCATGGCACGGAAGGTTCCCCTGCTCAAACCAGCACATGTCCAGGCACGTCTTAAGTTTGCCAATGACCATTTGGATGATCCAGAGAAGTCATGGGAGAAAGTCATGTAGTCAGATGAGACCAAAATAGAACTTTTGGGTCATAATTCCACTAAACGTGTTTGGAGGAAGAAGAATGATGAGTACCATCCCAAGAACACCATCCCTACTGTGAAGCATGGGGGTGGTAGCATCATACTTTGGGGGTGTTTTTCTGCCCATGGGACAGGGCGACTGCACTGTATTAAGGAGAGGATGACCCGGGGCCATGTATTGTGAGATTTTGGGGAACAACCTCCTTCCCTCAGTTAGAGCATTGAAGATGGGTCGAGGCTGGGTCTTCCAACATGACAATGACCTGAAGCACACAGCCAGGATAACCAAGGAGTGGCTCTGTAGGAAGCATATCAAGGTTTTGGTAATTTCTAAGTGGGAGAAGCAGGGTGTTAAATACTTATTTTCCTCACTGTGTATATATATATATATATATATATATATATATATAATATATATATATATATATATATATATTATATATGTAATATAAATACACATAGTGTCTGTGAAAAGTTTGGAAATATTTAGAAATGTAAATTTTTATATATAAAAATGTTTATATATAAAAATAGCTTTCATGGAATGGAAGGCCATTTCTGCCACTTTTCACAATTCTGATTATTTCTCGTGATTCAGTTTTTTTTTTCGAGCAATCTTTCACAATTCTGACTATTTCAAAATTTCTTGCAATTCCGAATTAGTTTCTCACAATTCTGACCTTATTTCTTTTTTCCTCATAGTCCTGATATTATATCTTGCAATCCCGACTTTACTTCTCACGATTATGAAGTTTTTCTCACAATTCTCAATTTTTCCTCATAAATCTGACATTTTTTTTCTAGCAATTCTACAATGTTGTTCTTGCGATTCCGACTTCATTTCTCGCAATTTCAACTTTATTTCTTGCGATTATGCCTTTAGTTCTCACAATTCCTACTTTATTTCTGCCAATTCCAACTTTATTTCTGCTTTTCAATTTAATTCAGTTTCAATTCAGTTTTCTTCGGGGATCCGAGATTTACTTTGATACTATGCGATTTTTCCAATAACAACAAGTTCTCACGGTTTGTGAAATCGTGCCTAATATAGGCGTCTATGATTTTATGAATTTTATAAGTTTCACAGATCGATAAATTGATTGTAGCCTACTTTATTTTTAATGTGTACAGCTTTCTGGCACTACAGAGGAGTATTGCTGCCCGATTGGAAAAAAAATCGGAATTGCAAGAAAAAAAAGTGTGAAAAATGAAGTTGGAATTGCGAGAAAGACGTGATTGGGCAAACCTTTTTTTTTACGTGTTGAAAATGGGCTTCCACCCTATGTTTTTTGGTTTAAAATACATGTACATATGTTATGTTCGACTTCAAGTTTCTATTTGTTTCGGAAGAAAATGCAAATTCCTTATAAACGTGTCGATGAATTGGTGAAAAGAATACTGACCCAACATGGCTACCATTCCAACACCGTGCAATTCTGTCTGGACTTCAACTCCTTGGAATCGAACTTTCACCATAAAACAAAACAATTACCTGAATTGTACGAGCTCTGTGTTATTTGTCCAGCAAACAAAAGGCTGGGATGTTATCTATGATGAACAGCCTACCCAGTCGCTGCACCTAAATCCTAATAACCTGCTCTGGGATGAACTGGATCACAATTAAGAAATCTCCAACTAGCGAAGAACATCTTTAGCAGGGTTTTTCCAAGAGGTGTGGCAAAGTATGAATGTTTAGAGAAACAACCTTTCCAGATGCTGAGAGTGTGTAAAGCTGGTATTCATGGGAGGATTTTTGAATAAAAATAAAATAGAAGATCTGGACAAGTAAATCTTCATACCATCACATGACTTTGATTGTTGCAGAGAAGCAAAATTAATCTCAAAGACCATGAAAGTGTAGTTAAACCAAGATGGTGGCACGTGCACAACACTCTCCAGATTTCACGATTTGGTAGTTGTATCTATCTAGATCAGGGTCACCAGCATGGTTGCCCACAAGAACCATTTGAGTCACCCGTGGGCCTTTTCTAAAAATAGCTCACCATAGCACCACTTACCAGTGAACGGCATCTAATTTTTTTGTTGCCATTCTTTTTTAAATCACACTTGCTGGTTTACTGGTGTGAACTTGAAAATGACAAAATATAAATGACTAGATATAAATGAATATCATTATTAAGAATAACATATAATTAAAGGTAAATTGAGCAAATTTGTTACTTCAGAAGTGTGTATCAAACTGGTAGCTCTTCACATTAATCAGTACCCAAGAAGTCGCTCTCAGTTTCAAAAACGTTGGTGACCCCTGAACTAGATGTTTTCAGTCCTTTGACATGCCCTGTGTAGGTTTTTTTTTTATGCATGTGTTTTGTTTTTTTTTTTAAGTTTTTTATTGCCATTCTTATTGTCACTTGTGTTGCTCACAAGTATTCACACTTGTGTAATCCAGGAAGGAAACGCACTTGCAAACATGTTTTCGAATCACCATTCAAAAGAAAAAAAAAAATGAACTCAATGAACTCCATAGCACTTCGATCTTATCATAAAAATGATAAAAAAAAAATAAAAAAAAACTCCAGGCTTCCAAACTGCTCAGGATTCTTTGGCAAACATTTTCGCTTCATGATATAAAAAAAAGAAAAAAAAAAAACAGGTACTTTTGGAATGGAAGATTTCACTTCCTGTTCAAACATTAACATTTCTTAGAAAGTTAAATATTCTTGATAATATAATATACAAGATAGCATTTATCTTGAGCTCCAGAATGATTGGTGCTCTGGTAAAGATGTAAAGATAAATTAGGTTAAAAAAAAAAAAAAGTTGATTTTTTAATGGTATTTGATTGGAATGAATGAACGAACAATATGCCGTCGCATCCAAAGGTCCAGTAAGGCAACCTAAAAGAGCTCTAGGAGACAATTTGTTTGTATGTTGTGTGGTCATGAGGGCCATTCGAAACTTCAATGCCCAAGAAACTACCTTACACAAGTGTGTTATGTACTGAGACAAGTAAAAGCAGAACCTGTGGTGCAAATGAGAACTGTCGAGGTGAAAAAAATAGAAGTGAGTGTCTCAGGAAATGATCAAACCCTGATAAACAGGACGTTCGTTCATGTGGTCAGTCAGAACTTGTGTTCGTGAGGACCTTTTGGGCCTTCAGCTACATTCTAACAGTTGTGGAGGAAGTAGAGATACTAAAGACACTCTGTAAAATGACTCCCGTAAAAGTAAAAGTGTCCCTTTAAACTTTCACTTGAGTGAAATTACAAAAGTTATTTGCCTTCAAATATACTTAAGTATCCAAAGTACTATGATTTATTATAGCTATAATGTTCCTATTATCATTTTTGTCAACTCAGTTTATGGGAAAAGACTTCAATGTTACTTTTATTTAATCAATCTATTAATAGAATGGTATTAACGAGTCAAACAAAAAAAATTGCACAAATGAAGCCACAGGTGTTGTGGCTAGTTGGAGGCGGGAGTTCCATCATTTATTCCTCTCAAAATGTTCTGCTTGCTGTTGAGCTGTATGTTGGTGATAAGTAGATCCCACCAAGTTGCAATCGAAACATGCTCAAAACAAAGCGCTCGCTCTACCAAAAGGAATGACTGATCTCACGATATGTAGTTGAGTAAAAGGTTTGATATTTGACTTTGCAATGGGATGAAGTAAAAGTCTCCCCAAATGGAAATACCTCAGTAAAGTCCATAAAAAAAGCTATTTAAGCATAATAACGAATTACATCTACTTCATTACTGTCTACCACTGGTAATGGATCACAGTACCTTTTCTCTCTGTTTATGTATATAATATAGTTGCTACTACTGGGCCCTTGAGCAAGGCTCTTAACCCTCAACTGCTTGGTTTTATAAATACCCGAATGCCATAACTGTAAATGTATAGTCGTTTACAATCGTGCCTGTGAAGCTCATAAGCCTCAGGGCTTGGAGTTTTACCTAATGGCAAGGGAGTTCCCTAATGGCAAGGGAGTGGAAACTGCCGCCCTGTGACAAGATGAGACACAATGGGGAGATCTCACCCGGTTGTGCAGTCTTTCTCGTTCACTATTTACCATGTGAAAAGTGAAAGGAGTGTAGTGTGAATTCTGGAGCTATCATATCACATTAAATTGCAAACATCTAGCCAGTCTAGCTTCCAACAAGCCTTGTTCTACAGTATATCTGTTCAGATGTGTGTCACTTAGTATTTCCTTGTTTTATTCATACTCATTCCGGTTTGAGGTCATCACGCAAAACTCACAAGTCTGGTTAACTTTCACATAACGGTACATTAGATTGTTTGTTTCTCTCATCTATTCTTTAGTCCTCTAGGCACTGAAGGTGGTTTAAAAAAAAAAAAGGCACAGGACGGTAACCGGATATTCAGTGTAAAGCATGATGGAGGATAAGTGATGAAATGGGGATGTGTTCACCCAAACTTGTTAATCAAATACCAGGAGATTTTGAAAAGTTGAATCTAGCTTTTTGTCAGAACTCTACAACCGGTTTATGATAAGGCCAAATCCAAACAAAAATAATTCATGGACCACCTTTTTACACCCCTAGAATTTCTCAAAATCCAAATATAATGACACCTTGGTCCCTCACACCAGAAGGTACTAATATGTTTCCAAATGTAATCTTTGTGTGTACCGGTTACTCCTCAAACATGGTTAGTTTTCTTAACCAAAGTGCTTGATGTCACCAAATTTACAGATTGTCATTAAATGGTTTCAAAAGACTACATGGGTACCATGTGGTGGTATCAAGAAGTTTCGAGACTAGCTTTGTTCACAAGACTCTGTTTATCTATGTTTACACGCCATCACCTTCAAAACAGTGCTCTTGCACAGCAATACGGCGCTCCCACCGTTCTTGCCACTTCTGGAATGTGTCCTGGAAGTCTTCTTTTCGAAGCGTGTCAAGCACCTTCTGCGATGCTCACTGGATCTCTGCGATCGTGTCCAACCGACCACCTTCAAACTGGTTCTTCATCTTCGGGAAGAGGGCGAAGTCTGCAGGAGCCAAATCTGGCAAGTACCTGGGTGGGAAACCCATGTTTGAAGAGAGCTCGTTGAAGGGGTGCGCATGTGGTATGAATAGCAGATGTGGCAATGCACGTGGTCAGAATAGCACCAGTTGCATGGCTCCCCTGGTACACAGGATGATGTTCATTAGCACATTGACTTATAAAGATCGGTGCTCCCTGTGACTGTGCATGTTACAAAATTAGTCTCTTCCTTGTATGTCCCTATATATAAGAGTATAGCAGGTGTCAATGACAGGCTTTGCATTTCCCACCCAGGCCTTCAGTGATGTCCCACCCGAATCAATCCAACTCTTAATACCATTATGAAGACTTTACAGCTATGGAAACCATCATAATAGAAAAACACATTAGAACAGAGCGCTACATCACAGACAGGAATCTCATACAGTGAGAAAGAATGGCATTATTAAATCAAGAAACCAAATTAACACAATTCACTGTAACCACTGCCACACCGCCTCTAGCAGATGCATCGATATAACCTCATAAAATGACCCCGGGTTTTTCGTGGAAAGGCAAATTGTGTAAATGCTACGAGAAAGAATACACAAACCTATAAATATAAATCACGGTCTGTTTGGTTAAAGCGACATCTTTAGGAAACCTACAGTTTTCTTTTTAAAAAAGCTTTATTTATGATTCGCTCATCCAAAAGTTAAGGCGAAATCTAAATTGCATTTTTTCAGTGGCAAAATCTGCCAACGGCTCTTTTGCTCTAATTGCAAATGCATCCATTATAATGTGTACACTGCACGTCCACCCCATTATGCATGTGTTTCAGGAACGAGAACAAAACTCTCATTAGCCGAACGAAAGAGACGGTCAGTAACATCCATGAAGAGAAATGCAATATCATGAAGGCTAATGAGGGAAAAGATTTGCAGGGTCAGATAGCAAAGAAATATGAAGAAAAATGGATAATTCATCTTAATTATTGCCAGTTAGAGGAAATGCATTAAGGATGGAGGCAACATGGCGAGTGTATGAGCTTGTGAGTGAGATGATCTTAGAATAAAAACAGTCTGCATTAGTTCCATAATGACCCGTTTAAGCATCCCTGAAGAAAAGCAGCATTTTCACTTCATCATTTAGCAAAAGCCAGGTGCTTTTTCTGTGGAAGGTTATACTTCCATTTCTTTTTTCTTTTCTTGTTTTTTTCTAGCAATTTAGTCTATCCCAAATCTATTATTTTCTATCTATCTATCTATCTATCTATCTATCTATCTATCTATCTATCTATCTATCTATCTATCTATCTATCTATCTATCTGTCTGTCTGTCTGTCTGTCTAGACAGGCTGTCTAGTCAGGCTGTCTAGTCAGGCTGTCTGTCTATCCATTTAGACAAGCTATCTATCTGTCTGTCTGTCTGTCTGTCTGTTTGTCTTGCTGTCTGTCTGTCTGTCTGTCTGTCTGTCTAGACAAGCTATCTATCTATTTAGACAAGCTGTCTATCTATCGATCTATCTATCTATCTGTCTGTCTGTCTGTCTGTCTGTCTGTCTGTCTGTCTAGACAGGCTGTCTATCTATCCATTTAGACAAGCTATCTATCTATCTATTTAGACAAGCTGTCTATCTATCGATCTATCTATCTATCTATCTATCTATCTATCTATCTATCTATCTATCTATCTATCTGTCTGTCTGTCTGTCTGTCTGTCTGTCAACCACACTATTTATATATTTTTTTATTTTTTACAAAGAATTGATCAATTTTAAAAGATAACATACTTTTAAGCTTTAATTAAATAAGGATTCACTCTTTTATTCTAAAACAGCAGGTTCATTTTCGCATGTCCTGCAATAATGAAAATACCAAAAATGAGCATAATATAAAAGAAGAGAGGTCGTTTTCATTGTGCCGGCAGAGAGAGTTTTCCTTCGAGCATTCACATGAACCATGACCTGCCTCCAAACTCTGCACTTAAACACACTCTGTTTTATCTAAAGCGTGGCTTTTTGATCGCATAGCTTTGTTTTGCTTATTCAGGTTTTTCAGCCTGAGTGTGGATTTTGCAGGTCAGTGTTGTTTGCAGAACGCAGGAATAATGACGTCGGTTGTTTAAGAGTCTTTACAGTTTTTCTCAGTCGCTTTGGTGTGTTTCACGACTCATCCTTGATATTTGCAAACCAGTAAGTGCATTCAAAACAATGTGTCCCAACAGCACAATACGTTGGATTTCTTGCAAAAGCCTGAACTTTTCTCAAAATCCTCAATTCATCTCTCAAAAGTAAGTATTTGTGTTAATAAACATCTCATTGCCATCAGAATGAAAAGTCGCTTTGTCATTGTTCACAAACAAAATCATCAAAATGTTTAGTCGTGTTGTCAGTACGATGGCACACAGTATTTCTTGATATAAACTACGATTTGGATCACATTGATTGAAAATGCACAAAATTTAAATTCCTTCTGTTTGGCGTCTATGAATCTCAACAGCACAAATTTATTTGATTGCATATTCGATTTATATTGATTGCAAGAGTCCAGGATTCACACTTTTACTGTACTGTAATAATTGTAATTCTTTTTTTGCTCTGACTGTATTCTCTCAGTTTCACGGGACAGAGGTTCAGGAGTTTCACCTTTGACCTATTTTAGAGAACTAATTGATTATTGGTTGATCGGATGCTATTTACCTTCATTAATAAAACTAATCTGCACAAATCATCAATTAATGGATTCAATTAATAGAAATTTATGCTTGACAGATTCTGAAAACTGGTTGAACTATTTTGCAAACAATGACTCATTTAATTCGATGCTGAGATGTTTTGGGGGTTAAAAAATTATTCAGGTGAAACCAGTATAATATATTTGGATCAGCGAACCTTGTGGTCACAATGAAGTGAGTGATATCACACAGTGTGGAGCTTTTAGCTAAGATTTTATTGGGTTTATCCCAGGGGGGGTTAGGCTTTATCTTGCATTTCTGTCTGTATTCAGAACTTTGTCCATGGGAATTCTTGCTTGATGGTAAGAAAGAAAGAGCGAACAACTATGAATGCTGCTTACGATGTTTCCCCAAAACATCCAGTTCTAATTTTTTTAAATCTCAGTCATGTATATAAGGATAAAATTTTGCCTCTATTTGGCAGGAAATTCCTGTTTGTTTTGTCATTTAGGTTAAAAGCCTCCTGACTTGATTTTATCTACCCAAGCAGCCATACTGACGTCCCTCGTTTACAAGGCGATTCAACCTGCGAAACGGAAGGATGTTTGTTGTTTTCTCATTTCCCCATTCGGTGTAAACTCTAGAGACTCTCATGTGGGAAAATCCTAGAACATGAGGATTTAAAAACATCTCTTCTGGAAACCAAAGGCCATTGCACCATCTACGCTTAATTGATTGCAAAAGGAAATGCAAAGACGAATGGCATTCGGAATGCATTTCCAGATTGGACCAATGGTCTTATGTTTTCCATGTAGCGAGGCAAAGTTCGTAAATGAACAGACAAAAGACATTTTTTTTGGAACTCATGACTTTTTAGCCATATGTCCTGGAAACACGATTGTGCAGGAGGCCTTTGAATGTGGTAAAATGTAACTTTCTTTTTTGAACAAGGGGACCCAAAACTGCAAGCGAATGCTTTTAGTAGATTATGTAGACAAACAAAAGTTTGTGGACACCTGACCATAAGATTTATATGGGCTTATTGTTCATCGCATTCCACATTTAGTTCCTCAGAAGAAGTCTGGTGCCTATTTTATTAAGTCTGGTGTACTATATGGACAGATCTATCTATCTATCTATCTATCTATCTATCTATCTATCTATCTATCTATCTATCTATCTATCTATCTATCTATCTATCTATCTAGTATTTTTATCTCCTTTGATTCAACCCAGTGAATTATTTACTTTTATTTATATATATTATTGGTTAATAAACAGATAAATAATTCTAAATGTTTTTTTTCAAATGTTACATACTGCAGATTTTACCTAAGACGATGGTGTGTGTGTGTGTGTGTGTGTGTGTGTGTGTGTGTGTGTGTGTGTGGTCAAAGAATGAGATGAAGTTATCTGAAAGAAGTTCAAGTTTCAGATGAGTGCTTTTAAAGGCAGAAGAGCGATAGACTAGGAGCGTCTTTCTCTTTCACACACACACACACACACACACATACACAACGTCACCGCCCAACCCTGCACTCAGCGCTTTCACCGGCCCTCTATTGAGATCATTGCACACACACACACACACACACACAGAGAGAGAGTGAATGAATGCTGGACGGAAAACGGAAGGAGAAACTCGTGTGGACTGGATGAGTGAAGAGATTCACAATCCCATTGCGACAGATCAGTGTGTCTGGTCGGGGTTTCGCATGTAGTACAGGTAAGTATCGGGACCTGCATCGAAATTTGGATCGGACACGAACGCGCGCGCGCGCACTCGCACACCTTACACACACACACACACACACACACACACACAATTACACGGGCACACCGACACAACTTATTTTTATTAACAATTTATTTTCAATTAGTCCTAGAAAATTCTGTGACAATTGGACAGCCAAAAATAGTTTATTATAACGAATTTACCTAACAAGCTTTCTTTCTTTCTTTCTTGCTTGCTTGGATTCTTTCTTTCTTGATTGCTTTTAATGGGTCTTTCTGTGGCTGTCTCCTTCCTTTCTTTCTTTCTTTCTTTCTTTCTTTCTTTCTTTCTTTCTTTCTTTCTTTCTTTCTTTCTTTAAAGGTTTCTTCACTTTCTTGTAACGTTTCTTTCTTGTGAATTTCTTTCTTTCTTTCTTTCTTTCTTTCTTTCTTGTTTGCTTGCTTTTACTTGCTCTTTCTTTCTGTGGCTGTCCTTTATTTCTTGCTTGCTTTTAATGGCTCTTTCTTTCTTTCTTTCTTTCTTTCTTTCTTTCTTTCTTTCTTTCTTTCTTTCTTGTTTGCTTGCTTTTAATGGGTCTTTCTTTTTCTTTCTTTCTTTCTTTCTTTCTTTCTTTCTTTCTTTCTTTCTTTCTTTCTTTCTTTCTCAAAATCTGGATTATAATTTGCATATAGGCCACAGTATTTATTTGGTTGGTTCCGGTTAAATCATAAATAATCAAAAGGAAATGCCATGAAATGCACCAAATCAGTTGTCCGAGTTGTTGTGGCGTAACAAATGAAAAACTTTTTCTAAAGTCAAGCTTTCTGTTTGCACTTTTGAATCTCATTAACATCATCGATTGTTTACGTTTGGTCCAACTTTATCCGTATCGGTTAATACAATTCTCACCATGCCTGTTCCACTTCTTTGGTTGGACATGTCTTCATTTGTTGTCTTGTTTTCTTCCAGAGCATTCTTCCTCTGCCCAAGATGTCCAGTCAGAACCACTGCCACTATGACAAGCAGATGGGTTTCTTCTACAACATAAGCAACCAGAAAAGTGAAACCTGGGAGTTGGGACATCTCATTGCACTTCGGGTCGTGGGCTGCATCTTCTGCTTGTTCATCCTAGTGGCTAACGTTATGGTCATCACCGCTGTGATCACCAACAACCGCTTTCACTACCCGTTCTATTACCTGGTGGCCAACCTTGCTGCCTCAGATTTTCTGGCCGGGATTGCGTACGTGTACCTCATGTTCAATACGGGCTCCGTGTCCCACACCCTGACCCTCCAGCAGTACTTTCTCCGCCAGGGTTTGTTGGACACGAGTCTCTCGGCGTCCCTCGCCAACCTGCTGGTGATCGCTCTGGAGCGCTACATCTCTGTCATGAACTGGAAAGTGCACAGCAACCTTACAAAGCGCAGAGTGACCCTGTTGATCGCTCTGGTTTGGGGCATCTCGGTCTTCATGGGTGCAGTGCCGAGCCTCGGATGGAACTGCATCTGTAGTATCGAACAGTGCTCGATGTTAGCGCCAATCTTCAGCAGGAGCTACCTGATCTTTTGGTCTGTGTTCAATCTGGTGGTTTTCCTCATAATGGTAGCCATATACATAAGGATATATGCGTACGTGAGGAAGAAAACGACTATCCTAAACGGCCACGCCACTGGGTCTTTGAAGCGCAAGAAGACGCCGATCAAGCTCATCAAAACGGTGATGACGGTCTTGGGTAGGTCAAATTGCGAATGTTTTTGTACATTCATTTATTTGATTGGGTATAATTGATGTTTCCTACATTATCAGCATGTTAATCAAAATATATTGTACTCGTTTCACCTGAATAGTCTTAACCCCCAAAACATCTCAGGATCAGTTCATGGCATAAGTCATCGAATGCAAAATAGTTAAACCAGTTGTCAGAATCTGTCAACCTTAAATTTTTTTGTGAATGTGTCTTGAATTGATAAATTGTGCAGATGAATCTTGAATTTCACTAATGAAGATGAGTGAGAGGCATCAGATCAACCAATGATTAACTAGTTGTCTAAAACAGGTCAAAGGTGAATCTAGTGAACCCTCAAATGGCGACAGAGCAAAACATGGCAAATTGTTTTGAGAATGCACGTACTGGTTTGCGAATATTAAGCATGAACTGTAAACCCCCCCCCCCCCCCCAACCTTTTATACAAGCGTGTTGCCCTTTTTTAGATTCAGTGATTTTACAATAACCGTGTACGAGTCCCTCAGTTGTCCTAAGTGTAAAAAATTACCCTTTAGAAGGTCAAAATCATAAGGACCGCCATTGAAATACCATGGAAATTGGTTTATTTTGCAGGAAATAATCAAAAGCAAAATAATAAGCAACTTCTGGGGAATTTCTCTGGTAAACATTTGGTAAAATGCTCAGGGCAGTATACAGAACTGAGGCAGATGCGATTTGCACCTCGATGCATAGCCAATGAAACGATACACTAAAGATACATATCGATTAGCTACAGTTGCGATACGATACGATTCAATCCTATTACGATGCGGCGCAATGTTGACATTCAAACTGTATGGAGCTGTAAGAATGAAAAAAATATAGACAAACACCAACTAATCAAAGGTCTGAAAAAGTTGATGAGGTGGTCCTACAGCTTAAGGGTAAACCCAAATACATCTTGTTTGTCCCGGGTCTTATCGAAAATCGTCTGTACGGTCTGCTCAGCCGTAAACCCGAGTCCAGGCACGTTCGTAAAAACATGCACAACCACATTTTGCTGCCGTTGCGTGACCACGTTTAAAAACACATCCAAAATTCAGCCACACCCCCGCAACTCCATGCGACCCATAATGCAGTTTTTGTGTGGTTATGGATTTGAGAAGAGACAAAAAACTCATATCACATGTATGTAAGTATTCAGACTCTTTACTCAGTACTTAGCTGAAGCACCTTTGGCAGCAATTACAGCCTTGAGTCTTTTTGGGTTTGAAGCAACAAGCTTTGCACACCTGGATTAAGGGGATTTTCTGCCATTCTTCATTGCAAATCCTCTCATGCTGGTGTTGGTTGGATGGAGAGCGTCGATTTGAAGACACTTTCAGGTCTCCCCAGAGCTGTTCAGTAGGGTTCAAGTTAGGAATCTGGCTGGGCCACTATTATACATTCCCTAAGGGGTTGTTCTTAATCCACTCCTGTGTTGTCTTGCCTGTGTATAGGGTTTTTAGGGATATCTTTGTACTCTGTACAAACCATGACCAAGTCCCTGCTGCTAAAAACATCCCCACAGCATGATGCTGCCACCATCATGCTTCACTTTTGGGATGGTTTTGGACAGCTGATGAGCCTGGTTTCCTCCAGACTAGAATTAAGGCCAAACAGTTTAGATTCAGTTTCATCAGACCAGAAAATCTTGTTCCACACAGTCTGAGAGTCTTTCAAGTGCCTGTTGGCAAACTCCAAGCAGGCTTCCATGGGTTGTGTATTCAGGAGAGGCTTCTGTCTTTCCACTCTGCCATTAACCCCAGACTGGTGGAGGGCTGCAGTGACGTTGTCCTTCTGGAACTTTGTCTCATCTCCACACAGGATCACACAGGATTGCTTTCATAGAAGAACCATTTTGGGTTCCCCAAAGAACCTGTAAGTAAAAGGTTCTTAAAAGAACCTTTCTGAAGGTTTTTTTGTGACCCCAGGTGATTCCTCCAAGAAGAAAAAAACAATAAATTTATCATATTAAGTATCATAATTGATTCATTTAGTGATATACATTTTTAAAAATGCAGGAGTTATAAGGTTTAACAAGAAGGAAGCAGGGGTTTATTACAGCAACGTCATAGAAGAACCATTTTTGGCTCCCCAAAGAACCGTTCAGTATTTTTTAAATAGATTTTAAAGCCATTATATGGTTTATAGGGGAACTTCTATATGAAAATTGTGGACTGCTGTAGAGTTCTGATCTCAACCCTATTGAACAAATCTGGGATGAACTGGAATGCTGAGTGAACTCCAGACCTAAGCACAAATCTCCAGAAGCACACTCCAAGATCTAGTGGAACATCTTATGCTCAGGTACCCACAAACCCTGAGCTTATTCAGTGTTTCTTTACTCTAAAGAACTTTTTTCTCCACTCCAAAGAACCTATTTGTGCAATGGATAGGTTGCATAGTTCTGAAAGGTTCTCCACACCTTTATTTTTTAGCGTGCGGATGGATTTCAACGCCGCTAATCCATCATTCATTATATTCATTGTTTACCATGTGCTATCAAAGTATTTACGTTGTACACACTATACTAATTTACTTGGAAACAGCTTGTTTGTATTTAAGGCTTGGGACAAAAGCCATTATCATGTGTGCACATCATTTAAACTCAGAGAAAGTATCTTGTGTATCATTCCCTATTTTTTTATTTTTTTTTAAAGCATTGCCTTACAGGCGCTTGCGTCTGATTGGTGCGTTTTGTTTTTCCTGGTTGGGGTTAGTTCACGCAGCCATGCAGGCTTCTTCAAACTGCATGCTTTCGTAGGTTTCAGAAATGACGTTTTATTTCTAGGTCAGGAGTGAGGGAGTAATGCTTCTCTGAATATTTGATTTCTCTGATACAAACGGACAAATTCCTAGACTATGACTCTTGTGTGTGTATCATTACTTTGCATCGAGACAGTGCTTAATGTGCCTGCTGTCTGGACATGACAATTAGACTAAATAGCATGTACCACAAAAACCGTCCTCAAACGGCTTACTTCAGTGCCGTGAGATCATAATGTTTTTTTTTTAGGTAGTTATTTCGTTGCTTGATCGTGCTCTGCTGTTTCAAGCAGGACGAGTTATGTAATGGATGAGATAAAACCAGTTGTCTCATTCGAGTATCCATTACTATTAAATTGTCGTTTATGGCACTAAAGGCACAAAGGTTAGAGGAATGTGTATTTTGAATAGCTTTGCTTTTTTTTTAATAAGGTATAAAAACAGGTCAGGGCATGCCTTCAGAAGAAAAAAAAGAACGAACAATAAGACACTGATTTGTGTATTTTCCAGTATGAGTTTATTCGAGTATATCACAATATCCATGTGAATGAATTATACAACAAATGACAAATGAATATAAATCTATCATCTGAACCTACACTTTATAGACACATGGACATGGACATTTGATCGCAAGGTTGTGAGTTCGAATCCCAGCACGTTTGGGCCCTTAAGCAAGTCCCTTAACTGCTTGGTTGTATAAATAATATAATTGAAAGTCGTTTTGGATATATACACTACAAAACAGGCCTGCATTTATTATTAGGCTTTCTACTGATCAGAAAGCCCTGAGTTCAAATCCCACCGCCGCTAAGATGCAACTGAATGGCCCAAGAGCAAGGCCCTTAACCCTCAACTGCTCATTTGTATGAATAAAATGATTGGATAAGGTCATCTGCCACATTCACTAAGTGTATCTTCAGTTCAATTCAGAGGAAAATTACATGTTACTACATCCATAGACATCTTATCTTATATAAATGTGTGCCTTTAACAGTTTGCGGAGGAATCACATATGACTGGAATCCCAGGTGTCCCAATACTTTAGTGTATATCATCTCTTTCTTTAACTTACTTTAATGTCTTGGATTAAGCCTGGGAGGGATTTATATTTATGTGGCCACCAAAAAATTGGGGTGTGTGTGTGTGTATATATAGCATATATTAGCATATATAATATCCTAAGTATTATGGAAACTATATTTTATGAAAAAGACTCGTCAGCACAGATCACAAGACGCTTTGCGTAAAAGACAGACGAGACTTTATTTGTCTCCTCTATTATACAAGCACTTTAGCAGTTATGTAAGTAGGTTTAAAGGCCAAAGTGGTTAAGTTTTCTATTAATTTGGAGTCTTCATTAAGAAAACAGAGACTTCATGGACTATACATGGATATATAACTACAAAGTTTTGGCAATTCACTGTGCGATATAAGAGAAATCAAATGCATTATGCTGTTAAAGAAAAGTTGTATTATGTGAAGCATTGTATTGCATCACAGCAGCACCACAGTTGATCATTAACCTTTAAGAGGTGTTTTCCATCTCTGTGTGTTCCAATACTTATAGCATTCCTTAGCACGCATAAGTAGGTTTGAGCATTCCTGAAATGCTCTGATGATAAACCTTGATAAACCGCGATAACCCTCTGGTAACGGAAGCTCTTTTTCAGATGATCCCTGGTGGCTATTTTGAAAGCAATTTGCATTCATATTTGAGCCGAAAGTATTACATTCTTAAAGCAATGGGAAAGTAATGTTGGTTTTTTTGGTCCATTCAGAAAACATTAGGCCTAAAAGCCTTCAACTAAACCGCCACATGTGCACAGCGTATGCGTTCTCCGCCTTTTTCTACAGATATTTTATTATAAAATTACAGGGGATGCTAAATTCCATGTGGCACGATGCTAACCACGGAGGATTCCCCTCTTGATGTGGGTACGTTGTAAAAGCTAACGGGCGAAACGTTCCAGTTTAGCGAGTGGTTGTGTATAGTGTGGTAATTGGGGCTAAAAAAGGCCAATTATTGCTCGTTAAACTTAGTAATAGTTCGAGGAGATCTGCTTTATATGTCTGAAAAAAGAAAAAATCTGAATCATCCTGCCGCTTTGTTTTCGGCAGCACGGTTGTTCCTGAGTACAAGCCTCTACACGCTAAACACCACAGAGTTAGGTACATTCTCCTCAGTCTCCACCAAATTTCACATTCTTAAAGCTATACGAGATTGGCCTTCTGGCTAATCCGACTTTATTGTGATATAGCAACCGCGTGAAAAGCAAATTATTAGCATTACAGGTGGGTTAATATAAACAAAGACAAAACAAACAGGGAATAAAGTGCTAGTTTAAGTGTTTCAGGAAACAGTAGGTCTTCACCCGTTGCTTCAAGATAGGCAGTGACTCAGCAGTTTGGACATCTAGAGGAATATTATTCCACTATCTCGATGAAAAAACAGAAAAGATGTACTTTCTCTGAGAGAAGGTGAGACCAACTGAGCGGCGCTAGCTGATTTTAGGCAGCGATAAAAGATTTGAAGATGTAAATTTTTTGGCTTTGTATGGAGAGAATCAGTGTTTTGGTCTAACTCGTGCAGCTACTGGAAGCCAGTGGAGGGAATGAAGCTGTGGGGTGGTGTGGGGGAACTCAGGCCGGTTTAACACAAGCTGAATTTTGGATTATTTGCAGAGGACGTATTGCGTTCAGAGGTACACCTGAGCAGAGAGTTGTTGTAGTCCAGTCTTAAAATGACAAAACACTGAACAATCACCTGAGCAGCCTGTGTCGATAAATATGTTTAAAACTTTCTAATGTTGTAATGAGGAAACCGACAAGAGTGTGTCACGTTAGCAACAAGTGATGCAAAGGACAGTTGATGGTTCTGTGGTTGCCCCGAGGTTGCAAGCAGTGACTGAAGGGGAGATTAAAGAGTTATTTTGAGTTAGTTGCTTGTACTTTATCTCTTTGTCTTTTTTAGCTTAAGGTCTAACAGGGTCTTGATTTGGCTCGTACTACTCCTTGCTAAAGGTGGATAAGGTCAGGTCAGGTCACAGCCATGGTCACAGCCAATGGCTCCATTTTCCTAGCAAACATTGAGACCTTCAAATGAACTACAATTATCACACTATATTGCTAGAGTAACCATGATGTCACATTTTCTCCACTGCCAATGACAGCCATTGCTGTGTTCCATAGTGCGTCTAAGGTTATTTTGTACTCATATACAGTACATGATTTCTAAGCTTTTTGAAGAGCGTGAAAGTCAAATGAAACCAAAAAGATATGGAGACCTGGTGAATGTAAACACCTGGAACTGGTTAATCAGAATCTTTATTTGTGACTGGTGATTATTAATATTTTGGACGAGCAAGCAGTGCTTAATTTTACACACTCTCTCACACACGCATAAATACACACACACACACACACACACACACACACACACACACACACACACACCCTTTATAAAGAGACTCTGCTTTACAAACAAACTGTGATGTACTTGTTTAGTCGCTGTCTTTGTACACCCGACTTATAAAGCCTTATTGATTCAGTTCGCCATATTGTTTCTGACCTGTGTTTTTGTTCCAAGTTGCAGATGGCAGGCTGAGAGGAACTCGTTGCTTTTCAACAGTTTGCTTATATTTTTATATACAGTGGTGTGTATTTCTCATTTCTTATTTTTTTGTGCATGTTTGTCATACTTCAGTGTTTCAGATCATCAAACTAATTTAAATATTGGTAAAAGAGAACACAAGTGAACACAACATGCAGTTTTTAAATGAAGGTTTTTATTATTGAGTCAAAAACAAAATCCAAAACTACATGGCCCTGTGTGAAAGTGGACCTGCCTGACAAAGTGAAGTAGACCAAAAGATCCTCAAAAGCTAGACATCATGCCGAGATCCAAAGAAATTCAGAAACAAATGAGAAAGAAAGTAATTGAGATCTATCAGTCTGGAAAAGGTTAAAAATCCGTTTCTAAAGCTTTGGGACTCCAGTGAACCACAGTGAGAGCCATGATTCACACATGGCAAAAACATGGAACAGTGGAGAACCTTCCCAGGAGTGGCCTGCCGACCAAAATTACCCCAAGAGCACAGCGACAACTCATCCAAGAGGTCACAAAAGACCCCACAACAACATCCAAAGAACTGCAGGCCTCACTTGCCTCAGTTAAGATCAGTGGTCATGACTCCACAATAAGAAAGAGACTGCACAAAAATGGTCTGCATGGCTTCATGAGTTCCATGACGAAAACGAACATAAAGGCTCGTCTCAGTTTTGCTATAAAACATTTTGATGATCCTCAAGATTTTTGGGAAAATACTCTGTGGACGAACGAGACAAAATTTGAACTTTTTAAAAGGTGTGTGTCCCATTACTTCTGGCGTAAAAGTAACACCGCATTTCAGAAAAATAACATTATACCAACAGAAAAATATGGTGGTGGTAGTGTGATGGTCTGGGGCTGTTCTGCTGCTTCAGTACCTGGAAGACTTGCTGTAATAAATGGAACCATGAATTCTGCTGTTTATCCAAATGTCTGGCCATCTGTTTGTGACCTCAAGCTGAAGCGAACTTGGGTTCTGCAGCAGGACAATGATCCGAAACACACCAGCAAGTCCACCACTGAATGGCTGAAGAAAACCAAAATGAAGACTTTAAAGTGGCCTAGTCAAAGTCCTGACCTAAATCCTATTGAGATGCTGTGGCATGACTTTAAAAAGGCAGTTCATGCTCGAAAATCCTCTAATGTGGCTGAATTTCAACAATTCTGCATAGATGAGTGGAGCAAAATTCCTTCACAGCGCTGTAACAGACTCATTGCAAGTTATCGCGAACGCTTGATTGCAGTTGTTGCTGCTAAGGGTGGCCCAACCAGTTATTAGGTTTCGGGGGCAAACACTTTTTCACACAGGGCCATGTAGTTTTGGATTTTGTTTTCCTTCATTTAAAAACTGCATGTTGTGTTCACTTGTGTTCACTTGTGTTCTCTATTACTAATGTTAAAATTAGTTTGATGATCTAAAACATTAAAGTGACAAACAGGCAAAAAAAAAAAAGAAATCAGGAAACGCTTTTCCATACCAATGTGTATATATATATATATTTATGATGGCAACTCTTGCTAAACTGCAAAAAATAACCATCTAAATATAAGGAATAAATGCAAGATATAAGAAGATACAGAGTGGAAACTAGTCAAATTATCTGCTAGTGCAGTAAGATAATTACACTTGGTAAGATTTCTTGAAATAAGAAAACCTATGTGGGCTTTACAGGAAAAATAAAAGTCTAAAAATAAGCGTTAAAACACGTCAAATAAGTTAAATTCACTTAAAACTAAATTTGTGTGAAACGCTTTTAAAAGCCAGAGCTACTAAACCAGAGAGTTCTTCATCATTTAAGAATTGTGATCATTATATATTAAAATGAGACTAAATATTAAAATCAACAGGGTTCCTATGCATTTTGGAAAAGTACAGTGCCCTCCACAATTATTGGCACCCCTGTTTAAGATGTGGTCGTGGACTTCTAAAAATTCTCCTTTTTTTTAAAACAACATAGAACCCAAATGCAAAAAAAGAGAAAAATCCAACCTTTCATTTAAGTACATAACTTTGGTGGTAAAAAAATCACACATTTAGAAAAAAAAAAAAAACTTGAAATCATGTGTGCCACAATTATTGGCACCCCTAATAATTCCTCAGAAAAATTTAATTTTTTTTTTTTTATATATATTTTTCTGTAGTTGCTAAGGTTGGTCAGGGTATCTAGGGACTTTTAATTAGTAATTCATGATTTCCTGTTTCCCTGGGGTATAAATATGACGTGACACAGAGGCCTAATTCTCTTACCCATTTGTCAACATGGCAAAGACAAGAGAACACACCATTCAAGTAAGGCAGATGTGTGTCGACCTTCATAAGTCAGGCAATGGCTACAAGAAAATAGCCACTCGCCTTAACTTGCCGGTATCTACAGTCAGAGGAATCATTAAGAAGTTTAAAACAACTGGAACAGTGACAAACAAGGCTGAAAGAGCTCCCATGTTTATCTTGCCACAACGCACAGTGAGGAGGATGGTAAGAGAAGTAAAAAAATTTCCCAAGCTCACCGTCACAGAATTGCATCAAAGAGTGGCATCTTGGGGTCACAGAGTCTCCAAAACAACCATCAGACGCTCTCTACATGCCAACAAGCTGTTTGGGAGTCATGCAAGGAAAAAGCCTTTTCTCACTAACACTCACAAACGTAAACGTCTGGAGTTTGCTAAGCGGTACTGGGACTTCAACTGGGATCGTGTGCTTTGGTCAGATGAGACTAAGATTGAGCTTTTTGACAACAAACACTCTAAGTGGGTCTGGCGAATGAGTATGCCGAAAAGCACCTCATGCCCACCGTGAAGTATGGTGGAGGATCTGTGATGCTGTGGGCCTGTTTCTCTTCCAAAGGCCCTGGGAACCTTGTTAGGGTGCATGGCATTATGAATGCTTTGAAGTACCAGGATATTTTAAATAAAAACCTGATGGCCTCTGCCAGAAAGCTGAAGATGGGTCGTCATTGGGTCTTTCAGCAGGATAATGATCCAAAACATGTGGCAAAATCTACACAAAAGTGGTTCAGCAGTCACAAACTCAAGGTCCTCCCATGGCCATCTCAGTCCCCAGACCTCAACCCAATCAAAAACCTGTGGGGCGAGCTAAAGAGAAGAGTGCATAAGAGAGGACCCAGGACACTGGATGATCTAGAAAGATGAATGGTCAAAAATCCCTCTCTCTGTGTTCTCCAATCTTGTGAAATGTTATAGGAGGAGATTAAGTGCTGTCTTGTTGGCAAAAGGAGGTTGTACAAAGTATTAACATCAGGGGTGCCAATAATTGTGGCACACATGATTTCAAGTTTTTGTTTTTTTTCTAAATGTGTGATTTTTTTACCACCAAAGTAATGTACTTAAATGAAAGGTTGGATTTTTCTCTTTTTTTGCATTTGGGTTCTATGTTGTTTTAAAAAAAAGGAGAATTTTTAGAAGTCCACGACCACATCTTAAACAGGGGTGCCAATAATTGTGGAGGGCACTGTATGTGGAAATTATGGAATTTGGACACTGAGTATTGAGAGTTTCTATGCAATTGCTCTTTTAAAAAAAAAAAAAAAAAAAAAAAATTAAGAATTTGTACGAATATTGTTGAATTGTTGAATAACGTGAATGTTCCTGATCTAATCTACATTTATTTATCTTTTTCTGCAGGGGTTTTTGTGATCTGTTGGACACCGGGTCTTGTTGTGCTGCTCCTGGATGGCCTCAAATGCGAGCGATGTAATTTGTTGAAGTTCAAGCACTGGTTTCTCCTCCTGGCCATTCTGAACTCGGTCTTGAACCCAATCATATACTCTTACAAAGACGAGGAGATGTGGGCCACCATCAAGAATTTGCTGCGCTGCGTCTGCACTGGCACCCGGCGCCAGCGGTCGTCGAAGGCCAACAAACGTTCCGACACCACCTTGAGCACAGAAATGAACACCAGTCTACGAGATAACGAACAACTAAAACCTAATCAGACCTTATAGCTCTGTTTTTTTACACAGCTCTTCATACCTAGGGCAACGAAATAGACAAAAACAATAGGACAAAGTGTGTGGACACCTGATTGTAAGATTCATATGTGTATTTCAAACAAACCAGTTCACATTGAGCACCAACTTCCTGTTATAGTAACATTCTTTCTTCTGGGAAGATGTTCTGCTTGATATTAGAGTAGAGATTTGTGCTCATTCAGGGACAAGACTCAGGTATTGATGTAGGGTGAGGTGAGGAAGCCAAGATCTAACACATCTTCTAAATCTTGTAAATCTTCATGGAGCCGGTGTCTGAATACTTTTGTCCAACAACAACAAAAAATCGTGTCCTAATACTTTTGTCCATAGAGTGTATACACTGTATATCTATGTATATCTGGTATTAGCAAGCAGCTAGCATTAGCGCATGTGGGAGCTTTATAGCATCAGGTTTGCTGTTTCACCTTAATTATATTTTCGTACTGTACCTCTGTTTTAGAGTGCCCAAGAAATTGTCAAATGTGTAAACCTTGAGTCTGAGTTTATTTTTTATTATTATTATTATTATTATTATTTTATAGTGTTTTTAGTCGTGTTGTTTTAAGTGTAAGGCTAGCACTTTGTATTATATTTGTAAAAAAAAAAAATGCACCAGGATTCCTAACTACTGTGTATATATTATAATATATCATATTATATCATATTATATCATATTTTATTATATTATGTTATATTATTTTATATTGTTATATTAAATATATTCAGATTTTTCAAAAATTTGTAAAATGTGTTGATACAAATGTTAGTCTTAATTGTGTACATATGCAATACGAAGTCAACGAAGGCCACCAGGTCCAGGAATTTTTTATGAGCTCCATGAGAGAGAGGCTTGATTATACCAGTTTTCATTACCGAAAATTCATTCATTGAGCTTCGTTAAGAGATTTTTTTAGGAATGTAATCGTTTTAGTATAATGTTGAATATTCAATTCAGCTCTTTTTACACTTTATGTATTTTACTGATTTATCTGTCTGTCTGTTTGTCTGTCTATTTTATTTTTTGTTAAACTTTTTCTTTCTTTCTTTCTTTCTTTCTTTCTTTCTTTCTTTCTTTCTTTCTTTCTTTCTTTCTTTCTTTCTTTCTTTTCTTTTCTTTCTTATTTTCTTACTTACATATCCTACTGTAAGTCTTTGCTTATTCTTTTTGTTTCTTTTCTATTTCTTTATTTTGTTCTTTCTTTTTATCATACCTTTCTTTCTTTTTTTCTTGTCTTTTTTTTTTGTCTTTTTCCTTCCTTTCTTACTTTTTCTTACTATCTATTTATTTATCTGTCTGTCTATTTAGACATGCTATTTGTCTGTCTGTCTGTCTATTTTATTTATTGTTAAACTTTTTCTTTCTTTCTTTTCTTTTCTTTCTTATTTTCTTACTTATCCTAGTGTAAGTCTTTGTTTCTCTTCTATTTCTTTCTTTCTTTTTTTCTTTCGTACCTTCTTACTTTAATTCTTTGCTTATTCTTTTTGTTTCTTTTTTATTCCCTTCTTTCTTTCTTTCTTTCTTTCTTTCTTTCTTTCTTTCTTTCTTTCTTTCTTTCTTTTTTATCCTACTGCATGTTTTTGCTTATTCTTTTTGTTTCTTTTCTATTCCTTTCTTTCTTCCATAATTTTTTTTTCTTTTTTCTTTTCTTTCTTCCTTATTTACTTATCCTACTGTAAGTCTTTGCTTATTCCTTTTCTTTCTTTCTTTCTTTCTTTCTTTCTTTCTTTCTTTCTTTCTTTCTTTCTTTCTTTCTTTCTTTCCTACTGTAAGTTTTTGCTTATTCTTTTTCTTTTTTATTCCTTTCTTTTTCTTTTTTCCTTCCTTTCTTCCTTACTTATCCTTCTGTAAGTCTTTGCTTATTCCATTTGTTTCTTTTCTCTTTCTTTCGTCCTTTCTTTCCTAATTTTTTTTTCTTTCTTTCTTTCGAATTTTCTACTGGCAGACTTAAAATAAAAACATGACAATTTCAGGAATTTCATCACATTTTTTGCATAACCAGGTCATTGTATAACCAACTATATATTTATTTTGAATTCATTTCTACATTTATATATGTTTTCTCTATTGGCAGAGAAAACAGGTGTTAATGAAACCCTCTCCTGCTCATGTCTGCAGTTGTATAATCAAACACACCCTTCTATGGTACATGAGTTCATTGCAGACTTTTTAAAAATGAAACGATTCAGTCATCGCTACATGCCTCGACAAGCTCAGACACAAAACTGTACAGTCATAGTTTTAGCGTGAAGTCGTCTAGAGCAAGTTGTGCAACCAGAAAAAACACGTACACACATTCATTCTTCTTGTGGTTAGCTGGGTCTAGGCAAGTCTTTGACGTATTTCAGTCAAATTAGGTCAGGCAGTTATTTTAGAGATGAAGGATGCATTACAAAAGACAATGTTGTAAAATCAAAAAACAATCATAATTATTATAAGATTTATTTTCTTTAGTTTAAGGCGAGAGTGTGAACCTGTTTTCCCTCTTTTTAGTGGGATGATCTCTGATGGACTCATTAGCAGGGTGATGCAACGCTGTGGCTTTGTGTGTTTAGCAGGTTTTACAACATCTACGATTACTGAGAGCGAATCCCATGTCACTGTGTGTCCTAATAAAATCTCTCGAACCTTACCGGTTTTCTTTCTTTCTTCCTTCCTTTCTTTCTTTCTTTCTCATAAGTTTCAATCTTTCCTTTTTCTATTTCCTTATTTTTTATTTTTGTTCATTTTCTTTCTTTCTTTCTTTCTTTCTTTCTTTCTTTCTTTCTTTCTTTCTTTCTTTCTTTCTTTCTTTTTATTATTTTCCTTCATTTCTTCCTTACTTGCTTGATTTTCTTTCTCTATTGGCAGAGAGACCGAAATTTTAGGAATTTTATCACATTCTTTTGCATAACCAAAAGTTTATTTTGCATTTATCTCTTTGTGATTATTTTACGTGTTGCTGATGTAAAATCGACAGTATCCTCAGTAATGTTGGAGTCCAGGAAGAAATCTAGTCTGTTAAATGTGAGACTGACTTTTATTTTTATTGTCTTTTGCTTTCTTCTTTCTTCTCTTTTTTTTTTTGTAACCCAGGCCTGCCAGTAACCATAAAAAACACAGACATGGGCCGTGCTATACGGTATTATCTCATATTCTTTCAAAGGATTGATTCTTATGAGTCAGTTTAATCCTTATATTTTTTTGTTTAGCGCTTTTAACAATGGAAATTGTCTCAAAGCAGCATTTTAGAGATAAAGTGTGTAGAAAGTTGGATAAAAGAGTGTATAAGTTTAGTGCCTATTATTATGTTTCTTATAATTGTAAGTTTGTCCCTGATGAGCGAGCCAGTGGTTACTGTGGCAAGGAAACACCCTGAGATGGCAGAGGGAGAGGAAGAAACTTTGAGAGGAACTAGACTTAAAAGAACACCCATCATCATCCTCTTCACCGAATGTCCATTCACAGTCCCTATCATTGTTGAGGTGTGCAGTGATTGGCCCTGGGCCGTTGAAGGATGCTGATATTAATTACAGTCCAAATCCATCCTTAAAGTTCTTGTAACTTCATGGATCTTTAGACTGTTGAGGTGCACAGAGTTATCCAGTTATCTCAAAACTCCATCCAGACGTATGAATCGGTCAGATCCAAATAGAAGAAAAGGACAGGAACGCTGGTAAATTATACCTCTACTAGTCACTGTTGCTTTTCTGTTTAGAAAGAAATGCAGATTTTTTTTTTTATGTTTAGGAAAAATTGTTGTACAGTATATAGATTGAAAAAAAAAGCACAGTCTAATCCATTTTTTTTTCTATTGAGCAACTTCTAATTAAATATTTGTTCACATTTTTTAATCAATTTTTATTATTATAATATTTTTTAAATAATTTTTTAGCCATGTATATGATAATAAAAAAAAATATCAAAACCATAACAAAACTATTTCGTTCTCATTGCAAATAATTATATTAACAAATAAAACCATTTGCACGTGATTGATTGACCTAGGATTTCTTTTCTTTTTTTTCAAAATAGGTCAATAAAATACATTTTTGTTAATGTGTTTCAAGATTCACCATCTCTTTAATTATGCTTCTTTCTAGAAATAATTAAAAAGCTTCAAAATTCAAAAAAGAAAAGAAAAAAAAGATGGCGATAGAACAAGAATATTTAACAAAATAAAAAAGCAACTTTTATTCATAAAAATTTTTTTTTTTTAAACATGTAAATGCATGCATGCATATATATATATATATATATATATATATATATATATATATATTATATATATATATATATATATATATATATATATACAGTACAGTTTGGACACACCTTCTCATTCAAAGAGTTTTCTTTATTTTCATGACTATGAAAATTGTAGATTCACACTGAAGGCATCAAAACTATGAATTATCACATGTGGAATTATATATTGAATTATATACATAACAAAAAACTGTGAAACAACTGAAAAATGTCATATTCTAGGTTCTTCAAAGTAGCCACCTTTTGCTTTGATTACTGCTTTGCACACTCTTGGCATTCTCTTGATGAGCTTCAAGAGGTAGTCACCTAAAATGGTCTTCCAACAGTCTTGAAGGAGTTCCCCGAGAGATGCTTGGCACTTGTTTGCCCTTTTGCCTTCACTCTGCGGTCCAGCTCACCCCTAAACCATCTCGATTGGGTTCAGGTCCGGTGACTGTGGAGGCCAGGTCATCTGGCGCAGCACCCCATCACTCTCCTTCTTGGTCAAATAGCCCTTGATGCCTTCAGTGTGACTCTACAATTTTCATAGTCATGAAAATAAAGAAAACTCTTTGAATGAGAAGGTGTGTCCAAACTTTTGGTCTGTACTGTGTATATATATATATAAAAGACAGGAAACCAATTACAAAAATGATAAGCATCTAAAATTAATGTCTGTCTCATTTAGCCAACGATTTATCTTGATTCTCTTGATGTCCTTGTTTCCTCGTGTTCTAGAAATCTGTTTGAAACTGAAGAAATCAAAGAGGCAACATTTAAGTAATGAAGTGCACTCGAAGTCTGCCCTTTGTCATGTCCTTGTGACATCTTGCCAACAATCATCCATACAAAGCCCTAAACCTTGTTGTTTTGCATGATGTTATCATGTACCTGACATTTTAATGACTGTGAATTGGACCGTGGTTGATACTCACTTAGAAACTTTGACTTGTATGTGTTTTTTTTGGGGGATAACAATCATTTGTATGACATTGAAGAAAACTCCAGTACATGAATCCAGTGGAGTTGCAGGTTTTATCAGTTTTTATTGCCCAAGGCATTGGGCACTCATACACAACCTGTTATTACAATTGTAAGACATTTAGAAAACTGGTTCGTTCTCCTTATATACCAAGGACATTGGACCAAACGATGGTTGTTTAGTAGAATAAACCCTCTCTTGTGGTCCCTTACTATTTTTTCTTTTAATCAGAAATGGGGCATTGGAGCAGCTCTTGGGTCTTAGCCAAGGAAATGCCTTTTACATCTGCACACTTGATCGTCCTCATGTTTGTTTATTTATTTATTTATTTATTTATTTATTGTGTGTGTACTTCTACATTTCAAAGTAGTTTTTAAAAACTGTGATTTTCCCTTTGCTTATGTTTTGTTTAAAGTATTGTACTTAACTACATTTAAGTACAATTAAATCATATGGTCATATCATATGATATTAAATCATATCCGTTTCTGAGTAAAAACTAAAAATAAAAATACAATTCAAATAATGCAAGAGGGAAAAAATCCTGCCCTGCAAACTACTGCACTGATTGATTGATGGGCGGGAGAAAAAAAACAACACAAAGCCTAATGGCGTCGAATGGAAATGTGTTCAATGCGTTCACTTACTGTATGAATTCAGAATCTGCATTTGTGATTTCTCTCTATCATAAAGAACAGATTTTCTTTTTCGCTGTGAAAGTGTAGAACTCGCATTAGACTCAAATCATGGAAAGTAGTGGTTTTTTGTTATTGCATTTTAATTTGTAAATAAACTAAAGCAATTAGTTTGAGATGTATAATTTATTGTCCTTTTTGAACTACACTAGAATCCCCCACCCACCTCTGTGTGATTGCAGAACAAAACTGTTTCTACTTTATTATTAAATCTACTTCCCAATGCTAAGCAATTGAAGTACAGCAGGAATCTCCAATAAGAAAGTTTCTCAATCCCTGAACATCTCTTGTGTTCATCCCTGAGCAACTCTACTAATCCTTCAGGCAGTAGATAGCAGCCCCCATTCTTCCAAGCTCCTTCCATTGTATTAGGCTCTTGTTTCAGCGGGTCTCAAGATTCTTAACCAAAGAGGGACCAGCAATGGTAATAGTCACGTTCACTGAAGGTGCTTCAAAGGTCTTGGATAAAATTTTGATAGAAGGTACTATTGTGACAGAGCTCAGGTACAATTCTATGTCTAAAAAGGAAAATAGAATAGCCTATATTTGTCACATATACATTACAGCGCAGTGAAATTCTTTTTTTTGTATATCCAAATTTGCTCGGAAGCGTGGGTCAGAGCACAGGTTCAGCCAAAATACAGCATCCCTGGAGCACCTAGGGTTAAGGGCTTCGCTCAAGGGTCCAAGAGTGGCAGATTGGCAATCCCAAAGCTTAAACCCCTGACCTTCCAATCGGGAAGACAGCATCTTAACCACTGAGCTACCACTCCTACGCAAAATCAGGACAATGAGATGGATAGGTCAAACCTTCAAGCCTGAAAAAACACGAAGCTGACTTTATTTACAGTTGACTTTAAAGCATTAAAAAAAGCATGTTTCTCAAAACCAAATCCCATCCCATATAAAGTTTTTTCTAAAAAATTCCTGTTTCTTTTATTTGCTGGAACTGATGCGTGGAACTGAGCCGCAGCCTTCACTGAAGATAAAGAGCAGACCAGCTTTACTTTTACAGATTGCTGTCAGATTTGATCAGAATTCACTTATTGTACGATATATAGACAAAAGTTTGGAGACCCCTGACCTTATATGCTAAATGTTTCTCTTGATTTTGGAGTGTACTTGTGAATATTTGTGCTTTTTCCGCCACAAGACTCAGAAGATGCAACTGCTGGGCCCTCGAGCAAGGCTCTTGTGCTGGGACAGGTTTAGGTCTCCTAGTTCAAGCTGTCTTTCACTGGTTTTCATTAAATTGAATAGTTGAGTGTTTATATATAACATTCGATAACTTCAATGAGCAAAGAAATTCAATGCATAGACATTATGGAGCTACAAGCCTGATTTATAATCATAGCTGAGTGCCAGCTGTTTCATTTACCCTTAGTCACATGATAGTTTTGGTCATGTTGTTCTGTAAAATGGCATTTTATCTCTGGTTTTAACTCGTTCCCAGTGACCATTCATCTTTTTTAGAGTTGCAGTGTTTCAGCATCTCTTGAATGGTTTTCAAACATTGTTTTCACGTCGCAGTGTAGACTGCAGAAAACAGAGGCTTTCGAAAACGATGATGCATTTTTAGTCATGTGACAAAGCCTGTCCTCGACATTGGCGTGAAGTTTCGAAGAGCCAGAAAGTTTTAAGTTTTGCTCACGTGCTGTTCAGGGACGTGAGCCTTTTAGACGTTTCAGTGCGAATAAGCAACTTCTGAGAAACGAAAATGTGTGAAAATGAAAGTGAGGATGCAGAGCAATTTATCCGGATTGGTGTAAATGTAGCCAAAGGAGTTCAAGCCCCAGTATCTCCAAGCTGCCACTTTTCTGTATCACTGCTGACTAGGATATGCTAAGAAAGACTTTCTCTGTGCTGTAAAGTACAAGTGAAAAGTACCTCTACTTTTTCTCTGGATTAGACACCAGTCCATTTAACGGACACTTGCACAAGATGCGTTAGAAAGTCGGCCCACCTACTGGCACCTTTCCTCACATTGAACCAAACTCTGAAACAGATTGTGGGCCTTGGAGGGCTAGAATGGCAATGCTACTAGTTACAGCTAGCAAACTAGTGCACATGTGCAAACTTTGAGCACATGTAGTTGTAAGCTTGTGGTAAATGTATTATTATTTATTTCCTGGAACTGGGATTATGGGGACCATATTTGCACACTTTCTATCCTCATTTTATACACTAAAAAAATTATATATACATAAAAATAAATATCACTGTTCTTTCAATATGTGGCCCAATATGCTAGTTGAACATCAATGCTAGTGCAGGTTGAAGGTCAGTCAGCTCTCCTTGGGAAAGTGGAGGTGATTGTGGATTAAACTTGGCTCTTGGCCTGATTGAATAATTACAGGGCTATCAAGGATGGAAAACAAATTTGAGGGCAGTCTAGCAGCTGTTTAGCAGGTCAGTCCTCAGCAAGATCCCACAGTGATGAGCAGTTTCTCAATGGCTCTGTGCTACATCCTGGCTGTCTTCGCCCTCCTGGTAAATATATTTTATGTATATTATTTCAGACTAAAATATCCGAATTGGAATTTTAAACACAGTTTGGATAATAACAATGGATGCATGTTTAAGATATTGTCTCTGCAACGAAATCCTGAATCGCTGAGCGAAGTGCAGTAGAGGAAATATAATGAAATCGCGTTTGCTATTGTTCCCGTGTCAGGAACACTTGTTCTGAGCTTAACAGCTACCTCAGTGAATGTGTCTTTGTGTCTAGTTGACAGAGAAATAAGGTTTTGCTTGCAACCAGGCAGCATGAAGAACATTTGATGCATGTTTTTTGTCCTCGCTTTTTGTTGTGACACTGTTTGTAATTTGTTATAAGTTTTACGTTGAGAAAATCTGAATATGTGCCTTGTGTGGAATCAAATAAGAGTTCTGATTTCATTAGGAGTCTTTCCAGGTTACGGTGGTCAAATGTTGGCACGACTTGGATAATACAGAATATGACTGCTGGCCGATAACTGATCCGAATGATTACAACATGATCAGCTGTGGTGGTAATGTATAATCTTTTCATAATATTCGGGGAATTATTATTATTAAAAGCAACAACTTACACCTGACTTATACAGTTTAAATCTACATTATATGGACAGAAGTATTGGGATGCATGACACCAGCCATATGTAGTTCTTTCCCAAACTGTTATCGCAAATTGTATGGTGTGTCTCTGGATGCAGAGGCATGAAATTTTCCCTTCATTCGAAATACAGTAGGAGACTCAAACCTGTTCCAGCATGACCCCTTCTACTTTTCTGGAAAGATGCTCCACTAAATTTTGGAGATCTTTCGCTGCGGCCCGGGTTCGATCCCCGGTCAGAGAACCAACCCCAGCCATTAGGGTTGCACAAGCCTTAGTGCCAGTCCCAAGCATTGGGGGATTGTGTTAGGACGGGCATCCAGCGTAAAAACAAAAGAAAGTTTTTTGTGAAGATTCGTGCTCATCCAGCCATGTTTGTGAAGTCAGGTACTGATGTAGGTTGAAGACTGGAGGGCAGTTAACATTCCAATTTGTGTTCAGTGGGCTTGAGGTCAGAGCTCTATAGCAGGAGATCAGATTTTTCCAGATATGTGTGGTTATTCCTCTTTTACCACAAAGTTGTAGGCACACAATTGTACAGGACATTTTTGGATGTTGCTGTATTACATTTCCCAAAATCTGTTGCAGCATGAAAATGTGTCATGACCTCAACCATGTGGAACACCTTTGAGAACACCCAGGGCCTTCTCACTTCAACTAGATTAGTACAGTTTGCTTTCTTTGGCAGGGCTGGAGATGGCCTGGGTGCAGCGTCCTCCTGAGAAAGTCACAGACGGCGAAGAGTTTAATGTTACTTATTCTGTCACGGCTTTGAATTCCTTTTATGAATATGCCGTAAAAAACAGGATCCTACACTTCAGGTGAGTGATCTTCCACATTCCATCCACTACATTAAGAAATGCTATTGAGTGTATGCACTTAATTTCTTAAATACCCCCCCCCCCCCGCCCCCCCAATCTATACTGACCTTAACCCAATCCCTGGTACATGATGCCACCACCACCATGCTTTAAAAGGTGCTTTATACTTGTTCATTACAGCAAAGTAAAATTCTTTCTTCGCATATCCAAGTGATGTTAAGAAGACAGGGTTAGAGTGCAGGGTCAGGCATGATACAGCACCCCTGGAAAACTAAGAGTTAAGGGTCTTGCTCAAGGGCCTAAGAATGGCAGCGGGCAATACTTGGGCTTAAACCCCCAACCTTCTGATCAGTAATCCAGAGCTTTAACCACTGAGTAACCACGTCTTCTAATAATCTGGGGATGTTGTTCTGGTCTTGGTTGAGTTTTTGCATTCAAAACCCTTTGGTCAGAACACATGTTCAGAATCAGATTTCTACGTGATTCCACTGGATACCATCCTGGTATCATGGTGTTCAGGAATTCATTAGTTATTTCTGCATAATTTGTACTTATATGTTTAGTTGTTGTCTTGGTTCAAATAAAATTTAGATATGACAAACTCAAACTATGCCCTTCTGACCACTGCACCCCACTGGAAGTATGAATTGAGTTTAAAAAGTCCATAAGGATATTTTGTTAGCAAAAAACTTGCAAAAATGTGTCCCAGATTGACGCCAGATATGCTTTGCTTTGATTGCGCTTGCAGGAACGCTTCAGAAGCGAAACGATTTTGCTTCGAACACGAATGCCCTTCAAACTGGAACAGCGCCAACGAGCACAACTGCTGTGTGTATCACGCCAACATCCACTCTTGTCCCCTTGCACTTATGGTATGCACATAAGGTCAAATCTTTGGAGAAAGCAGCTAATAAGCATTGTGACTTGTGTGTAGGTTTGTGTATAATAATGTTCCTATAGTCACATTTCACAGTTGATGTGAAGTTTGACATGATATTAACCTCGAAGACTGCATATGTGAATTTTCCTGTTTGTAGATTTTTCCCCCCAAGAAATGACCAAATAGTGACAAAGAAGTTTTAGGAGCAAATTTCTTGCATTCTTGCTCATTTTCTGACCAATGATTTGTTTTTTCGGTTTGACTATTTTGAGAGTGAAGGGGTTAACTTGAATTATTTAAACACCCTAATATTAAATCCACCGTTAATTGTGGTTTATTGCCCCAGAGAGGCAGAGGGATTTGTGGTCCTTGGATCCCAGACGACGGCAAGATTGTTACTCATACTGTTTCGAAAGCAGGCAAGATGAGTCAGCTACTCTGGACCTCCAAGGTGAGCCAAAGAACCTTGTGCTAAAGATGTTAAAAGTAAACTACATTCATTACAACACCAGCCATTATTTCTCACGTATACGTTACAATGCAGTGAGATTCTTTAGCTTGGTAGAGTCAGTAGTGCCTGGTCAACCATTGTATGGAACCCCTGGACCGTAGAGGGTTAGAGGTCTCGCTATGGTGTAAAACAGAGAGGTCGACCGATAGTGGATTTTACCAATATAGATGACTAAGTAATCGACTGATAGTTTTTAAAATGGATACTGGATAAAAAAACGAACAAACTCCACGTAAAATATTACTGAACTTTATTACAAAAACCAAAAATAAAAACCCCAAACAGTACTGAATCATGAAAATGTGCTAAATATAACAGCGTGCAGTCTCAGGTGTAAAAACAAACAGTGGCATTGATTCGCCTCTAGAGGCCGCTCTCGTAATGACACCAGTATTGATTTTTGCAGATAGCCCATAGTTCCGTCAATTAACTATCAATGCCCAAACATTTATTAATAACTGGGGAAAATGATAGTTTCAAAACCAACATTTATTATCAAATGCAGATATTATAAGAGTAAAACCTATATTTCAAATTACATTTTTAAAATATGTCTCTGGCATTGTTCAGAGGGCTGTTCCAAATGTTCCAGGGTGGGCCATACTTTGGGGACCCCTGTTTTAAAGAGTAAACCAGAACCTTACCCATTGGCTCCCCCTGTTTTAAAGAGTAACCCAGAACCTTACCCATTGGCTCACCACAGCCCCGGTCGACATGTGAGTCCTGTTGTGATACTAACCAAGCTTGCATTATACAGGTGGTCCTTGTGCACTTGGGAGTCACATCAGTAATTGCGCATATCAAGATAGGACAGATGCATGCTGCTCTGGAATCCAAGGTGCTTGTGGTTAGCGCACAAGGTTGGTAGTCATTACAATATGCCCTTCATATGGCTAGGGGTTGTATATTACGCCATTGGTACAGTATCTCGACAATATAGTGGACCTTTTCTGCTCTATTTGTCTTTCTCTGCAAATCAGTGTGTGGAGACGACATCTGTGAGTTGGACGAGAGCTGTTTGACCTGCCCTGCAGACTGTGGTGTCTGTCCAATGGCTACGTCCGTCAAGGTCTCCATCGGACTACCGGTTGCCCTGATTTGTACGGGCTTCATATTAACTGTAGTGGTGAGGATACTCAAATCATGCTACTTTTTGACATGCTGCTATTATATATTCAATAAATAAATCTTATCGAAAGGTTTTGTGATAGTTTTACCATCACCTTTTAATCTCTCTATAGTGGCTGCAGTATCAGAAGCAGAAGATGTTTTGGGATGAGAGTTGGATAATCAATTATAGTAACATAATGTTTGGTAAGAACCTCCAGCACCATCTTAAATACCAAATAGAGTTGAAGCAGTTTGAAAAGCCCAGATTTTATGGTCTGCCTTGTAATTTGTAATTAGTGGATGGAGAAGGTATGGTGGGAAATGTGTGTTTATGAGACTGGTACTCACAGGTAAAGCATGCTACATGGGTTTCTGTAGCATGACAAGTCTACAGCCGGTGATGAGCAACTCCAGCATCAGCCGGGCCACGGATGTTACCGTATGCACAGTGGTGGAAACCAGCTTCAAGCCAGGTTTCATCCAGCCGGGAATCTAGTGAGTGGTAAAACCTTCTTGTAGTTTCATGTGGTCTCAGAAAAGGTGGAATCCAATCCGCTTGTCTTTCTCATTAGTGACGGAAAGACGGTGGCTGTAAAACACATCCAGAAGAAGCATTTCTCGCTCTCCAAAACAATCAGGAAAGAAGTGAAAGAAGTAAGGTCAGTAGTCTTTAAAGCCATGTCAGAATATTTTATCAAACCCATTAGGAAATTGTTTAATTCTACCTCATGTTGCCTTTTTGCACTGTTATGGTCACTTTTAAATTATACCTTTTGTTTGTTTATCTTCACGTTTGTACCTATGCAATATTAATGTAATATATATATACACACGTTCAGAGGAGGGACATGGGGTATATCGGTAGAACAATGCTGAGGATGGAGCCACCAGGTAGGAGGAAAAGAGGAAGACCAAGGAGGAGGTTTATGGATGTGGTGAGGGAAGACATGCAGGTAGTTGGGTTGAAAGAGGCAGATATACAGGACAGGGGGGTATGGAGACGGATGATCCACAATGAAAGGTCAATCTAAATTGTGCAGTTTTACTGTATTGGAGGGTCCAGGGGAAGGGCCCGCATTTTATTTGCCCTCTATATGTACTCTGACAATAAAGTTTAATTTTATCTGAAAAGAAAAAAAAGTTAAGGGTAAATTTTGTGCCCCTGCATCCAAAGATATCCTTTACAATTGTGTGTTAATGAGTTTGTGGTAACAGTTTGTGGAGGAAGCGCATCTCTTGCAAAATTACACACCATTCTTGTCTTCATTTAAGACTTATTTCACAAAATGTTTGTTCCCAAATAGGGAACTGGATCATCCAAATCTGGCTAAATTTATCGGAGGCTCCATCGAAGTCCCCTACATTTGCATCATTACCGAATATTGTCCCAAAGGCAGCCTGGCAGACGTTCTTTTAAACGAAGACATCCCTATCAACTGGGGCTTTCGGTGAATCTTTAATTGTTATTTTGCTTCTGTGCTGTATCTCAAATATTTTACTAATACAGTAGTTGTCCAAAACATCTGCTTTGTTAGCTGTTGCTCTGTTTCTGTTTTCCCTCAGCTTATCATTTGCCAGTGATATTGCCCGTGGGATGGCTTATCTCCACCAACACAAAATGTACCATGGACGACTTCATTCCCGCAACTGCGTTGTTGATGATCGCTGGGTCTGCAAAATATCAGGTTTGAAAAATGTAATTGTTTTCCATTGCGGTTTTACTCAGTGGTGTTTATGTTCTACAAGAAATATGTCTAGAACAAGTTTTGATAGGTACCAAAATTCCTCCATGATTACACAGACTATGGTTTGATGGCCTATAGAAAGGAGGACTTCGAAGTACTAAGTGATACTTTCCATTGTGGAGACCTGTGCCGCATTTACTCTGCACCTGAAGTTCTGTTGGGTAATGCTAGCGCCAGCATTGCTGCAGCTGATGTGTACAGGTGAACTTTTTATCCCTTATAGGCTTGTCCCTATAAGTCTATTTCTAAAAACGTGTCCCTTTAAGTTTGTCTCTCTAAGTTTATTCCTATAAATTTGTCCTTTCACATTTAGCTTTATAAGATTGGTTCTATAAGTTTGTCCCTGTAAGTTTGGTTCTATGAGTTTGTCTCTATAAAATTATTCTTAGGTGTTTGTCCTTACCCAGTTTTCCCAGTATGTTTGTCCCTTTATATTTGGTGCTATAAGTTTGACCCAGTAAGTTTGTCCCATTCTGTAAGATTGTCCCTGTTTGTTGTAAGTTTGTCCTATTCTGTAAGATTGTTCCTGTAAATGTGCCTCTTCAAGTTTATTCCTATAAATTTGTCCCTTCACATTGGGCTCTATAAGACTGTGCCTGTGGATTTGTCCCTTTACATTTGTCCCTTTAAATCTATCCCTTTAGGTTTAGTTCTGTAAGTTTGTCCCCATATGTGAATCTGTATAAATTTGTCCAATTTCATTTAGTTCTATGAGTTTGTCCCTATAAGTTTGTCTTTTTATGTTTGGTTCAATTAGTTTGTCCTTATTAGATTATTCCTATAAGTGTGTCCCTTTAATATAATTCCTGTGACTTTACTGTTGGTTCTTTAAGTTTGTCCCTGTAACTTTGTCCCTACAAGTTTGTCCCTTTACATTTGGTTCTATAATCTTGTACCTGTAAGATTATTCCTATAAATTTGTCTGTATCAGATTATTCCTATGAGTTTGTCTCGATATGTTTGGCTCCATAAAATTAATCCTATAAATTCTGTACCTTTGAATTTGTCACTTTAAATTTGGTTCCATATGTTTGTCCCTGTAGTTTTGTCCTTATAGGTTTGTCTCTTTACATTTGGTTCAATAAGTTTGTCCCTATAAGACACCTATAAATTTGTACCATTAAAATGGTCCATTTCAGTTTTTTTCTATACGTTTGTCCCTGTAAGTTTGTCCCTTTAAGATTATTGTTATGCATTTGTCCCAATAATATTATTCCTGTTAGTTTGTCTGTTTATATGGACATAAATGGACCGTTTAAATGGACAATAAAATCGTCCATTTATATAATGTACTCGTTGATATATACTAATATCTCTAATAATGTGAAATCAATATTTTCATTTCTTATATATTTAGTTATTCCATGATCTTGGTGGAGATCGCCACCCGCAGTGACCTTCTCTCAGTAAGTGTTGAGGAGTGGAGTTAGTTTTAGAAAAGTTTTAGGTTGTGGGTGGTAATTATAGTTTTATCTCGCTCTCTCTTTCTCTTTGTTTCTCATTCTCTCTCTCTTTCTCCTTATTTAGCAGAAGGCCCAAATTCACCCTGTGAAGCTTGATATTATGTGGCGTCCACCTCTTCCTGAACTGAAATCTGGAAAATCAGACAACGATTGTCCTAATCAAGTGGAGTACTGTGAGGTTTGTTTCTGATTGTTCAAGAGTGTTGGGACACCTGACATTTTCAGCCATGTGTGGTTCTTCCCTCAAAATGCTACCACTAACACGATTGTATTGGAAGGATACGGAAGCAGGAAATGTTCCCCTACATGTTTGTCCCTATAAGTTTGTCTATTTTAAATTTGGTTCAAAAAGTTTGTCACGTTATATTTGGTTCTATAAGTTTGACCTTATAAGTTTGTCCCTATAAGATTATTCCTATGAGTTTATCCCTACAAGGTTATTCCTTTAAGATTGTACCTTTTAGATTGGCCCTTTGAGTTTGGTTCTAGATGTTTGTCCATGTAATTTTGTCACCTTTACATTTAGTTCTATACGTTTATGCCTTTAAACTTGTGAATTTAATATTATTCCTATAGTTTTATTTTTTTCCATTTAATTCTATAAGTTTGTTCCTGTAAGATTGCTCCTGTTAGTTTGTCTTTAGAAGTTTGTCCCTGTACGGTTGGTTTTATAAGTTTGTACCCATAAGATTATTACTATATGTTTGTCCCTATAAGATTATTACGATATGTTTGTCCCTATAAGATTAATCCTATAAGTTTGATCATTTGAGTTGCCCCTTTCAATTTGTTTTATATGTTTTTCCCTGTAAGTTTGTCTCTATAAGCTTATTCTTCTGAGTTTGTTACATTTCATAATATTACTATAAGTGTGCTGCACCTTTGAGTTTTCCCTTTACATTTGGTTCTATACGTTTGTCCCTATAACTTTTATTCCTTTACATTTGGTTCTATAAGTTTGTCCCTTTAACTTGAACTAGGAGACTCACCCCTGTTTTAGCATGGCAATGCCTCCTTTGCGCAAAGCATGCTTTAGAAAGCTTTACATGGACTGGAGTGAAAGATTTCCTGCTAACGAGTTCTGACCTCAACCAGAACACCTTTGGGATTAATTACATTTCATTTCGTTTAAGGGTACACAAATTCGTACTGAAATTTTTCAGTACAGGGCTCTCGGTTCAGTACACATGTAACGAATGCTATTCTTTTTATGTGAGGAACATAGTTACAATCTGAATTTTGTCAGGAACGTATGATGTTGCGGACTGTTTGTTAGTTTAGTCTCCACCTTGCACTTTAAATGCAAACGTTTCTGCATATATTGTAGATTTTCCCACGTATTGTTATAAAAGTGTACACGTTGTGCATTTACACATACACACATTTTCATTGTAGAAAATAACCCCTTGCTCATAATTTATAGTTAATAAAGAAGTGCTGGTCCCACAACACCACCAGCAGGCCGACGTTTGAGCAGGTGAAAAAGATGCTGGATAAAATGAACCCGCACAAAGTCAGTCCCGTCGACATGATGATGAACCTGGTAAGAACCCACTCACCAGCACCACTTTAAAAAAAAATGATTGCAATGAATAAATATTGCAATAAATAAATTCTATATAATTCTATGTAGTACCTCATTTATTGTGTTTCTAGATGGAAAAATACAGTAAGCATTTGGAGGCCATAGTCGCTGAGAGAACCCAAGATCTTCTCCAGGAGAAACAGAAGACTGACCGCTTGCTTTACAGTACGTCCAGAGTGCTTTCTCATTAGTTAGAAACGTATCAAATTAAGACGGGCTTGAAGCTTTTAGATGTCCATATAATTAGCTACGGTTTTCTCTAGAGTCGCCATCTAATGGAATTGGAAGTTATTGCGAGTTTAAACATTACAAGTTTTGTCGGTTTAATAAATAAATAAATACTAGAGATTTGTAAACCCTGTGTGTGTGTGTGTGTGTGTGTGTGTGTGTGTGTGTGTGTGTGTGTGTGTGTGTGTGTGTGTGGTTTCATCGTCTCGCGGTAGGTATGCTGCCGAAACCGGTGGCCGACGATCTCAGACAAGGACGCACCGCGGAGGCCCAAAGCTACACTAACGCGACTGTATATTTCAGGCAAGTTCCTCATAATGAATGCTCATCTTGTAGTGCTTCAAACAGGAGCTCATTCTTTTTCACATGATTCTTTCTTGTTTTTGGTAGCGACATTGTGGGTTTTACGCAGCTCTCAGGCTCCAGCACCCCTCACCAGGTCGTGGATTTCCTCAACAAGCTGTACACCACGTTTGATGATATCATCGACAACTATGACGTGTACAAAGTGGAAACAATCGGAGATGCTTGTAAGTGTGGTAACATGAAGGCTTTCGCTGGTTTGGATGTTGGTAGGAAGGTCATGAGGTCATGAAATCTTTCCCCCGACAAGCTGTTACTCCTTGAACTCTTAACTGCTTAATTGTTCCAATGAAAAAGGGCGTCTCCCAAAGCGTTTGTGTATTGTAGGTCAATTTCTATTCAACTACCATTTCTAACCAACACATTCTATTCAAACCATAGATATGGTAGTGTCTGGTGTCCCGAATGAGAATGGCATCAACCACGCAGGGGAAATTGCCAGCATGGCTTTGGATTTGATCAGCGTTTGCCATGCTTTTAAAATCCCACACAAGCCTAAGACCCAGCTGAAGATACGAGCTGGCATACACTCAGGTCAGTATGTTTGTGTTTTTTTGTTCATCTCTGTGAGTCTATGAATTACAAATTAGAACTTGAATAAATGCAAACAATATTTTTGTGGACCGCTTTAACAGCCACAGGCTTTATAAATAAATGTTATACTCAGTGCCACACCCTTATTGTCACCGAACAAGTCCTGGTTTCCTGCCGAAGAGTAAATAAGCGTTCAGATAGTTTATTTGCTTTAGCTTATACCAAGTTGACTTTTCTTCAGGAGGCCTATCATTACAGTAACAAAGTAAATGTAATTCGTTACTGCTTTTTCGTGTAAGTCAAATATCTTTCATCTACATTTTGCAGAATCAGTCTAAAACTAAATTGGTCAAACGCAGAAAATGTTTATTTGTAACACTTTTTTGAAGTTTTTTGAACTTCCGCCTTGGTGGTATCTATTAGCGAGGAACAAACATTTCATCCTCATTCCAACAAACAGAACATTTTAATAGGAGTAAATGATGAAAGAATCTCCTGACTCGAACTTGCCACATTGCTTATTTGGACGATTTTTGAAAAGAAGGCTCATGATAATAGACTTGTGTACTAAGAGTAACATTCAAGTCTTTTTTTTTTATAACAAAACAAGAGTCTTGTGACAAAAATTATCGTAGAACATTTAAAAAAATCCCAAGAAATACCTATTTCAGAAATACTCAAATCACTAAGTGTCACTCGGATTCCAGTCCCTACTGGAACCCCCTTGTGATGTTTGATTGAAACAATAACTAATGCTCTTAAGCATGCTCTTGCCTCTTGCTTTTATACGCTGCTGTGTTCCTTTTAAAAAGGCCGGTGAGTGTAGGTATAAGTAATTCGGTTTTCATCTGTGCATCGGCATAAAAGTCAACGACGTGCTGCGAAGATGCTTTTTTCTCGCTAAACTGTTTCTCAAGCACGTTCTTTCAGCGCCACTGCTGATACGTGAATATAACGGCACTACGGAGACCGAGACGTGTCCTGAAAATCACATAGAATGTAGATTAACATGGCAGAGGTAGAGCTGCATCTTTCTGGAGACCGAACAGGAAAAGAACATATTTATTAATTTGCACTACTGAAAGGTGTTAGAAGTCAGACTGCACTTAAAATTCACATTGATGATTCGCTGTCTGTCTGGACCACAACAACTAAACGTGAACCATCTGTACTATATTGAATAACATACCAACATTTTTTTTCATTGCATCGTATTTCATGGAATCGCGTTGTGCTGAAGTGAATCGGATCTCACTACATCGGTAGCTGCTTTAAATGGATATTTAATGTACCGTATCTTTCATTTGGATCATGCGAATTTTGCAGGGCCTGTAGTGGCTGGAGTGGTGGGCACCAAAATGCCACGCTACTGTTTATTTGGAGACACCGTGAACACTGCGTCCCGCATGGAGTCCACCAGTGAAGGTAATTGAAGCAAGGGTTAGTGTTCAACATACACAACGGTCACTGATACTACTCTATGTGCTGTGTGTTTGATGTATGTCCTCATAATATGGACAACATACACTATATGGACAAATGTATGTGAATTTATATGTGCTTTCTGAACATCCCATTCCATATTTAGTCCCCATTTGCTGTCAAAATAACCTCCATTCTTTTAGGAAGTAGATTTTGGAGATTTGTGCTCATTCAGCCACAATGGCATTAAAGTCTGGCGCCGATGAAGGAAGACATGGGGCGCAGACAGCATTCCAATTCATCCCATAGGTGTTCAATAGGTTTGAGGTTAGAGCCCTGAAGCAGGCCATTCAAAAATCTTCCAACAAATGTAAAAACATATCTTCATGGAGCTGGCTTGGTGCACAAGGGCATTCTCATGCTGGGTCTCCTAGTTTAATTATGTATAAGTATGTGATGCCACGTTCAAAGACATCCCATACAATGAATTGCCTCCAGCTTTGAGGTAACAGTTTGAGGAAGAACCACATATGACTGGAAAAATCTGATGTCCCATACTGTAACTTTTGTCCATATAGTGTAAGTGTAAGATCAGAGAGATTTCCTTTTTTTTTGGACATTAAAATTGTATTCCACTCTCACACTCATCCATTTGCAGCTTTAAAGATTCAGTGTAGTGAATCTACAGCTGATCTGCTGCACACTATAGGAGGATATGTGATGGTCTGCCGTGGCTCTCTGAACGTGAAGGTAATGTGCCTGTCACAACTACCAATGATTTTTATATGGAGTGTTTGCTGTATTCGATGGAGACTAAACACCTAGCCTTATATACACCTTATATACTGGAATATATAGTATAAAGTAGGGGTTCCCTGTTATATCCCACTTTTTGCAGTGAGGGCCATGTAAAATACAAATGAACTTTATTACAAAAAAAAAATGTTGAATCCTGAAAATGTGAAGAAAATAAATAAATATGAATATATTCATTTATAAATATAATTAATAAATAATCAATAATAAATCAAGCGCTCTTTTTTCTGCGGAATGTCTTACATGTAAAAACAAACAGCATGTGTTGTCAGTGATTCACCTCTAGAGGCCGCTCTCGTAATGACAGTGGACCGGAAGCCGCAAAAACTATCTTTATGTATTTTTGCTGATAGCTGATAGTTCCAGCTATCAACTATCGGTGCAGCGACCCCTGTTAATAACTAAGGAAATTTTTTGTTTAAAAACCAACCTTTATTATTAAATACAGATATGATATGTAAAAATTTATTTAAAATAAAATTTTCTAAATATGCCTCTGGCATTGTTTAGTGGGCCGTTTCAAGTGTGGGGGCGGGTCATAGTTTGTGGACCCCTGATATATAGTACAGTAATTTAGTAAGAATATATACTACACCAAAAACATGTTTACAAAATAATTGGCTCAGACAAAAGAATTTGCTTTATATAAAAATCCTGATCCGTCATTGGTTTAAATCTTAGACGTAGCCACCATAGCTACCAAATGTTTTTGACTAGCTGGTAAACTTCCCATCATCAACTCAAAATTCCTACTCAGGAACACATTATGATCTCATTGACCCTGAGTTCAGCAAGTGCATTAGCTGCAGGTGGAGGTGTCCATGTTTTTTTTTCCCCTCACTAAGTACCGAATATCATTTTTCATGCTGTAGCACATTACCTGCTCGTCGATTGTTTTTACAGGGCAAAGGAGAGATGACAACATGGTGGCTTGAAACAAAAAGGAGCCCCGCGGATCTACTTCCTGAAGAAGAGCCACAAAAAGGGCCGGTCCCAGTCAGCAACTAACTCTAAACTCCAAGCAAACACAAGTTATGTTTGTTATGTATGTGTTCGATAAGTGTGTAAGTTAATGTAGGTATATGTATTCTGACCTTTTACTATTAAGCTGTGAGATGTCAGTGTGTTAGAAGTACAGTAATCCCCCGCTTTACCGCGGTTCGAATCTCGCACCCACGGTTTATCACGGAATTGCATTTGCCACATCATTTATTTGTTTGGCTGATTTTTCCGGTCTCTCGCAAATAGCACGATAGAGTTTTATGTTGAAATAATGAAATGTATTACTATGAATATTATTATTAATTATAAAATGAAGTAAAATGTTAATACAGTACAGTACTGTATACATATAATAGCATTTTTGCGGTGGCGTCCGTTTATCGCGGTTTTTCATTTATCGTGCAGGGTTTTGGAAAGTACCAATGCAATAAACGGGGGATTACTGTAATTGTTACTCCATGTTTTGTTGGATTTTGTTAGAAAAATTGCTAGAATATTCTATGGAAAGAAATATCCATGGCTCACTCCTGAATCATTTATGGCATATTCCAGTTGCCCTTATACAGACCAACTTTACACAACTGAGCAGTTAAGGGATAAGGGCCTTGCTCAAGACAAGTGGCAGCCTGGTGGTGCTGGGATTTAACCTTAAAACCTTCTGATCAGAAGACAAATGTCTCAATCTACTACCAATTCTCCATAGGGCACGATGTTTTACATTAACATTACAGTATTTGAGAGACATTCTTATCCAGAGCAACTTACAGTGTTCTCATTTATACAGCTGAGCAGTTGAGGGCCTTGCTCAAGGGCCCAGCAGATGCAGCTTGTTAGTGCTGGGATTTAACCTCACAACCTTCTGATCAGATCTCCAACACGTTAACCTACTACCAATTCCCCACTGGGCATTGCCTTTTTTTACATGAACATTTATAGCATTTAGCAGATGTCCTTATCCAGATCGGCTTACATACAGCTGAGCAGTTGAAGCTTGGTGATCCTGGGATTTGACCTCACAACCTTCTGATCATAAGTACACTGTTGTAGCCTACTACCAATTCCCCACAGGACATGGTCTTTCACGTTAAAGGTTAGGGTTAAGTGTCTTGCTCAAGACAAGTGGCAGCTTGGTAGTGCTGGGATTTGACCTCGCAACCTTCCAATCAGAAGTCCAACATTCTAACCTACTAGCACCTCTCCACAGTGCATTGTCTTGAGGGTTAAAGGCCTTGTTCAAGGTGGTGCCTTGGTAATACATTGGTGGTCCTGGGATTTGAACTCATGACCGTCTGATCCAAACCCCAATATCTTAACCTCTGTCCCTACCACCCACTTTATTTCTAAATGTATTAAGCTCTATCAAGATCTCCACCATCTCCCTACTATTTGAACTACAGGATCTAACATTGGCTGGAATTCTAACATTGCCATCAAACTGTCATCAAACCTTCTTGCTTGTGGTATAATGACTGCTATGTGATTAACATTGACTGGGGAAATAGTACTCAGAAGGTCCTCGATCAGGGCAGCAGAAAAAATACAGGAACTGCCATAAACTTGATTATAGTCTGTTTGTTAGGCTGTTAATAAAAGTCTGCACTTGCATCTGCTGCCTTTGTCTTAATTATGTAACGTTCTGTAGACAGGATACGTTTCTTTCTTACAAACTATCCAAGTATTGATTTTTAAAACACGAAACTATCTGGTGGAACATCTTCCCAGAAGAGTAGTGTTTATTATAAAAGCGAATGAGGACTCCATGTGGAATCTTATGGTCTTATGGACAAACTTTTATCCAACACCTCCTGATAAATGATGCTCTTCTTGAACCTACACACCTGTAAGTTTTCTCCAAGCATTTCCATATAAAATCCATCTGATTCGACACATAACGTAACATGATTGTTAAATACCTCACGGTGTCCTAAATCTGGAAAAGTCAGATCTCACTAATGCTCGTGCAGCTAAATGAACACTAATTTCACAATTTTGAACCAAACTTCAAAATCTAGAGCATTTATTTGATTTAATTTCAATGGCAAAACTCAAGGTTTTGGAATATAATGTTTAATGTGTGTGTGTGTGTGTGTGTGTGTGTGTGTGTGTGTGTGTGTGTGTGTGTGTGTGTGTGTGTGTGAGAGAGAGAGAGAGAGAGAGAGAGAGAGAGAGTCTATGTGATAACCAATGAGTAATCAAAAAAATAATAAAATAAATAAATAGCTATTTCATATTAATTTAATTAGTAATATTCTTAGAAATAACGTAATATATAATAAAAAAAGAAAAAGAAAAAAAAAAAAGCAAAATAATAATAATCCTCATAATAATAAGCAAAAGAGGAACACAAATTAATAATTTAATCTGAGAAATAAAACAAAAATAAAAAAATATGTAAAGTACTGAAATAGTAAACAAAAATCAATAATAATTATTTTCTCAGTGTTATTTATTAATATTGTTTGTTATTATTATTCATTTTATTAGTAACATTACGAAGAATAAAAGCACATAAAACTTAAATATAAAATAATATCTATTATAATGCAAATAAAATGTATTCATTTTTTTTTTTTTTTTTTTTTTTAACAAATGTCTACTCGTTTTGCTCTGCCTCTTCTACACTCGAAGTCATTGGTGGAAAACAGAGGAACGACCAATAAAGAGCAGCGATTCAGCAGGTTCGGGGGCCAGACAGCGCAGATGCTTAGATGCTCCTCAGCTTCTATCCATCCTTAGATGCTCCTCAGCTTTCTCTCACAGCCGCATGACACAGTTTCACCCCCCCCCCCCCCCCACACACACACACACACACACGCAACTAAACCCTGCGTCTCGATTCCGTTTTGCGCTCCCGCTTAGCGTCATTCATCTGCGGTAGTGCATCTGACAGCTTCCTGCGTTTCCTCCGGACTGCGGGAGATCTCTGTATCTGTGGCCGTGTCTTCTGCTCCAGACTGCTGGATGGATCGTGGTGGAGTTCTCGGGTGCTGAAATAAGAGCAACAAGAAGTAAGTGCATTCGTGATCTTTACAAAGTCAGTGTTTGCTCAAATGGATCAGCAGGATGGAGAACATGCACACAGTAGGATGGAGGCTGTGTCGCAGAAACTGGTGGCTTCCATATTCTCCTTGACCTGATTTATAATTCTTCTGGACACACACTCACAGACAAATCTAACACAGATTATAAACATTGAGGGTGCTTATATTTTTTTGCATTAACTTGCAACTTAATTCTGTATCACTTTATGTGTTATGGTAGAAAGGATTGCTGATGGTTTTGTTCATCATTGCTTTCTTTGAACTTTCTAATATGTGTGTGTATATGTGTGTCAGGTTCTTGACACAGCAGGGACCTCGAGACCATCGAATCACTGCGTCCTGGAAAAATCTGGATTTTCAGCTTTGATATAGTGAAGATTAAGAGAACAGGTCCATTATTTGTTAATATGATGCTCTATATCCATGTACACATCCTGCCATATGATATACTCATGATATTTGAAGGTTAAGGGCCATGCTCAAGGGCCCAACAACGGAGGCTTGGTGGTTCTGAGATTTAAAGAGCGGTAATACTGTAAATACATGCTATATAGGAAGTGGTAGCTTTGTGGATTATGTGACTTTAATCAGGTCATGGGTTCAAATCCCAGCACCACCAAGCTTCCAATGCTGGGCCTTTCAGCACGGCCCTTAACCCTCAGCTGAGATAGCTGTAAGTCAGGTGTCTTGCCAAGTGGCGTAAATGTAAATATGGGCGCAGGTTTAAGTATAAAACTGATCGCTTTTCGAACATCCGATTCCACATTAAGTCGCCATTTGCGTTTATATTAACCTCCACTCTTCTGGGAAGATGTTCCACTAGATTTTGGAGTGAGCTTCAGCCACAAGGGTGTTAGTAAAGTCAGGTTCTGATGTAGATGAAGGGAGGAGGACTGGGCTTCACTCAGCATTCCAATAAGGTTGAGGTCGTAGTTTTATTGAAGGCTATTCGAGATCGTCCACATCTTTCAATTCATGAAACCCATATCCAGAGGTGGAAAGAAATCAAATATTCTACTCAAGTAAATTACTGTTACTTGAATATAGTTTGACTTAAGTACAAGTTACCGGTCTAAAAATCGACACAAATAAAAGCATTAAGTAATTCGTTTAAAAGTTACGCAGTAAAATTTACTGAGATATTTATTTTACCAGTGGGGGGTGGGGGAGGGGGGGTGTTTCTAGTGTAGTTCCAAAAAGGACAAAAGGATAAAAAATTCAAAATAGTTGTTTTTATTTGAAGGAACAGCTTTACAAATTAAATTAGAATTAAAAAAAACACCCACAAATCAAGTCACATTCGCATTTATACAGAGTACAGCGTGTTGCCATGTCAATCTAATCTGCGCAGGGCCTTCAAAGTCAGTTCTGCTGGCCTTTTTACCATAGAGAATATTAACAGGTCTGTTTCTTTAACCAATCAGATTTCACAATCGCCTCACAGGGCCAGCTAGCTGGCCAAGAATAGCGTCAGCATTTTTCAGTCCTCTGATTGGTTGGTCAGAGGGAAACTGTTACAGCCAATTTCGACTGGCAAAACACGTGTGTAGTAATTATGAGTATTCATCTCTGGAGACTGGGTTGTTTTTTTTTTTTAGATTTTTAACGTTTTTGTCATGTTATTAGACAAATATTGATTCTGAACTGCTCCAGAGGATGTAGGTGCAGAGTTGAGGTTGTAGTGTAGAGGTTTGTAGTTTGCTTTAGTAAAAGGGTATTCGCCCTCCATACGCTTTTTGTAATGCCACGCGTTCTTATATTGCGCTTTTAAATTGTATTGATGGTTTCTATAATCGTGACTTGATAGTGGTGGTATTAAGAGGTGGATTAAGTCGCGTAAGTCCCCACTGAAGGCCCAGGTACCAAATGGTACCATGGCCCACCACTGTATAAAGTATAAATGTATTGTAAAAATATAAAGCCATATATATATATATAGGGGATGGTATACACAGTATAGGACAGTATAGCACTTTAGCTAAAAAAAAACGTACGCTCCTGTCTATATTGAAAAATTAAGCTACCACAAGACACAGTTCCCAATAAGTCAGTCAGTATTTTCTTCAGTCTCATGTGGAAACGGCAGGAAACGGAGATGATAAGCCTAAAAATAATGCCAGAGTGCTATTTTGAACATGGTTGTACGTGCTAACCTCAATCAAACGGGTCACGTGTGTTGACTTCTCCCACATGCTTTTATTTATTATATTTAAGTACACATGACTAAAATTACTTTCACTATGCAATGACTATAAAGCAGCTTTATAGAAATAGATAAATGGGGAATATCAATTCGTACTTTTTTTTAATGTTTTTCTAGCTTAGGATTCATTTTGGTTTCATGTGTATAGGCTTTTTCTTAGGCTTTTTGAGACACCTGTATGTTCCTTTTGTTTCTATGGGACAAACAGTGGACAGTCAGTGATTGGATGAAAGTTCTCAAACAGATGAGTTCAAATTTGACATTTTTAGCATGTGATTTTTTTAGTTTTTTTATTTTAATTCATTTGCAAAGAATTCAGACAAACGTCTTGTTATTATGGGGTGTTGTTTGTAGAAGATTGAGGAAAAGTATGAATTTAATCCGTTTTTTGGAATAAGGCTGTGACGACAAAATATGGCGAAAAGTGAAGAGCTGTGAATACTTTCCGGATTCACTGTAATTTACACACAAAAGCAAACCTTTTTGTCTTTTTATTCTTATTCATACAGGAGACATTAGTCACACGATGCCTCCATCAAGGGCGTACAACCAATCCATAAGGCATCCACTGCCTTCTCGGGCTTCCAGCGCTTCTGGTATCTTCTGTACCGGGGAAAATGTCACAGAGTGCATGCGATACATCAGTAAAGCAAGTATACTGTAGTACATCCATTCATAAATGTATACAGGCTATGGAAAAAGTTTAGAAGAACAATAGAAGTTAAATTTTTATAGTATTGTTTCTTAAGAAGACATAATACTGTGTTTGCTGAAATTTGAGGGGTGGCCTCACCTTTAATATATATATATATATATATACTGTATGTGTGTGTATGTGTGTGTGTGTGTGTGAACACATACACTCATGTTGAACCAGTCTATCGTCATTCCACAGGAGCTGTCATCTCTGGGTTTGCCATCGATTTTCTATGACTCGAATTGCAATCAAGACCTCGACATCATTTTGACCCTAAACAACATGTACGACCTCCTTCAGCTTCATCGTTTTGCTGTGGGACGTGCAGGTGAACAGGAAATGGCCCGGCTTAAGGTCAGTCCCGGGCCTTGGTAGCATCTCCGAACCTTTTTGTACAGTAGCTCTGTGATGTTTACTTAAAAGCACAGAATTTGATACTTCAAAAACTGCACAGTTTGGATATAAAACGACTTTGTGTGAATAACGATACGTTCGTGTCTGTGTCTATCCACTTTTTTAGGACCAGCTTGAACTTTCCAAGAAGCGAACTGGCAAATTGTGCAAACGTGAGCAGCAGTTAGAGACTAGCATAAAGTCTTTGCAACGGTGCTTGAAAAATGAAAAAGAGGAGGTAAGGAAGATAGATAGACAGACAGACAGACAGACAGACAGACAGACAGACAGACAGATAAGCATCTACCAGCAGTGCAGTTGTGCAAATTGACAAGTGCAGATAAATATGTATATATGTACAGGATGTAATAAATAAGTGCATAAATTAATATTTATCCATTATGATTAGGAGGTTATGAATAGTACTTCATTTATTTATTTTGCTTCGATACATGTCCTGTCTGCACCCTGTCTCCATATTGGTATCCAGGGTTTCTGCCGGGTCTTAAAAAGTCTAAAATCTAAAAATCTACAAATGAGACCAACAGGCAACAGCCAATCAGCTTTCTGTTATTGGCGCAATATTTACTTGGCTTGAAAAAAATTTACTGGGTTACGGTCAGGTTCCAAATATTTTACCTGGTTAAGGTCAGTTGCTAACAACGTGATATAGATCGTGATGTAGATCGTACATTTCGTTCTTTATGGTCTTAAAAAGGTCTTAAATAGTCATCAATTTGATTCGGTAAAACCTGCAGAAACCCTAATATTGGTTGTACCTGTACCGTAGCCCCACGATTGCCGTATTGGAGCACCTGCCATATGTGTTATATTCCAGCCATATCAGGTTCTTCTCCAAATTGTTACCACAAAGTTGGAGGCAAACAATTGTAGACGACATCTTAGGATGTGGTAGCAGGAAGTGTCCTTTTACTTCAACTACAAGACTGAAATCTGTTCCAGCATGACATTGCTTCTGTGCATAAAGCTAGCTACTTGAAGATCTACATGGGTTGCTGTGGAAGATCTTGAGTGGCCTACTATAGAGCCCAACCTCAACTCTATTGAACACCCTTGGCAGAAAATCTAGTGGAACATCTAGTGGAAGTGTGGAGGTTATTATATGAGCAAATGGGGAATTAGATGTTCAAAAATCACATACAAACCTTTCAGTCAGGTGTCCCCAAAACTTTGTCAATATTGTGTAGATCATGGATGCACCAGGTAAAAGTGATGTAATCTTCATGCTAAGGATTTACTTCTTAGCACCAGGGACCTTAAAGACATAGCAGGGTTTGTGGACCTGCTATTGAAGGTTGTTTCCAGCCTGATGGAAGTTTTGGAGAGAGTCAGCCTGATTGATGAGGCTGCTATCTTGTTTTCCCTGTTTTAATGAGGAAAATAAATGAGCTACAGCCTTTACATGGTGATCTCAGCCATCAAGCGCAGCCCTGATGCCTTTGTGGCCACCATGCATGTGCCAAGGTCAACCTGTCGACCTCAGCTGCCAAGCTCAATGAAGCAACTGATGTCACAGCCACCTATAACAAGCTAACCAGCCTGAGGTCAACCTGTCAACTTCTGCCATTAAGCTCAGCCCTGAGGCAGACATAGCTGCCACCCCAGGCAAGTTCTGCACTGAGGGCAAACTCGGCCACCAATAACAAGCTCCAGCCTGAAGTCAACCTGGCAACCTCAGTCACTGAATCTGACATAGCTGCCATTCCTGACAAGGTAAACCTGGCAACATCATTAACCGGGCTTACTGAAGCGAGCATTAGCGCTGCGAGCTGGAACGAGCTATCCGTTTTGAGGGGAGGGAATCTCTGACCGTGAAGTATTGTTGGTTTTTCGGTTTTCTTCTCTGTCCCTTATTAGAATCAGAATCAGGTTTATTTTCCAAGTGTGTTGACACTGTTGGTGACTTTTAAAAGTACAGACATAAATAACACTATATGTTTAGCTTGGACTCCACAAGACAAAACAATACAAGATAAAACAGACTATACAAGACAATACAGACAATATGAGACTAAACAAATCTAAACAATCTAAACAATATGAGTATTAAATATGACAATATACACAGTATACGGCAGATCAGTAGTGTGAGAGTGCATAGTAGTGCAAATAACAGCATTGTGTCACGTGAGATAAAGACGTTACTTGTGATGACTGACTGTACTTATAGATATCAAGCAGGGCATATAATTAAGGTCAGATGTTAATGAGGGTGATTGCCTGGGGAAAGAAACTGTTCCTGTGTCTGGCAGTTCTGGTGAACAAAGTTCTGTGTTTTTATCGTCTGTGTGTTTGGTTACCCTAATCTGATCGACCTCATTTCTAACACTCATTGTCCTCGCATTACATGCTTATAGCTCCATACTATGTAAACTCCCTGTATATTCCCACAGTAACATGTGTATCTATATTGTTTTAATAAACCTGTATTGACACACAAAGTGCTCAAATTTACTCTCGGCAGGTCCGAAAGCTTCGGAGCGTCATTGCAAGCCGTGCAGCGCAGTACAACCACAGCATGAGGAGGAAAGAAAGGGAGTTCAGCAGGATTAGAGAGCACCTCAGTCAGCTACTTACTGAGCAGAAGGACATGAAGCAGAGTATGGATATGCTTTCTTGCTGTTCTGTGTTGTGTTTTGTGGGGGAAAAAAAAATCTATATTTTTTTGTAAATTAGTAGCAGTATTAGAGGATAAATAGTGAATATTGTACTTAATCTCTGGGGTGTGTGTGTGCGTGTGTGTGTGTGTGTGGGTGAGGTGAGGTGAGGTGAGGTGTGGGTGTATTTAGTAAGTAATGCTCTTTCATCCTACCAGTGTGGCTCATCTTGCCAACAAACAAAAAGCAAATCCTGGGTGAGCATGTGTGTGTGTGTGTGTGTGTGTGTGTGTGTGTGCGTGCGTGCGTGCGTGCGTGCGTGCGTGCGTGTGTGTGTGTGTATCCCCTTATGTAAAGCCAGCTTATGAGGTTTTCATGTAGTGAATAATAATGTACATGTGTTATACAAATCTACATAAGAGAGAGAGAGAGATGTGATTGAGAGAAAGACAAAGAGAGAGGGAGAGGGAGAGAAGAGACAGAGAAGAAGAGAGAAGGAGTTGGAGAGACAGAAAGAGTGAGATGGACAGGGAAGGAGTGAGAGACAGAGAAAGTTGGGGAGTGATGAAAGAGAGAAAGAGAGGGAGAGGGAGTAAGAGAGACAGAGAGAAATGGAGTAAGAGAAACAGAAATAGGATTAATAAGAAAGACTGAGACAGCGAAAGAGAGACAAAACGAGAGAAATAAAGAGGAAGAGATGGCAGGAGAGAGGGAGAACAAAAGAAAGAGAGAGAATGTACCTGTACCCAGCCTCTATCCTTTATTCAATTTATTCATATACACTTGTGTTTGATTTTATTTGGGGGTTTTCAATTGCTAGGATACTTTTGCCCACCTTCTTTTCTTCTTTCGCTTTGGCAGCCATGTTACATCTAACCTGAGATGTGCAACCCTCACACTGGTGTGTTTGTCCTCTATGTTCAGGGATGGAGGTGTTGAATCAGGTGGAGAAGTCTGAAGGCAGGGAGGATCAGTGGAAAACTGGAAAGACGGATTCAAGGAGGTTGATTTCCGACCTTTCACACATGGTCTAATGATAGTTTAAGTCTCTTGCTAATAACAAATAGGCATAAATATACAGTTCACACACTATACGGACAAACGTATTGGGACATTTGTTTTTTCCAGCCATTTGTGGTTCTTCCTAAAACTGTTACCACAAACCGGGTGGCTCAAATTTTCTTTGCTTTTGAAATTGGACACCTAAATTCATTCCAGCCTGACAATATATCTGTGCACAAAGTGAGCTCCATGAAGATATGGCTGACATGGGTTGAAAGATCGACCTCCTCACTTCCCTCTACATCAATACCTGGCTTTACTAACACCATTGTTGCTGAATAAGCACAAATCTCCACTCCGAAATTTGGTGGAACATCTTCCCGGAAGAGTGGACATTATTATGGCAGCGAATGAGGATGAAATGTGGAATGGGGTCAATCTTATAATCAAGTGTCCTCAAACGTTTGTCCATATACTGTCTTCGTGTTTACTCGCATGCCTAAGAGTTCTGGTGATGTTCTTCACCAGACACGAAACTGAAGTGTGCAGGACCCTTCTGAACGAGTTTGACAAACGGCAGCGGGAACTGTTGCTGGAAAATTTCGAGTTGAAACAAGTGCTCCAGCAAATGAAACGAGAAATGGTGGACATGTTGGGTCCGCAGGACCACGTCCAAAGACAAGAGAAAGACACGGAATTCACAGATCAGGTCGGTCAGTTAGAGCTTTGTTGATGATGAAGACCCCTAATGAATCAGATTCCATCCCATGTCAAATCCAATGTTAAATTTATATTTTCATATTTTTTAATATTTGTTCTTCTTTGCAATGTTGTTTCTAGCAAATTCCTGATGAAAAGGAGACGTCTTTTAAGAGGACTTTAGAGATGTCGTGTGAGCACGCTCGCGAGAAGCTTACCAACAGCATTCGGCAGCAGTGGAGAAAGCTGAAAGATCACATGGAAAGCCATGAAAACAAAGGTATACAGGACATACATCTATACGGCCAAATGTTTCTCAACACTTGACTATAGGTTCCAAGTGCTTCCAGAACATGTCATTCCACATTTAGTCCCCATTTACTTTTAGAAGAACCACTATTCTCTGAAGATGTTCCACTAGATGTTCTAGTGTTTTTGTGGAGATTTTTGCCCATCTTGAAAAGGTGAGGGCGCTTACAGCATTCCAGTTCTTTACAAATGCGTTCAATAGGGCTAAGGTCAAAGCTTTTGAAAGAAGTTCAAATGAAGGGAAAGTGTCACACCACCATGTCCAAAGATGCACAATTGTGTGCTTCCAGGTTTGTGGTAACAGAATGAAGAAGAACCTCAGATGGCTGAAAAAGTCCGGTTTCCCAATACTTTTGTACATAATGTACACTATATGGACAGTTTTGAGGGCACCTGACCATCACTTTTCCCAAACTGTTGCCACAAATTTAGACACATTTGTGTACTTTTCCAGCATGAATGGTGTCTTTATATCCAAAGCAAGTTTCAAGAAGACATCTTTTGTTAAGGTTAAGAACTTGACTGCCCAGAGTCTTTACCTTAAACCTAATAGAATGAACTGAAACCTCTATGGTGCAAAATGAACAAAAGTCCTAATGGCCACACTCCAAAATCTATTGGGAAGACTTTCCAGAAAAAAAATGAGCTTGTAGTAACAGCAAAAAGGGGTTTAAATCTGGAATGAGATGTTCAATAAGTTCAAGTGTGATTTGATGGTCCACGAAGGTTTATCAATCTGGTATATTACTTCAATAATCAGCCCCTTGAACTGTACATTTCATTTACGGCATTAAGCAGATGCCCTTATCTAGAGCAACTTACGTTTATAAGGATAAGGGCCTTGCTCAGGACCCAAGGATTGGCAGTTTAGTGTGGCTGGGATTTGAAATCTCACAACCATCAGGTCCAAAGTCTAATGACTTAACCATTAAGCTACCACCTTTTGTTAAAATGTTCCGGTTTTGAGTCAATTCATATGTTCTTCATTGATGTTTTCATTGGTGAAATTAGAAGATCAGAGTATTGGAGGTCAATCATTGGTGGATTAGGTGAAAATAGGGTTTCATCCACAGGATCTTACTGGATAGACTTATGAAAATAATTCTTAACAGTGAGCAGATCTCTATGCAATGGAACACTTTTGGACTGATTAGATCCTTCAATGTTGTTCCGAATCACACTAACAATAACAGAGAAATTCATTTCCCGTATGATCCTGTTCAAATCACATTTCCGGCCTGCAGAATCCGTTCTGGAGTTGGGAAAAGAGGTCGACGACGACATGATTTCCAAGCAGGCTCATCAGGAAGAAACCGAACGGCTCAAAATAGAGATCCTGCAATGCATGGACTTTATCCAGACTCAGCAGCAGCTCCTGCAGGTAAACGGCTAAACAATGACGGGTTTGATGGTTCTGGAAATGAAACATAACTTTTAGTATGGCGATATCATCAATAGCAGCAGCTGAATACTCCGTGCGACGAGGAGACCGCAGCCGTCCTGAACGACTGCTACATGTTAGAGGAGAAGGAACGTTTGAAGGAGGAATGGAGAACGTTCGAGGAGCAGAGGAAGAACTTCGAAATGGAGAGGAGGAGTTTTACAGAGGCAGCTATTAGATTGGGGCATGAGGTTAGTCACCTTGGGCATCGATATTACGAAATTACTCAGACAGCTGTATGTTAAAAGGTATACAAAAGAAAAAACATCTGGCAATATCTATACTATATAAACAAGAAAGATTCTTACATGCATTTCTAAACATCCTATTTCAAATAGTCCTCATTTCCTGTTATGCTGTTATAACACCACTCTTCTCAAAAGATTAGATTACTAGATTGAGTTTTGTGCTTATTCACGTGTTCACAAGGGCGTATAAAATCAGGTACTGATGTAAATGAGGTGAGGAGGCCTGGGGAGCTGTCAGCGTTCCATCCCAAAAGCATTTTGTAGGGTTGAGGTCCGAGCTCTGTAGCAGGCCACTCAAGATCTTCCACGTCTTTCAACCCATGGAAACCATAACTTAATGGAAGTGGGGTTGAGGCGTTCTCATGCTGGAACAGGTTTGGGTCTTCTAGTCCAAGTAAACATTAAAATACAAATATGTAATGCTAAAGCAACCAAAGACATTCTATACAGTTGTGTGCCCTCAAGAACCTGTGAGGTTGGAAAAGTTGGTTGTCCCAATACTTTTGCTCATATACAGTAGTGTATATTAAAACAAACTTCAAATTGATCTCATGTGCCTCCTTATGTCTTCATACTGAGGTCCCCTTTGAATCAAATCCATTCAATTGAACATGATTTATAGCGATAAACTAGATCCCATGTTAACCCAAAACCCGAAAAGTCCCCATAGTCCTTTGCGATCACATTTTCTAGAGACAGATCTAATCTTCACAAGTTTAAAAGCGGCTCGTGAATCTTCCAAATGCCGTGAATAGTTGCCCTTGCCGTTCCAATACTTTTGGAAAGACTTTTTTTTCTATGCATTTTGCTAGACAATGCTCCATTTACACAAAACAAGTTCTTGAGGTACTCAAATACAAGCATGGTGTGTTTTTGTTTTTCGTTCCAGAAAAAAATCTTCGAGGACGACCGTGCAACCTGGCTCAAGCATCAGTTTTTAAACATGACCTTCACAGAGCAGATGAGGACACATAACGTTATATCTGATTGTAAGTCCCTGTCTGCTTTAACACAATATTAATAATCAAGGTTTTTTTGTTAAGGTTTTCATTTGGGCCAATTGTTCTGGATTTTTTTTTTCCAGATTCTGGCCAAGAACAGAAACACATCTCAGCTCCCAAGACACCACTTTAGCACTGGGAGTCAAAGACTAGCGAAAGCGTCCACTTTGAATACAGACTACGCAGACTACGTTCTCTCTTGCCTGAACAAAGAGAGAACATTGGCTAATTTGAGTTCTCCGAATGTGAATACGATTCGTGATGCCTCGCAGATTCATGTGCAACTGGCAATAGTGGCTAACAATTGCTAGGCGGTGTCGTGCTATGCTATGGATTCGGTATGCTATGGCTATTTTTGAATATTTACGTTGTATTAGGAAAAAAACAACTTCAACATGCATCATAGTTCTACATGACTGATGAAATATAGCTACCATTGGTCACATTGTACAAGGTTCTACAACGTTTAATGCCCAAGCACCTAGCAGTTGTCCAGTTCATGTGTTAATAAAAGGTTATTAAGTGGTGTATAGGCACTTCGATGGTACCAGTAAGAGACAGCCCTTTGTGGCTACATATGACAATGTCACTCTTGTGGTATAGCGAGCATATAGGTATTATTAAAGGTCCGTGTATGTCCATTTCTTATATTTTTGCTCATCTTGATACAACCAGGATGTTAAAACATTGATCAAGCATCAGCCTGTAATCCGTAAGTAGCTTCATGAAACATTCTGGCTTTGTGAAAAAGGCAACAAGGCTAACAGGAAATGGAAATCTTGCACGTCCTGTTATACTGTGAAAAAAATCTTCATACACTCATAGCGGAACAACCCCAAACAAAACCGAACAACATAATGAATTTGTAATGATGTAGAGGACTGGATGATATATGAGCATTAGTGGACAGTAACGAAGTAAATGTACCGCAATTCGTTACTACACTTGAGTAGCCTTTTACGCATATTTGGTTTTGGGTTTTTCTTTTTTCGAAACGAACAAACAAAAAAACGGATGAATGGCTGAAGCGCACGGACCTTTGTGATCTAAGATTTTTTAAATATTCATTATATAAGATTTAAACAAATAGTTATAAGCTTTTAGTATTGTGTTAATTTATTTGTAAATTCATCAACATGATCTTTCCTGGAAATGTCTGTGACCCTGTTTCCTTTGAGGAATGTTTATCATGTGGCTATGCGGAACAATAAATCTGTTTTATATAGAGAGAGATATTTTTGAGAGTCTATTTGTTTATCATTTCTTCACAAATTTCACTATTCATAAAAGGTCAACTGGATAATCAGCTACGTTATTCCTACAAAGCCACGAGTCATGCTAGTGGATGTGGATTCGGCTCGGTAACATTTTCCGTGGCAAATCAATTCCTGAAGTCGGGTTTCACCACAATGATAAATGCCCAAAGCAGCAAGCAACTGAAAGAAAAAAAATTATTTTATTTTAATTAATTTTAGGTTGGATGACTCTGGTGGGGTTTATTGGTGCCAGTTTATTTTGCCACAAGATGTCACTGTTTCCTCAGCAAGAATCAGCCTTTTGAAGGTGGAGAAATAAAACTAATAATGACTGTAGACTGTCTACAACATCTAAAATAAAATAGTTCTTTGGTAAGTGCTTTATTATAATTTTTTTATTATATATTTTGAATAGTTTTATATCTTGTTAACCGCCACCATGTTGAAATGACGACACGAACTTGAAACATTCCAACTTTCGGTCGGATTTACGACACGAAAACGGAAATTTTGCCACATTTTGCAATAAGAATAAAACATTTGAAACCAATTTGTACTGTTCGCGAAAATATTCCCAGTTCCAACATGGTTATGGACAATTTTGACTCTTGCCCTATGGAAGATGGCGACGTCGTTGGCGTCTTGGTAAAATAAAAGTCATGATACGAAAATTTGTTTTCTTGAAATATATTTTTTCAATGTTAACCTACATTCTTAGTATTTTACGCATTCCTTAACATATTTAAATATTTAATAGTAAATTAATTTCTAATTACTTACTTACGTTTATATGAATATGTATGTATGAGCACTAATGTTATAATATCGACTTGACAATATAAAGGGAAAAATATATTAAAGTTTTAAAATGAATATAAAAATAAACATATATTTGTCGTTCTTCCTATTAAAAAACAAACAAAAAAAACAGAACAGAGTTTTTTAAATGACTTTTACGTTTTATATTTCCGGCTTTCTAGGCTCTCGTTCCTAATCGAAGATTTGGGCGGTGTCTCAAACGAAACTCCAGTAATGTGTAGTGTGTAGTAAAAGTACCTGAGAATCCGATATTCTTCGCACTTTGTAGGGCGCGTTTTAAGGGACTAGGTTTGCATTTGGGATTGATTCATGAAATACTCCGAGCAATGGCTGGAGATAACGTTTGTTACATGATGCCAGGTTTCTCATGAGTTTTTCTGCAAGTGTTCACCAGGGTAAGTGCAACGCAGCTCAATTAGCTAATTAGCACAACGTTTGTGATAGTGTGCGATCTTATTTTGTGTTAAACGTCATGTTGAGCACGTGACAAGTGCAGGGCGTGCAAGATCTTCCATAAGTCATGAAGATATCGATCCATCATGGATCATCAGGTGGTGGTGCTTGGAGATAATAAATTGGCATTTCAGAAGAAAAACACATGTTCATGGTTCTTATATGGTCTTCATGATGATGCTTATGCATGTGATCTTCATGATCTCCATGATATTTAAGATCTCCATTTACATTGAGGACTTCATGATCTCCATGATCTTTATGATATCCATGATCTTTATGATCTCCATTAACTTTAAGATCTTTATTATTTCTATGATCTTCATGATCTCCATGGTCTTTATGAGTTTGATAATCTTCATAATCTCCATGATCTTCTTCATAATCTCCATGATCTCCTTCTATCTCTCTTCAGGTTCCACCAAGTCTATTTTGGAGCCATGGGCATGTTCCGTATCATTTCTCTGATCATGGCGAGAATGAGCACCATCAGACCTCACCAGGTTGCCCTGCTCCTCGCTGCTGCCCTGGCCGTGATGGCTTTCTACTACTTAGGCTCGGAAAAGCAGAACTTCTCCAGCACCACCAAACGGATCAAGGAGACGCAGGCGAGTCACAATTCCAACCGCGACGACGCCGGATTCTCGCCGGACACCGGATACTCACTTCACGAGGAGAACCGAGTGCCAAGGCGCCATTCCTACCATGCTCTCATGATGTTCACGAAGATCAACACGAGCCGGACGATGCAGAGCAAGTTTGAGGTGGCCATGCGCTCCATGGCAAGGCACGGGCAATTCCGAGAAGACGAGATTCTGGTTCTTCATTATGTTTCTGACGCAGGGAGTAAGGAACTGGGCATGAGGAGGCTTCCAGAGCTTCTGCAGGATGCGACTTTTCAGTATGAGGTACGAACCATTGGGCACCAGAGGATCTCCAGTTCTAGAGGGTCGGATCAGTTTGGTGAAATTTATCTAAACCCTTTCTTTCAAATTATTGAGAAGATAATCCTGATCCAGACTTGGAATGATCTCAGTTGAAGCTTAAGGGTCTTGCTGAGGGGCCCGACACTGAACCCCTGAACCTTCAGCCAGATTTAATGTAATTTCAGTAGAATTTGTACCTGCACATTAATCAATGTCATACACACTTACTGCCACTAAGGCCACGCCCCCTCCATTTATGTTTAAAACTTCCTTGTGCTGCGTGTGCGCTGTTGCGCAACAAAATTTCACTAACAATTAAGTTAAAAAATTGCATTTAAAAATGTTTTGTTTGCATGCATGTCAGCTTATGACGAAATGAAATGTTTTTATTTGTTTGTATATAAAACGCTTTATATTACGGTTGTAATGGTACGCAAAATTTACGGTTCGGTACCGTTATCGGTTTTTAAGTCACGGTTCAGTACAATTTCGATAAAATTGCTTGTAGTTTTTTTAAAACTATTAACATTTGTGAACGACAACCGTTTAGATCAAATGAATAATAAATAAAATTTTTATTATAATAATTACATTGAGGTATCAACTAAATAGGTACAAATTAAATTGGTTAAAAGGAAAATGTATGGAATTGAGTTAAATTGTTTGAATGTTTAAGACCCCATTAGTGTGCGTTTGTGTTTTACAATTATTACATTTTCTAAGGATTCATTCTATGTAACTTCTACTTATTTCAGCAAAATTTAACAAACGTCCTCATTTCTCCCATTATTCATTCGTTCACTCCCTCTATATGCGGAAATTTTTGACATAAAGCGCTAAAGAATCAATAGCGCTAGCGCTGGCGATGTCAGGAAGTGGCAGCGACAATGACACTGCGCTAACGCTAGCTTCTTTTTTTGTTTTACCCCTGGCATTGTTGTGTTTGTTTCAAGTTTAATAATTGAAAAAAAATGCTACACAGCAGTATGAGGCGGAGATTAAGCAAACTTGCAGTCTGCCACTTGATATGTTTGTGAGAGGACTTTAACAATTTTCAAAAAAGGTATTGCAAAAAAAAACAAAAGCCCTGTACTGAAACTGTACCGTAAAATTTCTAATTATTCCCATTAATTCCTGGTCGATTTCTAACTTGGAATATTTCCAAAATTCACCAGTTCCCATGAAAGGTTTTCAAAAAGTTTCTGCCCCTTTGCAACCCTGCTAATGATGTGGAACTCAAGAGTACTCTTTGTCCCCTCAATAGTCTTGGTCTTAAATTCTAGTGAACTTTGCCTTGTTCTTTGCTTGAGCGTAACGTAATTTCCTCGAGCAAGAACTTGATTGTGTTGTGGTGTTCGAATTATGTTCAGATTAATACAGCAACGAAGGTTGTATGAGCCTGCAGCCATTGAATTATCAGATCTAAGCATATGGACTTGTCTCACCTTGGTCTCATCCTGGTCTCGCCTCACTGTCATATTCCAGAGCAATTCGAGCTAGGCCATGGTCTTGGTTTTGACTGTCTTGACTGACGTGGTCTTGAACCCAACACTTGATTTCCCTGCTCAGAAGCAGCTACCTATATAATTATGTTTATGTCCTGGGTAGTGCTGTTGCCAGATGTTGTTCTCTTTGACCCTCCAGTTTTTTTTTACTGTTCCTCTAAACAAAATGTTGTTATACCTGCTATCCTTTATACGATTTTGAGCTGTTTTTGACGACAGGTGACTGATGTGAAAGATGATTGAGGTCTCCTACAACGCCCATAAAACCAAGAACCAATAGATGGTGCGATTAGCACGATTTTTTACCTCAGGGAAAAAAGTCGAAAAGGAGTCAAGTGGTCACGACAGCGAGAAGAGTAACTTCTCGAGTTATGGAGTGTTCGTATGATGTTTTTATTATCACGGCCCGTCATTAACAAGAGAGTTTTTGTTGCTGCTAGCTATCGTTAGCGAGAGAACGCGGGTCTGAACGTGTCTTTTTCTTGTGTGGTTCAGTTGTCGTACAGTCTGATGATATGACAACTGAGATCCTACTGGGTGACACAGACCATTTTCTTACAGTCTGACAAGCAACAATCGCTTTTAAAATACTTCACAATGTGCACCCCGGCATCAAAGAGTGTTTAAAGAACATTGTACATGTTGATGTGGAGGGAAAGAATTTTACTTGTGGTTCACCAGATGGCAGTGGCACCACTGGATTGAGAAAGGACACACACATGGCAAGTTTGTGTAATTGCTCCTGCCCTGTGCCAGTGGACTAAAAGGTCACAGAACAGACATTTCCTCCACATGGCTGCATGGACAAACGCTGTTTATCTCTCATCCCCCAGAAACTCCCTGAGGAGAACTTGGTTGGCCCAAAATTCAAGACACTACATTACATTATGCTCTCTTCAGTCAGTTATTAGAAAACGTATTGACGCTCACTTTGGGCACAGGAGAATTGTTTTGCTGGAACAGGTCTGGCCTGATGTTTAGGAGGACTGGAGTTTCAAATTCCTGTAAAGGGAAATTTCAATGCTATAACACGCACATACACAACATGCTTAAGGTTAGTCTAGAAGAACTTGAGAAGAGCCCTGACCTCCTCAACCCCACTGATCTGTTCTATAAGCATATGGGTACAATGGGTTGGTGTCTAAATACTTTTGACCCTGTAGCTATAAATAAAATTAGCTTCATAAATACTACTTGGTTGCTCGTTGATATACTTCCAGATGGGCACATGGGGGCATCCTTGCTCTGTTGGAACTACTAGAACTTTTTCTAGAACACCAGAATCGTTACAGTGTGTCGGTACAATACACAATTGGGCTTTATTTATTGACAGAGCTGTGTATGTGTGTGTATCTTTTCTTTAGCTTTACACACATTTATTATAGTGCTAAATGGTTGTTTTTTCAGCGGCTGAAGATTTTCAATATATGTGGAAAATAAAAATCCTGCCCTTGCCAGCTCGGCTTTTTTTACCCAGCAACAATCCCTGCTAAGACCTGATCCTCTTCCTTGGCTCATGGGGTGGTTAGTTGGCGTATATCCACAAGTCCAGATTTCCCTACCCCTTTAATCCGGTTCTTCTCAACTCCACATCCTGATACACGCACCTCAAGGTAACTAGCGTTATGGTAAATCTCATAATAATCCACTCTGGGTACTTGGCTTGTGCTGAAAGGGCTTTGTGATTGCAGGTTTATTTATTATATGGTGTAAACGTAGGTCCATCTACACTAAAAAAACGAAAGAAAATACATTTTGAGCCTTCTTTCCATGTATACTATTGCATATAAAACATTTGTGGGTACCTGCCATGCTTTTTGAACATCCCATGCAACATTTAGTCGCCATCTGCTTCTATTATAACCTCCATCACTTCTTCTAGATGTTCCACCAGATTTTGTATTGGGCTTAAGGAGATTTGTGGTCATTCAGTCTCAAGGGCGTTAATACAGTCAGGTTGTGATGTATGTGATTTGGGTGTAGTCAGCATTTTAATTCATTTAAAGGTACTCATTAGGGTTGAGGTCCGAGCTCTAGAGCAGGCCACTCAAGATCTCCTACATCATCTAACCAATGAAAACCATATTTCATGGAGCTGGCTTTGTCAACATGGCCATTGTAATGTATCAGGCTTAGGTTTCCTAGTTTTCCTAAATTCCACCACATCCAAAGATGTGTGCCTCTAACTTTCTTTGAAGCGGAACCATATTTGGCTGTAAAAGTTCCAGTATTTTTGTCTATATAGTGTATCGGCTCAAATTCTTTAATCTGGTGTATAAAAAAAATTTCTGAGGTAAATTATATTGAAAATAGGCAAAAGTTGTTAAAATAGCTAAATTTTACATTAAAACCCTGACATATACACTTAAAATATTATTTTGACAAAGTTATCGTCACACCTGTGTTTTATGTGTAACCTTTTCTTCACCACCACAAGTGTTAGGTATTTTTTCGATAATGCTTGATAAGAACAAGGGTCTTCATGCAGGATCACAGCTACTCTCTTTTTTTTCTTTTTCTTTTTTTTGTCTACCTTACAGGTCTTGATTTTAGTGGTAATTTCATCTGACCTGAAGTTTAAAGTTCTTATTTATTTTTTTATTTTTTTATTTTTTTATTTTTTTATTGGTGTCATTACAAGGCGCTAATATAGAGTTGTCCTCTGCCCCCTTTGCTCTTCTGGGAAGGCTTTCCCCTTTGATTTTGTAAAAGCTTTTGGGAAGTAATGGGGATGTTGTTTGCCTATAACTTGGTGCCAACAGTTTGGTAAAGGATCAGTATCTGGGTGTGATGCTGACACGTACAGTGTAGGTTTTATGAAGTCTTTAAGGCTCCGATTTGATTTGCATTGATCCCAAAAAGAAACAGTTTTAGCCCAAGGTTTTGTCGTCATAGCATGTCGCAAAAATTTACAATTACAAGTTTGAAAAAAGTTTCGAGTAATAAAAGTTATTTCAACTGAATAGCTTTGTTTTCCTCACAAGATCCAGTCTGCTACGAGAATCGTAACAACTATTGTTGTGATTTTTAAAGGAAGTAACAGTAGCCCAGAGCAGCTGTTCAGGAAGCAGCAGTTCTCCCATTCACTTGGCTGACTCAGGATCAGGCTTTGCCACCTCATCTTTCAACAATGCTACAAGAAAACCGAAGTTAAAAACATTCCCCTAGCAGATGGGCTGTGTTTCCAGGAAGAGCGCTGAAGGAAGTTGGGAATAACACAGACTTCCCTTGTGTAGGCGTCAGCCTGGTGGCCGAACCGCAACCATGCTAGCAGTTATAGTATAGAAAGAGGAAAACTTGTTGAAAGAAATCAGGCTGAATGTGCAAAAGAGGTATTTTGAGTATTTTGTGGAGATGGTTTCGGACCGTTTTCAGTTCGGCGCACATTTGTTCAGGAGGTTGTCATGTCGTTCACAGTGGGAGTAAAATTCCTTCCTGATGAGTCATAGTTCATATCAATGCAGGACCATTGAAATGAGAGGAGACATACAATGCAGTGTGGTCACTTTAATGTTCCAGATCTTTAATTTGCAGAACTGCACATGCAATAGCATAGCCCCATTTCCCACTTGCTCCCCACATCGCTACTTGCTAAGTTACAATTGAAGATTGACTAAACAGGTTTGAACTTTGCTTGAGGATTAATGACTCCCCCCAGATTTGCAAGCAAAACATGTATGACCACAAAATACTAATCTTTTACCCACTCCAGTATGTGTGGACGTGCAGCATTCTAGGCAGAACCAAATAACCCCCAAGGGAGTGGTGTTTTCAGACATTTTGTTAAGTTTTGGCAAGATGGTACAGGTAGTCGACAAGGTCAAGTCGACACATTGCGGTGTTTTGCAGTTCTACCCTGCAGAAATAGGACACACTGGACCATGCTGAGCCTCGCCATCTAATTCATGCTGTTACTCCTCTGCTGCTGTTGCCTCTGAATTAAAATGCACAACAGAATACTGCCCTTAGGCTTGGGAAGTCGTTGGTTTCCGCTTTTGCTGTGGTCAGGACTCAGATGGTATCATTCTCAAGCATAATACACAGTTTTGGAAAGTGGTGGCTCAGTGGAAAAATTTTGGACTTTTGCTCAGAGGGTCATGGGTTCAAATCGCAGGTCCTCCAAGGCCTTTAACCCTCAGTTGCTCAGCCATATAACTGAGATAACAACAAGTAGCTCTGGATAAGGATTAGGTTTAACTGTTTCACTTTATTCTTTGTATACACTGTATTTTTTTGATTCTTGAACTATTAACCCATTCTTCAAAGACAGCGAGATAGTGCAGCTAAGGTATACGTGGGCGTCTCTGACACACACCACAACACCATTTAAATTATCACAGACTTTCTAAGATGCAATGGTGGCTAAATGTGTCTGGGATAACCTTGTGATCAAATCTGTGGTTTCTACCACTCACCATATCTGTCTGTGGTTACAGGTCTGTATTCTTGAACTATTAACCCATTCTTCAAAGACTGCTAGATAGTGCAGCTAAGGTATACGTGGGCGTCTCTGACACACACCACAACACCATTTAAATGATCACAGACTTTCTAAGATGCAATTGTGGCTAGATGTGTCTTGGATAACCCTGTGGTTTCTACCACTCATCATATCACCCAGTTTTGTTTATCAGTTGATGGACCTTAAAATTTCAGTAGCCACAAGGTATTTAGTTTGCCCCTCATCCTTATTATTCATCCACAGGCCATAGTTACAGAACTGGACAGATGTTTTTGGAGAATTTTTAGACCATAAAACCCAAATCTGTTTGATGAGCATTCTGTATCAGATTTAGGTCTCCATTTCTGTTTTAGCAACCTCCACTCTTCTCGGAGAGCTTTCTACTGGGTTTTGGAATGTGTTGTGCATTTTGACACAAGTCTCCTAATGAGGAAGTAATAGGCAGCAAGAAAAATCTCCTTGAGATGATGAGAGGAAGAAACCCATGAAGAACTTGACTCAAAAGGGAACCAATCGTCGTCTGAAAGACACCGAAGGAGGTGCCTTTTAATTAGCAAGGGCAGGCACTAGTCAAATGAGGCGGTCTGGGGGTTTAGTGTTCCAGCTCGTCTCAAAGTTGTTCAGTCCGGTTTAGGTCCAGGCTCTGTGCAGGACCCTAGAGTTCTTCCACTCTAACCTTAGACATAGTTTTATGGAGCTTGCTATGTGCAAAGAGACAAAATGTAAATAATTTTCTATGTATATAGAGTACAGTAAAGGAGTATAACATGAAGTGGCCTTTAATATCTGCTTTCTTGACAAAGAATGTTAATCAGATTTCGATTTTGCGTTTCAGGTGGTGTTTCATGATGTTAATGACCTGACAGAGAAGCTTTTCCCAATTGTCAAGGCCATGCAGAAGCATTTCAGTGCAGGCTCTGGGACTTATTACAGCGACGCCATCTTCTTTCTTTCTGTGGCCATGCATCGCATCATGCCTATAGGTGAGCCAGGCTGCTTTGCAGACAGATCCTTTTACTCGAACACCTGGATACAAATAGGGGCAGTATTGTACGGATGATCCGTTGTGGCGACCCCTAATAGGAGAAGCCGAAAGAAAGTTTTATTGTAGCTAGGGTAGCTAGCTATAGAATTTTTAAAACTGGAAACTTTCTAATGGAGTAAATGGAAATAAATGGGAATTGTTAAGATTAAACTAGGAATTTACAAAATAACAGGGAACTTTTACACTATATTGACAAAAGTATTGAGAGACTCCAATCTGTTTCCACAAAGTTGGAGCCACACAATTTGTTTCGAATGCATTTAGCATGAAATTTTCCCTTAACTTGAAGTAGGAGACCCAAACCTGTTCTAGCTTGCCAATGCCCCTGTGCACAAAACCAGCTCCATGAAGACATGGGTTGAGAGATGTGGAAGATCTTGAATGGCTTGCTATAGAGCTCAAACCAATTGAACACTTTTGAGATGAGTTAGAACATTGATGGCACCCCAGGCCTCCATACTTCACCTATATCAGTACACAAATCTCTGCACACACACTCCAAATTCTGGTGGAACATCTTCCCTAAAATAAATGGGGACTAAATGTGGAACGGGGTCCATCCACTGTCGATAGTCTTTTTTTAATAATCAATTTTGTTTCTCTGGCGATTATTGCATTGGGAATTAGTTAAATTTGCTTTCCTTTATTTTCTAAATTTGTTTCTATTTTTTGACTATTAGTAACCTACTTTTCCAGTCCATGACAAACCTTGTTTTGTTTGTAGTTGAGTAGGATTTTCCATGACCCAATTTCATAGAGAAGCTATGTTTTTAGTCACTCTTACTTGTTGCATGAGCATTTGTATTTTTTAGCAAAGGGACTGTCCATAACTGCTGAGGTCACAGCTGGAGAGGTGTATGTGTGTATACAAAAAAAGCTGCATATTCACCTCACACTGTGAGGTTGCATCTGGACATCTGTTTTTTTATTTATTTTTTTCTGAATGGGCACACATTTTAGTTTTACATGATCAAGAAGTAGGTCAGTAAACATTGCACTGTTTATCGTCATAGATCTTTTTTATATCTCGTAATGAACGCATTTGAATTTCTTTTTCACAAAGCCATTGATGAAATATTTTCCGGAAGCTCGTGTTGAATTCTATGCCAATGAGGGGAAAAATTTATTCGACTACAACGTGCATTCAAATCATTTACTAATGTATTTAACTGTGCTGAGTAACCAAGTGCAATGTCTGTGGTTACAGGTTTGTAGATCAGGTCAAGCTACATCTCTTGATCGTTGGCTTCAAGAATAAAGCCAATATAATCTCCCCACAGTTCTTTAGGCAGTAAAATCAGGGTTTTGCCTTGATCCAGGATTATAGATAGTTTTTTAACAAACAGTTCTGGAGATTTGTTCTCATTCAGTCAAAATTAAGATCTTTCCTCCACTCCAGCCCGTGTAAACCATATTATAATGGAGCTTCCTCTGTGCACAGATACTGGAACAGGTTCAGATCTACTAGTTCAAGTGAAGGGCTTTCAAAGACATTGTAAACAATTGTGTGCATTTGTTGAAACAGTTTGGGGAAGAACTGAATACGACTAGAAAAACCAAGTGCCCCAATATTTTTGTTCGTATAGTGTATTTTAAATGTCACATGCTCTTGTCTTTTCTACATTTTGCTAATGAATTAGTCAATTTTCCTCACTGTTTTTTTTTTTCTTGTATGTCCAGAGGGGAGTCTGTCTGTTCTCGTTACACTTTCTGTCTCTATGTTCCATCAATCGAACCCTCTCTGAATGACTTGTCAATACTGGCTTATAATGAAGCGTGGGTTACACTGTATTTCTCAATGTCGGGTATATTCCTGATTGTTTCTGGTCGTTTCCTATCTATTAAAGTCTGTATATATGCTAGAAAATAGACGTCACATTAGTCCACTTTGAATTTTTTTACAAAAATTTTTTAACCTAGTAGACACCTATTGATTTATGTCTAATTCATTTTTTTTTTTTTTTTTAACCATTCGCCTACTGCAAGTTTGGGAAGTTTGTCCTAAACTGACCAAATTCCACGTGACTGACGGGTCACATGAAAAAGGATCTTGAGGGTGAACCACAAAAAAAAAAAAACAAGATTGTGGTAATGTAAGGGGATAATGCCATGCTCTAGTTTTCAACTTTTCAAGGAGGCAGATGCAAAGGCTGCAATAGAAAAACTATTACAATGACCATGTGCCAGTGACGGACTATTGTACTCATGGTTCGGTGCTGTGTGTGTGTGTGTGTTTGTGTGTGTGACCTACAAAGTTTGGGTTCCCAGATTCCATATAAGAAATGTTACTGAAGTTGGTTCTCTGTGATTTTTTGCTACAGGCTTTGCTTCATTACATTTTTGTGTCTTGTGATGTCTAATAAACATACTTTTTTCCAGCCATGATAGATAGATAGATAGATAGATAGATAGATAGATAGATAGATAGATAGATAGACAGACAGACAGACAGACAGACAGACAGACAGACAGACAATTTGTGAGTGAGACAGACAGACAGACAGACAGACAGACAATTGGTTAGACAGACAGACAGACAGACAATTTGTCAGTCAGACAGACAATTTGTCAGTCAGACAGACAGACAATTTGTCAGACAGACACAGACAGACAGACAGTTTGTGAGTCAGACACTAGACAGACAATTTCAGTCAGACAGACAGACAATTTGTCTGTCAGACAGACAGACAGACAGACAGACAGACAATTTGTCTGTCAGACAGACAGACAGACAGACAATTTGTCAGACAGACAGACAATTTGTCAGACAGACAGACAGACAGACAGACAATTTGTCAGACAGACAGACAATTTGTCAGACAGACAGACAGACAGACAATTTGTCAGTTAGACGACAGACAGACAGACAATTTGTCTGTCAGACAGACAGACAGACAGACAGACAGACAATTTGTCAGACAGACAGACAATTTGTCAGACAGACAGACAGACAGACAGACAGACAGACAGACAGACAATTTGTCAGTCAGACAGACAGACAGACAATTTGTCAGTCAGACAGACAGACAGACAATTTGTCAGTCAGACAGACAGACAGACAATTTGTCAGTCAGACAGACAGACAGACAATCTGTCAGTCATCCTTCCATATAAATTATTTAGAATTAAAGGGAAAAAAACCGGAAATTGTATAAAATTGCAGGTTAGCATTTAACTTAAATGAAATCAGTTTTTTTTAACCAAGTTTACACTGTAAGTTTTTTTTCCAACTACATTTATCACATGCACATCGCACACTTACTGAAGGGCTAATGAGGCCACACCCCCTACAGGCACTGTGCATTCCTCCATATCAAAAAACAGACAATTTCTTGAATCTCGCACAGCAAATTTTTTTTAAATAATAATAATAATAATAATAATAATGAATTTTATAAAAAAAAGTTCATTTTCGTGAGTATTCACGTAAATTACCTAAATGTTACAAAAATGTGTTTAAAACTTCCTTGTGCTGTGTGTAAGCTATTGTGCAGCAAAATTATACCAACAATTGAATCAAAGTCAAGTTTATAAAGATGATATATAGATATGAGGATAATTTGAGATATACAATTAATTATATACAGGATAACTAAATAGAATAATACTATTGTTTACAGAACATTTTTCCAGAATGACATAAAATGTACAGGTTGCGCAAAACTGCATGATGAATTCTGTTACCAAAATCTGGGAAAAAAGCAGCCAGCACAGTCTTTGGATGTGGTAGTATGACATTTTCCCTTCACTTAAACCCCAGTCTATTCCAGGATTACAATGCCCCTGTGCAGAGAGCCAGCTCCATAAAGATTTGGTTTACAAGATGTGGAACATCTTGAGTGGCCTGCTATAAAGCTCTGACCTCAACCCTATTGAAGACCTTCAGGATGAACTGGAACTTTGATTGCACCCCCGGCATTCTCACCTCTACCGACATCATTGTGGCTGAATGAGCAAAAATCTCCACAAAATCTTACCAGAAGAATGGAGGTCAATATTATAAAATAAGATGCTTTAAAATGTATTATAGTGTATAAATCTGTGGTGTTATATAGTTACAAACATCTCACAAGTCACAGGAGGAATGACTTCACTCAGGTTTCCTTACAGACATGTGGTGAAGGACATTGAATTAACCTAGACGTAGTACGTAGAACGTCAGTATTCTATAGTTTTTTGGTTTCCCTTTATTGGAAGGAAGAAGCCCAAACTTGTTCCATAATTGCGATGGACTGGAAGTTTTTGAATGTCCTCAAGAGACTCTGAGCCTCCTTAACCCCACTGACCCCCTTTGGGATGATAAAATAACAAACATCTCACAAGTCATAGGATGGATGAATTCAAATGTGTGGTAAAGTGCATTGAAAGAACCCAAAAAACTTTAAGTAGTAAATATAGTGGTTTCCACTGGATGTTCTTGAGTGTCCTCGAGAACCCTTGAGCCTCCTCAACCCTAATGACCACCTTTAGGATGATCTGGAGCACTGACTGACATCAGTACCTGATCTCCAAAATGCTTCTCAATAATGCAAAAAATAACCATTATTATTGTAAAGATTTTATAATAATGTAAAATATATTTATTATGCCACCTAATGCTGATTAGGTCATTAAGAGATGTCTAGCCTATTAAAAGTGCATTACTATCATTACAAATTTTAATCAAACATTTGCTGATAACCAATTAATCAATCAATTATTGATTTTTAAATAGCTACTAAAAAAAAAGGAAAAAATTACACCAAGTAAAACAGTGATTAACTTTTTTACAGAAAAAAAAAGTGCTAAATAATAATGGAAAAAATATGAATGAATAATATATTTATTGATACATATTATTAACATAAAATAGCACTCTCCATGCAGCATGCAGTCTCGTGTATAAACCAACTGCACGTGGTGCATGTGATTCCCCTCTAGAGGCCGCTCTTGTATTGACAGCGGACCAGAAGCCGGAAAAACTACCGGTGCCTCGACCTCTATTAATAACTAATGAAAATTGTAGTTTGAAAGCCGACATTTATTATCAAATACAAATTTCAAATATACGTCTCTGGCATTGTTCAGAGGGCCGTTCCAAATGTGGGTTTGGGGGCATAGTTTTGGGACAATTGTTGCATATAGTAACCGTTTAATATCTCACCTATTCTTACGTATTTTCTATGACGGAAAGCCGCGCAGGGTTGGAGCGGAGGAAAGTAGGTCGTTCGGGACCGAGCCGAACCCGTAAGATTAAAGGGTTAAGCACATAATTAGGCTGACCGACATTCGTCCCATTTTGTAACACCCCCGGATCGACCGATTCCCATCATTTCCATTGGGCAAAGTCTAATCATAATCCACTTAGTCCATCTGGACTTCCACCTGCCACATGCTGTGCTCATCATCATAGCCATGCTTGTCTTCTTCAGTCAGTCCTGCCCACCTGGGTGGAGAACCTTTTGGCCTGTTATTGCCTATTCATGCACTGACCGGGTCCTGATATGATTGTTATTTAACACAAAGTACACCTGGATGGATTCAGACAAATTGAATTACACGGATTCAGCACCGCGAATGAATATGCAATCCAATTCTGTTTTGATTTGTATTTTAACAATGCCCATTGTCCCAAAGTAGCTTAACATGAAGTAGATCACAAATATACATTTTCCATTCATAAATTAGTTGCTAGGTTTATCCCTAGCCGGTGGAAGGTGGTAGCTTAGGGGTTAAGGCATTGCAATTTAAATCCGAACGTCATTATTTCAATCCCAGCAACACCAAGCTGCACCAAGCTGCCCTCCCCCCAGGGCCCTTGGCCCCTGAACAAGGCCCTCAACCCCTTATATAAATGAGATGTCTTTACATGTAGGTAAAAAATGTAAGCCTCATCCATAAAACCAGCTTCATGAAGACATGTTTTGGGTACAAGATCATGAGTGGCCTTCTATAGAGCTCTGACCTCAACCCCACTGAACACCTTTGGGTTGAATTGGAATGCTGATTGCACCACAGACCTTTTCACCTCACCTACATCAGTACCTGACTTTCCTAATGTTCTTTACAAGTGCACACTATAACCCGGTGGAACATCTTCCCAGAAGAGTGGAGGTTATTATAATGTGAAATGGGATGTCAAAAAAAGCACATACCAACTGATGAGAAGTGGGCCATCAGGATGTAACTGGGAGGTCCGTAAAAGAAGGAAAAAAAAAAACAACAATCCAAAAAGGAAATAAATGTATTGAACATCATTATACTCGAAAACTCGAAAAAAGGAAGTAAGTAAACATGTTTTGCTACCACATGATGTGTTCGTATGCCCCTGCTTGTTTTTGCATCAGGAGAGTGTGGGCATCCCTTTTGCTCATTTCTGGGAACCTTGCCGTCTGCCTTGCCCCTGGCTGAACAAGCCAAGAGAGATAAATTAGTTCTGTCTTCCGGATCGTAAACACACCATTAACACTCCTCACTGCCAGCCTCAGTAGCTGCAGCATGTCATGAAAGCCAGGCTTTATCGCAGAACCGCGGCAGGAACGCAAAGGCGGACTTTATTACTTATTTCGTTTCAATATTTTCAAAGAGTAGAAGAGGAAAGAACTGTCTGAAAAGGTTTCTTTTTTACATCCGCATCATTTTATTTGTATAATGCTTTTAAACCAAAGATATTGGAGCTTCAAAGAAAGAAATTGATTAAGAATATCTTAATAGCCATTTGTCTCTGTAGCGTTTTTCCTTCAATTTAATCTCTGTACATTTACCCCTACACTTTTATCCCTGTAACTATATGCCTATACCTTTATTTCTATAGCTTCATTCGTATATCTTTATACCTCTAAACATTTACCCCATAACCTTTCCCTTAAACATTTAACCCTATAATTTTACCCCATATGCTCATCCCTATACGTTTGCTCCTACACATTTATTCATATATTTACCCTATACGCTTAGTCTTGTAACTTTACCCCTATATGTCTTTATCCTTTTAACTTTACCCTATATGTTTATTCCTATGTGTTTACCCCATACGCTTAGTCCTGTAACTTTACCCCACATCTTTACCTCATACATTTACACCCATCGTAATTTCCGGACTATTTAACGCACCCAAATATAAGCCGCACCCACTGAATTTGAAAAAGATTTTTATTTTGACTATAAATAAGCCGCACCTGTCTATAAGCCGCAGACATATAAGTTTCATGTCTACACTGAAACTAATGAACTTTACACAGACTTTAACGAAAGACAGTGCCTGTTACACGACTTGTATCTAAACAGTAGCCTACCAAGAAAGTCATTGTTCACTGTCTTCCTCCTTCCTTTCACAACAATTTCTCTCGGGAGTTTTTCTTTCGGCATCGTCGTGCGTTTAAAAATCACCATCGGTGAAGCTTTTCTCTCGATGCCGTGCAGCTCAGAACACAGGTGAAGTGCGTTTTTTCATGCCCAGTTGTTTTCAGCGTGACGAATGATTCGCATTTCCTGTAGACAGTCTGAGTGAGCGGCAGGTCAAACGTCAGAGGAACATCATCCATATTTATGACGTGGTGCGGCCCGATTCAGTGGGAGCGCATCTGATTTAATATAAAGAGTTCCATTGGTTCACCTGAACCCGTTCGGCAATTTTATTGGTCTAATGTTATGGGGTTCAGTCTTTTGGCTTGAAGTTTGTGAAACCTGGAAAAACCCAGAAAAAATCCATAAATTAGCCACGGGGTACAAAGCGTGGGAAAAAAGTAGCGGCTTATAGTCCGTAAAATACGGTATATGTTTATTCTTATTACTTTACCCCTGTATGTTTGCACAATAACTTTACCCCTCTACATTTATCCCTGATACTTTAGCCATATACATTTGCCCCATACATTTATTCACATTTTTACCACTATATAGCGTTTACATCCTTACATTTAGCCCCATAACATTTACTTCATAATGCTATCATTTTACCCCATAACGTTCACCCCGATACAATTAAGATAAATGTATTATGTATAATATATTACCCAATGTGTGCCAACATTTCAAATTAGCCAGTCTCTCTCTCTCTCGCTCAGTAACAGCGAGTACTTTTTCTTTTTTGCATCGCTCAGTTTAAATCATTGTTTCAAGCATTAGCAATCAACCCGCATTCAAGCACATCATGTCCGTTCGCTATCTATTAGCTACACGGTTTGGTCAAAAGTTTGTGGACACCCAAGTGTGATTGGTATGAAGTTTTTGGACATCCTATTCCGCATATAGTCCCGATTTGCTGTTCTAATATAAACGTGTGTGTGCATGTGTTTGTGTGTGTGCAAGGGTGTATGTGGGTCATGGACCTGCTGTAAACTCTGGGAATTATTTAATTTATTTAATGTCTCTTAAACATTTGTTTCAGAAATGAAGCGTATCGTGCAGTTGGACCTGGATCTGAAGTACAGGACGAACATTCGAGACCTGTTCCAACAGTTCGAGCGCTTCCCCCCTGAAGCGGTGATCGGAATCGTGCGAGAGATGCAGCCTGTATACAGGTATTTCACACACACACACACACACACACACACACACACACACACACACACACACACACACACACACAGATCTCTTGTATACTAAGCCCTTATTCTGTAAAGTTCCTCTTTCTGGCGGAAATCTATTGGAAGAAGCGCAGACGTGCAGGCCAGCGAGATTCGCACCCCGGTAACTGGGGCAGGTTAAAAGCCGAAATAAACGTGTCGCCCTTTTCACAATGGATTTTTTCCCCCCATCATCATCGAGTGGCAGTGATAAGAGCGTTTAGCTTTTAGTGTCTGTTCTTTTTCCCCCCTGAGCTGCTGGAACACAGACGACACACAGGGATTAACCAAAGAAGCTTATGGTGTGTGGGTGTGTGTGTGAGTGTGCGTGGAGATGTGTTTGTGGATAGGGGATTGTGTGTCAATGGATGCGGGGGAGTGGATGTGGGTGTGAATGTGTATGGATGCATGTGTTGGTGTGTGGATGTGTAATTGATGTGTTTGCGGATGTGGCGGTCTAATGGATGTGTGTGTAAATGTGTATGGATGCGTGTGGTTGTGTGTTAGTGTGCGGATATATGAGTGGGTGTGTGTGGATGTGTGTGGTTTGTATATGGATGAGTGGGTGGACGTGTGTAGATGTGGGTGTGTGTATATGGAAGAATTGGTGGGTGTGAATGTGTGTGTATGGTTGTGGATGGATGTCGGTGTGTGGTTGTGTGTGTGTGTGTGTGTGTGTGTGTGTGTGTGTGTGTGTGTGTGTGTGTGTGTGTGTGTGTGTGAAGCCTGGCGCCGCACTAGATGGCACTAGAGTCATCTAGAAAGCTGGATGTACTCGTTGGTCTTCCCTTCCCTTCCCTCCCCCAACTTCCCTTGTTTCTTCAGATTTGTTTCCTCACTGCTTCCTCAACACACTGACAGGAAAAGTTGTGTAATTGTTTCATATCAGGGTTCTGTTGTGTCTCACCGAACCCACGATCCGAACAAAGGCGCTGAGAGCTCAGTGTTCCGAGTTTCAGTAGTAGATAGCCGGGTGGTCGAGGTGAAACAAACAAACAAAAAAAAACGTTTCTCCCTTCAGGACGTATTTTTGTAGCAAAAAAAAATGTAACGCAATTATTAATACGAATAATAATAACTTTAATAGCGGAAACAACAAAAAACTTTGTCTGTCACGTTGTGCACAGATGCACCGCCTCAGTCAGGAGATTTTTGCCATGTGATTTTGTGTGCGTGTGTTTGTGTTTGTGTGTTACCAGACCATATGTGTTTATTAAGAATTTGTACAACTAGGCTGATTGTGTGGGTTTGTGCAGGGATGTTTGCGGATGGTTGTTTGCGTGTGTGTGTGTGTGTTATGCTCAATTGTGGATGTGTGTGTAGGGGTGTGTGTGTGTGTGTGTGTGTGTGTGTATGTTTGTTGTTATGGATGATTGTGTGTGTGGATGCATGTGGATATTTGTATTTATGGATGCGTGTGCGTGTGTGTGTGTGTGTGTGTGTGTGTGTGTGTGTGTGTGTGTGTGTTATGCTTGATTGTATGGATGTGGATGTGTGTGTAGGGGTGTGTGTGTGTGTTATGCGTGATTGTGTGGATGTGGATGTGTGTAGGGGTGTGTAGTGTGTGTGTAGTGTATGTTCGTTGTTATGGATGATTGTGTGTGTATTTGTTACAAATGATTGTGTGTGTGTGTGTATGTTTGTGTGTGTGTGTGTGATGCTTGATTGTGGATGTGTGTGTGCGCGTGTGTGTGTGTGTGTGTGTGTGTGTGTGTGTGTGCGTGCGTGTGTGTATGTTGTTATGGATGATTGTATGTGTGTGTGTGGATGCATGTGGATATTTGTATTTATGGATGCGTCTGTGTGTGTGTGTGTGTGTGTTTGTGTTTTAATGTTATGGATAATTGTGTGTGTAGATTTGTGTATTTGTTACAAATTATTGTGTGCGTGTGTGTGTGTGTGTGTGGATATTTGTACGTGTAGATGTGTGTATGTGTGGATGTTTTGTGTGTGTGAATTATACACATGGTACACTCCGTTTAAGAAATTCAGCGATTGCAGATGTGTGGGACAGATGTGTATTCAGTGGAACAGACGGGGTTGAGAAGAGTGTGTTACTGTGCTGTACTGTGTGTGTGTGTGTGTGTGTGTGTGTGTGTGTGTGTGTGTGTCTAAACACTATAGGACACAGTGTTGCACTTTTCAGTCAGCTTGTTTGTGTATATCAGAAAGAATGGTTCAGTAACATGAAGATGGCAGCCAAAGTTTTGTGGTGGTGTTTTTTTTTTGTGCAAGCGTGTGACGTACACACACGTGAACAGAGCGAGGTCTGCCTGTGGAAACAATTGTCCCCATGTGAGTCTTTCTCCACAACAAAGAGTCGGTAATGAAGCAGGGAACCGTGAGCAGTGCGTCAGGGAGAGATACAATCTGCCACCTGCACCAACACCAACATCCACTGGGGCGCCACCATTACTGCCCCAAACTGAAGAGCTTTCCTCCTGCCTTTCCTCTTGCCTTGGCATGCTCAAACATCCCAGTCTGTTTAGTACTGTGTGTGTGTGTGTGTGTGTGTGTGTGTGTGTGTGTGTGCGTGCGCGTCAGATTGACTTTATTTCCTTTACATAGAAAGGGTCCTAATCAGAACTCTGTCAGCGACATCACTCATACAGCACTCCTGTCTAATCTACAACGTCATTTAGGTGTGTGTGTGTGTGTATTATGTTGGGTTTGTGTGGATGTTTGTATGAATGTGTGTGCATGTGTGAATGTTTGTGTGTGTGTGTGTGTGTGGACTTTTTGTTTTTTGTGTCTGGATGTTTTTGAATGGTTGTTTGTGTGTCTGTGTGTAACGCTACATAAACTCCACTTTCTACACAAACTTTACACAAACTCCACACACTGCACAAACTCCACCCAAATGCCACAAACTCTACACACATGCACAACATCTACATAGGCTCCACACACTACACAAACTCCACAGACTGCACAAACCCTACACAATCTCCACACACTGCACAAACTCCACCCACGTGCCACAAACTCTACACACATGCACAACCTCTACACAGCTACACAAGCTCCACACATGACACAAACTCCACAGACTGCACAAACCCTACACAAACTATACACATCTACACAAACTCCACACAATGCACTGTAAGCACTGCAGATGTTATATTAGGTTTCCAATATGAATTTATTTGTGCGTTATTATCTGAAAAGGAAATGCGAGTTGGCTATTAGATGAAACAGACATTAAAATATCACATCGATGTCAACAATCTGGCCATTTCCTGTTTCAGAAAAAAAATTGGTTTAGCTGCTGAGATTCTCTCCTGACTCTGAGCATGGTTCTTCATGTGATCATGGTTCCCCAAACCTATCCCAGCATGTCAATGCCCCTTGAATTGTCTTCTACAGAGCTCAGACTTCAACCCTATTGGACATGAATGGAGCACTGACTGCACCTAGGGTCTCCTCACCACACCTACCTGTTGTAGGTACCTGACTTACAACCTTCCCAGAGGAATGGAGGCTATTAAAAGAGGAAATGAGGACTCTGCATGGAATGGGATGTTCAAAAAGAACCAATCTTATGGTCAGGTGTCAAGAAACTTGTGTCCATACCTGCTCACTTCATCTCTTTGTGTCTGTGCTTGAGTGAAATGGGATCTGGTGAAGCTTAAGTAAAAAGATATACCAGGACTCCATGCAATGTTAATGAGTATAAAACAAAAGGACTGTGGAAACTCTCGTCTGCCATCAGTCCCCACTTAGAAAGATTTGCCATGGAGATTCCTTTTGTCCATCAGTATGTGTGGGCCAAATGGTTGTGGTCCCCTGATCTGCAGAACCATGCATTGCTTTTGGAATAACCTTCAGTCTTGTGTGACTACATTTTGGATGGAAGGGATATGCTTGAGCACTTGAAAAGGTCTGAGGTTCAGTCAGGGTTTTCCAGCACATCCTAGAGGTGTTCAATTGGGTTGAAGGGGTCAGGGGGCTCTGTGGAGGACATGCGAGATCTTCTAGTCCAACCTTAACACAAAACAACTATGTCTTCATAGAGCTTTCTTTGTATACAAAATCATCACAGGTGTACACTGCACCAACTCTACACAAACTCCACATAGATTCTACAAACTGCACAAACACTCTCACGAACGCCCTGCGCTCTGACCCCGGCTTCCTAACTTTGCTGGGAAACGCGTTATGTACACGTGACGAGTAAAAAAGCCCCCTTTACCCATTACCATATGCATTGTATGCACAAATGGGTCTGATGGTCAGGTTACTACAAACTTCTTAAACCTATTGTAAAGAGACACATTTAGAACAATTGGAATTGTGTTGCCATGGCTACGGGAGGGGATTTGCTAATCTGAGGTTTTTGCATGCAGTCGTATGCTCATGGACGGACTGACAGCAATTTTTTTTTTTTGTTCTTCTGTTTTGTGTGCGGATGCGTACTAATTCAGAATCTAAACAAAGCACAGCAGACCAGAGGTTTGGACGTGAGCCCATTGTGGGGATAAATGGGGCACCACAGACGAGACATGCGTCAGAGAACGGGGGGCTTCATGTGGTGCCCGTGACCGCACACAAACCTTCATCACGTGAGTTCATATAATTGAGAGGGCGTCATTTCAAAAAATCCCTCTCGCGCATTATGGCGACGTGCCGTGTGAAGAGGAGAGCGAGAATGATGGACTTCTCACCGTGATGGAAACAATAAACATCAGGATTCGTGCTGGTTTGTTTATCGGTTGCAAAATACTTCCTGCGTCCTTGTTGGATGAGTTTGAGTTCAGAAATCTGCAGATTTTGATATTGAGTAAAGATGATGTTCCAGCATGGGATGGGAGGAAAGAAAGAAAGACTGTTGTGAACTTGAATGGGGAAGAAAAAAAAATATATAGACCCAATTCCATGTTTAGTCCAATCTTCTAGGAAGATTTTGGAGTGTGGAGATTCATGCTCATGAATAAACTCAGGTGCTGATGTAGGAATTAGAGGGCCTGTGGGATTGCGTTCCAATTTGTTCAATAGGGATGAGGTCAGAGCTCTATAGCAGGCCATTCAAGATCTTCTACATCTTCCAACCCATGAAAAAAATATCTTGATGCAGCGCGCTTCACGTATGGTGCGGTAATCAGGTGTCCAAATACTTTTGCCAATGTTGTTTAGAATGACGTAAAAAAAAAAGTTATTACTCCAGTGGGATGTTCCCACCAAAGCTTCAGCTGATGTGAGGTTAGAGCACCAGATAAGATGCGTGTCCTTGCGTCAGCTTTGAAGGGACAACATGTTCTTGGTGACGTCACTGCCGTAATGACCTACTTTCTCATTTGTTGACAATGGCTATCACCGTGTTCCATCTCGTTTCGGACAATTATTTTGGTATACTCTCCGCAAAGATACGGGTCACCAATTGAGATCAGGAACGTGTTTTGTGATGTCTTTGAGGAGCATGGCTTCTGCGGTTGCGAAACCAAGATGATGCCAAAATAAATTTTAAATACTACAGAAACTTGGACTGTGATTGGGTCTGGAATTGTGACTGTGATTGGCTGGATTATTATTTACAATTATGCAGGTTATTTGATCAATTAATACTGAAGGTTATAAATGTGATTTGGCTGGATTGAAATTTAAGATTATGGATGTGATTGGCTGGATTAATACTGTGGATTATTAATGTGATTTGCTGGATTAATAACCAAGATTATGGATGTGATTGGCTGGATTAATACTGTGGATTATTAATGTGATTGGCTGGATTGATATTTAAGATTAAGAATGTGATTGGCTGGGGTAATTAGTGAACATTGTTAATGTGATTGGTTTCATTACTACTGAAGAATGTGAATATGATTGGTGGGATTAGCATTCGAGATTAGGATTGTCTGGATCTAACCAAGATTATGCATGTGGTTGTCTTAATTAATGCTGAAATTTATGAATGTGATTGGATGGATAAGTACTAAAGTGTATTTATGTGATATGGATTAATACTATGAATTATGAATGTGTTGGATGGAATTTAAAGTCAAGTTTATTTATTAGTGTAGCTGGATTTAAACTCGGGATTATGTACGTTATGTGCTGGATTAGTACTCAAGATTATGAATGTGTTTGGCTGGATTAACAATGGAAATGATGAATGTGATTGTCTGAATTTAAACTCGAGATTATAGATGCGAATCACTGAATTAATATTGGGAGATTATGAACCTGATTGGCTGGAATAATATCTAGGATTATTAATGCGATTGTCTGGATTAATGCTGAAAAGTATTGATGTGATTGGCCGGATTTACCCTGAAGATTATAAAGCTATTGGCTAAATCAATAGTGGCGATTATGGATATGAATGGCAGGATTAATACAAAAGATTATACATATGATTGGCTGAATTCATGCTGATTGTCATTAGGCATTAAATTACGTGATTTCTTAATGATATGTAGACACACACACACATACACACACACACACACACACACACACACAGTCGTTTCCATCATGTTAAAGGTGTAATTTCACTTCGCATTGCTTCCTCTTGGTGTGCCAAGTCTTTCTCTGAAGACAAGTGCACCGAGGGGTGGACATGCTGTTTGTGCAGAGAAAAGTGTGGTGAGAATCAGATGCCTTGGCTTTGGGTGTGGTACACTCTGTTCTGTTCTTGTGGCCTTGGCTGAACACCGAGCGAATGCTGACGACCTAGCAGCTCAGCGCTACATCTCACGGTTGTGTAATTTGACATTCTTTTCTGGGGTTGAGGTTCCAAACCGTAGAATTGTACAACCATGAGCATCGACGGATTGTATCGATGCCCATCCAGTTGGTATAGTCCTGCTTCTTGATCAGTTTTTAAGTTACTATAGGCATTTTGCATATTTTGTTTTTATTTTTTCAACAGTATAAAGTTTATTTGGATCTTCTTTAGTAACTCTTTTGTGAAATGCTCTTCAAAAGTTTTAGGCATTTGGTCATGGAACTCTATAAAACAGCAGCAGAACTCGAATGTCTGCTGAAATGAAATATTTTGATGTATGAGAGTCATTAATGAGTACATATTAGTGGTGCAACAGTTCACAAAACTCACGGTACAGTTGGGGAGAAAAAAACGTTCATTCAAAACAGAAAATTGCTTCTTGTTTTTTTTTTTGTTATGGGGTTCAGCCAAAAAACTGAACCCCATAACATTAGACCAATGAAATTTCCGAACGGAAACGAAAAAACGCACCTAACCTGTGTTCTGAGCTGCACGGCTTCAGGAGAAAAAACTTCCATCGGGTGAATTTTAAACGCGCGACGATGCCAAAAGATAAACTCCAGAAAAAAATTGTTGTGAAAGGCAGGAGGAAGACAGTGAACAATGACTTTCTTGGTAAGCTACTGTTTAGATACAAGCCGTTGTAACGCGTTAAGTCAAGGTGAAGGGAGAACAACAGAAATCATATAAGCACAGACAGGTTTCCAAAACTCGTGCTTTTTTTTATTTTTCTTGGCAACAGCGTTAAGGGTTAGTCAAAGAAACTTAGAAATGCGCATCAGAAAATAATAAGGACATATTCCTCAGTCTTACACACACGCAGTAATACCGGCAAGAATGCAGTGGCAGGCTATTCCCAAAATACTGCTATGCTCCTAAAGGAAGCGTTATTGTAGGCTTATAGACAGGTGCGGCTTATTTGTGTTAAAAAAAAAAATATTTGTAAAATTCAGTGGGTGCGGCTTATATATGGGTGCGCTTTATAGTCCGGAAATTACGGTATGTGAAAATGAAATAGAACAAATCGAATGAATGCAATACGCAATTTCTATATTGATTACATTGAGTAATTGATTAAATAGGCCCAAATGAAGTAAACAATTGAAAAATTGTAATAAAATAGTTGACATTTGTTAGACCAGTTTTTGGGTAATTTATAATTTATATTATTAATTATTATTATTATTATTTTGATTATTAATTTCTTCCTTCCATCCTTCATTCATTCACTTCCTTGATATGTGGAATTGTCCTTCTAAAAGAAATTTAAAAGCTGTACAGAAAAAAAAGCAAAATAATCCACATTCACTAGACTGAAATGGTAGCGGTTTTGAAACCTGAGATTTCGCACATGTGCAGTACAAATCCTGTTCCCGGTATTGATCCAGTAGCAAGAGTTACACTACGGAGACTAAACAAACTAGCAGTCCGCCACTTAATGTTTGTGAGGGAACTTAGATTTTAACTATGTTCCGCACTACATTTAGTACCCATGCGCATCGTATAGAATAGATTTGGTACAAATAGCTTTACTGTTAATTAAGGTCTTCAATCCCTATCTTCATGAAGCTGGCATTGTGCCCACTAGCATTGTCATGCTGGAACAGGTTTGGGTCTCCTAGTACAAGGTGTCCTATACGACTGTGTGTTTGTGGTAACAGTTTGGGGACGAACCACATATAGTTGTTTCCTACAGACCATCCCAGGGCGGCAATTGTGTCTAACCTGACCACCCCCTTTGTAAAATCAGATTGGCTCAGATTGATCTGGGAGAGAACATATTCTACATGTACTTAGAGATCAAGGCCAACAAACAGTCTGGTCATCTCTATACTTAGCACTGCCCATATCCTGTAAGGAAATGTATTGGAAAACGCCGCTACATCAGGCCATGCTAACGGAATACTTATTGTTCCTTTGCCATAAAACCAAGTGGTTCAGACCACATGTTTAGTGCAACGGTTGTCGTTTTATTGTTTTCCAGGAACCTGTGTCCTTTAAGTGGAACGATTCGGTTCCTCTGCAGTTCCTTGAACTGTTAACGGTTCTTCTCTGAATCATCTGTGTCAGCCAACTTGCCCCTGTTCAATGTCCAGCCTCTGTAAAGCCTTTAGAGTGGCAGCTTCTTTAAAAAATTGCAGTCTTTCCTGGCAATCTGAGACAGACAGATAAAACCATGCGCTTTCTCCGTTTGCCCGACCGAATCGAGAAGCTGCCCACGCGACGGCTTTGTTGTTTCCTCAGCTCAGATGCTCGAGAGATGGATAAAGAGAGAGGAGTCCCTGTGAAGATTCATAGCAACTTCAGAAAGAAATCGGCCCCTTATAAGTGATGTGTGTAGCGTTGTGAGATGAAGATGCAAACGGAGAGACCTCCAACCGCTGACTTCCTGTTAACTTTTCCTGTCAAGTTTTCAAGCTCTTCCTTGAAATCCACCCTCGGGGTTGTTTAAAGGTATTTCCTGCCACTCCATCCAGACTGAAATATTTCTGGAGGATTTTTTTTTTGTAAACATATAGACATATAGTTTTCAAGGGATGGTGTGAAAGATCTTGAGCGGCCTGCAATAGAGCTCTGACCAAATCAGTGATCATCTTTGGAATGACTTAGAATGCTGATTGCATCTCAGACCCCCTTTCTTCCATCAGTACCTAATGTACCTTTACTAAAGCACTTGTGGCTGAATGAGCACAAATCTCAACAAGATCACTAGTGAAACATCTTCCAAGAAGAGTGGAGGCTATTAGAGGAGCAAATATGTGAAGGTAAAATACGATGTAGATACCAATCTTATGGTCAGTCTACTTTTGTCCATATTGTGTATTTGTTATTCCTCTCTGGATTTATATTACATTAACAATCATTCTTGCACTGATCATTAGCACCTGTTTCCAATTTCCATTTCCACTACCATACTTTGATTTATTCAGAGCACCACAAAGTAGGTCGGGGTTTCAGCTCTCGGTATTGCCAAGCCGCAACTCTTAGGCCCTTGAGTAACCCTCTGTTTCAAATCTGTCAAAACTTGTCCATTCATCTGTCCAGCATTTATTACATGACAATCTCGCAACAATACGAGTTGAAACACGAATTTGCTATAATTCAGCGCATTGAGATACACGGTGTGAACTTTTAAACACTAAGTGCTCCACACCGCTTTGGGCTTACCGCTCAGTTAATCATAGCAAAGAATTCGAAATACATGACCTTGTGCTGAAGAGCCTTAAAATATTGAATAGGCCTTACACTGACTGAGCAGTGAGTTGCTATTGGAAACCTGTTAGGATACGACTACAGCAATTACATCAGCTTAATAATGGGAAAAAATAGAACGGTGTTACCTTGAGGCCTGCGAACATGCAGGGGTCTTCTTTTTATACTGAAACAAGTATCATTTGCTGCTTAAATCTTGGCTGTTGCTGTGTTTTTGTGCTCTGTTACGTGTTTCCTGGTGATAAATGAGTGGCCCTGACGTCGATAGAGGGTGTGATGTGTAAAACCTGCCGCTGTAATAGGATTTTTGAACACTTGTTACTCCAAAAATATACATGCTTTCCTGTCCCCCCCAAAAAAAAAAAAAAAAAAAAAAAAAAGGAAGGTTGAACTGGTATTTTCCTGATTTTTCAGTTTATATATGTGTATTTCTTTCTTTTTGTATAGCGCTTTTAACAATGGACAATGTCTCAAAGTAGATATATATATATATATATATATATATATATATATATATATATATATATATATATATATATATATATATATTTTTTTTTTACCTTTATACTTGAATGATATATTAATTGAAATGTATGTTTCATCAAATTCTGGGGAATTGTTTTTTTTATTATTTTTATTTATTTAATTTTTTAAGAAAAATTACAGGTTATAGATTATCAAAGTGTATGGGAGTACATGCATGTAGCAATCATTGCCAGTAGTATTTAGCAATTATTGTCCACAGACAGTTAAGTTATGCCAGAATTTATGGCAGAATTCAAGGAAGCAGTCACTAGAAAAGAGTTGCAGGACAACCTGAAAGCAGCTAGAACAGAACTGCATCGCGATCGCGTTGTATTGATCAGTTGACGAAAATTTGATTTCATTGCACGTAATTTATTTTTTAGTTTGGAAATAAAATCTCTTGAACACCATACCCGCAGTCGAGTATAATATATATCGTCTACTACAGGGGTCTTCAACATTTTTCAGGTCAAGGACCCCTAGGCGATTAGAGACATGGGGCATGGACCCCTGATACAAATGTGTCAAACATAGCCACTGATTTTATTGAAAACCCATTATATTACACTAGTTATATTATGTTAAGACAATTTGAACTGTGTTGTTCTTGTACACGCATCATCGTCTGTATATTTTTATTTATTTTTTAAATCTTCCAAAAAGATTTATACATCATACAAACATATATTTTGCAATTAAAATCCCTATTTTTTAAGTTGTTCACATTTTAATAGATTTGCATTTCTATTTTCCATCATATTTGCATGAACTTTAGCTTAAATTTTTAATAGAACTTGCATTAGAACTTGGACTAATTATAATATTTTTTTAATTATATATTAAAGCTTTGATGTTTTTAACCATGTTTATTTTTTTCATCGAAAAAAAATGTGTGATTCAACTTTAGTTGGCAGATTCCTTGCAGTACCGCTGCGGACCCTCGGCTGAAGCCCCCTGGTCTACAATCATATAATTGTTGTTCAGATCTTTTTGAGTATACCGCAAAACACACCTACAGAGCATACATTATGTAATGAGGTCTAGTAGACTAGACTTTTAGAGTGCGTTCTTTTACTGCGTGATTTAGTCTGTATTTAGAATGATCACAAAAGCTCCAGCGGTTAAGGCGCTGGATTACCGATCGGAAGGTCGGGGGTTCAAGCCCCGGTATCGCCAAGCTTCCACTCTTGGGCCCTTGAGCAAGGCCCTTAACCCTCTATGCTCCAGGGGCGCCGTATCATGGCCGACCCTGCGCTCTGACCCCAGCTTCTAAGCTAGCTGGGATATGCGAAGAACAAATTTCACTGTGCTGTAATGTATATGTGACAAATAAAGGCTATTCTATTCTATTCTATTCTATTCTATTCTATTAAAATGTAAGATATGGGGCAGTAAATTTGTACAATTATATCATTTAAATTAATTCATCAATATTTCTCAAAAATCAGCATCAGTGAGTTACATTTTAGACACCGCATTATATGTTTTTGCTCGATTTCGACCCCCCAAAAAAATCCAAACAAAGCCACAGCACTGTTTTGCGTCTTTAAGCAACGTGATAGTGTTTAGTTCCCGAATGAATCACACGTTTAAATAATTCGGTTCAATCGCAATGACTTAATTATTAACAGTGACTTAATGATGGTTTAAATTTCACATTTAAAGGTTTTTTTTTTTTTTTTTTTGAAAACTCTCGAATATCAGGATTTAACGTTTAATGATTAAAACATGGAACATTATTTATGCATTTGTAACCGTGTGTAAACGGTGTATAAATACATCTAAATGCCACTTCAGATGCAGCTTCTGTTTCCTTTGCATTTGATACTGAATTCATTTTTGTGGTAAGAGCCAAAATGTCTCATTATTCTAAATGACTGATTAAATGAATATGACTCAAAAGATGATGCACATGTTTAGAAAAGTAAAAAAAAATGCCCAGAAAAGGTAAAAAAAAAAAAAAAAAACCAATAAAAAAAAATAATTGGAAAAGATTTATTTGTCACTGCTGTGAATTAACTACCACAGAATATGGGAAATTTTTAGGAGTCAGCTGTCCACGGTAGTCCTTAATGTACAAGCACAATATCACACTGAAGCAAAATATCGTTATTGATAAAAAAAAATAAATAAATAAACAAATTCTAGATTATTTTTGGGGTTTAAGTAGCTGGTGAGCGCATTATGATCTGGATCTACTTCCTTTTCAAATTGTAGTCCAACTGCGAGGAAACGGCACGAACCTGTGGAATAGAAAAAGTCTGTTAAGAATAGTCTTAACACCATTGTATCTTTTTTTTTTTTTTTTTTTTTTTTTTTAACCTCAGACACACCTTCTGGCAATATCGCAAGGAAAACCCCCAGTCCCGCGTAGGCGATCCGCCTCCAGACGGCCTTCCCGGCTTCAACAGCGGCGTGATGTTGCTGAACCTGGAGACCATGCGCCGTTCTGAGCTCTACAACCAGCTTCTCGAACCTGAACACGTCGCTCAACTCACCGAGAAATATCGCTTTCGGGGCCACCTGGGTGATCAGGACTTCTTCACCATGATCGGCATGGAGCATCCCGAGCTCTTCCAGCGTCTCGACTGCGGCTGGAACCGGCAGCTGTGCACCTGGTGGAGGGAGCACGGCTACGGCGACGTGTTTCAACTGTACTTCCGCTGCCATGGCCCCGTACACATTTACCATGGGAACTGCAATACTCCTATACCCGACGACTGAGGGGTTGCAGGGGTATTCGCACCTGCTCTATTGTGTGAAAGAGACAAATGACCAATGAATGAAAAAATAAGAAGAAACTAGGCCATGCCTCTATTTCTTTAGCTCTACACAACTAGCCGGATGAATGATTAGCGATTTGCTGTTAGCATTCCTTTAATATACCTTTGCTTCTTCGTCCATTTTTTGGAACGAATTCCAGCCAGCTCGCGTTCATGCCTTCTGCGTTTTAGCATCAAATATTGTAACATTGGTTTAAATCCGTGCTTAATTCGCAATCAAGCGCCACATCGAGGACCACTTGGTTCCGCCCCATGATGGAGGCCGCGATTCGAGATCCGAGAGTGCTGGCACTCATGGTATCTCTTTATGCCACTCGAGGTTTCGCATTTTGGAAACTGTAGAAAGAAGGGCAGAGCAGGAAACCCACCACTGCAAGTTGTAAAGCTTTGTTGACCTCATTTTTTTTTTCTTTTTTAAATTCTGCTAGTCAGCTCCTTTCCATGTCCATTTTTGCAGATTAGGACGCGTCAGTTGCATCACAGGAAATAAACCCAAGCAGACAAATGTTTAACACATGCCAGATTGGTGGATGGTGGATGGCTGGTTTCCCAGAAAAAAAGAAAAAAAATGGCATGCTTAGCAAGATGCACTAGCATAGCCTCACGGGTGGGAATCGGGATTCCAGGATTATTTCTGCTCTGTATGAGCAAAACTGCCGGTTATTTCTAAGCAAGCAAAGTTTCTGGCCGATTCCGACCCGAAAGGGTGCTGAGGGTTCGCTTTCTAATTGGGTACGCTGTATGACGAGGTAACAAAGCGCCTGATTCGAATCCAATATTGACCGGTACAGTGGGGTCCTCGATACATTACAGCGCAAACCAATTTTTTTATTATTAGGTTTCCCTTTTCAGTCAGAATGCCTAGCAGTGTATAATGTGTGTATGGGCAGGCAGAGGGTTGCCAGGTATGAGCAAAAATGTCCATACTTGCTGATCCTAATATAAAAAATGGCAGGAAAAAGCCAAAAAGTGTGGATTATAGACTATTTATTGTCCTGGTTGCCACCTAGTAGAACATTTCATTAGAGCATTTGAATAATACATTGTTGTGTATGAGGAGGCTCAGTGAAGTCATCCACTTCTTAAAAGCTATGCTGATTTCATTAATCAGATTGAATCTGCTAGGGAGAGTGTGAATGAGTGAGTGAACGAGTGTGATGTAGTGACTGAATGAGAGAGTGTGATTGAGTGAGAAAGTGTGTGAGTAATTGAACAAGTGACTGAGTAAGTGAATGAATGTGTAATTGAATGAATGAGTGAGATTGTGTGAATGAGCTAGTGTGTGAGTGGACAATTGAGTGTATGGTTGAATGGGTGTGTGAGTGAACAAGTGAGTGTGTGGTTGAATGAGTAAGTGAATGAGGGAGCACTTTCTTGATTGAACAAGTAAGGATTTGAGTGTGTGATTGAATGATAGTGAGTGTGCAAGTGATTAAACAAGTGAGTGTGATTGAATTTGTGAGTGTGTTGGTGATCGAACAAGTAAACGTGTGATTGAATGAGTGAACAAGTGAGTATGTGATTTAATAACCGAGTGTGTGACTGAATGGGTGAGTGTGTGAGGAACAATAAGTAAATGAGTGAGGGAGTCAGAGAAAAAAATGAGTGAGTAGATGGATGAATGAGAGAGTGAGTGCGAAAGTGGTTTTGTGTGCGTGCGTGTGTGTGTGTGTGTGTGTGTGTGTGTGTGTGTGTGTGTGTGTGTGTGTGTGTGTGTGTGTGTGTGTGTGTGTGTATGATAGAGAGAGAGAGATAGGCTGACTGCGAGATGTCAGCACAGATGCAATGCTATTTGCGCCAACCAGTGTGCCATGACTCCAGGATTCTAGTATTAGATTAGTATTAGTATTGAAGGGTTTATTTGGTGTAAGATTTGGGGCCATTATATAAACAGTGGTGTGGTTAATAATGCGGTTTGATGATCATGTCATTGGATACACTCGCTTGTCCAATCTGCAGACTCCTATTGTTCCGTTTATCATCTAGAATGTTGAAAGTATACAGTACTGGCACAACAGTTTATCCATGACATTCAAACCTCAAGTACTGTAAAGTGCGGCTACATATGAAATGAAATAATGAATTTATTAAATACGTTTGTAAACGCCTGTCTTTTATGGTTTCACAAGACAAATGCATGTTTGTTTCTACGCAGCAAGCTCATGTCATGTAACGGTGTTTAGATTTTTATCATCTCCAAACAAAAAACGTATTCTTTGAGAGGTTTCCCTTTAATTGAAATCCGATAACAGACATGTATAAATACACAGTGGAAAAAACCTGCGCTAAAACTGTTCCTGATTGGGTAAGAAGACCTGGTAACCAGAGATGTTAGAGCCCAGACATAGACATTCCGTGCATCTTGTATACAGATCCTATAGACACTGAACAGACAACATAGGAATGTGTGTTTAGAGAACATGTATGAGGCCCATCTTAACATTAACAGGTATGAAGGTTTCCTTCAACCAAACAATGGAATAGTAGCCATGTTGGTTCAGTTTTTTTTTCCACCTGGAAAAGGTCTCCAAAGATTCCCGCTCCAAGACAACCCCCAAACCATTAAGCTTCCGTGTCTGTTTTACTTTTGGTCTGATCACATCTTTCCATGTTACTTTATGTAATTTCTTCTGTTGGAGGCCATGTCCAACTTCACTGTCCAAGTCTCGCCCCTGTGTTTTTGCCTTTTACCCAGTTTGTCGCATTAGAAACTAAAGGAGTGTCTCAGGTGTTTCCAAACTTTTGACAGGCCCTGACTACGAGATCATTCTAGTATTTCAGCATTCCGGTAATCAAAAAGTATTTTTTTTTTTTTTTTTTTTTTTTACATGAAAATTTCATTGATTTCTTGTATTTTTCTTTCGAATTTTGAATGTAAAGTCAACAATTGCGATCCTAAGCTGTCGGCACTATTCTGTTTCGATAAAAAGTGAGATTTGTTTGCACAAATTTTTGGTGAGAGCTTTTTTTTTTCTTTCCTATTCAATGCAGCTACAAATAGAGGTCTAATTGCCTTAAAACCACAGCAGCTCCATGAAGATACGCTTTACATTGGTTGGAAGATCTTGAGTGGCCTTCTGGAGCTCTGACCCCAAATTTATTTCACACTTCTGGGATGAGTTGGAACTCAAAATCTAGTGGAACATCTTCCCAGAAGAGTGGAGGTTACTAGGAGCGAATGGGATGTTAGCCTAACAATCTTCTATTTAGGCATCTACAAAATAGTTTTTCCAGTGTATAAGACATGAAACATTTAGGTAATGAGAATCCCAGCTCTTGGTCATTAGCTTTAGAGTCATAGTTTTAAAACTTTTCATTAGATACATTGGACATGTGCAGAGGAGGGACATGGGGTACATCAGCAAGAGAATGCTGAGGATGAAGCCACCAGGAAGAAGGAATAGAGGAAAACCAAGGAGGAGGTTTATGGATGTGGTGAGGAAAGACATACAGGTAGTTGGTTTAAAAGAGGTAGATGTAGAGGACAGAGCAGTATGGAGACGGATGATTCGCTGTGGCGAACCCTAATGGGAGCAGCCGAAAGAAGACGACGACCTACATATTTTTTTGAAAAAAGTTGTTTATCACTGCAAGTTTGGACTAGTGTGCAAAAGTAGCCTTTGCGTTTCGGGTGTATTAGATGGCATGCATGGAAATAATTGCAAACTGGTTCCCGGATAAACAAGGCATTAAAGGAAATAAAGCTGAAGGGGTTCAGTCTTTTTCCGGAGTAGCTACGAAGAGTATCACCTACCGAGCAAGTCTCATGTCAGGACGACCGGCAGTCTGGTGTACCGGCCGATTAGTTTTCGAAATGAAAAACGATCACTTAGAGCACTTCAGCTTGAACATCCAAACAAAAGCGAAAGCTTTTCCGAGCAAATAACATCTAAGTGAGTGAATTTCGGAGAGAAGGACACGGAGACGCTCTTTAATATGGGTCAAAGGCAGTGCTTTTTCTCCTGCTTTTATGTGGTCTTCCTTTATACACACACTCTCACTATTACACGCTTGCGTTCTGCCCTGCACGTCCTTCCTCGTGAATCGGAGGAACCATGCTGGAATGGAGTTTTCTCTCAACAAGGATCTTTTTCATTCCAGCACACTGACCTACATCATTGACCCATTTTTTTTCTTCTTCTTCTTATTCTTAACCATAAGAATTTGAGGCGTCATCCTTTGGCCTGGAAATCTGCATTGCAAGATATTTCTTAGCCAGCAGGGATGTGCATCTCAATAATTTTGGCTGATGTGATTCCCGTTCCGATGCATAGCCAACGATACGATGCGTTAAAGATGAAGCAGCTTTTGATGATGAAGCCACCCCTATTACGATGCAGTCAAGTCCGATTCGCTTTAGCACAATGCAATTCAATGCGATATGATGCAATGGAAAAAATACAATTGGGCTTGTATTTCTTTGGTTCAGACAGACAGCAAATCATCAGTTTACTGAAGTGCCTTCTGACTGCTAATGCATGGCCCTTTCACAAACAGTGCCTTCAGGAAGATGCAGCTCTACCTCTGCCATGTTAATCTACTGTATATTCTATGTGACTCTCAGGACACTAGGGATGGAATTGTTCGCTGCATCGGCATAAAAGTTAACATGCATCGGATACAAGTTGGCATTTATATCGCGATGCATAGTTTTTAACATTTTTGCACTGGTGAAAACGAATTTATTTGTATAAAATGATTAGTGGATGTGCATTACTTTTATTATTTAGAAAGTGACCAATATTTTTTTTTCCAGTTCAAAGGCCTGTATGTGAAGGGGCTATGCGTTAGAAGTCAGAAAGCACTTATATTGATGATTTGCTGTGTGTAACTTTTATGCCGACGCACCGATGCAATACCTAATAAAAAAAATTGCCATCCCTAATAGCCAGTAAGGGAGAATATAAAGGTAAAACAATGGCATGAATTTGATTTTTTATTTAATTTGTATACCCCCACAGCATCAGCGAGTCAAAACAACGGATCAGTGAGTCAAAATAATGACACAGCAGATGGTATTAAAGCTGTGCATTTAGATGCTGTAAAATCTGTGCTAGAAAATGTTTTTACAAAAGAAAATCCATTTAACTTTTGCCAATATGTCCTGCACAAAATAGTGTAATAGACTATATTATTTCGCCCCCCAAACCCTTGAAAGCCTCACTGGGTAGAAACCGTAATTTCATGCTAACCTTTGAAAAGTTAATCATCCTTGTGAAATTCAGATAAGAGTCAAGGCTGGCTTGGAGCCAGGCTGAAATAAGTGAAGTACTGTTTCCAAATTAAAAAATATATATATAATTGACATCTTGTTAGAAGGAGACTCCAGGTGTGCAATGGGTAAACAGCTGCAACAGTATTTACAAAGAGACAAACCCCTTAGTATGACTGTAGTTAGGTTTGTTTCCATTATTTTTTACATTCCTTATGAATTTACATGTAATATAGCTATAATCAGCCTCATTCAGCCACAAGGGTGTTAGTAAAGTCAAAATGAGGAGACCTGGGGTGTGTTCCAAATCATTTCAGTTCAGCCAATCAGTCCAATCAAGTTTCTCCACACACCAATCTTTATTGAATTCACTTTGTGTACAGCGCCATTGTCATTTACATTTACCAATACTATTTTAAAATCCAGGAGTAGCAGCTTGGTGTGGATTGGATTTAGAAGTTTCGGATTTGAAGGTTCAGTACCTTAGCTTCAACCTCCCTCATCGTCATGTGACCCCAAAATTCTGGTCAATTCAATGCTACTGCATCCTATACAATTGTGTGCTTCAAGCATTGTGGTAACAGTTACTGTTATAAAGAACCATTTTGGCTGCAGAAGTTCGGTGTCCCAGAAAATTTGTCCATATAGTGTATTTTTATTCCTGTTCCCCAGGCAATGCATGTGTTTCAGCATTCATTGACCTCCTTGACGTCACAATCACTTTTTTTTTTGTTGTTGTTGTTCCATTCACTTTGATTTTCTCCTCCAGTCTCTGTCTCCAGCATCTGCGTTTGTGTCTCATCAACTGTGGCTAGACGAAAATTAAGCCCTAGTAAACCTTGCAGCAATTGAACATTTATGAGCGATGCTCATCCATAGCGGAGAATATTTCCAAAGGTATCCGTTTTCTCCTCTTTATAAAGGTCGGCGGTGTCGGATCACCGGATCGCCGCGAATTGACGTCATCGTGCATAAGACTCTGTACTTTTCCGTTAGGGGGAGGAGTCGTTTGTTTGAGAAGGAACGTTTCGGATGAAAGGCAAAGCTTTCGGTGGCATACCCTGCATTCCTCATGTTTAAACAATAAGAGATGAGTGTTTCTTAAAACACCGCAAGTAGATAAAATTGTTATTTGGCATTCATTCTTGTGAATGGGAAAAATTTCTTTTTCAGCATTCTGTTTGTTCTGCAGAAAGATTCATGGCAGAGCTCCTGCACTTTAATAGCTATAGAAGCATGCTAATCTTGTCTTTTAAGAGGAATACGATTGTTACATGTTTTTTTATCCACCATAAAATATTAAAGATACCCATTGGAAGGGGGTATCACAGTGGATAAGATGTTAGACTTCTGATCAGAAGGTCACGGGTTCAAATCTCACTATCACTAAGCTGCCACTGCTGGGCCCCTGAGCAAGGCCCTTAATCCTTAATTGCTCAGTTGTATGAATGAGATCATTGTAAGTCGCTCTGGATAAGGCCGTCTGCCAAACGCTGTAAAGGCATTGGCCATTAAGATCAAAGGTTGTGAGTTCAAATCCCAGCACTAAACTGTCAGTGCTGTGCAGCTTGAGCAAGGCCCTTAACCTTCGATTGCACTGTTGGTCTTTTGATGGAGCCTAACTTACAAAAAAAAAATGTAATTGAAATGTTCAACACTGCAGGGTCAACATCAAGCCAACCCCCCTAAAAAAGGAATGAACTTGCAAATGGTGTCCACAAACAGTTGCTCTTTCCATCTTCTTTCCTGTGCTGTCACAAAGATAAGGAGATACTGAGAAGTGCTGGACAGGGCCATTGAAGGGCAACAAATTCATCAGCAAGACTGGTATCTGCTTCTTTGCGTGAGGAGGAACAGGAAGAGCGTTGCCAGAGTCCTTCAGCAGAATTTCTGAAGGCATTCTCCTGCATGTTTCTGAATAAACTGTCAGGAACAGATCATTTACATTTACAACTTTTGGCAGACGCCCTTATGCAGAATGCGTCTGCCAATTATATTTTAAATTCACTTATACAACTGAGCAGTTGAGCCTTGCTTAAGGGCTCAGCAGTGGCAGATCGGTGGTACTAGGATTTTAACTTACGACCTTCTGTTATATTTGTTGCTGAAATTTTAATCTGTGGACACCTGAGTATGAAACCCATTGGCTATTGGATCCACTTATCTGTGAAGTCTTTCCACTACATTTTTAAAGCATTTGTGTTGATTCAGATACAAGGGCATTAGTAAGATCAGGTACTGATGGTGAGGAGATAATGAGGTCGAAGGTTCAGACAGAGTTCCAGTTCATCCAAGTAGTGTTCACTGTGGTTAAGGAGGTCAAGGCTCTGTGCAGGAAACTAGAGTTCTTCCATTTTGATGTACAGCTGTATTGCAATGATGGAACAAGAAAGCATTTACATTGACATTTATGCCATTTGGCAGACATCCTTATCCAGAGTGACGGCTTTGCTCAAGGACCCAGCAGTGGCAGCTTGGTCAAGGCAGTTGATCCAAAGTCCAATACTTCAACCACTGAGCTACCACGTCCACTTAATGTCCATTTAATCATATTGCTATCATTTTGGATTGGTTTGATTGGAGATACCAGTCAGGCACACCCAATCCAATGTTCTTCACCTATTTCCTCAATGATCACATTTTCCTCAACGTTTTTGCGTTAAGATCTGTATAGATTTTCCTCAGTGATGTCAAGCCTCCTTCCTAGAGCATGATGCCACCATACTTTACTTAGTACGGATGAACTTGGCCAGGTGTCTGGGTTTTTCTGGATGGATGTAATACTTGGCATCAAGGCCAAATAGTTCAGGCCTAGTTTGATCCTGAACTGGAATCACTCTTTCTCATTTTTTGCTTTAAGTGCCTTTTTGGCAATTTCTAAGCAAACTTGATTACTTCCATCAGGCCTGATTGGTTGAGGCATGGTTGTCCTACTGGCACAAGGTTCTATCTGACCGCTGAAGTTCTGTCAGACTGATTTTCAAGTGCTTGGCCCCATGATTAAAGGCCATCTCTCATGTTTTGCTGTTGGTCAGTTTGGAGTATTCGGTTTTGGTGAGTCAGTTTTCCATTTCACTATAAAGTGCTTTTTCTCTATGGTCAAGGCTGCAGAATATGTTCTAGTACCCTTTCCAAAACAAGCCAGTAGAGAATGTTGTTTGATTTAGGTTTTTTTTTTGTGCTCTCAGTTTGACCTCAGAAAGGTTTGATGGATAATCGATGTAAACAAGATTTGTCTGAACTTCTGATTGTTGGAAATAGGGTTTAAATGCTTGTGTGAACAGGGATATTTTTATCCTTTTTGCTTTTAAGGCAATGAATTCAAATCATGATAGAGAGGGTCTGAATACTTTCAGAATTGCTCATACTGACACATGAATACAAGAATTCAGACTCAGTGACCAAGTCAGGCAGCCAACCAACAGCTCTCTTAACACTTCCACGCTGGAGTTCCAGTCCCTACAATCACCTTCTACTGGTGCCACTGTTTTTCTAATCCATAAAGGCAACTGAAAATAGCAGCTTAATTTTAAAGGTTGTGGTAAAATTTACAGGCTTTGGGTTACTGATCAGAAGGTCCGGGACTCAAGCCCAGCGTCGCCAAGATGCCACTATTGGGCCCTTGAGTTAGGCTCCTCTAACTTTCTCTGCTCCAGGGGTGCGATACTGACCCTAACAAGCTGAAATACTGTACAGTTTGGGTAAGTTTGTGCCCATGCTAGGCTCACATTCTTGCTCCGGGCTGACAGAAATAGGGCCTGAGTGCTCTTCTTCTGTTCTTCTGCATTCACCTCAAGGTTTGGCCTGGATTATTTTTATTCAACTTCAAGAAAAGCTGGTTCTCAAAGTTTTTGTTTTATTATTCCAGCTCTTTTTGGACTGAAAGTTAGAGGTATAAGAAAATACTGATACACAGAAATTATCATGAACATTTGTTTGACGATACTTATTGCACTTATAACCAGACTAAGCTTAATTTGTGTTTTAAAAAACAGTATACACAAACCTAAAGACTGCGCTTGCGAGAGTACAGGACACGCTTGACTGCATTCCCTACCTTCATAGAAGAATTCATATTTTTTATGTAATCTTTATTTTTTTGCCTCCCAAGGATTGTAGCTTTTAGATGTAAAAAAACTAGTTAGCGCTCAGCTTCGACTACTAGCCTAATACTAATGTTAATACTAATAATAACTAATCATGGTCAATTAAAATATAGCGAATTAAAAAGTACTTATGAATCATAAGGTAGTTGAGAAGATCGAAAGCAGCTGACAAATTACTCGCGTACAATAACAAAATTCCATTTACTCAAATACTTTACACCACTACCCCAGTAGGAGGTGCTCTATACAGTTCTGAGTTGTTGAAAGCTACTAAAGTACATGAAAATCCTGTCCAAGGAACCAGTTTGAGGCGACTTTGCAATTCTTTTTGCTTTCTGACATCCTTTCTCAGATGCACAACATGGTTTTGGTTAGATCAAACCAGTCTAGCCTCTGATCTCTTGCATCATCCAGATTTTTTTCAGCCCACATGATTGCTGCTTAACGGATGTGTTTGGTTTTTGGCAGGATTTGGTCTAAACTACAGACCTTGGACATGCAGAAAATCTCAGGACATCAATACCAATGCCAAATCATCAAAAGCACATTTGTTGCAATGTAGTTGTTGATGTGAACGTTAAGTTCTTGCCCAGTATGTGTTGGATTTTATTTTATCAAAATGTGTTTTGGTCACCTGACGTCACTTGTGAAAAATTTGGACAATCCTGAAGACAAAAGCTACTAACAAGATACTTTTGAAAATACATTATATAGCCAGACGTTTGCAGACACCTGGTCAACATTTTTTTTTTTATTTAGTGCCACTCTTCTTAGATGATGCTTGTGGAGATTTTGTGCTCATTCAGACAAGATGGTGTTAGTAAAGTCAGGTACTGATTGTAGGTGAGGTGAGGAGGCCTGGGGGTGCAGTCAGCATCCCAGTTCATCCCTAAGGTGTTCAATAAGGTTAAGGTTAAAATTTTAAGCTCTAAGTTTAAGACAATGGTAAATTTCATGCTGCCACATCTAAAGGCATCTTATACAGATGTGCCCTAATTTGCGATTTTTGGAAAGAACCACATATGGCTGGGAACGTTAGCGGTCCCAATATTTTTGTCCATATAGTTTAGTTTAGAGTTAAGCTGTTGGTCATTTAAACATTATCCCTGTATGAAAGTGTATGTGACAAATAAAATGTAAATTTGAAAATGAACTATAATAATATATAATATACTTACATGTATATTTAAACAAATGCTTTCTATTTGAAAGCATTTTGAAACAAAAAAAAATGGAAAAACCGCTGATTTGTTTTAATAAAAAGCAATGCAATGCCAATGCTTTTTTGGTAGATCTCCCCAAACTCTATATAAAGGGCGTCTGCCAAATGCCATAAATGTAAATATTTCTATTAAAGCATTGCCAAGACTTTAATGTTATAGTTATTTGCCTGAAAGTAATTTATTTTTAAAATATTGTTGCATTGTTGCTTTTTCTATTGTATATTAACAACTCCTAACTTTTGCCCTCCTTCTCCTCGATCTTCTCTCCCCTCTGTTACTTTCCCGCCCTCCCTCCCTTCTTGTTAACCGCGAGTAGCAGACTTGCACCGTTATTCTCCGACTCTGACAAGTCATCTTTGTTATGCTTATGGAAGTGATGGAAGCAATGACCTACATAAATCCTCGATTCTCAATTCCCATCATAGCTCCTCGCCCCCTGTTACATGATCAGCCTTCCGATTGTCGGATTCTTCTTTTTAATTTACTGATGCTGGCATGGGAAATATTCGATTCTCACCTGCCAAGATCAGAGCTTGTTTAACAACATGTCCGTTGCGATAAAAAAAAAAGATCTGTTTTATAACATTGTGAAGTAACCAGCTATACATAATCAAATCTGGCTATAAAAAGTAACAAAAATTACCACAAACTACCTTTTTTTTTCTTTTAGAGCAAAAACTTGAGGACGTATTGGTTGAAAAGGTGTTTATTGTTCATTTTTTTATTACCTTTCCCTGTCAACTCTCTCCTGAGGGTGTTTGAAAGCACAATAGCTTTAACTTTATGTCTCGATTATGTTGTGCTGCACAAAAGACGGCTTAAAGCCGGCGCTCGTGTTCTTTCTTTGTCGCTAAGTCCATTACCGTGTTGCCGTGATGTTTGCTGTAGATCACAACAGTCTCACGTGCCGGCGGGTTGACGATGCCCTTCTTTAAGGGGTCTTCAAGGTGCACCTTTTTTTTTTTTTTTTTTTTTAAGGCATCAGGAGACGATTTGAACGGAATGCTAATAAAACCACATTGTAGAATTCATTTTTCAATGTTGAGAAATCCATTTTACGGATTCACAGTGATGTTCGTCTGTTTCTCTTAGCATTGGAATTTAAGATTCTCTGCTCTTGTAATGGTAGCCAGCGTGACCTCGATCTGCGGAGGGTGAAGGCCCGTGGAGCTTTAATGGGATGAGATGGCAGCTGTGGTTACCTGCTATTTCAGGGCTAAATTATTTAGCTCTTGCTTTCCAAGCCAGAGAAATGCAATCCACCCAGGCTTCTTCTTTTTTATCACAGCGAGCTCGGCTACAACACCAGACACAAGTAAACGTGCTTTTAATGGTGCTCTAGCACTTACAGACATTTGCATATATTTTGGTATTCCTATAAAAGAAACGTTTGGACCATTGTATTGATGATTTGAACTGTCGAATTTTATCAAATGCATATTGACAAGACATTATTCTTCTGGGAAAATGTTCTTTGGACAAAACTGGTGAGAGATATTAGCACAACAGCTTGTGCATAGGTGCACAACGGAATGTGATAGAGAATTCTGGCATCTCCAGCCATTAGGATAACTTAGTTATTACCTACTTAACCAGCTGGACTCCACCATAGTCAAGGGGTCATCTTCCCATGCATCGCTAAGGTGACTGGGCTGATCGTGGGTGACCGTGTCTCTGTCTCATTCCTCACTAATGTGGAGATTTCTGTGGGGTTATTCATAATTAGATTTACATTTCAAATCCGATGTCACAACAGTACTAACTAAAGACTTGTTTTATAATAAATGTTGCGTTCGCCTGAGGCTGAGGCAGTTGGAGTTGGAGCCGAGAGAACACGGAGACATAGTAAATACAGCACGGCGTTTGAGGTAGATGGCGTGAGTCAAGTCTTATGGGGTTTCCCAGTTGTTGGGATGGGGGGTCCCCAGTTGTTCGGGCGGGAGGTGTTGAGTCTTTCACTCAGATTCAGCTATTTACAATGTAACACAAAACATTGTAAAAGTGTTTAAGGGCCTGTTTAGGGACCTTTTTTATTAGTTAAAACATTAAAAAAGGATGGCAAAGTATCAGGCGATGTCAGGAAAAGAATACATGTTAACTTTTTCACCTAGAACAGACATAAACATCGTGGTCTGTCTGGTTTTGTCTGTGCCGGCCTTCCTGTTTTGGTTGCAGTTGACAGCTTTTTTGAGTGCAAACTCAAATATGTACTGGATTCTTGCCAAATTCTTTCCACAAATATAGGCTACTAGCTTCAAATAAGGGTTGCTTTCGTCATAACCGGGCCTATAAATAATGAAACATTTAATTTAGGTTGAATACAAAACACCTGACATGGAGTGTTTTCAGAAAGTGAAAATAATTTCATAAAAGTAAAAAAAGTGGCGATACCTATTCCTAGTTGGACCTAATGGCTCCTCCAGCAGGATAGTGCCCCAGAACAAACCCCTGAAAGCACCCAATGAATGGCCAGCTATTCCGAAGTGGTGTTTTATAAATCCTGAATTCTACTGAACAACTATGGATAAAGTTGAACCGTGTAGGTCTTAAAAAGTCTTTAGGCTTTGCAAAGACTAAAATTCGCTTTTCAAAGTCTTAATTAATTTTAAATAGGTCTTAATTTCCCGATGCCCATGTAATACCGCCAATGCTTATCAAAATGCTCCCTCAACACTTTAGAATGTTTTTGTTTGTTTGTTTCTGTGGTTGGTAGTTCTTTCGTTTGCTAGTCCAAATATAATTCGTTTGTGTTGTGACTACAAATGAGACCAACTAGCAACAGCCAATCAGCTTTCTGTTATTGGCACAAATCTTTCTTAGATTGAATCTTTCAGCTATATGTAAGTGCAAGTTTAGCGATACTTGACTTGAAAATGTTTTATTTAGTCCTTGGTTTAAGGCCAGTTCCTAACATCGTATTTATGTGTGTTTTTGATATAGGTCTGATATAGCTCTTAAATTTAATTCTTAATGGTTTTAATAGGTATTAAAAAAAAAATTCTTAATTTTCACTTTTTGAAAACCCCCGAGAAGGCACCCTTCAAATCTGAGACAGCTGGACAAGTCTCATTGAAAGCTGCAGAACTCACTTGTTTACAGTGGTTGCCTCCAAAGGCTGTGCAATGAAAATCAAATGTAATGTGGGAGGTGGTAGATAAATTTTTAAAGCATTGTACCTAGGAACAGGAGGTCATGTGTTTTAATCCCAGTACCACCAAGCCCTTAACCCTTAAGTCGCTCTGGATAAGAAACATCTGCCAAATGTAGTAAATATAAGTTTTATGATGGATGACAAATTTATCCACCTCCTGTGTCCTCATTTTAGTTAAGCAAATTTAAAAAAGTAATACTCCTCAGGATAAAAAACATGCAAAAAAAGAGCACTTAGTTTCGAGTAATGCCGTCGATCCCGTCATATGACATCTGACTACTCGGTCACCATGAAACCGCAACAGAGCTGTGCATATAAATTGCAGTTATTATTTTTAGACATCTTCTCCAGTATAATTGGAGTCTCGACGTGCTCGAGTCTGGCACTTTTAATTGGTTGAAGCAGACGGGGACAGGTTGACTTTTAAATCTGGTCCTTCTCAAGGACTCTTTTTCGTATTATTAAGTTTTTCCCTCATCACTGTTGCTTCTGGCTCGTTCATTAGGTTTAGATTTCTCAAGTTTAAAATTATTATCCTACAATTTTTTTAAATAAACGATTGCGAATCCTTTGCCGTCTTTATCCATTCCAAATGCTCTGGTGATGCCTCGCTAAACCATTACTGCATCTCCGATCTCTTCCTACTTGTTTTTGGAGCAACTTGCTTTCAGTTTATATCAGTTCAGTGCAGTTCAGTGCCCCCCCAAACACCTAATCCAGTTCTCCCCATAACTAATATTTACAAAATTAGAAAAAGTCTAATTTAAACTAAAAGTGAACAGTGATGAAAACAACTTCAAAAACCTACAACCTTGAACTGTATTTTAACTTTAAACTCCATAAATCTTGTTTTTATTTGATCAGATTAGTTCTTAAATACTATTTGGTATTGTATGAGGAAGTCAGGTTTGTCAGAGAAGTATGTGGGTGGTATAAGGGTGGTGCAGGACATGTATGAGAACAGTGTGACAGCAGTGAAGTGTGCAGTAGGAACGACAGATTGGTTTAAGGTGGAGGTTGGATTGCATCAAGGATCGTCTCTGAGCCCTTTCCTGTTTGCAGTGGTGAATAATATTTTAAAATGTTATTGCACGTGTATTATTATTATTATTATTATTATTATTATTATTGTTATTGTTTTATTATTGTTTTATTATTATTGTATTATTATTATAATTATAATTATTGTTATTGTTATTATTGAACTATTGAAGATATAACCAATATATAGGTGTGGCATGAAAAACTATAACTATATCTATATTATTTATATCATAGACCAGCTGTTTAAAATATACATTTAAATGTACTGTGGTACAAAGCAAAATGAACTCCAAATGTTTTCCTAAAATGTTTCGATGAAGGTTTGAAATCTTGATCACATAACTGGAATTCTGGATGAGTGTCAGTACAGAGTTTCATGTGTCAGATATTTTCACTATTTCCTGAACATGTGAAAGGACAAACTGATATTTTTAGCAAATGAGGTAAGAAAGAGACTGAATCGGCCTGGAAGCACAATCTGTATTTCGATTCAGTTCTCTCTAGAAGCAGGTTGTCACTCACTCAGATCTGTACATCCTGTCTAACACGAGCCTTAGTCATAGTGTGAATTTGAGTGAAAGCATTGTCTGGAGTTATTTCCTTATCCACTACACAGCGGGTTAATATCCTCTGGGTTATTTAATGCATTGTTTTCTATTGCAAAAAAACTATTCAGAAAAAAACTGATGCAGATTATCTTAATGGTCTAGAAAACGCATCCCCTGGGAAGCTCGGTGGATCACCAGGGGGCTCTCAGCGTTCCAGCTCATCCAGTGTTTAGTTATGTTAAGGTCAAAGCTCTATAGGAGGCCATTGAAGATTTTTTGCACCAACTAATGTACACTAGGAATGTGCATTTTAATGCCTAGTTAACAATACGATACGTTAAATATACATATGAAGCAGCGTTGTACCGATGTGACGCAATGCGATACGATTCACCCCTGTTACAATGCAGTGCGATTTGATTTAACAATGCTATGTGATGCTACGCAATTCAATATGGTATTAATAGTTCACTTTTATTTCTTTGCTTCAGACAGACAGAAAATCATCAAGTGCATTCGAACAACCAGGAAGTTACAGCTCTACCTCTGCCATGTTAATCTATGTGACTCTCTATGTGACTCTTGTGACTCTCCATTGTGACTCATATAGACGGATCGACATATGTCATATGACTCATATGAGTCATATGACTCATGACATATGTGACTCTCCATTAATCTATGTGACTCTCTATGTGACTCTCAGGACACGCCTCGGTTTCTGTCTGTCGTAATACTGTGCGTCATATTCCTATAGCAGCAGCGGTGCTGAGAGAACGCGCTCGTGAGACAGTTTAGCAAGGAGAAATCAATCTACATATCAAATAATGGTCACAAATTATTGGTATCTTTCTGAACAATAAAAGTACAGCGCATCTACTAATAATTATATATAAACAAATCGTTTTTTTCTGATGCAAATATATAAAAAATGATGCATAATGACACACGAATCTTATTATCTCTGATAAACACCATATGTTAATGGTGCTGGCTTTGTGCACAGGGGTATTATCATGCTGGAACAGTGGGAAAATATAGTGTAGGTGTCCCAATTGATTTGTCCAGATAGTGGCTTTTATTTGAGTTAAAAGAAACATGTGTCGGGTTTTATAGAAATTTTGAAATACCCCCAACAATACGACCCAGTGTGAATAGACAGAGACAGGCGAAGGTCAGATAGAATTGCTTTTTACGTCTGACACTAATAGATAAATTGGTCCTGTTCGCCGTCTTCACATGTTTGTGGCCTCTAGAGATGTTTTTCCTCACATTATCCACTCTGGGCTATTCTGCCATTCTCTATAGCTTGAGGCTTGATGTGAAGTGCTATTAACCCTGTTATGAAATATTTAGCTGCTGTTATAGTTGCTATGGCTTCTGAATGAGCCAGTGCTTGCCTCTGGGCACGGAGAACTGGGTCACAAGTTTGGCAAGCTTCCATAAAGCTGGCCTCATCTCACTCCTACTAACCCATTTTGAGCGAGATCAGAGCATAGAGCACAGTCAGAATGCATCTTAATCCTAGTCCAGGATTAAAACTCGGTTCATTGAATACACTGTATGGACAAAAGTTTGTGGACACCTCATCATAAGATTCATATGTGCTTTTTGAGCAACATTTAGTCTCTTTTCGCTGGTATATTAACCTCCAGTCTTCTGGGAAGATGTTGCATTAGATTTTGTGAAGATTCCCATTGTGCCCATTTAGCTTCAAGGGTGTTAGAAAGGTCTATAGCGGGCCACTTAAGATCTTCCACTTCAGCCAGAGTAAACCATATCTACAAATGCATTGTCATGTTGGAGCTTCTCGGGACTTCCTATAGAATTGTGCATATTTAAATTTGTGGTAATTTATGGTAATTTATGGTTAAATCCACATATGGCTAAACAGGTCAGGTGTCCCAATACTTTTTACATTTTTGTATTATTATTTTGATTACGATTATTTATCCTAAAAACGTCCTTATCTGCACTGGACCTTTTCCTTTTTTTTTTCTTCCTATTACTCATATCCCTTTTTCCTTCTTTCCACAACTGACCTAGTTCATGTTCATGAAGGAGTTATTTCCTACTGCACCAGAGTGCAAATGAGATACTGTACATGATTAGCAGTAGTGCCAGAAAAAATCTATTCATTTTTTTTTTCTCTCAGGCATGCTGTTGCACGTCTTCCTGCTGAGATGATCCGTCTATCCGTCTCCTCACCTGTAGCCGTCTTGATGAAATGTAGCCCTGCTAGTGTCGGTTCCAGCTGTCATGAACGCAGCAGTGATTTCCGGAAAGGTATGAAATCTCCCTTTGAAATCGAATTAATTGGAATCCGTTCGACTTTGTTAGCGTTGCAAGTCATGGTAATTAGAATTTGGTTTTATTAATGCTCGTGTGTATAGGGTGAAGCTGGGTTGAAGTTTCTTCTGTATTCCCTGTCATTTGTCTTCATCAGATGCATTTAAGTCCTCATGTGTGGGAATAGAGCGAAGAGCTGCCACTTCCTTACACAGCTTTCTTGTCCAGACTGAACTGCCACATCCCCATTGCTTTATCATGCTCCTACTGAGCTGCCAGATCTTGATCCAGAGCTTGAGATCCCCAATGTCCCTACTGAACTAAAACATGCCAATAGACCAACCCTGTCTCTACTGAACTGCCACTTTCTTGCTGAGCTCCTATGTCCCCAGTGAGTGCCACTTTCTTGCTCCTACTGAGCTGTCTCTCTCGTGCTGAGCTACGATGTCCCCACTGAGCCACCATATTCATACTGAACTGCCACTTTCTTTCCTACTGCGCTGCCATGTTCCGACTGAGCTGCCACATCCCAAATTGAGCTCTGTTATCCCTACTGAGACATAATCTTCATACTGAACTGCCACTTTCCCTACTGAACTGCCACATATATTGGGTAATGTCAATTGGCACAAACAATCCCTCGTTGGTCCGAGAGACAGAGCTTTGCTTCAAACCCTGATCCAAGGTCCTAACAAAAACCGGGAAAGTCAGACAATGTCTTACGTGCTGCGACACACGGGTAATGACAACAATAAAGAGTCATTACTTATAGGCCCCAGCTGGCATGCTATATTTCCCTTTCAATTAAATTAATCAGGCAGTCGAGTCGTCCTATCGTAGCAACGGTGGCAGTTTATTGCTTTTTTTTTTTTGACTCGACTGTATGCTTGACGTCATGAAAAACAATTATTTTTCAGTGTTTGTGCGCGCTCCTGGAAAATTGACAGCGCAATATCCTTTTATAAAATCATAAATGCCAAATACAAGCCTCAAAACTGAGTTTCCACACCAATCTTAATCGTCAGATAATTTTTTTTCTTTTGTTGACAAAAATATGTTTTATGTGTCATTTCCTGGAGTGAGAAAATAGTCTCTTATGGGCGCTTGGATTTCGAATAAACAAACAAATGAAGCCGAATCCGAGATATTAGCATAGGAAATTAAAGTTAAGTTTGGTAAACGGTCATTCTTAATAGTGTGTGTGTGTGTGTGTGTGTGTGTATATATATATACAGTGCCCTCCACAATTATTGGCACCCCTGTTTAAGATGTGGTCGTGGACTTCTAAAAATTCTCCTTTTTTTTAAAACAACATAGAACCCAAATGCAAAAAAAGAGAAAAATCCAACCTTTCATTTAAGTACATTACTTTGGTGGTAAAAAAATCACACATTTAGAAAAAAAAAAAAAACTTATAATCATGTGTGCCACAATTATTGGCACCCCTAACAATTCCTCTGAAAATTTTTTTTTTTTTTTTTATATATATATTTTTCTGTAGTTGCTAAGATTGGTCAGGGTATCTAGGGACTTTTAATTAGTAATTCATGATTTCCTGTTTCCCTGGGGTATAAATATGACGTGACACAGAGGCCTAATTCTCTTACCCATTTGTCAACATGGCAAAGACAAGAGAACATACCATTCAATTAAGGCAGATGTGTGTCGACCTTCATAAGTCAGGCAATGGCTACAAGAAAATAGCCACTCGCCTTAACTTGCCGGTATCTACAGTCAGAGGAATCATTAAGAAGTTTAAAACAACTGGAACAGTGACAAACAAGGCTGGAAGAGGTCCCAAGTTTATCTTGCCACAACGCACAGTGAGGAGGATGGTAAGAGAAGTAAAAAAATTTCCCAAGCTCACCGTCACAGAATTGCATCAAACAGTGGCATCTTGGGGTCACAGAGTCTCCAAAACAACCATCAGACGCTCTCTACATGCCAACAAGCTGTTTGGGAGGCATGCAAGGAAAAAGCCTTTTCTCACTAACACCCACAAACGTAAACGTCTGGAGTTTGCTAAGCGGTACTGGGACTTCAACTGGGATCGTGTGCTTTGGTCAGATGAGACTAAGATTGAGCTTTTTGGCAACAAACACTCTAAGTGGGTCTGGCGAATGAGTATGCCGAAAAGCACCTCATGCCCACCGTGAAGTATGGTGGAGAATCTGTGATGCTGTGGGCCTGTTTCTCTTCCAAAGGCCCTGGGAACCTTGTTAGGGTGCATGGCATTATGAATGCTTTGAAGTACCAGGATATTTTAAATAAAAACCTGATGGCCTCTGCCAGAAAGCTGAAGATGGGTCGTCATTGGGTCTTTCAGCAGGATAATGATCCAAAACATGTGGCAAAATCTACACAAAAGTGGTTCAGCAGTCACAAACTCAAGGTCCTCCCATGGCCATCTCAGTCCCCAGACCTCAACCCAATCGAAAACCTGTGGGGCGAGCTAAAGAGAAGAGTGCATAAGAGAGGACCCAGGACACTGGATGATCTAGAAAGATTGTGCAAAGAAGAATGGTCAAAAATCCCTCTCTCTGTGTTCTCCAATCTTGTGAAATGTTATAGGAGGAGATTAAGTGCTGTCTTGTTGGCAAAAGGAGGTTGTACAAAGTATTAACATCAGGGGTGCCAATAATTGTGGCACACATGATTTCAAGTTTTTTTTTTTTTCTAAATGTGTGATTTTTTTTACCACCAAAGTAATGTACTTAAATGAAAGGTTGGATTTTTCTCTTTTTTTGCATTTGGGTTCTATGTTGTTTTAAAAAAAAAAGGAGAATTTTTTAGAAGTCCACGACCACATCTTAAACAGGGGTGCCAATAATTGTGGAGGGCACTGTATCTATATCTATATCTATCTATCTATCTATCTATCTATCTATCTATCTATCTATCTATCTATCTATCTCTCTCTCTCTCTCTCTATATATATATATATATATATATATATATATATATATATATATATATATGCGATAGTTATTACTTCGATTCAGACAAACAGCAAATAATACTTGAGTAATAATTTACTCAAGTGCAATTTTACATACATTTTCAACAAAACCAGATGTTCTTTTTCTGTTCTGTTCGCAGGAAGATGCACCTCTGCCTCTGCCATGTTAATCTATATTCTATGTGACACCCAGGACACGCCTCGGTCTCCGTAGAGTTGATACGCCATATTCACCTAGCAGCAGTGTTGCTGAGAGAACGCGCGCTGAGAGAACGCGCTGGAGAAACAGTTAAGTGAGAAGAAATCAATCTACATATCAAATATTGGTCATAAATTGATGGTTGCTTTGAAAATAATAAAACTATAGAGCATCTACTGATCATTTTATATAAATTAGAGGGTCTTTTTTTTACTGACGCAAATACCAATATCATTTTATATACATATAATTATGTTCTTTATTCATACTGATTACGGTTTAATGGAAAAAGAGTTAAAGATGGCGGTGTGCGTAAGGGGTTCCAGAGTGGCCCGTGGTACGACCATCACTCTATTCATATGTTTTCACGTGGGTGAATCAATTCTATGGCAATTTCCTGTTCTGTAAACCATCACAGCATGATTGCGGTGAAAGTGGTTTTCCATGACGTTGAAAAGAAACACTAGATGAGTCTTTTGGCGTATTCACTGTATTTCCCTCTCTTTTTTTTTTTCCTTACACTAGACAAATTTGTTTAAATATGGTCATAGCATATATATATATATACTATTATAGAAGTGAGAAGCAGGCTTTAGTAATAGCTTTCGCCAGTAGATTATATAATCCCCAAACACTATTGGTACAGTCCTTTTTTTCTCTTCATTCTCATTCGAACAATGTGTTTGTTTTTACAAAGCAAATGCCAAAAGTCTTGGTCGGTTATCAAAAGAGGAAGCCTTGACCTGAGACCTCTGACATGACGAATAGTGTCTCCGGGAACTGCAGACAGCACGTGTCCCTGAATCCACCTGACATCCATCAGGAAATGTGCGGGCCTCTGCACGTGCCTCCTCAGTTTGTCTGTCGTTTTTCTGTAACCTTGAATCTACAAAAGACAAGGAAAAATCGGGGAAAAAATAAAGATGGCATAAAAAGAACATTAATATTGTTAAATATGTTAAAAGTTAAATATTCTATATATATGATATAAAAACATGTTAATGATGGTAGTATTGCGTTTTGATCGAAAAGAAAGGATTCTGTTCATCACACTGTTACATTCTAAGCTCTGAAAAGGTGCCTAAATGTCCCTTTGTCCAGTTTTGCGGTAATACAAATCAATCGAACATGGAAAAACTAGAGCTCAGAAGATCCATTGTCCTCGTCTATTTCGGTGCACGTTGCATGCGAGCCGAACATGTGCCGAACCTCGGCATTTCATTCAGAGAGGGGGAACGAAATGTCAGCAGAAGTCATCAGCGTTTGTGATGTCATGCATTCAGCAGCAGCTGTAGAATTCACTCCTGTCTGCCAGCAAAGACATTTATTGGGTCGTCTAACTTTTCCAGCCATACTGTATGTGCTTCATAATTACACTACAGTAGTTTGTGGACACCTGACTATTCATATGTTCTTTCTGAACTCCACATTTATTCGACATTTACAGTTATAAAAACACCACTCTACTCAGAATTCGGTTGTGGAGATTTGTGCTTATTCACAATGGTGTTAGTAAAGTCAGGTGAGGTGAGAAGGCCTGGGGTGCACTCAGTGTTCACATTTATTCCAAAGGTGTTCAACGGTTTAGTTGAGTTCAGAGCTCTATAGGAAGCCACTCACGATCTTCCCATGAATCACTACAAATCTCCAAAATCACACTATTATTAGAACAGCAAACAGGGACTGAATGTGGAATAGGACGTTCAAATGGCACATACACTAAAAAACTTAGTTGTCCACAAACTTTTGTCAATATACAGTATGTCGATTTGTCCATACAACATAAACCCATTGAGAACGTTCCAATTATAAATGTGTCCTAAGTTACCCTGATTTAAAGGCTGTGTAACCTGACTAAAGCTGACTGAAGCCAGGCCTCTGACATCTGTCACAGACCCAAGTGTGTTAGTGGAGCAACAAAATCTGCCAACCAGTAGCTCCCATCTGCTTTCTCCAAATGAATCAGAAACCGAAGGAGTTTAAATGATTCATTTGCACATTAGGCACGAACAGTTGTTGACACATCTGTGGGAAACAAAGGGGGTAGAAACGAAATATGGTAATGTGTATATAAAAACCTACACTGTATATAGACTTATTAGTTATCCTTCTATTTGAGAAGGATCAACAGCCGGTTCTGGGGGAAAAATACACCAACCAGACATAACATTATGACATAATAAATTATAAGCATGGAGTGAGTAACACAGATTATTTCTTCATCATGGCACCTGTTAGTGTGTGGGATATATTAGGCAGCAAGTGAACATTTTGTCCTCGATGTTGATGTGTTAGAAGCAGGCAAAAATTGACGTGCATAAAGATTCAAGCGAGTTTGACGAGGGACAAATTGTTGTGGCTAGACGACCCGGTCAGAGCATCTCCAGAACTGCAGCTCTTGTGGGGGGCGGAGCGAAGACTGGCCTGTGTGGTCCAATCCAACAGATGAGCTACTGTATCTCAAATTGCTGAAAAAGTTTTTAATGCTCGATGCGTCAGAACTGTTTTGGCAGCAAAAGGGGGACCAACACAATATTAAGCAGGTGGTCACAAAGTTAACAATGTAGATAGGAAAATTCACCATCGAGAGGGGTGCCAGTCCAGACTTTTTCACCCCTAAAGAACATTTACTACATAGCCAATCTACAAGTTTCCTCGGAAGGAATTGGAGAACCCAGAGGAAAACTAAGACACAAAAAGAACCTGTACATAAACAATCCACAGCCTGAATTATCCAGCAGACACTGTGACCTACCAAAACATGACCGCTTCAAACCATACCCAGGCTCTTCCATGTTTTGTCACCCAATTTCCAAACACTTGGACTCACAGCCACAGTTTCAAAATACTCTGTTTGTTTTGTCTGATTTGCACAGTATACCCATAATTTGACTCTGTGAACTTGTAAACTTTTCACCCAGTTTAAGTCATTTATTTTTTTATTTTTTTTACCATATTATAGAGTGTGTAGTTTTCTAAACCCAGTGTAAATGGTGACTGTGATCATTTTGGAAACTCTTTTGCCTCTATGGAACAAACAAGGTAATTTAATGGAATGAAGAGTTATATAAATGTACACATTTATTTCCTTTGAAAAGTCCTGCCTTAGCATGAATAACAGCTTTACACACTTTCTGCAAAATTTCTCCAAACTTTCATCTGAGATACTTTGCCATGCCTCTTGGAAAACGTCTTCATTAACTTGAGATTTCTTTCAGACTTTGTGATCCAGTTCATCCCCGAGCAGTTTGATAGGATTTCTGTGTGGTGACTGGGCAGGTTATTCCATGATAGATAACACTCCAGATCTCTAAATAAGGGCTTGGACGTATGCTTCAGGTCATCATCTTGTTGCATGGTGAATTCGGTTCCAATGAGAAGCAGTCCAGAAAGAATCGCATGCCATGTCAATTCGGTATTCCTTTTACAGTGAACGTTCCCTGCTCTAAAACAACCCCAAACCATTAAGCTTCCACCTCCATGTTTGACTGTGGGGATGAGGCAGTCTGCTAACATTGTCTTACAGATTTATCTGTCCATAGAACTTTCTTCCAGCTATTCACTATCCAATTCTCGTTTGTGTTTTTCCAGTGTTTTCAAACATTTGATGGGCAAATTTTGACTTGAAAAAGACACCTGCACTTTCTTTTGTTAGCGAATAAAGTTAAACGTCATTGGTTTATCGTCTGAAAGGGCTGCTTTGTAAAACCTCGCTTTTGAAACCTGATGTATTTCAAGGTAGACGTGTAAAAGTGTAAGGTGAAGACCAGGTCTGATAAGCTGCTTAGCATTACCACTTCTTGGATTTCTCCCAGTTAGTCCGCATTTTAATCCTTATGACTTATCCAAGCAACCAAAAAAAAAAAAAAAAAGCAACAAATTCGTTTAATCAGTGAGTCACTGTACACTGGTCATCCTAATGCCCGCTGCCTTGTCACATGACTAGTGCAGCTCTGAGAGGATCAGCCTTTTTTTTTTCTTTTCTCGTGCCATTCCCATTGCCATGCATCCGTTCATCCGTTCGCGGTGAGGTGCAGATTAAGTGAAGATGGATTACAACTCGGACAGGCGTACATACAGCAAACCCACGGGGGAGTCGAACCGGCCCTATTTATGTCCAGCTGGATGCAAACGAACACTGAGTCGATTCATTACCACGCGGTTAGCTGTAAGCTCAGCCCCGTAATGAAAAAGCCTTTCATTCAGAGATTACGTTAAGAGGATTTGTGTTAATCATTAGAGGTTCAGATGTGCATTGGGATGTTATAAGTGTTGCATTGTTGAGTTGAGGAGCATACACTGCAGATTGTATGTATTTATATGTGTATATATAATTTTATATATATATTAGGGGTTTAACTGTACAAAAAATTATGGTACGGTTCGTACCTCAGTTTTTAAGTCACGGTTTGGTTACATTTTGGTACTGTATGGGGGAAGAAATGCAAAACATAAAATATTATGCATACTGTATATCATTAAATATAAAAACTATTTGTGTTTTTGCTTCAAACTAGAGAAAAACTAGTTGATGCATTTGTGCATTTTGTTACGCAAAATGTTGCAAATTTTTCCCAAACTACAGATTAAAAAAATACACATATATGAAAAACGTAATTTAAAATATATCCGCTAGCTTCATTGATAGAGCTTCCTGCAAAGCCTGAGAGCAACTCCAATCCCATGCAACCACTGCAGCCTCCAAATATGGCCACCATGGACTCAAACTCCCAGAATACACCTATTATTTCCCGGGTCTTGATGCTACAGATTGAGTTTAGGTGTGCTAATTTACACAGTAGAAATGGAGACTCATGAAAACCACTTGTGGTTGTTCTACGCCTATTTACAAATCTGAGACACCAAGAGCTACTGCTGACAGTGTCGAGAAGGGGAATCTAATTTAATATAATGTAATGATGTGATCCATCGATTAAAAAAAAAAAAAAGTCTGCTTTGTATACAAGTTGGCATTTGTATTGTTCTGCATCATTTTTAATATATTTGCTTCGGTAAAAACCTATTTATTTATATTTATTTTACTACGGAGGTCGAGGCGTGTCCTGAGAGTCACATAGAATATAAATTAACATGGCAGAGGTTGAGTTGCATCTTCCATCTTCCAAGAGTTTCATCTTCTTTTTTTTGCACTACAAAGGCCTGTTTGTGAAAGGGGCCATGCGTTAGAAGTCTAAAGGCACTTAAGTAAATTGAGAATTTGCTGTCCGTCTGAACCAAAGAAATATAAGCAAACGATCTGTACCATTGTACCATGATTTAGGTTAATACGGTTTCGTGTCTTAAGAAATGATGTCATCTTTTTTAAAAGAATTACATCAGCATTTCATAACTGATTAAATATACAGTATATATTAGACTCGGACGTATCCTGCAGCATCAGACTGTTCATTCTGTCCTTCGAAGGCAGACTCAGTTTCATAACAGACAAGCTTTACTCATTCATTTCTGCCAGGAACAGATGGCTGTATGCATCTGCTCTCAACAGTCAACAATCCATGATTGGTTAGAGTATGACACGTTTTACTTGATGGGGTCAGGAATAAAGAAACGAACTACGTTTCCCATAATGCACTGTGTTGTCACAGGTCACATCACACCTTAATTACGTTCACGGTAATTAGCTGTATATACACTATACAGACAAGTGTTGGGATATCTGACTTTCCTAGCTACATGTGATTTTTCTGTAAAATGTTATAAAATGCTCATGTGATCCATGAAGCTATGGTGTACATAGGAAGGAAGATGATCAGCCTGCTTTGCTCTTTCCTAAGCCTTATTGGACACCTTTGGGAAAATTGAAATATTGAAGGTACCCCAGGTTTCCTCACCTCAGCTACACCAGTAGCTGGCTGAATGAGCCCAAATCTCCAAAAGCACACAGTGAAATCTGGTGAAACATCTTCCCAGAAGAGTGGAGGTTATTCTAGGAGCAAAAATGGTAAATGGGATGTTCAGTAAAGCACATTATGTTCAATAAATTCGACCAACGTTTGTCCAGATGTCTTCAGGTTATGTTCTTTGTTTCACGTTCTCATCCATTAATTTCATTTTGTACAATTGCACTCTATTAGATGAATCATCTGCACTTGCATCCACTCAGCCTTGTTATATGACAGTTGGCACACTGGAAAATTTACTATTTGCTGCATAAATGCACATGGTACATTTGGCTTTTTTTAATGCAATTGAGACATTTTATGCCTTTTTTAAACTTTCTTGCCTTTTTTTTTAATCCTCCATGGTATATTATGTAAATGAGTTGTCTCACATTGTCATAGTGAGAATGATTAGGAATAAGAGGTGAGATTTCTCGTGTTTTGCTCACAGGCGTTAAATTAAGCTCGAATTAGGTACTTCCTGTGCATCCGTCAGTTTAAAACGATCACTTATTAATACAAGATAGAGACTAAGGTTGGGAGAAGCAATCAAATGTTGATGGTGGTGATGATGACCTAATTATTTGTAGCCCCCTGAATCAGATCTTTCACACACCATCTTTCACACAGCCAAATGTCCACTTTATGTAAATTCTCTGTAATATTTTTTGTCTTTGTGGTTAAAATACTACAAAGACAAAATACTACAATTGGATGAAATACGCCGTCAATGCTTCTGTTTGAATTTCATTCCTTTACGCTGGAATGGTTTCTTCTTGTTGCATGTTGTACCTGTTTCAGATGTTTTTCCCCGGCTGTTTGTACAAGTAGAAATATTTTAAGAATAAAGTCAAAAATTACGATATAAAGTCGAACATACTAGTGTTTAACTCTTTCAGGGTCTTTGATCATCCTCATAGTGTCTTCAGCAACAATATTCTTTATCCTTCTCAAATAGCATGCAGATGTAAGCATCGATATCCTTAGAGTCGACCACTGATCACTATTTTAGACTGCACTGTTTTAAAAAAAATAATAAAATTATTCTAAATAAATTAAGCTTCCTACAAAATCGCTGCAGTGTCCGTTTACTTAATTATAAGTAATATATAATTCTCGTAATATTGTTTTTTTCTTTTGTTTTTTTTTCTTTACCATCCACGTTTTACCAAAATCGCTGTCAAAGAAACCCCTTGTACAGACTTCATTTAGGAAGTACTCTCATCTCATGTGTTTTGCTCTTGGCCCGAGGTCAGGATGAGGTCAATTCCACAATTTTGCAGTAGACCTTGACCTTGAGGTCAAAGAGAAGACCTTGATTTTTCTTGCTTGTGGCTAAAGTACAGGGTGGGTTGTTTTTTGCCTTCCACTACCTGAAACACTATGTCCCCCAGTCCTTTTTGTGATGCATCTGTTTGTAAAATGTAAAAAAGAAAAAGAGAGAGACAGAGACAGAGAGAGAGAAAGCAGAGTGATGTAAAAGTATAATGGTGCACCTTTAAAGTGAGGAAAAAGCTGTTAAGATCTCGTGGTCCCTCTTTAATGAGGTCAGTCAGCAACCTGGTGACATCTAATTTAGGATTAGTAACAAACCTATGATAACTAGCTCCAAAATACCTCTTTTTTTAAGACTTGGCGCCCAATCAGGCCACAATTGCCACTCAATTTGGGCAGGCACTATGCTCCAAATGAGAGCCAGGTTGCCATGATTCCACCCATCCAATTTTACACAGACTACTGATTAAATTAGATTTCAGATTCAACTTTGTCATTGTGCAGAGTAAAAGTACAGGGCCAATGAAATGCATTTAGCATCTAACCAGAAGTGCAAATAGCAATAACACTTCTTTTGGGTTTTCTTTGAGTTGCCCTTGCTGGGATACGCCACCCAGTGGTCCTTAGTGTGGCAAACAGTGGCTCTAGACCCGTTCCCCAATCCACCTTGGTAGGCAAAGCAGCCTTGGTTTGTTAAAGTGGTCCATTAATGTGTATTAGCTTGAAAGTTCTAGAAAAACTATGCACAATTTAAGTATCCTATTGACCCCATGGGTTCACACTATGTGAACAAATTCACACCCACAAGTAAGGGCATACACCAAAACTTCCTGTCCTACTTCCTTCCTCCTTTCTGTCCTGCCCCATCTTAAGCACTTACATGAAGTCATTTAATTAAATCAGCATGGATGGGAAGGGGGGGCGCCAGCTTTGTTACTGAACAACAGGCAAGATGGTCACTTTAGTCAGCGTCAAACAAATGGAGAAATGGAAAAAAGTCGTGATATGGCCGGAGCTTGCACATTTCTTATTTTTTTTGAAAAACTGTTCTGTGTGCTGTTTGGTCACAGCTAGTTCAGGCGGCTAAGACAGTAAACCACACGTACGCCGTTCTTGCTTCACAACTTTTTCACAACGTTGTCACTTCTCAGCCGCGCTAATAGTGTTTCCGAATTGTCTCGAGCAGGCTGCACATGGTGTATGTCGAATTTGCATTTATCTCAAGTCAAAGATTTCAAATATTTTAAGACAAGAAATAGAAGGAAAAGTAGTTCCACGTCTGGGAAGTAGCAGTCGGGTGTCGTCTCATGTTGAACTGAAAAAGAGGCTTGTCGCGTCAGGTGAATGGTGGTGATGCATGTGGACAGTGTTGAGGTCATCAAGGGGTTGAACACCTGATCTTCTGATCAGTAACCCATAATAACTTAGCTACCACTGGTTGGGGGAGAATTCCCTGCTTACTGTGGCTCCATGAATGAGCAACCCAAGGAAACCCACTATATTGTAGATACAGCAATAATACAATAATGGATTTAAAATCTATATCGGTTTACGGTGCAGCCAGTTTCATAACGATGCCTAAAATGCTATTACGAGCTCGACAACAATATCTTGCAAGGGAACTGGAGAACCTAAAACGTTTTTAAATTAAGTTCAAATTTAGCCTTTTTTTATTCAAGTAAGGGACTTGTTTTTTTGCAAGGGGAAAACAGTTCCTGAGATATTTAGTATTTAGGAATCGAAAATGTGGTCATTATTATGAGCGACAAAAAAAAAAGAAAGGAAACTGCAGCATTATTCCTTGCCATCATTTAAAAAAAAAAGGCTTTTAACGAATATGCAAATTGAAAATGGTTTGCAAGCCATGTCTCAATCCATTCCCCCTGCTGCACCAGCGCTGCATGACCTGAATTTGCACACCGCAATTTCATGATGCAACACTCTTTTGTGACAGAGTAAACACGGTCAGATATTAATAATTGGATACTCATTTACATAATATGGATGGTAAAATCAAAAGTTACAATTTAACGATGTGATGCCGTGATTTATAAAAGTGTGCAAGTGTGGCGTTTGCATCGTTTTGAACATATTTGCATTGGTAGAAAAAAAAATTCTATTTAATTATTAGTAGATTGATAGATGTGCAATACTTTTATTACTATTTAGAAAGTGTCCAATTTTTTGTTTCTCAAGTGTGTTCTATCAGCACTACTGCTGCTGCCTTAATATACGAATGTAAATATAACAACACTACGGAGACGGGGGCGTGTCCTGAAAGTCACATGGAAAACAGATTAACATGGCAGAGGTAGAGCTGCGTCTTCCTGGAGACAGAGCAGGAATAGAAAGTCTGGTTTAATTAAATCTTTTGTCTTTTTTGCACTACAAAAGCCTGATTTGCAGTCTGTCTGTACCAAAGAAATAAAAGCGAACTATTTGTGCCATACTGAATTGCTTAGTCTCGTTGGCCACGCATCGGGATGTGAATCGCATCGCCCTCCGTCATATAGAAGCACATCCCTACTGCATAATCATTGCACATTTGGCCAGATTCACTAGATTCAGATTGATTTACGAATTATCATGTTCACCAGAAAGGCTAATACAGAAAGATGCTAATAAGATTTTTGGGTTGGTTTGTGCGCTTTTGAAGCATCAGGTGTGTTTTTCAGTGTTTGAACGGTTTGCATGAGCATCCGTTCATTCCCAGATTCTCCAGGGGCAGCGCGGATACAGAGTAGCATGTACTCTTCAAATATTTATACGTGCCTTTTTTCAGGATTCAGTAAAAAGAAGAGAACACTGCTACAATTCCTCACAGCCTGCTCGAGGGTACGTGGTGTTATATGGCCTAGGTCTTTTTAAATCGACTACATAAAATGATGTCAACAACAACACTTCAATTTAAAGTCACTACATGTTGTTTTGTAATGAAACAACAACCATTAAAAGCATAAAACTGATTGACCCAATGATGGTTGTAATGAATACAGGGCTGTTGTTTGGTACAGAGTCTAGAAGAGTCGGATGTTGGTCCAAACTGAGCAAATCCAAATCAATATAACATCCCTGTTTGGGCATTTGAATGGTGTTGAGACCATGTAGGAAATGTGCTGGAGTCTGTGGATTTTGTTGGGGCTCTGGGGAGCATGTGGATGGTCTCGATGCTGTTGTGGGGGTGGATAGGAACAGGTTTGGAGTCTGTGGATTTTGTTGGGGCTCTGGGGAGCATGTAGATGGTAATGAGGCCATCAAGGGGTTGGGTGGGAACAGGTTTTGAGGCTGTGGATTTTGTTGGGGCTCTGGGGAGCATGTGGATGGTCTCGATGCTGTTGTGGGGGTGGATGGGAGCAGGTTTGGAGTCTGTGGATTTTGTTGGGGCTCTGGGGAGCATTTAGATGGTAATGAGGCCATTAAGGGGTTGGGTGGGAACAGGTTTTGAGGCTGTGGATTTTGTTGGGGCGCTGGGGAGCATGTGGATGGTCTTGATGCTGTCGTGGGGGTGGATGGGAGCAGGTTTTGGAGTCTGTGGATTTTGTTGGGGCTCTGGGGAGCATGTGGATGGTCTTGATGCTGTCATGGGGGTGGATGGGAGCAGGTTTGTAGTCTGTGGATTTTGTTGGGGCTCTGCGGAGCATATGGATAGTCTTGATGCTGTCGTGGGGATAGATGGAAACAGGTTTGGAGTCTGTGGATTTTATTGGGGCTCTGGGGATCATGTGGATGGTTGGGTGGGAATGAAGGGTTGGGTGGGAACAAGGTTAAAGCATATGAATGGTGTTGAGGCCATAATTAGATTGGGTGGTGATGGGGTTAATTCCTGTTGATTGTGTTGAGGCCCTGAATGGATTGGGAGAGGATGGGGTTAGTGCCTGTTGATGGTGTTGAGGCTTATTAAAGACAGGGTTGATGGCGTTGACAGCGTGAAAGGATCTGGTAAGTACAAGCTTGGTTCATGTGAGGGGTTGGGTGAAAACAGGGTTGGAGCATGTGGATGGTGTTTATCATCTAGGGATGGGGTGGGGACAGAATTTGGACTGTGTTGATGGGGGACATGGGGACGGTTAAAGCAAATGGGGTCATGCATGGTGCATTTATCAGCGACACACTTATCCCTTTGCTTTTTTGACCCTATTTTTTATATTATATGACTTAAAATGAGCAAATTCTAAAAAAAATATGAGGGGATTTAAAGCTTTCTTGCCTTACGTTTTTGATTATTTGCATATACTTTACAAAACTGGAAGCATTTATTGCATCATCCAGCAAATGGCTCAGTGAAGCATTCTATGCTTTACTTCAGACAGATGCAGAATAACTGCAGCCTCTTTCATTTGGAGAAAGACCCTGTAATATTTAATGGTTTTCTGTAGCTGTAATTAAGCTGGACCACAAGGCCTCCTGCTGATATCCAGACCAGTCATTATGAAGTCTAATGGCTGTATTGTGTACCAGAAATGGCCAACAAAGACAATAAGAACAGAGAAGAAGCTGATTAATTGGTATTTGTGTCTTAAAGCAGCACAAATGTCATTGCCAGAGAGCGCATGGCTGCACTGGCACTTTAAACGGGACTGTATTATGCAGTACACTGTAATCAGTGGATAAATTATTGGCACTGGTGAGAATAGAAAGTCAACATTTCTACACTTGTGCACTCTCCAAGGGTTCTTTGGATGATGGTGTGTAGCTGATTTGAAGTAGTCTGACTTGAACTATTGCCTGTTAGAAGTTCCTTTAAATAGGCTTTAATGGTTTTCCAAGAGGAACAAGCCCAAATATAGCTTATCCAAAGCAACTTGCATTCTTTTCATGCGGATCACCTGAGCAACTATGGGGTTAGGGGCCTTGCTCAGGGGCCCTCAGAAGAGTGGTAGGAGTGGTAGCTTTGGTGAGGCTAGGATTTGAACTCACAACCTTTCGGATCTGAAGTCAATGCCTTAACCACTGAGCAAATTTTTTTCCAGATTGAAGATCTTAGCTACAACATTATATGGATAGAAAGTATTTGGACTTTTTTGGACGTATTTGTTTTTTCCCCAACTTTTTAAACACAAAATTATACAGGATGTCTTCATGAAATTGTCCCTTTACCTGATCTAGGGGACTCGAATCTGTTCAAGTATCACAAAGCCATGAAAATATGGTTCACATTTGATGGGAGAGCTTTATCGAGCTCTGACCTTAACCCTATTAAACACCAATGGGATGATCTGGAATGCTGAGTGCAGTACTAAAGACCTTGTTATGGAATGACCACAAATCTCCAAAGAAGTCCACTCCAAAAATCGAGTGAAACATCTTCCCCTAAGAGTTGAGGTTGCCATAAGAGCAAATGGCAACTCGCCAGCGAATGATGTGTTCGAAAAGAAAATACACACAAGTGCGTCAAGCAATTGCAAGCACTTTCTTCAGAAATACACTGACGGCTCGTTTTACATGGCTTTTCATTTCTCGAATATTAAAGAAGTCATAAACCCTTATTACATGAAGGTTGTGCTGAAGTGTTGTACCATTTTAAAGCTTTCATTTTTGACCAAGCCTTCAATCAAAATAACCGGTTGAATGCGGCGGCATCCTCATATACGGGTGTATAAACTATGGCAATAAAAGTTGTGATCTGTGAACCATGTGCTGTGTTTCAATCCTCCACCAGCAAGGTCTGGTATCCATCATGTGATTGCACTTTAGCTGTGCAATACCCATTTTAAATTGCGTTTGACCTTCAAATGAATGTTAGTGCAGTGTCTTAAATATAGATAACACATCTGTAACTATTATAAAATATGAGCCTATACATACAATTAATTTTAGTGTAGCAGGCCTTTTTTTTTAACCCAGTGTACTCCTCAACCATTTCTCTAATTAGGTATATGAATCTCTCCCACCCCAATCTTCTCATTGTTTTGACTACTAGCTAATACCCTATTAAACCAAGGCCAGTTCTCTCAGACAGCAGGCGGGGGGGTGGGTGCTGAGAACGAGGGGTGATTTTTGTGACACATTTTTTATTTTTTTCCATTCCAGGGGGAACAAACACTGAAAAAGAATATGAAATCTATTGCACCTTTTCTATTCATTTGCATATACTGTATGTGAGGTTTAATTGCAGAACACTCGAGGGAAGATTATGGGGGAAAAAACTTCGCACAATAATTAAGTTATTTCCTAAATAAATTAATTGCTTAATTACAAATGCACAGATCAGTCATACCATCAAAACTACTGTCGGTGACATGAATTTCAAGCATTTAATTATCTCATTAAAGTGGTACCATTGGTTAAATTACAATACAATAGCTAAAATAAAAGCCCTGGATGACGGGAACATTTTTGCTCCATTGTAGTCTTTCCATGGTAACAAGTGTGAAAGTGCCCTGGAGGTTCCTAGAAGCTTTGTACCTTTTTTTTTGCCCATATTTTTTTCTGATTTACAGTCTGTTGAAATAAAAATGAGCTAAAATCCTCATCGTATAAAAAGTTCTCTCGCCCATGAACTCTACAATAAGGATAATATCTTCTAGCACTGCTTCACTGGTCCCACCATCTATCAGGGTAAGAGGGAAGTATACATCTAGACTCCGATTTTGGCGATGGTTGAACGAAAGTAAGGGTTTTTTAAATCCTCCCAACAGAGTTTTAGGCTGATGGTTTCCTCAGTTTGCCACCTAGTGAACCAGTTATTCACAAAACCTCGGATAGCATGTTTTTTTGGGGGGTTTTTTGTTCGTTTGTTTATTTGCAGTTAAAGGAATTCTCCAAACTACAGTTTAAGCAATGTGTGTGTGACGATTCTCAGTCATCCATGCACTGTTATCTGGAAGTTGAATCATGTGAAGGATCCTTGACCCTGAAGCATCGAAATTTGGGAATCCTGCACAGACAGCAGAAGCTTCTCGAATGAGTAGTGAAATGTTTCACTCCAACCAGACATGATTTAACCTCCAGAGTATAAACTGCCAACAAAAGCCAGCAGCTTGGCCTATTTGGGTCAATTTGGAAAAGCATTCTTGGTGACTTGGGTCAATTCCAAGTGTTTAAAGAACAATTGATCAGGAATATTCTAACGAATGTGCAATTAAAATTAGTTTTATATTGATTTGTTATTAAAATTGAGTCCAAGTCACTTCTTTTCTTTTCTTTTTGTTGTTGTTGTAACCTACAGTAGCACCATTTCAAACCATGGCATGGTTTTAATTTGTTTTCTCAGGTTGAAGCAAATGAAATGAAATTTAGAACCTATTCTGATCTTATCCTGCAGACAGCAGGTGGACAGTTGAGTCACCACCGAGGCACGCTCTGTATTGACCATGAATTCTGTTTTCTGTCTACGCTTCAGAATCTAATGGTCAGAACCTTGTTTTTTCCTAGTAAACATTCAATTACTGTGGCTGGTGAATATTTTGTAGCCAAGAGCCCCTTAAATACAGAGTCAAACATGGTTTTTGAGACACATGCATGTTCAGTTTTGTGGACAGTCCAAATTGGACATTTTTGGCACTAACAAATTATTTTGTGTGAGACTGAGAACTGGAAAGATGTTAGCAGACTGCCTCACTCCCACAAACATGGCGCTGAAGCTTAATAGTTTGGGTTTGTTTTGGAGCAGAAAAAGTTTTTTTCCATGTCCACACTAATAAGCTTTCGATTAAAAAACGCATGTTTTTTTAAACGTTCTCCAAAGTGGATAAAGTTGAAAACGCCGTTTTCGTTTCGGAGTGTGGACTGTGAAAACAGAGGCTTTCGTAAAACGATGACGCATTTTTATTCGTCGCCAATGAGCCCGAAAGTAAATAAACGGCAGGAGGAAATGATCCAAGTCTTACGTTTTCGCGGTTCGGGGACGTGAGCGTTTTCAGGCGCTACGGTGTGGATGAGCAAATTTTTGGGAAACGATTGAAAATGAAAGGGTGGACCCGGAGCATTTTTGGAGAAAAACACAGTTTTTAAATTGACCTGTATTAGTCTACACTAAGCCTACTTCCAGGTTCACCATACGAGAAAACGATGAGCTGAAGCACACGTCCAAAGCGTTATTTAGAGAACAAACCGAGTATCATCATGGAATTCCCTGCCCAGGCACCGCACCGAAATCCTATTGAACTGCTCTGGGATGAACTGGATCACAAGAAAGCAGCTGGTCAAGAACACCTTTGGGAAGTTTTAATAAAGGCAAAGCAAAGTATTAAACGTTTGAAGATGTCCTGATTCCGAGAGTGTGAAGCTGTTCTTCACGCTAAGTTTGTACATCTATATTTGTTTGTTTAAAGGAAATCTTCCTAGCATTAAATGACCTCGTTTGTTAGATAGAATTTAATCTGGGCAAAATCATTAGCAATTAGCATCACAATTTTTCTAGCATCTAGCATGCTAGGCATAGTTATCATTACCAGCACGTAAGAAGGAAAAAAAAAAGCATTGGTGGCTAGAAATTCTGTAGCTACTTAAATATTTTTTACATTTAATTGTAGTTTAGCCTGTAGTTCAAGGGAAAGAGTGATGCGACAAATACATTTAGGTATTTCAGGCTTCAGCACAGGCTACAGTCAAAATGTCGCATAACCTAAAGCCATGGTGAGCGTCTTTGTGGACAGGATTGACCTGTTCGTCATGGTAAAGTTCCTTAAGCAACCTTCAGCGATTTTAAAAGGATTATCCTACTGATGTTTAGAAGCATTGAAACCCTGTTAACCTGAGATTTGAAGCTCAAGTTATCAGATGCTCTTCGAAACTAATTATATCACAGAGCTATTTAAAGGGTTAAGAGTCTCTTCACACAAACCATGTGATTGCTGAGATGATCTGGAGAGAGAGGAGAACCTTCCAGAAGAACAACCATCTCTGCAGCACTCCACCAAACAGGCCTGTATGGTAGAGTGGCCAGACAGAAGACACTCCTCAGTAAAAGGCACATGAAGGACTCTCGGACCATGAGAAACATAATTCTCTGGTCTGATGAAACAAAGACTGAACTCTTTGGCCCTCATGTCTGGAGGAAAGAGAGAGAGAGAGGTTTTCCCTTCAGAAAAGAATGTATGTTTTAGTAGAGTTAATTCTGAAATTCTATTTTTTAGGTACAATTTTAAGAGGTTATTTAAAAAAATAATAAATTCAAACAGTATTAATGAAAAGTGTAACGCTCTTCATGTGCCCTTTTATGACCTGCTGATCAGTAAGTTCACCTTGAGCTCCTGAAAAAGGCATTTCCTGTTTGTCAGCCATGCTTCCTTTCAGTCACTAAAATTAGCTTTACAATTGTGAACATGCAAGCATAAGGCATTAGATCACAGATGTTTACTCAAACTCTTTTGCACCTGTTTATAATGCCTACATACACACATTATATGGACAAAGGTATTGGGACACTTGAGTTTTCCAGCCATATGTGATTCTTCCACCAACATTAAGTGTTTTTTACAGGACAGATGTGGTGGTATGAAATATATATATATATATTTAAATATTTATTTTTTTCCTACACTATAACTAAGAGCCATATCTCATATAAGAGCCTATCTTAACATGACGATGCACCTGTGTACAAAAAGTCAGCTCCATGAAGATTTGGCTTGGAGTGGAAGATCTCGATTGGCCATAGAGTAGAGCTTTATGAACGCTATTGATCTCCTTTTAGGATGAATCGGAATGCTGATTGCACTCCAGGCCTTCTTTTTTACTGTATACCACTGCCTGACCTTGTGGCTGAATAAACACAAATCTTCACAAGCACTATCCAAAATCTAGTGGAACATCCTCCTAGAAGATTGGAGGTTTTTGTAGCAGAAAATAGGGTCTAAATGTGGACTGAGATATCCACCATATGGACAATAGAATGCTTTTTGGACATATCATCCTAACTTTTGTTTGGATGTTTGGGGTTTCTGGGAGTTTCTGAATTGTTTTCGAATTTGACCTTGTCTAGAATAAAGGCTTAGATGTTCGACCTGGAATCTGCTGGAGCGACTTTCACAATTTGAGGGTCACACCATCTATATTACCACTTAGACCACTTTGGACTTCACCTTCCATATCTGTTCCTTTAACGCCTCAAACTCCATTTTCTCATGTTTATTCTATTTATATTACGGTTTCCTGGGATTGCCATATCTACCACAAACAGCTTTCGTTCCTTGGGGCTCCTATTAACCTATGAGATACCAACGTATTTGTAGATCCATTGTATGTCTGCTATTCTGTCTTTACCTTCCTGATCACCACCAGGCTACACTAAATGGTACCAAATGACCTCCTAATATCCTTGTTATATATCTTGCTGAGCTGGATCAATGAGTTGATGCCTCATGTGTATGTGTATGTGTGTGTGTGTGTGTGTGTGTGTGTGTGTGTGTGTGTGTGTGTGTGTGTGTGTGTGTGTGTGTGTGAGAGAGAGAGAGAGAGAGAGAGAGAGAGAAAGAGAGAGAGAGAGAGAAAGAGATTGATTCAGATAAAGAAATAAAACTCCAGACATCATGGAATAGGAATGAATCCTGTCAGCCTATCACACGCTCCACTTACTGTTCTGTAGTATTAGTATGCAGTGTGTTTTGTGTATGTATGTGTAGCATGACTGGTGAAGGCTGATGCAATTCCTGTGCAACAGATTCGGATGCATTGTAAGAACAGGACATCTTCATTGGCTGGAGACTCCAAAGCACTGCTGGTGCTGTTACTAAGAAGAACTGAACAGGAGATGATGTTTATTTGTTTGTTTGTTTGTTCAATTGTTGTATTTTTGGCTTTTTTTTTTGCATTTATCTGATGATGAAATGCTACTCTGTTTTTTCCGAGGGCTTTTTAAGCTGTATCGAATGTGTTGTTAGAAATTCTCTGTCTTTTGGCCTATATTTCTATTTATTTTGCATTATTTAGGTTTTTGAAGAAATTTAAAATTGTGTGTGTGTAATGTTTGCTTTTTTTTATTTATTTATTTATTTTTTTTTGTAATTTAGTTTTTAATAAGTGATTTTTAATACATTTTAGCATTTAATTATTATGTAATATTCCCCGTATAAGTATTTTGCAGCTTTTGATGAGACAGAAATGAAATTCAAAAGAATTCAAAATGTATTTGAAAAAAAATAGATAGATAGATAGATAGATAGATAGATAGATAGATAGATAGATAGATAGATAGATAGATAGATAATATTAAATAGATAATATATATTAAATATTGTATTAATTTTAATATTTAATATTTGCAAATGAATAAAATGTTTGTTATTATTTTTATTAATATTATTATTATTATTATTATTAATTATAATAATGACAATCATCATCATCAACATAACAATACATTTTTTTAAATAATGTTTAATATTTTTTTTATTTTATTTTAATACTTAAATATTCCCCATTTTAAACCCGGAATGTTGACTTTCTGTTCTGTTGTCTGAAATTGAATATGTACAAATTTATTGAAAACAAAATATAAAGGATTTATGATTGGGAATTCCATAGGGTTAAAGAACAAGCACAAGCCATGATTCCTTCCGTAATGGGCATCTGCTAGTACTTTTTTTATTACCTATAATAATAACTCTACCAAGCTACAAAGCAACAACTAAATGAACGGAAAAATGGCTTTCCAGCTTTCCAGCATTCCAACAGAAATTAAAATCTATGAGTATGGGAATGACAATTGGCTGATTGGGCTCCAATCCTGTCAGCCAACAATAAAAATCCAAGACTACTGGCAGAAATGTACTGAACCTGCACAGCTGACAATTGTTTAAAAAAATAAAGAAAGAACAGATGATGGTTTTCCAGTTGTCAAACTGTCCAATTTTAGTGAGGCTGTGCTGACTGGAGTTACAGATTTCTGTTCTGGGCTGACAGCATTAGTACCCGATATAGTTTGTAGTACATCTCACTCAGGGTTTCGAGATGTTATTTATTTTGGGGTGGTCATGTTATAAATAAACCATATGGACAAAAGTTTGTGGACATCTAACCATAAGATATGCTTTTGGAACATGGCATTCTACATTGTCCCTACTGGCAGTTATAATAACCTCCATTTTTTTGGGAAGATATTCCATTATGGAGATCTGTGCTCATTCAGCCATAAGGGTGTTAGTAAAGCCAGGTACTGATGTTGTTGGTGGAAGGAGGCCTGGTGGTGCAATCAGTATTTAAAGTCATATCGTTTAATGGGGTTGACGTCGTAGCCTTAGCCCAGGCCATTAAAGATCTTCTAAATCTTTTTCTTCATGGAGCTCATTTTGTGGTATGAAGCCCATATGGTTGAAAAAGTCAGGTGTCCAGTTTGTTCAAGCCACTTCAAAGCCTTCATGTGTTTTTTTTTTTATTTAGCAAGAGATCCTTGTTACCAAATTCGTTCTGCTGTCTTGACCTATCGCTGACACTGGTATGCTAGCGATGATGATAGATTACGTTTAATGGAGGAAAATACTATTTTTTTACGAATCCCCTTGACATGAAATTTTGGAGTCATTCAACTGTAGCCCATGGTGATAAATGCGTCATGACAGACTATTAAACGCTGTTAGAACGCCACATGGTAGCATGGGACCCAAGCATGTCCTGGGGCACTCTTACATAGTGCAATCGAATTTCAATTAATTACACAGGCACTTGACCCTCCTCAGATTCTTCACTGATCAAGGATGAAACAGTCATCACGAGAATAAGAGATTCCCAGCATGCCTGAGAAAAAGATTAGCATTTTTGAGGGACTCAAGCTATAACTCATAATTAATTGTAAGTACATTCCAGGACGTAATGATGGGCTTAATGATTAAAACCATTTGTTCGCGTTCAGATGGTTCTGTTTAACTTAAAAACAAGGGCGACCATGACGCCCAATGTACTTCAAGTAGAAACTGAATAATGCAATTTTATTTTATTTTAGGCAAAAACGACAGAATTTCCATTTGAAATTCATAAGCGCTATCATGCATTGACTAGCTTGTGCCAGTCGGGAGCTTGTATGTAATGTATGATTATTTTAATTAGAAAACATTTTAATTACCTCCAGTGTCTGACGGGCCGTTCCACATTCCTAAACTGTTTAACGCACAATGTTTAGAGTGTGTGGCTTTGCAGTAATAATAGGTAATTATGAAAATTAAAGACAGTCATTCGTAATTGCGAATACTAATACTAATGTGGATTCGCCAGGAACAATTCAACTGTTACAAAATGTTCATAATAATTTTTTAAACAGTGGAGAAATCATTTCAGACCTGCATACTGCCTCTATTTTAATCGCATGACTTCGTAGAAGAAGAGTGCAGGTCTTTCGCCATTTGAAAACATTTGGCGCATCATGAAAGGAAAAACACAACAAAGGACACCCAGAACTGTTAAGCAGCAAGAATCCTGTATCAAACATATGCTACATTACTCTTCCAAAACCTCAGCAACTGGTCTCCTTGGTTCTCAGATGCTACACAGTAGAAATGCTTGCCCTGTTAAAACCTGTTGCAGCCATTGAAATTATATTCTCAGTTTGACCATTAGTTTGTTTTATTTATTTATGAGATCATGAAATTCTGGTTTTTTTTACATTTTGCACAGCGTACTTTATTTCTTTTGGAATTGGGGTTGTATATGTAAAGTCAGGTTTCTGCCACATCCATAGACCTTTTATATAATTGTGTGCCTCCAAATATGGCTGGAAAAATCAGGTATCCTAATACTTTTGTCCATATAATGAAATATAGCAGGAATTTATTTCATATATAATTTATATACTGTATATAAACTGGATGTGTTTAAAAAAAAAAAGAAAAGTAGACATTTAACACTTTTGATCCCTAGGATAAGCATATTTTGTGCTCATTGGTCCAGAGAACGTCTGTTCACATGTAGGGCTTTGAAAAGAAAAAAAAACGATGGCGACGAACAGGATTTACAGCGCGGCCACTAAGATTAATGAAAGCAGATTAATACCTTGTTCGTACGGTTCAGGCATTATCGCACGTTGATGTGAATCCTGTATTTCAGTGAAAAAAAAACCCTTCTGTGTCTGTCTGTAATCTTGTGCCATGTTACAATACATTATATTCCCACGTCATACAGTATATTGCGATGTGAAAGCAGAGGTCACATCATTCAATGTCAATGGAAATCACTCTGGATAGGAGACTCATTCTGTTGGTCGTTTGAAAAAAGCCCTGAGGGGGCAGTTAAACCTTTCCTGAAACTAGAGGGGGAAAAAAACAATCAGGGCTGTTTGCTTGCACTGAGTAAGCTTTTTGGCTGCATGATCTAAGGAAAGTGTCCTGTTAGTGACCTCTTATAGACGTCAGTGTGTCGTCGGCTTTATGTTATAGGACACGTTAGAACTAACCTTAGTATATGAGATATACAAGTTACAACGCAGCACACACTGTGTGGCAAAAAGTATTGGGACACCCGATGTACTTCTTTCCCAGACTGTTAATACAAACTTGGAGGTACATGATTGTATAGGATGCGGATCAAACCTGTTCCAGCTACGCATATACTATATCCTTATATAGTCTCATCAACGCCTTGGGTGGTTCCACGAAATTCCAGTGTAAGAGCGGTCGCTTTGAGGATGGATTGGACTGTAGGACTTTTCTGGACTTTTCGCTTCTGATCATCATCACTGTATCCTGCAACATCGTATATCTGCTATAAATGGACATTCGGTGCAACCCAGATGAGGATGGGTTCCCTCTTGAGTCTGGTTCCTCTTGAGATTTCTTCCTTATGCCATCTCGGGGAGTTTTTCTTTGCCACAGTCGCCACCGGTTTGCTCATTAGGGACAAACTTACTTATAAAGAACATATTCACTTTTTATCACCACATTTTCTGTGTAAAGCTGCTTTGAGACAATGTTCATTGTTAAAAGCGCTATACAAATAAAAATGAATTGAATATAGGTGACCAGAATCTTGTGTTCGAACCGTGTATAATAAGCAGGAACATCAAGCTGAAATTGCTGTGGTGACAAACATACATAATAGTAATGCATGGAGTTGTGGGTGTTTTGCAAACAAGTCCAAGGTCTAGTCCTAGTTGTTTTTCCTGGTTGAGGAAATGGCATTCTCTCAGGGCTTTCCTTCAGGGAGCGGAAGTGCTTCCGTATACCTGACAGAGAGATGAGTCAAAGGGTAACAATGCTTCTGGAGTAAGTCCAAACTTCTGGAGATTTCTTACTTTTATAACTACTTTATTCCTATTCATTTCACTGTAGTCACGAAACCGTTGACAGTAGCCATCAAGAAATATGTTTTCGGAACGTTGAAAATTCCTTTATATATACAGATTCGTGTTAGCCATATCAGCAAAACTCCCAATTGATTACATCATGGCCTGAGTTCATGGGAAGTACATATCTGTCACTGCAGCAGGAGAAGCAGGAGGAAAATCATATTTATTAAAGCTGTGTTATGTACAAGTGGGATAGACTGAAGGAAAAAACGGTTGGGATCCCAGGACTCTTATTGAATCCAAGCCAGACAAGTTAACTCAGAATTTAAGGAGAGACTTATTCAGAAATTCCAATAACCTCCACTCTAGTGCGAAGGATTTCTACTGGGTTTTGAGATCAAATGTTGATGTTGAGGAGGTGAGCAGGTCTGGGGTTCAGTTCATTGACGGTATTTAGCGAGGTTGAGGAGCTAAGGGCTCTGTGCAGGACACTCGAGTTCTTTACGTCCAACCTTAACATGCTATGTCTTCAAAGAGCTTGCATCCTCATCATCATCATGGTGCAATAGTGTTTGGATCTGTTATTTCCAGTGATGTCAAACATATTGTATACAGTTGTATGGTTCTATCTTAGGGGCCGAACTACATTCGTGACATTCCATTCAATATTGTACTTTCATTTGTATGAACTTACTGTGGAGTAATACCTGGAGGAGGATAGATTCCTCACTCCTCATCAGGTGCAACTGTCAAGTCTGACTTGCGCAATGGTAGTAGTAATAGTTTAACAACCCTCCGACAGCAACTCTAGCCTTTCAAGAGAAAGAATTTCAGTTATGAAGTCGAAAAAGAGGAATGAAAAACCATTCAACACTAAAATATGTGCAGATTGCACATAAGTGGGATGAGGGCTGATATTGAAATGCATTTTTAAAGGTATATAATCAGAGGTGGCACAAATTACACACATTCCTTCACTCAAGTAGAAGTACTGATACTGGTAAAAGTTGAAGTCCCGACTACAGTTTTTCACTCAAGTAAAAGTAAAGTATGGGCTCTGACATGTACTTAAGTAACAAGTAGCCATTACTACTACTAAACCTGTTTTTGTGTCAGGCTGGTATCTGGACCTCACATCATATTGATTTATTAATTTAAGATGAATTAAAAAATTGTGTTACCTAACAAATGTATCCAGGCTGAACATTCACCATATAGAACACATGCAGAGAAAATAAGATGATCACTGTCCCATCCACATTAGCCATACTTCTTGTTGCCTTTTGCCATGCTTGTTGTTAGCTTTGTAGGCTAGCCTACATCTGTGGTGCGTGAGAGCCAAGAAATGATACACCAGCGGTAGGATTTTAAAAAAAGCTTTCAAAGAAAGGTTAAAGGTCTGAAAATGGCAAGAAATGAGATTTCGCCGAATACATTTCAAAGTAAGAAGCCCGGTTTGAAAATGTAGGTAGAAAGTACAAATATTTGTGTCAAAAATATGAGCAAAAGTAAAAAGTTTGTCGGAAAAATAAATAGTGAAGTAAAATACTGATGCCAGAAAAAATCTAATTATATACAGTAACTAATTATTTGTGCTTTGTTGCTTCCCACCTCTCTATATAATTGCACATAGTGTCAGAATCAGTAATAGTAAAAAACATTATAGATAAAGTATAATGCACGTTGGCTATTAAAGTGGTAATGCGTACTGTGGTTCATGTTTAAAGGGTAGGTTTAGCGTAAAAAAATTAATGAATTGAATAAACATAATCGTTGTAAAGGACTGGAGAATTAATAGGGCGATTAAGGGAAGTAATGGCAGCACCATTTATTACCTGCACCTGATTCCAGTTCATAGCACTTGAATATAAGTCTCACCTCATTTTCCTTGTTTATTTATTAAATTGTATCTGCACTTGCATCCATTTTTCTTAATGTAATACATGGTATGGTGTTTTTATTTTTAGTCCAGAAAATCGTGTAATTTGAATTTGAAGTTTCGGTCTTTGGATTAAAATATTCCTATGGAAGTTCAATGCTGTATAATTTAAATGGCGTTAGTATGGGAATTTACTGACAGTTTTATTTTGCATCTTCAGTATTCTCTCACTCAGAAACCGAGAAGCGTGAGATCGCAGTAATATTGCGCCCCACTAACACCAGCACATGAAAAGACCTGCTCTTCTTTTGGTGTTTGCCTCCTTCTGTGCTTCTGACTGACTCTGTGTTGGAAACTGCCTTTCAATATGTTTTGAGCGGGTTGGCCTCTTGATGATGGATGGAAAAAACCTTATAAGGTCTGTATACATTGGATTTTAGTCAAAACAAATGTTTGTGCAGACATTTTGGTGGTTAATTCTTTTCAGTAATCAGATTATCGGATTCTTAGATTTCGAATTTGAAGAATCCAGGAAAACACAATCCGCCTCACAATGGGCTGCTTGTATGAAAAGTTCTTATGAGCCATTATATTGCCATAAGCCTCACTCTTCAGGGAAGATGTTCCACTAGATTTTGTAGTGTGCTTTTAGAGATCGTTAGAACGTTAGCGTCAGGTACTGATGTAGGTGAGGTCCGGAGGCCTTGGGTGCAGTCAGCATTCCAATTCCATCCCAAAGGTGTTCAATAGGGTTAAGGTCAGAGTTCTCTAGCAGGAGATCTTTCACTCCAACACATGTACACCAAATCTTCATAAAGCTGTGCTGGAACAGATTTGGGTCTCCTAGTTTGAACAAAAGTAAATAGTCATGATACAGATTCCAAAGATGTCATATACAATCGTGTGCCTTCAATTTTGTGGTAACAGTTTGCGGAAGAACAACATATGGCTGGAGTCAATAATAAAGCCCCGATCATATGGTGCAATTGAGAACAGTGTATACTGTCTTGGTAGAAAAAACGTTTGCAGTGTCAGAATGGAAAGAGCAGGAAGTTGCTCAGTATCTGGTGTCCAATCACCTGCCTTTCCATACATGGTGTTGCTGCAATGTACTGTGGTGTGTAATCAGAGTAGCTGAATATGCTAAATGGTGGGTACAAAGATTATTCAAAAGTCTCAGCCAAAATCAGCAGATATCAATATTAATCAACATTCCATTAATTTGGGGCACCATAGAAACTGGTCCATTAAGCTCCATAGAGTTTTGATTGCACCAAGTACTCAAGAGTGGAATAGAACTAAAGGGGCCAATAGAGGCTCATTGGCGTTTAGGAACTTGGGGTCAATTGTGCAAAGTAATGGAGAGTGTGTTATAGAAGTAAAGAAAGGAGTTCAGGCTGGGTGAAGTGGGTAAAGAAGAATGGCAGGAGTGCAAGAGTGAAAGGGAAAGTGTATAGGACTGGGGTGAGACCTGCTATGTTGTATGGTTTAAAGACAGTGGCAATGACTAAACAACAGGAGGTGGAGCAGGAGGCGTCGAAGATGCTGAGATTTTCGTTGGGAGTGACAAAGATGGACGGGATTAGAAACGAGATGATTAGAGGGACGGCGCATGTAGGTCATTTTGAAGACAAAGTGAGAGAGGCCTAAATGAGATGGTTTGGTCATGTGCAGAGGAGGGACATGGGGTATATCGGTAGGAGAATGCTGAGGATGGAGTCCAAGCAGGAGGTTTATGGATGTGGTGAGGGAAGACATGCAGGTAGTTGGTTTGAAAGCGGCAGATGTAGAGGACATGGTGGTACAGAGACGGATGATCCGCTGTGGTGACCCCTAACAGGAGCAACCGAAAGAAGAAGATGCTGCTAAGACGCAATCCCCCCGGTTTGAGGTCTCTTGTCTTCAATCAGTTGATTTATACTTATGACCTCTGTCCAGTATCTTATATACTGAGAAGTTTTTCCCCCCTCTCTCTCTCTCTCCCCCTCTCTCTGCACTGAATCTGAATGTAGAATAATCAAACATGAGGCTGTTTCCTATTATTAGTGCCTTAATTAGTAAGTTCGTTAAACCTAAAGGTTCCGGTTACAGCCGCTCACTAATGACTGGCTAAAAATAAAAAAACGGAGGTCATCTTAACCACCTTTAAAAACTAGGATGTGTTCTAGGAGCCAAAACAGAGTCTATTTTAGATCTTTTCGAATGTCTGTGTGCATCCTCTATATTTTATGATGCATCTGGTGTGTACCATTTCTCTCTTCTAAAGCAGGAAACCTGATGCCTAAGCAGTGGTGTTAATTATTAACTTTGACCACTATAACACAGTTCCTGTTAATCCCCCAACCTTAAATGTGTATGTTCTTTCTACAGTACTAACAGACTTGGAATAGACATTAGGAGCCAATATTAGGCAGGTCAGCATTTTATACTGAGGGCAATTTTTTTGGAGGGGTTCATACGTTCTCTAAAAAGAGATACCATCCAGACCAGGGGTAAAACGGTACACGTATTCGTACCAAAATACTTTAATACAGGGCTTTCGGTTCGGTACACGTGGACCAAACGCAAATGCAGGTGAAAGCCGCAAGTTTGTTTAGTCGTCCCGCCTCGCACTTTAATAGTTTTTATTGTGCTTTTTTTTATTTTATTAGAAACTTCAAGAATACATAATGCCAGGGGTATAAAAAAGAAACTAGAGTTAGTGTAGTGTCACTGTGGCTACTCACTCCGGACCAGAAATACGATTTGTTTTGCGTATGCATGAAAACGCAAAAGAATCAATAGCGCTAGCGCTAGCCACTAAGCAGGATGTGGCTAGCAGCTAATGCTAGCGCTATAAATTCATAGGCTTTATTTGTCACAAACATAGTTATATGCGAGATACAAACAATGCAGTAAAAAGTCAAAAAATTAAAAATACAAATCATGAATCTTGAATCCATAGCATTAGCAGCTAACCACTTCCTGGAAAAACATAACAATTCCACATGTTGAGGGAGTGAATGAGTGAAGGATGTAAGGAATAAAGATATTTGTTAAATTATGCTTAAACAAGTAGAACATATCTTTAGAAAGTTAAATATTTAAATGTAAAACACACACTTACATAAACATCTGTATTACCCAAATAGAGTCTAACAAATGTAACCTATTTAATACAAATGTTTCCATTTATAAAATTATATTTAATCAATTTAATTTGTGCCAATTTAATTGATTACTAAATTGAATCAATATAATAAAAAAGTGTATCGCATTAAATAGATTTATTCACATTTTTCTAAAATATTTTATATATTATTTAACCAAGGAGGCATTTTCTTTAAAATTGTTTTTAAAATGTAAACTGTTTAAATGTTGATCACAAATATTAAAAATAATAAACATGCGTTAATAAAAAAAAATTACAAGCAATTTTATGTTTTAAAACCGAGGTATGTACCAAACCATGAGGTCTGTGTTACCGTTAAACCCCTAATCCAGACTAATACTTCTATACAGATGGATCCATTAGATAATCATTAGATAAGAGTTTTTTATACACAACAAACTGTTTGATCCTTTCGATGCAATACGATACGATTCACACCTTTTATTGTAGTGCGACATGATTTTGATTTGACTTCTAACGCATGCATGGCCCTTTCACAAACAGGTCTTTGTAGTGTGAAAAAAAAGCTTAAAATAAACCCAGATGTTTTTTTCTTGTTCTGTCTCATGGAAGATGCAGCTCTACCTCTGCCATGTTAATCTATATTCTACGTGACTCTCAGGACATGCCTCATTGTTCGTAGTGTTTATATTCAGAGAGAACGTGCTTGACAAACAGTTTAGCATTAGTATTGCACATCTACTTATAATTATATATAAACAAATTTTTTTTTACCGATGCAAATATGCTACAAACGATCCACCGTGATACAAGTGCCAACTTGTAATCTGACCTGGTGCCTCCTATGTGGTTGATGACAAAAATAGTTAATACGTAGATGTTCCAAAACCGCTGTGTATTAACTAATTGGAACCCTTAAACCCAATGTTACTGCCGTTCACAAAAAAAACCCCAGATAAATCCATGCCTCCGAGAGTCACCTGTTCACTTCTGCAGCAGTTTGTATTATTAGAGCCGAGCAGCCCAGGCATGTTATTGCCCCGACCAGCAGTCTCCAGTGATTCACTTGAAACTGACACCTAGACTAACACCACTATTTGCAGTGCTGCATAATATCTTTCTAATGACTGCCCAGAAAGCGTGTGTATGAGTGTGGAGTGGGAAAAAAAACAAGGGTGTAATAAGGAAAAAGTCACTTCTATTTTTTTTCCCAATTTCGATCTCCTATATTTGTTGCGTGTTTTCCGGCCTAAAACCCGAATGACAATTTATTCGCGGCGCTTTTCATTTTCTGGCAACCGACACAGCTTCAATCACTTGCTGTCGTGCTTATTTGCCCAAGAAATTCCTTATAAAAGCTGTACTTCATCCACATTAAACCCTGGACCTTAGGGTTCTCCTAGAGGGTTTATTTTCAGAACGCATCGTAAATGAGCGTATTGCTATATCGCAGTTGCTATCGTGCAGGAGCAGATCTCGTCTGGGGATTTACAGCAAGAGAGAGGATAAACCATGCTGTAAATGTGTGTGTGTGTGTTTGTTTGTGTGTGACATTTTACTTACTTCAGTCACCCATTCTTTCTAATACTTGCATGCTTTGAATGAAGCACCAGTTTTTTAAGCTCTTGTCATATGCAGGCTCTATATGCAAATAGGTGCAAATAATGGCACTTAGGTATGCTGGCATGCATAATCCCTAAAGACATACAGGGTTGTTAAATCTTGCACTGAGCTTTGCTTTAGGCAGCTGAAATGCCCTTTAAAAGTATTGGAACGTCAAGGAAGATTCAATTGAGGTTTTTTTTGTTTTTTTTGGTGTAAATTTAAGACAATAATTGGGTTTAAGATCAAAGCATGAACAATTTTTTTGTTTGTTTCCTGGTGTTTATCCCTAAACCATCAAAACATGGAACATTTTGTGCCGCCCAAAAATATTGAAACACGTGACGGACTTGTGTTTCTTGTTAGCTGGGTGTGTCGTGTTAGATTGATTGTTGAAACAATAAATAGCTCTGAACATCTCGTCGTTTTTTTTTTTCTTTCTTTTGTTTTTCACCATATTAAACTGAAATGTACCTATGATGGCCTTTTTTATTTTTTGCACTAAAAGGATATACAGTTGTTTTTTTATTGAATTTGTTGTGAAGGGGTCTTAAGTACTAAATGTACTGTAGGAACTGAATACAATTCCGGATTTTACCCTGTCTAGATGAATGTGTAATAAAAAAAGAATTCATCCATTCAATCAATCTCGAACTCAAACTTGTCCTTGGCAGCTGAGAGGCCGTCTAGGCATTGACACAAAGCCAAAGATTTGTTTTCCTTTATTCAGGCTAAAACTCCTGTCTCATTTCTCACAAAAGGACAGCTGAATTTTTTTTTTTTAACCTTATGTATCCTCCTCAAACTGTTACCACACACTTGGAGGCACACAATTGTTTAGGATGTCTTTACTTGAACTAGAAGATCCAAACTTGTGGAAGATCTTGCGTTATCCGCTATAGAACTCTGACCTCTACCCTATTGGAATAAATTGAAATTCCAGGCGTCACCTGCATCAGTACTTGACTTTTACTACCACCCTTGTAGCTGAATGAGCACAAATGCCTGCAAGCACAGTCGGAAATTAAACATCTTCCTAGAAGAGTGGAATGGGGTGTCAGGTGTCCACATACTTTTGTCTATTTAACCTAGTAACTATGAACTACAAACCAAATACCAACTACCTACTAAATACAGGGAAAACAACAAATGCGAGTGTTTAATGATGCTTCATTACGCACCGAATGGCATAATTATATATAATTGATATCGTTAATAATCAATATAGGAAAAAAGAATTCAATCCCACACCCATTCTATTTACTGCTATTTTACATACATATAACGCTCACGTTATAAGGTGTGTCCTAAGGTGCGTTACTATGAAAAAATAAATAAAGAAATACATAAAGAAGACTTCATTTGATTGGCAGCATGACCATGTTTTAACCAAGCCACTTTTTACAATTACGTAGCTCCTTGGCAGACACCGCCTAAGCCGATGATCCCAAAAATAGTACTGTACGTGCAGCATGCCGTCTACACCCACACACACCGAGGCATAATATTAGACCTTATTTTTGTGTTGGTGCTTTGGTTATGAAACTAGGATTCGCAGTCCTAAATAGATAAACATGACGAAATGTCATTCCAGTATGCATAACACAGAACCAATGGTTCAAAATACCATGGGGTGAAGGGAAAATAACAGTCATTGTCTAATATGAGAGTAAACACTCTTTCCAGTAGGGGAGTTGGAATTGGGTGGATAGGATCTTCAAGTATTAAGAATGACGTATTATGGTCGGTTTTTTGGACACCTGACACTTTTTGAGCATCTTATTCTATATTTAGTCCTCATTTGCTATTATAATAACCTCTTCTGGAAAGATGTTCCACTAGATTTTTTTCAGTGGTGGAGATTTGTGGTTATTCGGCAACAAGGGTGTTAGTTAGGACAGCTTTTGATATAAGATGAGGAAGCCTGGAGCTGGAGATGTACAGAGGCATTTTAATGCTAGAACAGGTTTGAGTCCAAGTGGAGGGAATGTTTCATGTAACCACATCCGAAGACGTTCTATACAAGTGTGCGATTCCAAATGTATAGTAACAGTTTGGGGAAGAAGGTAAAAGTGCTTTATACTTGTCATAGCACAGGGTCAACCATGATACTACACCCATTGAGCACAGAGATTTAAGGGCCTTGCTAAAGGGCCCAAGAGTGGTAGCTTGGTGATACTGAAGGTTAAACCCTTGACCTTCCAATCAGTAACTCAAAGCATTAACCACTGAACTACCACTTCCAAAAAACCCCATATTCATTGGAAAAACACCTTTAATCCATATATTGTATCTGGTATGAGAAAGAAAAGAAAAAAATGTTTTATTTCTAGTAAATCGTCTTTCCAGTCAATTCACCATACAGACTCTTGGTCTGTTTTGCATGAGTAATGTTGATTCATCACACTGTTTCTGCTGAGGTGTGTAAGACATGCGATACTAGTGCACAGATCCTAACATGTCTGGACATGTTCATGCTCTGGCAACAGCTGCCTCAGATGATCCAACCTTTTGCCATATTGCTATTTACATCAGCCCTAGCTTAACATATCACCTCATGGGCTCTGGTCTCACTGCAAACTTACAGTCATGAAGAACTGAACGAGATCTCCATGAAACATTGACCCGTATGAATGATGCCAATATGATTGATAGATGGTCATTTTTCTTTTCGGTCACATACAAAAGCAATCAGAAATCTAAATGTTGTGAATGCTAACGCTTATCAACGCCATCTTCGCAAAAGTTGGAAACTTGGATATGTTTTATGTGCAGCTTGTACAGCAGTGAAGATTTACTGTACTCTGAAAATAACTCAACATACAGCCATTAATTTCAAAATAGCTGGCAATGAAATTGAGTGTGTACTCACCAAGTGATAACAGCTGTACGTGGTGTAACCGTGCAAAGACACATGTCCTATTAATCATGTTCATGTTTTTGACTGCTTGACCGGACCATACAAATGTGTATATCTTGTATTAAAGCAGTTGGTGCTTTGACCACTGGATGTTCAACATGGCACCTCATGGTATAGACTCTCTAAGGATTTGAGAATTAGAATTGTTGCTCTCCACACAGATGCCTAGGCTATAAGAAGATCGGTAACACCCTGAAACCGAGTTACAGTACAGTGGCCAGGGTCATACAGAGGTTTTCCAAGACTGGTTCCACTCGGAACAGACCTCGCAAGGGTCCATCAATGAAGCGGAAGTTCCGCTTGACCGGATGCCGCACACTGCAACATGTCGGTTGCATGGCCATTGTCCCAGAAGGAAACTTCTTCTGAAGCTGGTTCACAAGCAAGCCTGCAAACAGTTTGCTGAAGACAACCTGTCCAAGAGCATTAATTACTGGAACCGTGTCCTGTGATCTGATGAAATGAAGATGAACTTGTTTGGCCCAGATGGTGACCAGCATGTGTGGTGATGCCATGGTGAGGAGTACCAAGAAAATTGGGTCTTTCCTGCAGTCAAGCATGGTGGTAGCATCATGGTCTGGGGCTGCATGTGTGATGCTGGTACACCACAAAGATGACAACTGCCTTGCTGAGGAAGGTAATTAAGTGGCCAAATATGTCACCAGACCTGAACTCTATTGAGCACCTGGGGGGCATCCTCAAAAGGAATATGGAGAAGCGCTATGAGTCTAACATCCGGCAGCTCCGTGATGTCATTATGGAGAAGTGGAAGAGGATCCCAGAAACAATCTGTGCAGCTCTGGTGAATTCCAGGCCCAGGAGGATTAAGGCAGTGCAAGATAACAGTGGTGGTCACACAAAATATTCACGCTTAGGACACATTTTGACAGTAATGGCAGTATTTTGAGTTATTTTCAGAGAACAGTAGATCTGACACACAATCATCCCTCAACTTTTCATGTTATTAGGAAAAGTTGTATGCGACTGTAGCCATGTGTTACTGTTTATTGGGCGGCACGTTCATCTTGCACTATGAGTAACCGCAAAATGAGTTGTAATCGCACACCTTCCATAGCATTCATTCTGTCCATGCTATAAGTTCCCTGGTTGGATCCATCAGACACTAAGCAGATACTAAGTGGAGTGCAAGGAATTCTTAGAGGGCAAAAAAAAAAAATAGATTACAGATATTCTGATCTAACTCTGTTTTGGTGTTTCAACGCAGGAACTTTTCACACTCTGGCTTTCTTCATGCATTGACCGACAGTCATCACTCTATTTGGTGTAGAACAATAACCCAACTTCTCTTTTTCACTGCAATGTGTGAATGTATTTAGACGGATTCTCACTGAAGTTTTATTCCGCCATGGTTTCTTACTTTCTTTGCTTCGGTGCAGTTTGGTTCGGTTCGTAAAGCCCTCCTCGCTTATGTGTCTTGGGAGAAGAATCTCAAAAACACTCCAATCGCAGGGAGTGTGCAGTCACGTGGTGATGACTAATCTGCAGGTTGTGTGAAAGGGCGTGGGAACCTGTTACATATTGTACTACGTTTTGACATCCGTCACACTGAAGTGGCCATGTGTCCTTATCGCGTATCACTTATCAAACACAATACTACAATACTTATATACATATTACAGGCAAAAGTATTGAGCGCCTGAATTTTCCAGGCATGTCTGCTTCTTTTCCAAACTGTTATCACAAAGTTGAAGGCACAAAATTCTTTAGAATTGATGTGGTAGCATGACATTTTTCCTTTAATTGAATTACGACACTCAAACCCTTTCCAGCATGATAATACACAAAGTCAGCTTTATGAAGATAGTGTTCATGGGTTGGAAGGTATAGAAGATCTTAAGTGGCCTGATATAGAGCTCTGATCTCAACCCTATGGGGATCCCTATTGGGGATGAATTGGAATCCTAATTGAACCTCCTTACCTACATCAGTACCTGACTTTTATAAACACCCTTTTGGATGAATGAATCTCCACAAGCTCACTCAAAAATCTAGTGGAACATCTTCCCAGAAGTGTGGAAGATATTAGTACAGCAAACATGGAATGGGATGCTCAAAAACCACATGCTAATCTGCTGGGCAGGTATCCACAAACATTTGGACTATATATTGTGCAGGTGAGACCAGAAGGTTTATATACACAGGATTTAATGACAGTTACTGCTCCTCATAATACACAAAAATAGATTGAACAACTTTTACAGCCACAAATCAAATTTTATTTGTCGCATATATACATTCCTACACAGTATGACAGGTAGTGAAATGCTAATTACAACTATCGAAAATGTAAATAGAAACAGAATTTCTTTTTATTAGAATAGTTTTCTAAATGTGTACAGTAAATCGGCCAGTATCGGCAAATCAGAAGCTTCAAAAAGCTATTACATGAATTCCTGGAACCTTCCAGAGTGATATAGTGCATTAAAGCTGAAATATATCGAATCCTTCCTATATATATATGAACCTTTTGGTATGTCTCGAATGAAGAACACTATACAATAAAATACTAAATCCTTCATTTTAAACCTACAACCGATTCCACGTATCTAATTTTGTATTATTTATGGTTCAAGTTCACCTTCAAAAGCATGAAATGAACATAAACAAAGCTTGCTTGTCCAAGTCAGTCATACTGTCGAGTTGGTATCAAAAAGTTTCAAGACTAATTTTGTAACATGCCAATAGATGGCAGCACAAGGCTACACGCACAGTCAGAGTGACCACCAACCTTCATAAATATTCAGTTAGAATACCAAGTTAGAACAAAGAGCAAATGTGAAATTCTGCTTGAATCTGGGCAAATCTGTCACGGAGACATTTGACTTGATTCGGCGAGTTTACGGAGATGCTGCGACGAGTCGTTCGAGGTGTTTTGAGAGGCACACGCCTTAAGAGCGGAAGTACATCACTGGAAGACGACGAGAGATCAAGACCTTTAACGAGCTTGATTCCCGGAAATGTCGAAACAACTTGTGCACGATGATCGAAGGAGAACGTGCGTCGTATTGCTGCTGGTGACGGAATTTGGGAGTAAGGGTACGACCCTGAGACGAATCAACAGTCTTCACAGTGGAGAAAGGCGCGGCAAGTCCGCAGCTCGACCAAGCGCATGCACATCGTCAGTTTTGAAATTCGCAGCATTGTGCATTAGGAATTCGTCATCAGGAGCCAGATCATCAATAGAGAGTTCTACTGCCACGTTTTTAAAGCGTCTGAGGGAGGATACCACCTTGTATATGTGTACTTGGTCACTTGGATTGCAATACACTGATCCATACAGCAGTGTGACTTGTCTTTAACCATTTATCACTAATACAAGTTCTTTCAAAAGCCAGTAAATTAACCCCTTAATTAATTTTCATGTCTAGCGTGATTTCAACAATGGACAATGTCTCAAAGCAACACTACCGAGATAATGCAGTTATAAAAGAATATATATATATTTGTTCCTTATAATTGTACAGTAAGTCTGATCCCAATGATCAAGCCAGTGGAGACTGTGGGAAGGAAAAAACTCTAATGGCATGAGGAACAAACCTTGAGAGGAACCAGACTCAAAAGAGAAACCCACCCTAATCCTCAGCACCAAATGTCCATTCATTACAGTTCCATCATTGTTGAGGTGTGCAGTGTTTAAATGCAATATGAGGTATTGAGCCATTGTTGATATTAATTACAGTCCAAATCTATCCTCAGAATTCTTGTGTTTCTTGTGATCTTAAGGCTGTTGAGGTGGAACCATCCAAAGCTGAGATTAAAAAAGAACTTCATCCACAGGTAGGGTGTCGGGATGCACTGGAATCCACCGGGAATACATTTCCACGGGCTACGACCCATTCATAGATCCTGCTTTCAAAAATCCATTTCTGATGGTAATGAATGCACTTGTGTAGGATCTCTGGGATCTTTACACATTGGCTTCCATAGTAAACGACCGAGCATTGTGTGTGTCTGTGTCACTCGTAACAGCACGTATTCGTTTTCTTGTCTTCAACATCCAAGCTGTTTATCCGGAATTGTTATTCGCCAGAATACATTTTTCAGTTCCCCCTTTGGCCTTCCTTTAATCTTGTTCCATGCCTCACATATTTGTGAAAAGAAGAAGAAAAAAGGAAAAAGCTGTGACTCTCATTCTTCAGACCCATTGTTTTACAGACATTCTTGCCTGGCTGAGCAATACTAAGGCTTTTTTTTTTTGCATTCTGATTAGCAGAGCATCAGTTTCCTGTATACAGTGCTACCGCTTGTGTCGGTCATAGGCCCACTTTCCTTCAGGTCCTCTCTGGAGCCCCTGATCTCCTGCTCAGCTTCCTGTTTACACACTGCACTGTGGCCTGGGTTATTTTGGGCTGTCTGAGGTAGTTAAGTGGCGAGTCGAAGGCGGACAAAAAGGAGAACTTTAGACAAACTTAAATTTGTGCCCTGTCTTTGTGTTCATGCATACCTTCATGCATACATTATCTCCAGAGCAGTAAAGTAAGTCTGGTACACCTTAAATCTATTGAAACACAAATATACACTATATGAACAAGTATTGGGACTCTTGACTTTTCCAGCCATACGAGGTGGTATCAAAAAGTTTCGAGACTAGCTCTGGTTACAAGAAAGTACTTGATTTATCTTCGTTTACACACGATCACCTTCAAAATAGTCCCCTTGCACAGCAATACAGTGCTCCCAGCATTCCTGACAATTCTGGAATGTATCCTGGAACTCTTCTCAAGCCATCAGGTTCCTCAATACACAGAATTGTTGTGTGATGTTGCTCTATGTTGTTTTATGTAGCACCAGGGTTCTGGAGAAACGTTGTCTCATTTCACTGAGTACTGCGTCAGCTATATATGGTTGAAATGACAATAAAAGCTTCTTGGCTCAACTTGACTTGACTTGACTTCTTATCGAAGCACGTCAGGCACCTTTTGCGATACGTACCGGATCTCCGCAATGGTGTCAAAACACCGACCTTTGAGCCGGGTCTTCATAAGAATCATATTGGTCCACAAACCTAGTGTATTTAACCAATTTTTTTATTGACTTTTTCACTTTTCTGCATGGTACGGAGCTGGTTTAGCAAACGATGTGGTAAAAAACCCGAAAATGTCTTACAACTCGTTAGCGAATGCAATAAAATATGCCATCGTCTTTCTTCATCCCTTTCAGTTTTTTACCTGAGGTAAAAAAAATCACTCTTGGTGTTTGAAAGACCAGATTGCTTACCATTTCTTCACTCATTCACTGCCTGCACTGAAATATTTGCATGGCATGGCCTTCTGTCCTGGGATTCTTACTCCATTTTCCTGTTTTAATACGGTGTCCCACATATGTACCACACGAAAACTAAAACTAGCATGTTTGTAGCCATTTGAGCCATTTAGCAGTTTCCTAACACTAACAACTACAGATAAATGAAAAAAATTAAGGTTATTTATCCTGAAGGACCTTTTTTTTTACACAGCAACTCTATTGCTTTTTGTCAAACGAGCCACACAGTGTTCCCACCACATGAAGATGACAGTTCCAGCCTATTCTTATAGCTTTTAAAATGCTAGCTTGGTTAGCTTTCACAAGCTTGCCTTTGCCATTATAGTTCACCCACAAAAATAAACAGTGATAACCTAGAGTACACAAAAACCTGGGACATGGCGTACATTCGAAGACATTTTTGAAAAAGAAAACGAAAAGATGCCGAGTCGTGTTATTTGTGCTGAGTGGAATTGAAGGAACATTTTTTTTTTTTAAAAACCTGATTTTAAACTTAGATGTACGTGTACTTCAGTTTTCTAGTGAATCTCCACTTTATGACTTATGAAATCATTCCCATATTGCTTTGACATACACATGACTAATATTTTTCAAAATAATTTTAGGTCTTTGCTATATTTAACCACCAATGCACTGGGGCAGTTCTCATGACGAAAATTTGACGTTTATTCGTCTGACATTTTTTTGTCTACTGATTTCAATTGTGTTATGTTTAAAACATAAGCTTATCAGGGTGTGTTTTAATAACATATGCCTTGTAGCTCACGTTCTGAAAAGGCTTACCTGATCGAATCTCAAGAATGATGTTTAGCTGGTCTTGAACCATTGCCTCCAATTTTTTTTTTACCTCGGAATTCGATTGCTCATCTTCCCACACCTGCATGACTGGTAGATTGTTCGCCGTGTGCACTGTCACTTGTAAGGTTCAAGCAATTGTCATTTCAAAGATTATTTCAGGATCAAAATGCCTTCTGATTATAGTCACTCTAGAATAATGATGTCTTTTTTATGTTGACAAATGGAAGGTCTTGCATTCCCAATTCCACCCCAATGAGAACTAGGAATTCTAGCTACATGAAGGTTGTGATAACCAAAAAAAATGGTTGAGGTGGAGATTAGACTTGGACTGATACTCCTCAGGCCCAGCTATCCTAGTTGTTCATTATACTATGAAAAGTGTAGCTGATAATGAATAAATAATGTTTTATTCAGAAAGATAAGAAGCCTTCGAGCTACAAATGCTAAACATACACTTAATACACAATGATTCACAGAAGATAACAATAGATTCCTATAGATAGATTAAATATCTTGCAATTTTTATTGGGAGTGACCAGGATGGACAGGAGGATGTTTTGCAGACAAGGTAACAGGAAGTGTGATTGTGATCATGGGGTACATCAGTAGAAGAATGCTGAGGATTGAGCCGCCAGGCAGGAGTCAACGAGGAAGGCCAAGGAGGAGGTTTATGGATGTGGTAAAGGAAAGACATGAAGGTGGACAGAGTGATGATCCACTGTGGTGACCCCTAATGGGAGGAGCAAAAAGACGAATATGATAAGATTCGAATACATTAAATCAATATATTCAGGGTTTCAGCAGGTTTTACAAAGTCAGATTTAAGTGTTTTTAAGACTTTTTTAATACCATAAAGAATGAAATTTAAGACCTATATCACATCAAAAACCCATTACATGGACATCGGGACATCAAATTTAGACTTTTTTTAGACTCATGTGAAAACCACATTAGTGGTTAGTGACTGTACAATTGTATGACTCTTATGCAAGTATTTTGACATTCAGGTGATCATTACATATCTGATCAGAAGTTGAGAAAAATTCAGTAGACGCCTGAAAGACAATAGTGAAAACACAAACTAGTTATAAGCTCCGGGCTGCTGTCATACAAAAGGAACCGCTTCAATTTTCAATCTTTTCCTCTTTGTCATGTTTTGTTGTTCTTGTTGCTGGAAACGGACTCGTTCCCCCTGAAGCACCGTTTAAGAAAGCACATTTGAAAAAAAAACACTTTCTCCGTTCCTGTCTTGTGCCTTGTATTTGTTTTTGTATTTGCGCAAACAATGCGTTGCCTGTCTTCTTCTCTTTTTTTTTTTCCTGAGGTTTTTAAAGAGGTTTTGTGGTCGACTGGCGGCTTCAGGTTTGCCGGAGATCTAAAACAAAAGTAACAGGAAGTGACTTTAAAACTGCCATTCTCTTTCTCTGTCATCGCACACGGAAACTTTTTCTCCACACGTCGGCGGCCGGACGGCTTTGGCTCTTTAGCAGCGTGAGTGCAAAACAAAACGTACCGAAAAACCTTTTGCAGCTGGGTCTGGTAAAAAGCGAGGCCTCAAATGTCTGTTGGAATTATAACGATATATATATATATATATATAATGCAAGATTAATCAGTTCTTGCCATTGGACAAGCTGAGCTGTATACTTCTTTGTGAATTTTGATGTAACCTGAAAGACAAGTGGTGTCTTTATAAAATATATATAATATGAAAAAATATCTAATAAAATAAATGAGGAAAATAACATAGTCTAGATAGATGGATAGACAGACAGACAGACAGACTGACAGACAGACTGACAGACTGACTGACTGACACAGACAGACAGACAGACAGACAGACAGACAGACAGATTGATAAGCAGAGACAAAAAAATGTATTCAGATAGATAGATAGATAGATAGACAGACAGACAGACAGACAGACAGACAGACAGACAGACAGACAGACAGATAGATGATTTGACAGAGACAGACAGACAGACAGATAGACAGATAGATAGATAGATAGATAGATAGATAGATAGATAGATAGATAGATAGATAGATAGATAGATAGATAGATAGATCTTTTCCTCTTTCTCTCTCTCTCTCTCTCTCTCTCTCTCTCTCTCTCTCTTTCTCTCTCCTTCCCCTAAGTTCTCTCTAATCTGTTTACTCAGCTACGTGAGGCTGCAAAGAGGACCATCTGTTAGCATGATGAGCCGGCGGCTTACAATTACCTGAAGATTTCCAACACGTGCCAGCTTATCCCTGGGATGTTCACTGTGGAGGAATGTAATTACTTGCACGTGAACCAGGGTCCCTAATGCCGCCATTACACCTAAGTGAAGCACACAATCGTGTTATTGTTGTGTATTATGTATAACGAGCAGTCAAGGAGAATTTGCATGGTTTGATGGTTTGAAAGGACGCTGTTGTTTGCTTCAGGGACATTTTTAGCTCATAGGTATTATTTCCTTTTAATGTTTTACCCCTGGAATTAGGACTTGTTTTAGTAGGGGACATACATGGGATACAAAAGTATTGGGACACCTGACCTCGACCCTATTGAACACCTTTGAGATGAACTGGAACGCTGACTGCAGTACATGAGCTCAAAATCTCAGCAAAAAAAATCGAGTGGATCTTCCCAGAAGAGTGGAGGTTAGAATAACAGCAAATGGAGACTAAGTGAGGAAAGGGAAACAGTATTTTCATGGAGCTTGCTTTGTGCACAGGGGCATTGTCATGCTGGAACAGATTTGGGTTACCAAGTGAACGCAAAGTTTTATTACCACATCCAGAGACATTCTATACAATTGTGTGTCTCCATCTTTGTGGTAACAGTTATAGAAGAACCACTTGGCAGAAAAGGTCAGGTGTCCCAATACTTTTGTTTATATAGTGTCTGATGGTTAAGTGTCCACAAACTTTTGTCCATATAGTATGCAGTTGTCATTTTCACTACTGAGATGCACATCGTTTTTGGTTTATTTTGAGACGGAACGTTTGGGGTTTCTGTAATTATTAAAAACATCTGCAAAAAAAAAAAGTTTTGTCCCATACAGCATTTAAATAAAAGCTCGAGAACTTCCTGTGTGGTTCTGCCCTGCACTCGCACTCATCCCGGCTGTGTGCACGAGAGAATCTCTTCTCAACATCCATTCTCTCTAAACAAAGAAACAATCGAGTTACTAATAACAGGGAGGAAGAGAAATCACTCGGGAGTCGTTTTTTTTTTGTAAACAATTGCTAGTTTAAAACTTCAGGTTCTTGAAGGTTGCATGGTTTAATTTATATATTTAAAAAAAATAAAGCTTAAGACTTTTTGAGGCTTTGTTTGTATAAAACCGAACAAAATTGGATTAAGTTCGGTTCATCTTTATCTAAAATACATGGCGCGGCCAAAAGTTTGTGGACACCTGACCATAAGATTGGTATGTGCATTTTGAACATTCCATTTCGAGATTTTGAGATTTTCCATCATTTCCGACTCACGCATATCTTCACGGAATAGGATCGGGTCTCCTAGTTGAAGAGAAGGGACAATTCAATGTCATTTTCGAAGACGTCCTATACAATCGTGTTCCTTTGTGGTGACGGTTTGAGGGAGAATCACATACAGCTGGAAAAGTCAAGTGTCCCAATATTTTTGACAATATAGTGTTTTGGCACCTTTTTATCTATAAGGATCAATGATGAACTTTTCTGTCTGGTTTATTAATTGCAGGGTTCATTATTATATCATTTACATCGACTGTACCAAAGAATAGCATGGCAGAGAATTCAGTACCGGTGGTGTTGCCACTGACTTTCTCATTGTGTGCCAGTTTATTTATGACTTCACACCAATCTCGCTTCGGTTTCTTCGGAACACACGCCTCATACATCTGGTTTCATTATTACCTTTGAGGTAAGAAAGTGAAACGTCTACGAACTTGTTCCATCGCATTCAGATGTTCCGTTAATAAGACGTTCCACCTTTTGCCGAACGTTTTTTTTTTTTTTTATTATCATCAAACCCCATCCTCTTGAGCAGGATGGTACTTTTTGTATTGTTTGTTTAACTTTTCAACCTTTTTTTTTTGTAATTAGACAGAAATCCAAAGAAAGTGATTCATTGAAGCATCAGTTTATTTTAAAGCAGTATGTTGACCATGTTAGAAGAACATGAACGGGCCAAGGCCTAAACCATGACTGTTTTTGTTACTTTTTAAAGATTTGAGATGGATGGGAACCTCCACCATTGCACTATATGGACAAAAGTATTGGGACACCTGACCTTTTCCTGCCGTATGTGGTTCTTCTCCAAACTGTTACCACAAAGCTCCATAAAGATCTGCTTTACATGGTTTTGGAGAGGAAGATCTTGAGTAGCCTGCTATAGAGCTCTAATCTCAACCCTTCTGAACACTTTCATGATTAACTGAAACACTGATTGCACTCCAGGCCTCCTCACATCACCTACATCAGTACATGACTTTTCTAACACTGTTGTGGCTGATATATAAAATGTCCATTAACACACTCCAAAACATCACCAGAGGAGTGGAGCGAATTATGTGAGGAAATTAAGACTAAATGTGAAATGCTTTGCTCAAAAATGCAAACCAGGTGTCTGCAAACTCTTAGTAATATAGTTTTTGTGTTTCCACTATTAGGTCATTAAAATTATCTAGTTATTTGAAGATAACGCTGTTGGATGAGGTAAAGGAATGTTTGACATCACAATCCTGGATTCTACACTTAGTGTATTAACTTGTTGCATGGAGCACATCACAGGAAGTGTGGCAAAAAAAAAAAAAAAAAAAGCCATCAGAGACAAGTGTTCCATGAAATCTCCCAATCTGAGTTTGCAGACTGGAGTCTGTCTGCTGACTCTTCCTGCTCTCTTGCTATTATTATCCGTGCAAACGGAAAGACTGAAATAACTACGCTGAAATCTATTACTCTCCAAGGGGGGTGGTGATGCTTTTGTGTCAAAAAAACATTGAGAAATGAGACGCGGGCCCAGTGGGGTCCCCTGATCCCCCCTTTTCTCTCCGCTGAGATGTCGGCGGCGTTCGATAATTAAGGACGATGTTTCCAACCGCAATTTGTTTCGAAGCGGGCACGGCGAGCGTAGGACAGGATGTTCAGAGAGTGATGATCTCCGGGCGAGTGTTGTTCTGTACTTGAGGATCACACCCACAGGCAGATGTTTTCAGTCTTATTCCTGCGCTCGCTCGTGAAATGACTGCGCCTCTTCGACTGTTCCCTGTAGAGGCATCAAAAACTAAAATAGGTTACATTCAAGGTCGGGTTCTGAGATCATTATGTACTATGAGACATTCTTTTCTTCTATACTGAAACGTCTTAAAAAAAAACCCGACATATTTCTCAAATTATTACTTACGTTAACGTTCTCTACACGTTTTGTTTGCATCTTGACTTTCGAAGGCCTATTTTATACTTTTTTTTATACAAATCCGACAATCCCTGCAACCTCATTAATAATTAGCATAAAACGTGCATATTTAAATGTTACGATTACAAGACTAAAATTGAACGGTTCCTTTCCGCTCCTTGTTAATAAATTCTTGTCGGATAATCCCAAGTGTTCTGATGCTCTGAGACGTGCTGATTGAGGTGCACCATTAGATAGCTTACCATAACTGGAGATACCTGTTGATCTCCATGAGATGTGATCCTGGAGGATTAAACAGCAGAAAACTACGATTTTTGAGATTGCACACATGATGGTATAGGACCCTCCTCAATTTAGATCAGTACCTGACTTTAAGGAGCACAAATCTCCACAAACACATTCTCAGAAGATTACTAGAAGAGCAAATGGGGGCTGAATGTGGAATTGGACATGCAAACCTAATGCTCAGGTGTCCTCAAACTTTTGTGGACCTCTTGTAATGATCAGTCGTGAGATTTAAGCTTCTGATAGATCATTTGAAGATCACTCACTGCTTTTTATGATGGCTTCATATGGACACAGTGATGGAACTATAATGAATGAACATCTGGGGGGTCACCTAGATTAGTCTGGTTCCTCTCAGGGTTTATATCAGGGAGTTTTTCCCTCAACACAGCCATGGTTCACCTGGTCATTTATATCTCAATCTGCTTATGGACAAAAGTATTTGGACAGCTGACTGAAGAAACAGAGTCATGAACAGTTCAAATTAATGATAAATGAATCAGAATTCCGTGTTAATCGGAAAAATCATGGATCATCCTTCAAACAAATTCCCTAATGCTCATTGGTTAGTAGATTCGGATGAATAGACAAACGAAGGGTCTGGAATTGTTTTTTTTATTTTCGCTCATTTTCCATGATACACAAAAACAATTCACGTGAACCTCTTTTTTTTCCTCTTTTTTCTTTTTAAAAATAGTACACATTTCAGCTATTTACATCTCAATACGTTATTTTCTTTTCTCTTTTGCACAGCAAAGATAAGAACATAGATTTTTTTTGTTTTGTGTGTAAGAACATTCAAAAAAAAAACAATGGAAAAATGTTGTATACAGGATCATTAACATAACGAAGTCGATACACAACACACAAGTGTGGAACAGGAAACAGAGGGTCCTGAAGGTATAGTGATATCTGGGGACGTTTGGGAGTTCTTTAAAGATTGAGATTTTTTTACGATCTTGAACGTAACTTTTTTGGATCAAGACCGAAAAATCGGTTCTCCTCGTCCCAACTCGGCCTGAGGTTGAGTGGCACCTCTGGTTCTTCTCCCTACAACCAGGGTTCCATCGGAATGTCCAGATAAAACACAAAGCCACCAAATAAACCCGGCACAAATACCCAGATCATTCTGGAACGCATCACGACCTGGATTTCATCCAGAATGCTTGAATCAGGCAGAAAAAAAAATTCAGACTGAAGTCCTTCGTTTTGCACTTTCCAAGGTTCAAAAAAATCTGAAAAAATTCAGAGTATTTCCTTTTTTTTCCCTTCTTCTTCTTTTTTAAATTCTGTGCATTATTTCTAAAGTAAAGATTAAGGCGCTTTACTCGTTTTCTTACAGCATTTTTTTTTTTCTGTGTTTTTATGGCATCGTTCTGATTGATTTTGTTCACACTCCTTGGATGCAAAGTAAGAAAGGATGACTTTTAGAAACATGGCTTCTTCATGCAAACAAATAAAAAAAAAAGTCTAAAGATTCTGCCGACAAGTGAAACGCACAAGAACCATCAGCCGACCTCAGGGGTTTTGCGCGCGTCGGCATCGCCGGGCACGACCCCGGGATCGTGGCTGCTCTCCAGGGACGACTCGCTGCTTGTGCTCTCCCCAGAAAGAAGTCTGGTCACCCTGAGGTCGGCTTTTAGAGTCCGCACGTCGTTCCCGATGCCCATTTCACCCAAATCATTGATGAGCTGGCACAGTAAGGGTTTCTCTGCGCGCTCGTCATCCGTGTCCAGCACGTCCTCGCACTCGAACTGAGTGGCTTTCTCTTCGGCTTCCTCGCCGAGCAGGTCCTCGGTGATGGAGCCGAGTTTGGGTGCGCTCCTGCTGCGCTCGACGGGGGGCTTGTAGCAGCACTGGGCGTTCAGGAGCTTGCGCAGCGGCACGAGAGGGATGGTCTGGTCGCCGATGAGCTGCTGCTGCTGGTGGCGCGCGTCGTCGCGGCGCTTGAGGCGCTTGAACTCTGCCAGCGCCGTAGCCGAAGTCTGGTAGAGGAGCAGCGCCATGGCTTTCGCCTTCTCAGGCCGCGACACGAGCACGGCGTGGCAGCGCAGCATCACCGCTTTGTGCTTCATCTCGTGCCGGTAGATCCAGGCGAAGACCCGTGGAAGGCGCGGATCCGCGACGCAGTATGTGATCCGGTGAAGGAGGTACAGGTGTCCGGGTCTGCGCGCTTGTTCGTCCGTGTGCACCATGCGCACCCCGTGCGAGCTCATCGTCAGCCGCATCTTCGTGCCGCTCTTCCCCATGTCGCTCTTGTTCCAGATCTTACTCACGGCCACGTCCGTGCAGCCTTCGCCCTTCGACTGGATGGTCGTGGCGTTACCGAGGTACAGCACCGTGTACGTGGGGTCCTCGCTCGTGATTTTTAACTTTCTCCGCTTCGACTTGAACATGCTTCCGACCCGGTTCAGCGCGCTCTCCGGACACGCCTTGGCCAGCGTGGTGAGCGCTGAGTAGTTCAGACTCACCGTGTAGCCTTTGGGCTTCGACTGCTTGTCTTCCTCGATCAGCTCGAACTTGTTCTTCTTCCAAGGCAACATCATAAAGGCGGACGTGGTGTGTGACCAGGAGCGCTCAAAGCAACAGCAAGATCAACATCTACACCAGCAGCAGCACCACTACCTCCACCAAAACACACACACGGACTGCTTAATGAAGTGGTGCATGTCTCACATGTCCTCACTTATCAGGAGACACACATGGAGACGCGCTGCTGTCTGGAACATGGTGCAGGAACTGTTAAGAAACTAACAGCAGAACGCGAACAGCGCCTGTACTTATACACCGGACTGAACCAACTCAGAGCTTCACGAGGGGGAGGGGGGAGCGTGTGTGTGTGTGTGTGTGTGTGTGTGTGTGTGTGTGTGTATGTGTGTGTGTGTGTGTGTGTGTGTGTGTGGACATTCAGGAGCACCTGCTCCTAAATTTTTCTATAGTTATAATGTTATTAATTCCTTTATAAATAACAAATAAAATACACCCCCCCCATTATTATTATTATTATTATTATTATTATTATTATTATTATTATTATTATTCTGCTTTTGAAAAAGTTCAACAAATCTTTTCTTTCTTTCTTTTGTTTATTTATTTATTTGTTTAATTTTAAGCTTATTGTGTTTATTTAGTAGTGCTTAATTTATATACATTTAAAGCTAAAATGTGATCACGAGAAAAATAATCTTTATGTGGGCCATTTCAATTAATGTATTATTTATTTATTTATTTATTTATTATTTTTCAGTAGTGGGAATAAGTAGATAATGCTGCCATCTGCTGGTGATATAAGGTAGTACAATCGCTCACGTGTGCGTCGTTCTGTGTAGTTCAGAGAGCTCTATTCAAACAGGATTACATTTACACGGGGAGTCTTTTTTATTTTTATTTTTGTCTGTGTATATTTTTTCTGTCTTCCTACAGACCGAATCATCTACAGCTTTTCCTTAAAACTCTAAATACACATTATCATTCTTTTTCTATTCAGATTTCACCTTATGTTGGTTTCTTTCCACCTAATAAGTAGAAGATGTATTAGCTATTTTATATTTCAACCCTGGTGTGAATGTGTCTGTGTGGTGGTTGTTAAATCTGAATACAAATTAAACATAATTTGGAATATTTAGTAAGGAATATTTTTAATTAACAAAATATTCTTCACTCAACGCCAGTGGAAAGTAAATAATCGATAATAGGCTACAGGGAAAAAATTAAAATGGAAAGAGTTTGACTGATATATTATTTTTGTATTTAATTTTTTTTATGGTTTTATTATTCTTTTTTATTATACCTTTTTTTTTTTAAATCCGGAACCAAGTTCATGGAGTACGTTTCGATACGACACTTTTAAAACTAACACACTCGACTCAACCAAAATTATCTTTAAACGTTATTTCCCTATTTCAATAATACTTTTGTTTATTTCACCATTATTTAATTGAAAACAAAAAAAGGAAACAGGCCTCAAACGAGTCTCAGTCTTGTGTTTTCTTCATTTGCGATGACTTTACCCTCTTCACCGTGTCAAAATGGAACATTCCGCGTAACTTCCTTTAAGTCCTAAATGACTTGTTGTTGCCTACAAAGGCGGCCTACACTGAGGACTAAAGAACAGACTTTGTTGCCTTTGTAGGGGATTTGATTTGGAACACGGAGGTATTTGGAACTCGGTTACGCGCATGAGGGGGATGAGTGCCGGATGTTGAGGAAGTAGGAGAAGAAGTATGGGGAAGAAGAAGGGCCGCGGTGAAGGGAGCGGACTCGGGAGAGCGTTAATGAGGGAGAGGCTGAACGCAACGCGGGGACACCGAGGAACAGACACGTGGGTACGAAGATTAGCGCATCTTTTTCACCAGCTTCAGCGGTTTAGCCTGGTTAGGAGCGGGACCGCTGGGGGGACACTACCGGGGAGCGGAGTAATAACACGTGCCGGGGCTCAGGACAGAGTGCTGCGATACTCAAACACTTCCAAATCTGGAGACAGTTTCTCCGTCCAGGGTTCTCCTTCCATAGACTAAATTCATAGTTCTCCTTCCATAGACGCATTCCATAGTTCTCTTTCCAAAGTTCTCCTCCAACAGTTATCCTTCAATAGATCTCCTTCCATAGACTCATTCCATAGATCTCCTTCCATAGACTCATTCCAAAGTTCTCATCCAGTAGTTCTCCTCCCATAGTTCTCCTTCAGTAGATCTCATTCCATAGTTCTCCTTCCATAGACGACTGTTGTTATTTCACAGATTTCTTCTGTGGTTGTATTTCTCGTCTGATCTGCTGCCAGAAAACTCATAGTTCTTCCTCCATCAATTTCTCCTGTTGTTCCTCCTACATAGTCTAGTTCTAATTCCACACTTCTGTAAGTTCTCAGGGAGGTTCTCCACTGGCTCGCTCGCTCAGTGGGAATAAACTTATAAGCACTGAATGTTGTTTGTATTTGATCTCTGAAGCTCCGTGTCTCTCTGTGATCTCGTGTCTCTCCACCAGCTCCACACGAGCGAACTGAACGACGGCTACGACTGGGGCCGCCTGAACCTGCAGTCCGTAACGGAGCAGAGCTCTTTGGACGATTTCTTGGCCACAGCTGAACTTGCAGGCACTGAATTTACAGCAGGTAGGTTCTTCGGTAGGTTCCTTTCGCCCTCCAGGACGTCTGGGTGAAGTCTGGCGTCTCACAGGTTTTTTGCTCTCACATTTCAGAGAAGTTGAACATCAGATTCATCCCAGCCGAAGCCAGGAGTGAAGTACTGACCCCTGAGGAGTCCAGGAGACTGAAGAAACTCCATGAGGACAACCGGCAGTTCCTGCGCATCCCACGGAGGTGATTAGATGTCTGCACGCCCTGCATATGGAGAAGTGTTGGAGTTGATGTAACCCTGTTTGACCGAGTCTCAAAGTTCAGGCAGGATTTGGACTGCGTTATGTTCTGGTTATTCTGGTCATAAGGAACATCCTGGTATTTTTCAGCAGCTTCTCCATTACATCACAGGCTTTTACCAAGAAATATATTTTATAGACTCCATCACTTCAGCAGTGTCGGTTTCATAACAACAACATCATCATCTTCATCAGTGCATGACTTCATAACATCATCTTCATCAGTGCATGACTTCATAACATCATCTTCATCAGTGCATGACTTCATAACATCATCTTCATCAGTGCATGACTTCATAACATCATCTTCATCAGTGCATGACTTCATAACATCATCATCAGTGCATGACTTCATAACATCATCATCAGTGCATGACTTCATAACATCATCATCTTCATCAGTGCATGACTTCATAACATCATCATCAGTGCATGACTTCATAACATCACTTTAGAGACTTTCTGTCTGTCTGTCTTTCTTTCCTTTTTCTCTTTCTTAATTTTTTCTATCTTTCTTTTTTTTCTCTTTCTTTCTATCTTTCTTTTCTTTCTTTCTCTCTGTCTTTCTTTCCTTTCTTTCTGTCTGTCTGTCTTTGTCTTCTTTCTTTCCTTTTTCTCTTTCTTTCTCACTGTATTTTCTGTCTCTTTCATTCTTTTTCTGTCTCACTGTTTTTCTCTTACTTTTTTCTTTATTTTTCTTTCTTACTGTTATTTTTTTCTTTCTTTTGTTGTTCTTCTATAGTTCTCCCTCTGTTGTTGTTCTTTTGTAGACTACTACCATAGCCGTTCTTCCATAAACGGTTTCTGTTGTTCTTCTATAGTTCTCACTTCATAGTTCTTCAAATCAAATCAATTTCTTCTCCCATGGATTTTTTTAATTGAGTCCATAGAGCTCCTTCCGCAGAGCTGTTCCGTAGGTCTCCTTCCGCAGAGCTGTTCCGTAGGTCTCCTTCCGCAGAGCTGTTCCGTAGGTCCCCTTCCGCAGAGCTGTTCCGTAGAGCTCCTTCCGCAGAGCTGTTCCGTAGGTCCCCTTCCGCAGAGCTGTTCCGTAGGTCCCCTTCCGCAGAGCTGTTCCGTAGGTCCCCTTCCGCAGAGCTGTTCCGTAGAGCTCCTTCCGCAGAGCTGTTCCGTAGGTCCCCTTCCGCAGAGCTGTTCCGTAGAGCTCCTTCCGCAGAGCTGTTCCGTAGGTCTCCTTCCGCAGAGCTGTTCCGTAGGTCCCCTTCCGCAGAGCTGTTCCGTAGGTCCCCTTCCGCAGAGCTGTTCCGTAGGTCCCCTTCCGCAGAGCTGTTCCGTAGAGCTCCTTCCGCAGAGCTGTTCCGTAGAGCTCCTTCCGCAGAGCTGTTCCGTAGAGCTCCTTCCGCAGAGCTGTTCCGTAGAGCTCCTTCCGCAGAGCTGTTCCGTAGAGCTCCTTCCGCAGAGCTGTTCCGTAGATCCCCTTCCGCAGAGCTGTTCCGTTGATCCCCTTCCGCAGAGCTGTTCCGTTGATCTCCTTCCGCAGAGCTGTTCCGTAGGTCTCCTTCCGCAGAGCTGTTCCGTAGGTCTCCTTCCGCAGAGCTGTTCCGTAGGTCCCCTTCCGCAGAGCTGTTCCGTAGGTCCCCTTCCGCAGAGCTGTTCCGTAGGTCCCCTTCCGCAGAGCTGTTCCGTAGGTCCCCTTCCGCAGAGCTGTTCCGTAGGTCCCCTTCCGCAGAGCTGTTCCGTAGGTCCCCTTCCGCAGAGCTGTTCCGTAGGTCCCCTTCCGCAGAGCTGTTCCGTAGGTCCCCTTCCGCAGAGCTGTTCCGTAGGTCCCCTTCCGCAGAGCTGTTCCGTAGGTCCCCTTCCGCAGAGCTGTTCCGTAGATCTTCTTACATCGACCGCTTTAACGGTTCTTCCCTAAACTATTTCATAGCTTTTTATTTTTTATTTGTTTATACATAGACTTCCCTACTCTTCAATAGACCTCCTCCACAGACCACTTCTGGAGTTCAATCTCCTTCCATAGATAATTCTACAGTTCTTACCTCATCTATGTGAGGAACGAGTTTCTTTCTTTTCTTACTCAATTGTTCTATATTTTCGTAGTTCTTACGTGGACCAGTTCCATGGTTCTTCCTGAAGTATTTTTCGTAGCCGGAATGTTTCATAGCCGAGGCTCCATGAATTCTAGTTGATTGAGTGAAATCTGAAGAACATGGGTGGGATTTAGACGTAATTTTGATTAGAACAATGGATCGGACTGATTAGTGCTTGGAGTTGATCCCAAATATAATACTTGTATATAAAATCAAAACCGGTAACAAAATAGAGGAGGTGTGTATAGAGGTTTTTTTTTTTAGTTATGCTAAGCGATGTATTACTCTCGTTTATTTTTTTCACACTCCTCCGTACCAACACGGTTTCTTCCTTTCCAGACCTCCATGGGACGAGAACACGAGCCCCGAGGTCCTCCAGCGAGCCGAAAGAGACGACTTCCTGACATGGAGACGAGAGCTGGCAAGGCGAGGGAGCTCATTGCTGCTGGAAATTTTTATTGAATTTCCAAATATTTTGCAACATTTGATTTGATTAGAATTTTTTGCATGGTTTTTGCTGTAGGCTGGAGGAGGAACAGAAGCTGATTCTTACCCCTTTTGAGAGGAACCTTGATTTTTGGCGACAGCTTTGGAGAGTAATCGAGAGGAGGTACTTCAGATAATATGATTTTAGCCATATTGTAGCAGAAAGCCAGAAAACTTTCTGCTACACACTGCCCCCTATCGTCGAACACTCGGAACTACAGCCGTAACCCTTAAAGTACTCACATCATAACCTGATTTGTATTTTTATTTTTTTATTAACACCCTTGTGTCTGAACGAGTGCAAATCTCTACAGATACACCACACAAAAACGTTTGGCCATATATTTTATATAAAAGTCTTCTCGCTCATCTCAGCGATGCTTTGAATCCACTTTTGTAATTATTCAGCCATTTTTGTTTTCTCTCTAGTGACGTCGTGGTTCAAATAGTCGACGCCAGAAACCCTTTGCTGTTCCGATGTCCGGATCTAGTGCGTACACCGCTCATCTTATGGTTTCACATTTCATTTTAATTCCATTTAATAGAATTTTCTGCCGATTGTTTGAACACGCAACACGCTATTGCTTTAATCGCCCTTTAGGAGAAATACGTCACCGAGGTCTCCGGTCACAAGGTGAACATGCTGCTGTTAAACAAAGCGGATCTGCTGACCCGAGAGCAGCGTCGCGCCTGGGCCGAGTATTTCCAAAAAGAAGGCATCAGGGCAGTGTTCTGGTCCGCGTTGGCCGAGGCACTCCGACTGGATGCTGAAGAAAAGGTGAGAAAGTTCAAATAAGTATTTTTGTTTTTATTTATTATGCATAATACGGACCAAAGTTTTTCGGCCGCCTGACCATTCCATATTTCGTCTCCATTTGATGTTATGAATAACTCCCTCTCTTCTGGGAAGATGTTTGATTTTTGAGTGTGCATGTAGAGATTCGAGCTTTTTGTAGCAGGCCTTTCATGATCCTTCAACCCATGTGAACCATATCTTCATTGAATGTTCACATTAGCATGCTGGAACCAGGTTTGGATCTCCTGGATCAAACGATGGAGAAAATCTCATTGCGGAAGAACCGCACACGCCTGGAAAAGTCGGGTGTTCCGAAACTTCCCTTTTATCTCCCATTTGGTGTTTAAGGGAGAAGATCTCAAGGAGCCGAGCGATACAGAAAGCAGAGACGCAGAGACGACGTCAGTTCCCCACGGCGCACCCGAGCCCTCGCAGGAAACGAGTCAAGAGGACGATGACGAATCAACGGCGAGTTTCGAGGACTGCACTTCCGAGGTAGACTGGCAAACCTGCTCGGAGCCATCAGGAGACGAAGAGGAGAACGAGAACGGGAGTGAGCCGTCTTCAGATCGCGCGCCTTTCCGTAACTCGAGCCATCTGCTGCGCAAAGACGAACTGCTAGAAATTTTTAAAGCTGCGCATTCCGGCCCCAGGTGTAAGACGGGTCAACTCACGGTCGGGCTGGTGAGCTTGAATTTACACACACACACACACACACACACACACACAGGCTTTATTGATTTCGTTAGCTTGACGCCATTTTTTCTCGGTTTAAGGTGGGCTATCCTAACGTGGGCAAAAGCTCCACCATCAACACCATCTTTAGGAATAAGAAGGTCTCTGTGTCGGCGACACCCGGACACACCAAGCACTTTCAGGTACTTTTTTAAAATTTTTATATATATATATATATAAACGCGCTCAGGAAAGACGTGTTGCCAAATCCAGGCACTAAACTCCTCTAATGGGGAGATATGGAATATCACAATATGGAACAAGTTTTTATGAGATCTTACTCGATGCGGTACGTCGCGGATGCTGCCAGGATTTTATTTCATACGTCTTAAAAAAACCTTTGATGTCTACTGATCTCTATGCCATGTCTTTGTGTCTTGTGTGCTTGTAGACATTGTTTGTCGAGCCAGGCCTTTGCCTGTGTGACTGTCCTGGCTTAGTCATGCCTTCTTTCGTGTCCACCAAAGCTGAGATGATCTGTAGCGGGATTCTCCCCATTGACCAGATGCGAGACCACGTCCCGGCCACCTCTCTCATATCCTCTCTTCGACATCGTTCCCCTTTCACAGGGATTTCTGATCGATTCAAAATGATTTGCATACATATTATTTGTTTTACTCTGATCGAAATCCCTTAACATAAGCACGTTTGTCAGACAATTCCACGCGCTGTGCTGGAGGGAACCTACGGCATCAACATTGTCCGACCCAGAGAGGACGAAGAACCAGATCGACCTCCTACCTATGAAGAGCTTCTCTCTGCTTATGGATGTAGGTCAATAACTGCCAGACAATACAAGAGCATTTTGTACAGAATTATGGCTCGGTGTCAACTTATAAACACGTCTTTACAGATATGAGGGGCTTCATGACGGCACACGGTCAGCCGGACCAATCCCGATCCGCGCGCTACGTCCTGAAAGACTACGTTAGCGTAAGTATTTGAAATCCCCGTCCACGCGGGTTTGTCTTGTTCACAAAGTTAACGGGCTTCGCACATTTGTTTGCAGGGGAAGCTGCTCTATTGCCATCCTCCTCCCTGCATCAGCGCTAAAGATTTCCAGCCCCAGCATTTGAAGTTTGTAGAGGAAACCGTCGCGAGCGGTCCGTCTACGCGCACCAATAAACCTCCCAAGGTCAAACAGATCGAAAACACCGTCGATAAAACCTTCTTTCACCAGGTAAGGAATCATCCGTACATCCGTGAACCTTTTTTTCTTGGAGAAATACTTCAGCTTCTCGTTCGATAGGAAAACGTCCGGGCCCTGACGAAAGGAGTGCAGACGGTGATGGGATACAAACCCGGGAGCGGACCGCAATCGCAGGCCAAAGCGGCCGCAGAACAGCAAACCGGGAAGCCGTGGAAAAAACACGGCAACAGGAACAAGAAGGAGAAAGTGAGGAGGCTCAACAAGCACCTGGACGCTTGAAGTTCGTAGTTCCAACATGACCTTCATCTTTCCGCCTCATCCAAGATGATTTTGTGTTCATGCCACATTTAGTAATAAATCTATTCATATATTTATGCACTGTAAATCCTAAATATATGTTGATTAAGAAGTGCAGTCAGAGATTCGAGGTCATGTGGGTCACTTGGAGAAGATCGGCTCGTTTTAGTGACTCGGTTCTTTGAATCGCGTTCATCAAAATGAACGGCTCTTTTTTTTTTTCTTTTTCGTTCCTTTAAACAGAAATAATAAAATGTTACACTTTTAATAAGCAGATCCCTCAATACATCTACATTCGCATCCAGAAGAACGAAGTGAACGAATCACTTTTTGAGACGACTCGTTTTTCTGAGTCACATTAAAGAGTCGTTCAAAAGGAGCGAATCGTTCATGAACGAAGCATCACTACTATGGGTTTTTTTTAACACCTCCCAAAAACATGGTGGATATTTGCTGGCATGGTGCCCCTCATTTTTCTGCCTCACACACAAGATTCATGGCAACCCTGACCTCGCTAACGTGCCCAGAGCATTTTCTTTCTTTCTTTTTTTTGTAGATATTAAGGGATTTTTTCTCACTACAAATGAAATAAAATGAAGTGTTCTTAATTATTCTTTTGGTCAATTTAGTGTCTCTTGAATGCATATGATAAAAAGGACATGGATAGTCCAGGTTAGGACCAGGCTATTTATTTATTTTTTGCTTCAGCTACACCTGATTCATTTAATCTAGTGGTTTCCAAGATTTCTTTTTTTGGTCAGTTAAACATCTTCAGCTTCAATGTTGTGCCTCTGTGAGGTAAATAATTGAACACCCACGGGCATCAACACGGAGTTGGTCTCCACAAGAGTTTGAGGTTCGGTTGTGGGAATTCTTTTGGCCGTGCTGATGGTAAGGAGGTCTGAAGTTCATACAGCTTTCCTGTAAATAAAAAATAAAGAATCCATCACAATTTGAATAATTTCCACTGCAAAAACCATTAGAAACCATCACTTGTTACCCGTTAGACCCATTAGTAAATGGTTTCCAGTATGCAGTGTTTGTTTACATTCCTTAAATTATTATACCAAAGAAAAAAATTTACAAATGTATTCAAAAATGTATATATTTAATATGGTCGTAATGGTTCCTACTGGTGTCCAGTAGAAACCAACCTCTGCTCTACAAGTTGCTAAAGGTTATTGGTTTTCAGTGGTATAACACACACCACCAACTGAAGGCAATAAAGAATTTAATTTGAAAACTAATAGAAATTCCCATTAAAACCATTTTGTTGTTATTATCTAAATGTGATCAAGCTCACACAGTTTCACCATTACAGTTTCTATTGGAAAACCAATACAATTTCCATTGTAACCATTAAAAAACGTTACCTAACTGTGATCTATTGGTCCTTAATGGTATCAGATGTAACACAGTAGAAACACAGGATTACACCAGTACAATTTTTATAAAAAAAATAACAAACTTCCAGTATTAAAACCAGTATTATTTTTAATCTAAATGTGACCTACAAGTGACCAATTGTGTTCTACTGGTTCTTAATGGTATCAGACATAACATGCTACCAATAAATATGCAGTAAAGGCCCACAAAATTACACCATTACATTTGAAAACAATACAATTCCCATTAAAACCATGTTTTGTTTTTTTTTTTAGCTACTTCATCCAATACACCAATAACCAGTACAACTCCCATTAAAACCATTAGAATTGTTTTTAGCCTATAGATAATCTTCAAGTGACCAAAGGTGTTCTATTGGTCTTTCAATTGGTACCAAAATGACCAGTAAAAACACACATGATTACTCCATTACAGTTTCCATTTGAAAACCCAACACAATTTTAACCATTAAAACCAGTACAAAATCTCTAGGATGTCTGGTTATTTTCCATTTTACATTCCCAGTTCAAGTTTCAAGCTCGAGCGTTTCATTAGTGCACGTGCATCGGTGTCTCGCGCGAGGGACATGCAGGCGAGCTGGTTGCACGTGAGAGCGACTTTTCCGTCATTCTGACACCTTGTACAGGTGGCGTGCGTGCACACGAATACCGAGAGAGCTCGAGCGCGCGCGCGTGTGTGTGTGTGTGTGAATGTTGTTGTTTTTTTTGGTGTGTGGTGGAAATGATGCTAAAAACTGACTTCCCCACCGCCTTTTCACGCTGGTGGAAAGAAGTCACGAGCTCTTTCTCATCCAATGTTGGCATTGCGACAGCTCTCTGCTTCACCTCTGCGTTATTCCTGCTCATGTCCTACTTCCTGTAAGTATCCCATTTAATCCTAGAGTGGAATTTTAGTAGATAATGTTTTCTTTAGGAGGTTTTGGCATTGTATCTTCTTTCCAGGCTCACCTGGAGCAGGTCTAAGACCACCAGAGATGCTGCAATGTGTGTGTTGTACTCCCTGATTGGAGACCTGTGTCACCTGGCTGGAGCTTTTCTCTCTAATCAGACATTATTGCAGGTGATAAATAAGCAAAACACTCCATATCTAAATCTTAGATAACTTTATTATAGTTTAAAAAAATGTACAAACCATCTTGAATGTGTCTTCTAGTGTGGTATGGGTTCACTGATGGCCAGTTTGGATCTTTTGCGTTTCATTTCCATCACTTTGCCTCTGTGTTGCTGGTACTATTCCACCACGGGTAAGATGGATCTGTTGTGTTCTCGTCATGTTCTTTGACTACCAAAGAAGTTTCTATTTGAAAACCGATACAATTCCCATTATAACCATTAAAACCATTCCATGTTCTCTACAAGTCACCAAAGGTGTTCTATTGTACCCAGTAATATAATATTCTAATATCCCCATTAAAACCATTAGAAATGGTGATCTACAAGTAATTGTGTTTATATTGGTCCTTAATGGTATCAGACACAACATGCCACTAGTGCAACCACCATATTACCAGTAAAGATCAACAGGGTTACGCCAATACAGCTTGAAAACCATTACAATTCCCATTCAAACCATTACAATTCCCATTCAAACCATTACAATTTCTCTTTCTTTTAAAATAATTTCAACTCTTATTATGGTTGTAGTGGTTATAAAGGGATTTGTATTGGTTTTATTGGAAACTGTAATGTTCTTGGGGGTCTTCACAGGTAACTTGGTGGTGGCATGTTGCGTATTAAGGAACGATAGAATACCTTCGGAGTCCTAAGATCGACTTGTAGAGATAATGGTATCTATTGTACACCAGTAGGCACCATTAGGACATCATTAAGCATCCAGATTCCACGTTTCTACAATGGTTTAATGGTTAACAAGGATTAAATAATGTAAATAAAACACTGTGTAATAAAAACCATGTTTAATGGTGACCAGTTGGTTTGTAATGGTATTTGTAGTGGAAACCCATTTGGATGTCTGGTAGATTTTTTTAGCAGGAAACCATGTGATGCTGGAACAGGTTTGGGCCTCGTAGTTCCAGCGAACTGGAAAGAACAAACAAAGACTAGACGATAGAGCTTCTAGGCAAAACGGGAGAAGGTCCACATGCTTTTTCATCAGTGGTGTGTTTGTTTTGTTCAAGGAAGGAGAGCGAGACGGATAAGCCGAAGAAGGAGGCAGAACTTCCTTGTGCTTTGGTTGCTGTTTGGAGTGGGAGGATGTGTTTATTCTGATATTCGTCTACGTCACACGCAAGCGGCCTCCTACGACTCGCCAAACAGCAGGAGGCTTCTCGGGGTCATTGTACACGTGAGTGACCTGATCCTCTCTTAACCCCCAGCACCACACGGGGTTTGCAGTGAAGCAGGCATCGGAGCAGTTTGCCCTCCGTAAGCATGTGAACATTTGACGACTTTAGACCTCGTGACAAAATAGAGTGGTTTGTGTTGCTCTTTTGGGAACAGGATCCTATTGAACTACTTGGCTACGCTCTCGGTCTTCTAGCGTTCGCCATCAGCTGGACCTCCAGGATTCCGTTCTTTCTGAAAGCCGTGAGTAAACCCCAAGAAGCACCTTCGGTTTGAATCCGTTTTGTTGAAGGTTTAAAACGAATGTCTTGTCAATGGCCGTCCTGCAGAACAGAGGAGAGATGAGCAGTCCAATGCAAGTTACCTCAAGAGGTTTTAGCGCTTTGGCTGGAGCTCTTTACGCTGTAGCGATTCTGCTCTACGATCTGAGGCTGGAGCCTGTGGTCAAAGCGCTGCCGTGGATTCTCTCAGGAGCTTGCTGGGCCATTCTGGATGTCTCCGTATCCTTTTCTCATAGTACTGTGGAAGGCCATTAGGGCCAGCAAGGCCTTCTTTGTTGCTCGCCAGCTGAGGGTTTTATCAGGATTGAATGCATGTCGCTTGAATCTGTCGCTTTAACCAATCAGGTTGCGATTCAGGCGCTTCGAGGTCATCTAGAGGGCGTCCAATCACATCAGCATTTTCACATCTTTTGATTTGACGGTCAGAGAGCGCGCCAGTCAGACTCGCACAAGCTCAAATATATTTCTGTGGATTTAATTGGGTTTTTTTTCGTCCCACAATGGCTGGAAGTCAATTTGGTCGCACTTGCAAGGACATTCACTAGACGGACTTTTCAAGATAAAGCCGGACTGTTGAACTTTTTCATGAAGCATTTATACTTTTGCGTTCGCTTTCTTGCAGAATTTTCACAAAAACACGCAATTTTAAATTCCCAGGAAAAAAAAACATAACACGTGGAAAAACACACATTTGATGAGGTTGATATCGATGCTTCCGCAAGAGACGATGTATCTGGGCAGTGCAGCTGCGGCTACAGTGAAAGGAGACGTGTTGAATTGTGTTCACTGGATTTCTTGCTTCAGTAATGACTCATGCTCACTGCATGAGATTCCTGTCAGAGAAACGCAGTAGATCAGAGCGCTGTGTCACGATCATGTAACTCGACCCGTTTGTAATGACTCTTGTTGTCTTCTTTAACCATCTGAACTTTTAGATTTTGCTCCTCACGTGTTATCGGATGTGCTCTAAACGGCAGTCGGTTGAAAGGTTGGATACAGACACGCAGTCGCTTCTTGGCAGAGTTACGTACGGCCCGTCTCAAAGCCCTAAAGACAGACATATTTCCTGCAAGAGCAGATCATCAAAAATGCCTGACATGGGTCCTAATAGAAACTCTAACGTCCAGCCTATACGAAAGGTATGTATTGTGTTACATGATGATGAAGAAATCTATGCTCTCCTTTTAATGCTTTTTTGCCTGAAGATAGAAACTGGCAGTTTTTGTAAATTCTGTGGGGGTGGGGTTTCCCAGTAGTGATTGAACTGTAAAATCGGATAACCAGCAGTGTATAGTGATATCCGCCTAAACTGTATGATGATGCATTTCCTGGTTTTGTAGGTGTGTTTAAAAGAGGTTACCATCACTCGGGAGAACTCTGCAAACAACCAGCCTCTGATAGGATCTGTGAAGGTGGTCAGGGTCGACGAGTGTTATTCCTCCGGCAGCGCTACAGATTCATCTTCTATTCGCTCCGAGCTGGAGGTGAGCAAAGGAATACATTTTTATATAAAAAAAAATCCACCTAATCATAAGATTCTGGAAGTTTCCATTTGCTGTAAAAGTCTATTTGCTTCTAAATGTTGGAGATTTGTGCTCATTAATGCAGGGTGATTGTAATGTTATCCCAAAGGTATGAGTTCAGAGCAAGGCCTCTCAAGCTCTTCCACCCCAATGCATCTTATTGGAGCTGGCTTTGTGCACAAGGGCATTGCAATGCTGGAACAGCTTTGGTAATTCAAGTGGAGGGAAAAGTCTTAAAGACTCGTACATAATTGTGTAACAGTTTAGGGAAGAACCACATATGGCTGGAATAATCAGGTGTCACCATACTTTTGTCTCTATAGTTTATCATGCACATGCAGTGGCAGGTACAGGAGCAGGTGATGCTTAGGCAGGTTGTGGGTAAGGGGCGAATTCTTGGAAGGGAATAATGTGTAAGACAGATCGAGGCACTTGGAGTTCAAAATGTATATTTTTCATACATTGTATGTGATCCCGATGCGAAAATTGTATTTTGAGATATAACAGATTAATGATTTAGTTCATGCGTGTTTTTCAAGGCTTTTTGTATGAACTTTTATTGTGAGCCAGTAGGTGGCAGTAAAGTGTTTTACAGGTGAATGATTGATCCTAAATGATTCGACACTTATAAACACACAAGGGTATTTATGTAATTATACACTATATGGACCAAAGTATTGGGACTTTTCCAGCTATATGTGGTTCTTCCCCAAACTCTTAGCCCAAAGTTGGAGGAACATAATTGTATAGGGATGACTTTGGGTGCGGTGGCATGAAATTTGCCCTTCACTTGCACTAGGAGACCCAAACCTGTTCCAGCATGGCAATGTCCCTGTGCATGAATCCAGCTCCTTGAAGATATTGTGTACATAATTTGGAGTGGAAGATCTGCTATAGAGCTCTGACCCCATCTCAAAGCACATACCAATCTTATCCTATAGTCAGGATTCTACGAATTTTTATTTATATAGTGTCTCAGGGATCATGTATGACCAACACACCAACACAATGACCATAACACAAAATAGCCCGATGTTTTGAACTAAGTGAATTTTTTCCGTCCTATTGTTGTGTGTTTATTTGAGACAAAAAGCCGGCGATGATGAAATGTATTCATTATGTTCTCTCTATTAAAGCTAAAGACTTTAAAATTAGTGCACCCCAATGAGCCAGAATGAAGGGGATGCAGGATGTGAAACGATCCCTACAAGGGAATGTAGACGGAAACTCTGAAAACAATGCACATTTATTAGTTCGCCACATCCAGACCCGGTTTCTCTCTTTTTCTCATTTCTCCTTTTTTGACACACTAACGTTTTTTTTTTTTTTGTTGTTGTTTTTTCTTTTTAGACATTTTTCTCGAGCCAACCGCTTTCCTTATCGTGTGTGTTGTCATCTGACCATTTCCTTTTTGGGGTTCCTTTGGCAATGTAGTGTGTTTGTGTGTGTGTGTGTGTGTGTGTGTGTGTGTGTGTGTGTGTGTGTGTGTGTGTGTGTGTGTGTGTGTGTAATATATATGTGTATCTATATATAATATATAGTTTACATCATAACTAGCTAGAACAGGCATTCCTGTTGTCTTGGTCAGTCAGCTTGTCAAGCTACAGAGAAACCATAATGAATAAAATCCTCTGTCCAGAAAACTCCATATAACTCATATAACAAGAAGCTAATATGTTGGAGACCTACTCTGGGTTTTAGTGAAAAGAAAACCCATCCCAGACTTTGAACATCCCATGGAGAACCATTAAACCCATTATTACACAATGGATCATTATCCACCTTCTATTTCTTTTCGCCTACAGCCTCAGAAACATTTAACTTTGCTTTTACCACATACCACAAGTTAATGGAACGTTAATGTGCCTTTTGAACATTCCACCTCCACTCTTCTGGGAAGATGTTCCACTAGATTTTGGTTGTGGAGATCAGGTACAAGGGTGTTTAGTAAAGTCAGGTACTAATGTAGGAGGTGAGGAGGCCTGGGGTGGGGTGGGGTTTCAATTATCTTAAAGTCATGCTGGAACAGGTTTGGGTCTCCAAAAAAGCTGGACCAGTTTGAGGAAGAATATAAACAGGTGGAAAAGTCAGGTGTCCCAGTACTTTTGTCTCGGGTGAATGCATTCGACAGTTCGACGTAACCCTGCTTTTCAGGGAAATTCTTCTCGTGTGCAATAGTTTCTGGCACAGACGAGCGGTTCCTCGGCTCCTCACTCTCACTCTGAAGAATGCCTGGTCATCGAGGATGTCATTTAAGCCCGAAAACAGAAGCTGCTCAAGGTGAAAACAATCGAACTTTGTTTTACGCGCTAAACAGGAAAACCCGTATAAGAGGCTGCATTCTCAGTGTCTCCTCCTACAACAATAAACTCGAGGTTGGCCTGGTAGTTTTTTTTTCTCAGACAGAGCACTACTGAGGGTGTATCACCCATGAATAATTGAATAAGTCGCTCCGAAATCGTACATCTAGCTCAAATTTTCACAAAAAAAAGTTACATTTTACTGTTTGTACAAACAAAACAAAATGTTGCAAACGTACCAAAAAAAAAAAAAAGCAATCTTTGTGCAACCCTTGAATTGGGACTGATATAAACTCGTCGTATTATTAACCGATTTGCTGCCATTTAACTTTGTTATGTGAATCCTGGTCTCGAGCCAAATTTCCTGACCGGCACGCAGCATGAAACTCTGAACTCGGCCCCATTGTGTTCAGGATTACGATCGGCGCTCCGATTCGGGCGCAACGGGGAAATGACTGGGAGGTCCGAAGGGATTTGGTTGAGCACTTTGGCAGAGGTGCAGATATCATTGACATCCACATTTGCATTTATTTCCTTCGCCCGAGGCCTTTTATACAAAGGATGCAACTGAGCATTTGAAAGATCTTATCGGTTGTATCATCTGCGCCTGATATATAAGGCGATACGCTGAAAGGGAAATTTCGTAGCCACATGACTGGCAAATCCATACGTGGTGCTTCCCCCAAAAAAAAGCCGCAAAGCTGAAAGCACACAATTGTACAGGATCCCATTGTATGCTGAAGCGTTACAGTTTCCCTTTACTGCAACTAAAAGGCTCAAACCTGTTCATGTTTGGAGTGAAAGAACTCAAATGTTCTGCACAGAGCCCCTGATCTTCTCAACCCAACCCATCCTCAGCTTTTGGGATGACTTGTACACCGACTGAACCACAGGCCCCCCTCAGTTCCTCATCAGTACCTGGTCTCACTAATGCTGAAAGCTCGTTCCTGATTTACGGTAGGGGTTTAACGGTACACGTATTTGTACCAAACAGTTTAGATACGGTGAAGTCTAAGGAGAAAATCCCTGAATGAATAAAGGATGGAAGGAACATTTGTTTAAGCATTCTGAAATAATTAGAACCGTTAACTAGATCATATCTTAAAAGATTTAATATTAAATGTAAAATACACACACACATTTATATACACATCTGTATTACCCAAATGAGTGATTAAATGTTTCCAATTTTTTTTTTTATTGATTTAATTCATTTAATTTGTGGCAATTTATTCTCACTTAATTTAATCAGTTTTTTAAAAGTGTGCATTAATTTGATTTATTCTATATAATATTCATATTTTTTGTTTGAACCAAGCAGGCATTTTTTTTGTAAATATTAAACGGTCGTTCACAAACGTTAATAATAAACTGCGTAATAAACTGCGTTAATTTGTTTTGCATTTTTTTCCCACCTAACTTTACCGAATTTCAACCGAATCGTGACGTAAAAAAACGGAGTATGTACCGTTAAACCCCTAATTTACAGTATTCGGCCAAACTTACAATGATCTCATTTATACAGCTTGCGCAGTCGAGGGTTAATGGCCTTGCACAAGTTCCCCGCAGTGGCACCACGGTGGTGCTGGGATTTGAACTCACGACCTTCCGATCAAAAGTCCAACACTTGAGCTACCGCCTTACAAGAAACGATCACAAATCCCCAGAGCCACACCTCAACTTTTTATGCATAGACTTCACATTAGAGTAGAGGTCTTTATCTGATTTGGTGTTTCCTAAACCTATAAATAAACTCCTCTATATCAAAGTGCTAATTCGACTCCCACATCCACGCTCCAAAATCTATTCGAAAGATTTCACGAATAGAGTTTATGTTGAAAAATTAAAATTGCTCAGGTTTAATGCCAACTTTATCTACGTGAACTTTGACTTGTGAATTGGAAAGCTTGCGCCTTATTGCAACATCTGACCTGGATTGGATTGCAGACGGGATATGCGTTTTAATTGTTAAATAACTGTACAAAGGTGCCTCATTGCTTAATATACGTAACATTTTTGCAAGTCATAGTTAAAGATGAGCTCAGCCACAACAATTATTAGTTGGGACGGGATTGTGGCCTACCCACATGTTCTAGGTATCATTTTGTGGTAATATTTTTGGGGCTTTTTTTTTTTTTTTAAATCCTTTCTGAGCCTGCTGGGATTTTCTACTTGGTGATCTTGGCACGTGTGGAGGTGTTTGTTTGTTGGCTGTTTTCATGCTTAGGGACGATCTGATTTGCCACTTTCTGGTTCCTCCAAAATATCTGCATGCAAGTTAAACATCTTAACACGTACAGGCTGTATGTCTGACTAAAAAGTCATAAATTCTAAACTCTTGCTTCTTCCTCTCATTCATGCAGTGGGATTTTGAAGAGACCCCCTCACAATGGAGCTCACCGAACCGAGACGAGCAAAAGATGGACGCGTTCCCTCTGCAGGAGTGGACGGTGGACCGGAGCTCAAAGTCTAATCCTGATCTGAATGAAAGAATAGTTCCAGAGTCACATGACCTAAACGCTCCGAGCCTTTCAGAAACCGTGAAATGATTCTGGATGCACCAAAGATGCCTCACGCTAACTGATCTTTTTGTTATTTAATATACCAGCTGTAATAAAAGAGAGTAAAAGTACATCACCGATGCTTTCATTTTTTTATTTCCATATTACACTGTCCTGTTTTCCTCACTCAAGTGATTCAAAAACTTCAGAAACTTTATCATATTTATATATTAATACAAAAGAATGAATATATCCATCCACCATATAGAACACAAGCAAAGAAAAGATGATTATCAGCAATGTCTCTGTTCTCAGTCATGTTTACTTCGCTGACTTCCTCCGTCTCGTCAACGTTCGCGCCGTACTTCTTGTTGCCTTCTGCCTTGCTTAGTGTTGCTTCGTAAAAACTGGCCTGTGGTGAAAACTAAAATAACGAGCCTGGTTTGAAACTGTAAGAAGTAAAAGTGAAAATAAATAGTGAAGTGCTGATACCAGAAATATCTGCTTAAGTACATTAACAAAGTGTTTGTACTTCATTACTTCCCTTCTCTGTCTGCTGGTATGCGGGTTCTGTCCTCAGGGGAAATGTTTTATTACTTCTGTTTGCCACACATGCCATCCTCCTACATGCCAGAGCAATGAAGAATGAGATCACATAAGTAGAGCAGACAAATACAGGGAGGTGTCTAATAAACTGCCCTCATAAAAAAACAACTCTGCCCTTTCACAGGCCTAATAGTTCAGTAAGTTGTTTCCTGTATTTTGATAATATGGGAGTTTTATCTAAACCAGACAAAGAGCAAAAATAAGCCCTCAAACCCCCTTGATAAGCCCCCGGACTAGACGTCCTGGGCTTTTAAAACTTTCTCTCTGGTCATCCATCTTGGCTATCTATTCTTGACATGGTGGCTTAGTTGTATTGTGCCCATGTCAGTCTTGTCTAACTGATGAGCACCGAGGAGACTCCCAAACAAGTCTGATAGCGGGACAATGTAGCGATTAAAGGTTGTTCAACACATTGTGGAAGTGGACTCTGGATGTCTCAAATGACAGATAAGAGTCGAAGCTACTGTAAATTACTTTCCACTATTGTCTATTCGTCTGAATATCTTTATTACAAGATATATATCAATTTTTTTGCCTACTTCCGATGCCTTGTCGAGTTACGGGAAGGTCTATTGGACGACCCTGCTGCATTTCCGCCGAAACAGTGTTGCACAAGCGAGAGTGCTGTACTGAATTTCAGCGAGGCTGTGACATTTGTTGACATTTATATTGACAGAGTTTGCAAACAGGTTATGAGTGGATTTTTTTTTTCCAAACCAAATATTTCCCAACATTTATTGCCATGGTAGCACAATGGCTGAAATCTTATAGTGAGTGTAGTAACGGTTTTATTGTAACAAACTATTGGTAGAATTGAGATTTTATGAACATATGGCTTGTCTAATTAAATGAGTGGACTGGAACTAATCTGCTAACTGTAGTATTAGCAGATTAGCTCCAGAGTCTTAGCCATGAAGACATGGAGCTCGCATGGAGCAAGATGCAGTGAAAGATCAAAAAACGCCAATAGACCACTTCACAATCTAGTGAAACGCCAGAAGTGTGAAGGAGGTAATTGTGAGAGTAAAGGTAAAACTAAGATGTTTAACAAGCACATTTTGTTGTGCGATGGTCAGGGGTACATATACTTTTGGCCAGATGTAACAGGATAGACACATGCACATCTACACTTTTTTAATTCTTCAAAACTCTTCTCTTGGCATTATTTTAGTCAGCCTTAAGAGGTAATCACCTGGAATGGTTTTCCAACAATCTTGAAGGAGTTCCCAAAGGTTTTGAGTGCTTGTTGGCTGCTTTTCCTTCCCTCTTCGGTCCAACTCATTCAAAACCATCTCAAGTGGATTTAGAACGGGTTATTGTGGAGGCCAGGTCATCTGATGTAGCATTAAATCACATTCCTTCATGGACAAATAGCTCTTACATAAGCTAGAGGTGTATTTTGGGGTCATTGCCCAGTTGGAAAACAAATGATAGGATGGCATGTTGCTGCAAAAGTAACCAAAGTAAGGGTTTATTTGCCTCAATTTGACCATGAAGGCTTGATTAACATAGTTTCCAGAAATGCAGAAATGTCTACCATATTTTGTCTACTTCGAGGAGCATTATGTCAATCTAAAGTTTCTGGGGCTGGCAAAAGTATCCTCTGCAGCAGAGGTAGCTCTTAGTCTTACTTTCCTTCGACAATCCTTTTTGTTTATTTATTTTTTTTTTACTTTACTTAACAGTGTTTCATGGTATAATATAGATGTGTCCCAATTTAACTAATAGGGTTATCAACTCTGATGATAGACCACCAGTAGTCTAAAGCACATTCAGAAGGGAAGAAAGGTCACAAATGAACTCTTGAAAGGAACACCTGTAAATGAAAAATAATTTTAGATGACTATCTCCTGAATCTGATGAGAGAATGCCATGAATTTGCCAAACTACCTTCCAAGCAAAAGTTGGGAACTTTGAATAATCTTAAGTATAACATTCTGGGGTTTTTTTTTCTGCTTTTTTCTTTGCCTCCACACATTTTTTCATAGTTTGGATGCATTCAGTATTAATGTACACATTTGGGGAAAAAATAAAAATAAAGGAGGTGAAGGGGTTTGACTGGAACTAGATTAGCTGATTAGATAGCTAGATAGATAGATAGATATGAGCAGATAGATAGATAGATAGATAGATAGATAGATAGATAGATAGATAGATAGATAGATAGATAGATAGATAGATATGGGCAGACAGATAGATAGATAGATAGATAGATAGATAGATAGATAGATAGATAGATAGATAGATAGATATGGGCAGACAGAGAGATAGATAGATAGATAGATAGATAGATAGATAGATAGATAGATAGATAGATAGATGGATAGATAGATATGGAAGATAGATAGATAGATAGATAGATAGATAGATAGATAGATAGATAGATAGATAGATAGATAGATAGATAGATAGATAGATATGGGCAGACAGATAGATAGATAGATAGATAGATAGATAGATAGATAGATAGATAGATAGATAGATAGATAGATATGGGCAGATAGATAGATAGATAGATAGATAGATAGATAGATAGATAGATAGATAGATATAGATAGATAGATAGATAGATAGATAGATAGATAGATAGATAGATAGATAGATAGATAGATAGATAGATAGATAGATAGATAGATAGATAGATAGATAGATAGATAGATAGATAGATAGATAGATAGATAGATATGGGCAGACAGATAGATAGATAGATAGATAGATAGATAGATAGATAGATAGATAGATAGATAGATAGATAGATAGATATGGGCAGACAGAGAGATAGATAGATAGATAGATAGATAGATAGATAGATAGATATGGGCAGACAGAGAGATAGAGAGAGAGAGAGATAGATAGATAGATAGATAGATAGATAGATAGATATGGGCAGACAGAGAGATAGATAGATAGATAGATAGATAGATAGATAGATAGATAGATAGATAGATAGATAGATAGATAGATATGGGCAGACAGAGAGATAGAGAGAGAGATAGATAGATAGATAGATAGATAGATAGATAGATAGATAGATAGATAGATAGATAGATAGATAGATAGATAGATAGATAGATAGATAGATAGATAGATAGATAGATATAGATAGATAGATAGATAGATAGATAGATAGATAGATAGATAGATAGATAGATAGATAGATAGATAGATAGATAGATAGATAGATAGATAGATATGGGCAGACAGAGAGATAGATAGATAGATATGGGCAGACAGAGAGACAGACAGAATCATAAACACGGCCGCTCTCTCGCGTGTGTTCAATGCGTTTGAGTATAATGAGCTCATTTCCCGTGCGTCACTTCCGGTCCAGGGGCGCTCTCGAAGCCAGTTCAAGGCAGTCAAAGCCACACGACTGGGGATCGCGTGGTGCTGTCAACATCCAGCTACACACCGTTTATCCAGGATCGCGCGTCAGGGTGTTGTGTGTGTAAGTGAGAGAATCTGTGGCGGTCTCTCCTGGAACAGCAACTCGCTTCATCATGGCTTTGAGGTGATCTTCGGTGCAGGTGGTGCTGGGTATGTGACTGCTTAACACACGCACATCCGCAGACACATGCGCGCGCTCTCACAAGGTCTAATTTAAATATCACACGGTTTAATTTGACTCTATGATTTTTTTTTATTAGCATATAAAGCTAGCCATAACCCCCCAGACACACACGCACGCGCATCTCATAGGGTAGAGTGATGTAGCCGGCGAGAAAGCCTGTGTTAGCCGTGTACAGCTCACAGCTAGCCCAGGCAGGAGGAATCTTATTTTGATTTGTGTTCATTTAGTTTTCCCTTCATTTTCCCTCTAAATTTAAACCCAAGTGGTAAGTCAGGTTTCCGGGTGTCCCGGTCCAGTCGGTTCTGTAGCTAACTCTCTCCCTAAGGTGTTAGCATGTGGATTAAACCTGAGCTGTCAGGTCAGTCAGAGGACACACACACACACACACACACACACACACACCCACACACACAACACACACACACACACACACACACAGTGTCTCTCTTTGTTACCGGTTTATTCTAACTCGAAATTTGTATACATGGAATCTACAGTTTATTAATTAACTGTCAGAGATTTAGCCGTGTTTTAGTTAGCTTAGCCACAGTACTCATTTGTAGTGTTGTTGTTTTTTATTATTGATTTCTCTCACACAATGCGGTTTATTAGTTTATTTTTCTTCACGACTTCAAAAACCTCTAAAACCGCTGAATAAGCTCGACTTGATTAATGTTTGAGTAGCGAGATAGATAGATAGATAGAAGATTGAGAGAGTACGCTATAGAAAGATTTAGTAAGAGTAAAAGAGTGATAGAGAGAGAAGATTGAAAGTACGCGATAGATAGATAGATAGAGAGAGAGAGAGAGAGAGAGAGAGAGAGAGAGAGAAATGTGCATATTGAGCAGGATGAAAGATGGAGCGCGTGATGGAGAAAGACACAGTGAAAGAGGGACATAGATATAGCGTCAGGTAGAGAGAGATGTTGTGAGGCCATGAACGAGAGATGCAGATGGAAAGATGGCAAGGAATATAGACAGTGAGTGAGAGAGAGTGAAAGAGACTGATAGATAAAATGACAGAAAATTAGACTGATGAAAGAGAAAGATGATAGACAGTGAATGAGAGAGTGTGTAAGAGACGTATAGATGGATGGATAGATATACAGACTGGGAGGTATATAGACAGACCGTGAGATACTGAGTGAGATGGACAGAGATTGATAGATGGATAGACAGAGTGAGGTAGCTAGAGAGAAAGTGAGAGAGAAAGAGAGAGGGTGTGAGAGAGGGTGTAAGAGAGAGTGTGAGAGATGGTGAGAGAGAGGGTGTGAGAGAGATGGTGAGAGAGGGTGTGAGAGATGGTGAGAGAGGCTGTGAAAGATAGTGAGAGAGGGTGTGAGAGATGGTGAGAGAGGGTGTGAGAGAGATGGTGAGAGAGGGTGTGAGAGGGTGTGAGAGGTGAGGAGATGGTGAGAGAGGGTGTGAGAGGTGGAGAGGTGTGAGATGTGAGAGAGGGTGTGAGATGGTGAGAGAGGTGTGAGAGGAGAGAGGGTGGAGAGGGTGTGAGAGAGATGGTGAGAGAGGGTGTGAGAGATGGTGAGAGAGGGTGTGAGAGGGTGTGAGAGATAGTGAGAGCGGGTGTGAGAGATAGTGAGCGGGTGTGAGAGATAGTGAGAGAGGGTGTGAGAGGGGTGAGAGATGGTGAGAGAGGTGTGAGAGAGGGTGTGAGAGTGGTGAGAGAGTGGAGGGGGGGGGTGGAGAGGGTGTGAGAGATGGTGAGAGGGGGAGGGTGTGAGAGATGGTGAGAGAGGGTGTGAGATGAGGGTGTGAGAGAGGGGTGTAAGAGATAGTGAGAGAGGGTGTGAGAGGGTGTGAGAGAGGGTGAGAGAGGGTGTGAGAGAGTGAGAGAGATGTGAGAGAGGGTGTGGAGATTGAGAGAGAGATAGTGAGAGAGGGTGTGAGAGATAGTGAGAGAGGGTGTGAGAGATGGTGAGAGAGGGTGTGAGAGAGGGTGTGAGAGAGTGGAGAGAGATGTGAGAGAGGGTGTGAGAGATGTGAGAGAGGTAGGAGAGAGGGTGTGGAGAGAGGGTGTGAGAGAGGTGTGAGAGAGGTGTGGGATGGTGAGAGAGAGGGTGTAAGAGATAGTGAGAGAGGGTGTGAGAGATAGTGAAAGGGTGTAAGAGATAGTGAGAGAGGGTGTGAGAGCGGGTGTGAGAGAGTGAGAGAGAGATAGTGAGAGAGGGTGTGAGAGATAGTGAGAGAGGTGTGAGAGAGGTGTGGAGAGGAGAGATAGTGAGAGAGGGTGTGGGAGATAGTGAGAGAGGGTGTGAGAGATAGTGAGAGAGAGATAGTGAGAGAGGGTGTGGGAGATAGTGAGAGAGGGTGTGAGAGATAGTGAGAGAGAGATAGTGAGAGAGGGTGTGGGAGATAGTGAGAGAGATAGTGAGAGAGGGTGTGGGAGATAGTGAGAGAGATAGTGAGAGAGGGTGTGAGAGAGATAGTGAGAGAGGGTGTGAGAGAGATGGTGAGAGAGGGTGTGAGAGATGGTGAGAGAGGGTGTGAGAGATGGTGAGAGAGGGTGTGAGAGATGGTGAGAGAGGGTGTGAGAGATAGTGAGAGGGTGTGAGAGATAGTGAGAGGGTGTGAAAGCGGGTGAGAGAGAGATAGTGAGAGAGGGTGTGGGAGAGGGTGTGAGAGATAGTGAGAGAGGGTGTGGGAGAGGGTGTGAGAGATAGTGAGAGAGGGTGTGAGAGATAGTGAGAGGGTGTGAGAGATAGTGAGAGGGTGTGAGAGATAGTGAGAGCGGGTGTGAGAGATAGTGAGAGAGGGTGTGAAAGCGGGTGAGAGAGAGATAGTGAGAGAGGGTGTGGGAGAGGGTGTGAGAGATAGTGAGAGAGGGTGTGAGAGATAGTGAGAGAGGGTGTGAGAGATAGTGAGAGCGGGTGTGAGAGATAGTGAGAGAGGGTGTGAGAGCGGGTGAGAGAGAGATAGTGAGAGCGGGTGAGAGAGAGATAGTGAGAGAGGGTGTGAGAGATAGTGAGAGAGATAGTGAGAGAGGGTGTGAGAGATAGTGAGAGAGAGATAGTGAGAGAGGGTGTGGGAGATAGTGAGAGAGGGTGAGAGAGATAGTGAGAGAGGGTGTGAGAGAGATGGTGAGAGAGGGTGTGAGAGATGGTGAGAGAGGGTGTGAGAGATAGTGAGAGGGTGTGAGAGAGGGTGTGAGAGATAGTGAGAGCGGGTGTGAGAGATAGTGAGAGCGGGTGTGAGAGATAGTGAGAGCGGGTGTGAGAGATAGTGAGAGAGGGTGTGAGAGCGGGTGAGAGAGAGATAGTGAGAGAGGGTGTGGGAGAGGGTGTGAGAGATAGTGAGAGAGGGTGTGAGAGATAGTGAGAGAGGGTGTGAGAGATAGTGAGAGCGGGTGTGAGAGATAGTGAGAGAGGGTGTGAGAGCGGGTGAGAGAGAGATAGTGAGAGAGGGTGTGGGAGAGGGTGTGAGAGATAGTGAGAGAGGGTGTGAGAGATAGTGAGAGAGTGTGTGAGAGATAGTGAGAGAGGGTGTGAGAGATGGTGAGAGAGGGTGTGAGAGATAGTGAGCGGGTGTGAGATAGTGAGAGCGGGTGAGAGAGAGATAGTGAGAGAGGGTGTGAGAGAGGGTGTGAGAGATAGTGAGAGAGGGTGTGAGAGATAGTGAAAGAGTGTGTGAGAGGGTGTGAGAGATGGTGAGAGAGGGTGTGAGAGATTGTGAGAGAGGGTGTGAGAGATAGTGAGAGAGGGTGTGAGAGATAGTGAGAGAGGGTGTGAGAGAGGGTGTGAGAGATGGTGAGAGAGGGTGTGAGAGATGGTGAGAGAGGGTGTGAGAGATGGTGAGAGAGGGTGTGAGAGATTGTTAGAGATGGTGAGAGAGGGTGTGAGAGATGGTGAGAGAGGGTGTGAGAGATGGTGAGAGAGGGTGTGAGAGATGGTGAGAGAGGGTGTGAGAGATGGTGAGAGAGGGTGTGAGAGATGGTGAGAGAGGGTGTGAGAGATGGTGAGAGAGGGTGTGAGAGATGGTGAGAGAGGGTGTGAGAGATGGTGAGAGAGGGTGTGAGAGATGGTGAGAGAGGGTGTGAGAGAGATGGTAAGAGAGATGGTGAGAGAGAGGGTGTAAGAGATGGTGAGAGAGAGGGTGTAAGAGATAGTGAGAGAGGGTGTGAGAGATAGTGAAAGGGTGTAAGAGATAGTGAGAGAGGGTGTGAGAGCGGGTGTGAGGGATAGTGAGAGAGAGATAGTGAGAGAGGGTGTGAGAGAGGGTGTGAGAAATAGTGAGCAATATTTTCGCTCCCATCCAATAATAGGCATTCGTACGATCAGAGGCTGATGTTGAGGATTTAAGGAGGGACGCTAAAGTTCTTTCACTTCTACAGCAGTGTGCCAATTTATCCCAAAGATGTTTAGCAGGGTTGAGGTCAGAGATCTGAAGTAGAACTTCTGCATTTTCCAACTCATGCAAAACATCTTTATGGAGCTAGATTTGTGCACAGGGGCATTGCCATGTTGCAACAGGTTTCAGGGAAAATTTCATGCCACCGCATCCAAAGCCAATACAGTTGTTTCCCTCCAGCTTTGTTTGGAAGAACCACACATGGCTGGAAATGTTCAGTTGTCAAGAGTAGCTCCTGTACACATGAATACGATCCTGTTTATATTCTGAAGGTACTTGAAACCCAGAATGGTTCTGGGAAACGTATGTCTGAACAAATTACGTTTCAATCAGAAAGGAGTATCCAAATGTTCCAGCCTGAGGTTCAAAATCTCAAATAATCGTTAAACGATAGATCGCATTCCTCCAATGATCTTCCCAAGCCCTCGCAGGAACCAGGCACCGATCCACGATCCTGCCAGGCGAAAAGGCTTCCCGTGTTTGCTCTGTAATTCACACCGAGACAAGAGGCGTTCAGGGTAACACGAGCAACGTTTCGGAATCCGAAGTCTTTGCAGGGAAGCTCGCTGTGAGGCGATGCCGAGGTTTGCTTCACGCAGACTGAAGACTCCAGCCTACGTCAGAAAGTCTGCCAAAAATGTTGACTCTTGAACAGGTTGTGAAAGGTCTCGGTGCAATCTCACGCTGCAGCTGGAGATTTTGCCTCAAAGACAGGAAAAAAAAAGCTTCCACTGACAAGTCCAAGAGATCGCTCAGAGAAGTGCTATGAGTTAAAAATGGCAACGAACGTGAAATGTGGGACTGACGTGAGAAACTTCCGATCAAATCCCAAAGAGCGACTAATGTTCTGTATTAGGGTAATATGATGTGGAATTCTCAGGATTTTCTCCTTTATGAGAAATTCTTGAAGCTGGACATAAAACACTAACGGAATAAAGCCACTTCCTGGTTTGCGTCTAACACCAACAAATCGTATTTCCGGTATGGAGTGAGTGGCCACAGTGACACTGCACTAACTTTAGTTTCTTTTTCATACCCCTGGCTTCGTTGTGTTTGTTTTAGTCAGCGAGGAGAAGATCCAGGTCACAAATGTTTCCGAAGTTTGGGATCATTTTGGGATTTTTTTTTTTATCCGATTAATTGATTGCCCTAATTTTGTGCAGGTGTACTGAACGGAAAAGCCACGTACCGAAAAGCAGTTTCAAGAGTTTAATTTTAAGTTTCGATGTATATATCATTTATTCTTTTTCTATTTATTTATTTTTTAGAAACGATATTTGTAGACATTAAATATAGAGATCTAACGTTTACTTATTTTGTACGTCTGCGCCTCTTTAGCTTGCAGTTGATTTGATCTCGAGATGCACATCGTGAAAAATTTGTCAAAAAACTAAGCGAATTGTGGTATTTTTGTCATTTTGCCCGTGTTTATTATTGTATTACATCAACTTAAAAGTGGTTCTGTACATTCAATATTTGAAGAGGTGCCAATATTTACAGTTCCTTTTCTTTCTTTTTTTGTCCTTTATTTTGCTTCAGCACTGTGGTAACGTGTAAAAAGTACTACGAATGCAAAATCGGCAAAGATTATTGACGTGGACCGGACCACAAACTTGTTCAGACAAGCTCCACAGTCATGAGGCTGCAGTTAAATATCAGTTCAGTCACTCGCTCGCTCGCGCGCACACACACACACACACACACACACACACACACACACACACACCCACAAAACAACTTTAAAGTGCCACACCTTCGTAAACCTTTTTTTTTTTTCCTTTCCTGGTATATCGAGCAGAGAAAATCTTGAAATGTGTTCAGCGCTAAGTGGTTGATCTGCAGAGTCTCTCTCTCTCCCTCCCTCCCTCTCTTCATCCCTCCCTTCTCGCTCTCGCTCTGTATTTTGGCAATAGATCCCATGCTGCTAGGCATCCAAGATCATGTGGCCTGACTCAAGGCCTAAATTTTGTTTTTTAACTTCCTGATTCTTACCAGAGCAGCATTTCTTCACGAGGGTGTTGTCTCCCTTTCCCTCTCTCTCTCTCTCTCTCTCTCTCTTTTTTCTCTCAGGATCAGGGGTTATTGTCAAGCCCATCAGATATCAAGTGCAGCGTAAGATATTGTGAGTCAGTGGAAAATTCAGATGGCTGAAATAGTTTCTAAGAAACGGGTCTTTCTTTTTTTCTTCTTCTTTTTTGGACCTGCACCATACGGACAGTTTGCGGACGCCTGATCGTCGCACTCGTATGTACTTTTCGAGCATCTTGTTCCAGATTTACTCTCAGAAAGATCTCCAATCTCCTGCGAAGTCTTACTACCAGATTTTGGGGGTATGGCTGAAGGGATTTGTGATCTTTCTCCTAAAAGAGCATTAGTGGTGCTGTTGGTCCTGATGTTGAGAATATGAGGAGGTCTAAGGTTCTGTCAGTGTTCCGGATAATCCCAAAAGTGTTCAGTGGGGTTGTGGAGGTCAGGTGGCTCTGTGAAGGACGTTGCATTTTTTTTTTTAGTTTTAACTTTAACACATCATGTGTTGTTTTGTCTGATTCCCAATGGAGCTGTTTTTGTTTTAACCCGATATCAGCTGATGGTCAGTTAACTGCCCAGATCAACTAAAAGATTTGTAAAAAATATGACTCTGGAATCAGATCTTCAGCTCTTCTGCTTTTAATGATGTAATGGAAGGACCTGAACTTAATATCAAGGAATTTCTTTTTCTTCCCTAGAGTATTTTTTACAACATGGGGAAAATCAGCGGCCACCAATTTTACCCCTTGCAATTGTGGGACACTGTAAAAACATGTCCATGCTGCATTCAGATAGAGGCGCTGACTCATTAGAGGCTGTAACACAGAAATTCTGGAAACCCCCCCCCCCCCCTTGTCAGAAACGTATGAATACGTGCACTCTGAGTGAGCAGCTTTAAATCGGTGTAGACGTCGCTCCTTGAGCCGTATTATTAACAGCAGTGACTACAGTGTGCTGTTTTAAAGGGAAAAAATATCAATCGTTACTTGCCGAGTGCAGTGTATGCAAAGCTCCTCGAGTCACTGTTGTGATGTGTAAAACGAGATTATGAAGCTCGTGGCCAGAAGAGTGTACAACATGTGGCGGAGTACTGCGGGTGATGGGCGGAGCATAATATGACTCTCTGATTTCCTTTTCAGCCTTTTATCCAGGATCATCTGAAGCCTTGTGTTTATTGTGAAAACAGTAAAGAGTAAAATGTATCTGACCCACACGGTTCCACAGTCTTGTTTTTATGCGCCATCTTTTGACTTTCGGCTTCTACTCGAATGATTACGGTAGCAAGAACCAGTTTACATTACAACTTAGGAGTTTGGTGAAATGTTGCTTTTCAAAATAACGCACAAGAACCTTTCAAATTTGTCGTTCGAAAACTCTGACTTATTTCTCCAGGAGACTTTAACCGTTCCAATGCGATGTTGGAGCCGAGACTCGTTCGCTTCGTTCAATGTCTTCGTTATAGGTTTTATTTGTTAACGCGTGTGTAGTATGTATATTGGATTATGTGGATTGTCTGCTGTACAAGTCCTTGTGTACAAGCTGTTGCTGTAGAAACAGCAGTCACAGACAGACAGACAGACAGACAGACAGATTGACAGGCAGACACTGCTAGCCAGACAGACAGACACCTCCAGTTAGTCACAGACGCAATGTTTTTACAACCTCATTATTTTCTATCGATCACGTTCGCATTAACGAGGTGTGAAATGGGATTTTTTTGGCTTTATTCAGCTTCTTGCCTAATTATCTATCAGTTCTGCACCTATCATGGTAAAACAGACAACCAGCTTGTACTGACAGGCTCGTAACATTCCTAAAAACGATGTCGCTGAAAGGTAAAGCCGCCCATCACTTCGTATTAATAACGCGCACAGAAACACGCAACCGCTGCCAAGAGCCGACTGCAGCGGTAGATCGATGGCGCTGCCGCCATAAACAATGTCCTCACGTCCTCTGATTAGCAGAGGAAGTGATAAAGAAAGCTCATTGAGCTCGGAGCAGACCCGCGACAAAAACCCTCGCTCCTCCAAAAGCTTCCATGAATTCTTAGCGCCCGTCATTAGGTCATCGCTCATTCCAAACAATCGCATTGCCGCCGTGTCCAGCGAGAGGTGGAGTGTCCTTTATTTACTGGAACGCCGGAGACCAGGTTCTGCTTTCTGCTTAGATCTGCGCAACTCATGTGTGTAGCCCGGGATCAAACAACCTCTTACAACATTCTTTCTGCTGAATGTAGTTTCCTGAAAAGGGAGACGGTCAAACTGCTGAACCCAAGGGTGTATAAATGCGCTGGCGTGTGTGTTTGTGTGTTTGTGTGTGTGTGTGTGTGTGTGTGTGTGTGTGTGTGTGTGTGTGTGTGTGGTGTGTGTGTGTGTGTGTGTGTGTGTGTGTGTGTGTGTGTGTGAGCGTTCTCGAAACCTTGCCTTGTGCAAGACAGCTCTTGGATTGATTTCTTAACTTCCTCCATAATCTCACTCGAATAAAAATAACCTGATTTTGCTTAAGGGTTTTGTGTTTTCACACAATCAAAAGTCCTGTTATTGTCCAAAATGTAGCTCTTTCTTCTGTTTAGACCGTTGTTTACTTCAAGCTGCCGTTCTTGATCAGGGGTAAATGTAGGTTTTGATCACGGCCTGGCGAGAAATGAGGCGGACATGCCAGAGGCTGGAAACATACATACTACTCAAAGAACTTTAAAGGCGTTCCAAAGTCCAAGTCAGCAGTTAAGTGGACTTATGATCGGACGGTCGTGATTTCAAATTTCATCACTACCAAGTCATTAGCATTTGCTGGACCCTTGGTCAAGGCTGTAACTGCTCAGGTGTATATATTGGTTGAATTCTAAGCCCAAATGCTGTAAATGTACGTTTTGTGAACCTCTTCTAAAGTTGTCACTGCAAATGTTTGAATGGTATTAGTCCTGACATCTACAGGACTGGTGTGGTTTGTCTTCCCAAGTGCACTTTGATACCTCGATTAGTCACACAAACAAACTCCCTTTCCATAAACATGTCCAGTAAATCGTTCATCAGTTCAACTTTGCCTTCAAATCTACTTTCCTCTGATAAACCCCCCCACCACCCCAGTCTTAAGAGCTGATTAATTTGTTTTTCCTAATTAAAGTGTTTGTTTTCGTTTCGCTGATTACGCAGGGTCCAGGTCTGCATCGAGACAGAGAGAAAACGAGAGCGAGCGTGATCGAGCAAAGCTCTTCTAGTGGAACGGGCTGCCTTGGGTCCTAGTGCCCCTGGTTTTAAGGTAAGATTTAACTCTCACGTTTTGTACCTAATGAGTAACAAATGACATCAGTGATTGCCTCTTTAGAACCCAATAATCCAGCACTAGCCGTATAGACTAAAGTTTGTGGACACAAGACCATATGTGCCTTGTGAACGCCTTGTTCCACATTTAGTCTTCGTTTGCTTTTATATTATCCTCCACTCTCCTGATGTTTAACATTTGAGTGTAGTTCGAGTGGAGATTTTGAAAACTATCAACAAGTTAGAATCAACAGAAAACTTGTTGAAGGCAACACGTTTTCTGCAGAGTCTAACATTTAAAAACCAAACCTATAGGCCTTAAAAAGTCCTCCATTTGCTGTTCTAGCGCTTAAATAATTTTCAACGGGTCTTAATTGTCCGGCGTCCACGTAACGTCAACTCTAATGCTCACCTAATGCTACCGCAGCACTTTAGAATGTTTTGAGTTTCTGTGGTGTTGAAGTTCTTCTTTTCACCAGTCCAAATATAATTCGCCATATTATGAATACAAATGAGACCAACGTGCAACAGCCAATCAGCTTTCTGTTATTTCCAAATCTCTCTCGGACGACCGCAGATGTTTATTTTATCTACGGGGAAGTGGCTTGAAAAAAAACATTTGTATACGTTTTTGATTAATGCCAGTTGCTAACAACGTATTTATATTTTTTGTGTGTGTTTTTGACGTATTATAAGTCTTAGTGGTCTTAAAAAGGTCTTAAATTTGACTTTGTGAAACCTGCAGAAACCCTGTTTTGAGGAGAGGAAGAATAATTGATCCAGATTTGAGAGTTGAACTTTGTGGAAAGGGTTGAAATCATCCTAATCATCCAAATCCTTATTTAACTCCACCCATTCAGCCATTAGAACTCCTAATAGTATGTTGGTTTTTGGTGGCATATGCCGGAGTACAAGTACAGCGGTTAAGTATTTTTATGGGGTAGCTTTAGTGTGGAAATGAAGCGAATGAAGAAGGAAAATGAGCACACAAAGAGCAGATTACCCGTCAGCTTGAGGTCAGCGCTGGCTTTTAGAAAATCCTTTAATAATGGCGTAACAAATGAGGTTGCATTCTGGACCAGAACATGTTTTCTCAGCCACTTGGTACACGTGTGCTTCAGCTATGTTTTCCTGGACCGTCAGTGTTTTTAAAACCAGAAATTTCTAGAGAAATAAATCTTGGAAATTACTTTAAAGCACACCAACTATATAATACTGAGCCATGAAGGTCCTGGATTTCAATTCATTCATTCTTTAACAATGATATGGCTGAGGATGGAATTAGTCCTGACATCTACAGGACTTCCTTATTTGTTTAGATTCAGCCAGATGCCTCAAACCTCATTAGACATTGAAGCAGGCCAGTGACCTGAAACCCAGTGGCCTTGCAGCACAGTTGATCTCACCGAGGTCAGTTCTCACAATGTCTTTGCGTATGGACCTCACAAAGGTACACTACGTAGACAACAGTGATTATAAGCTCGGTATGTGCCAATTTATTCATATTTAGTCTCCATTTGCTGTTGTAATAACCTCCAATCTTCTGCGAAGATGTTCCATTAGATTTGGATTTTACTGGGTTTTAAAGTTGGGTACCGATGATTGAGGAGGCCTGGGATACGTTTATGTTCTAATTCTCACTACAGGGTTGAGGTCAGTGCTCAAGAAGTTCACTCAAACCAATGGAAACCATATCTTCATGGAGCTGGATTTGTGCACATCGACGTTGCCGAGAACAGGTTTGGGTCTCTCTGCTACTGCATCCATCCTATTCAATCATCTGCCTTCAACTTTGAGGGAACAATCTGTGAAGAACCACATATGGCTGGAACAGTCAGGTGTCCTAATACTTTTGTCCAACAAGCAGAGATAAAAAGGCGTGTCTGTACTTTAGTCGAAAGGGGAATTATGAAATAAGGCACGAGAAGGAATGCGATCGGAAGTCTTCAGACATCTTTTACTGCGGTTTTGCGTCCGAAATTTAAAGGAACAAACGGAAAATAAAAGTTAAAAACAGCTTGAGAAGGCTGGTCTCTTTACTGGAACGTGACAACTCTGTGTTTGGGCAGCTGGCGCAGGAAGGGCACGGTCCTGAGCTACGTTTCCCCTTTGTGTTACACGTGGGGCGGGATTCAGGGACCAGGCTCAGTGGCAGGGTTCAAAGAGCAGGACAGGCATGCTTCCCACCCCCCCACCCCCCTCTCTCTCTCTCCTTTTCCGTATTTTAAAGGCACACAAACAGCATGCTCTGCACAAGCAGCATGGCTTGCATTCTTTTTTTTACCCCCCATTTCTCACATGTTTAATCCTTCAATTAAATACATGCAGTAGATGAGATGTGATTGGATTAGAAGTATATTTGTCTTGGTGTCCAGTACATCTATATATCCATAATGTCGAACATGACCTTCAAGATTTATTCCCCATTGCTGTTATGAAGATCTTTATCCTCCTGGGAAGTCCTTCCTCCAGATTCCGGGGGTGTAGTTGTAGGTATTTGTGATCACTTATCTGCAAGAGGTCAGGGATTGATTTGTGTAGTTCAGGAGGTCTGGGGTCCATGTTCCAGTTCACCCCCATGGTGTTCACTGGGGTCGGGGTTTGGAGGGTTTTATAGGCGTATTGCTGCTCAGCATTTCATTAGAGATCCGTACACAAAAGTATCAGGACACCCGAGTTTTCCAGCCATATGTGGTTCTTTTCCCAAACTGTTACCACTGTTGCTTGAACCAGGAGACCCAAATCTCTTCCAGCATGACGATGCCCCTGTGCACAAAGCCAGCTCTATGAAGAGATGCTTTACCATGGGTTGGAAGTTATGTAGAGCAAAGAGAATGAGCTTAACCCTTTGGAATGCTGACTACACCCTGATTGTGGGTGAAAGAGCACAAATTCCCACAAAATCAAGTGGAACACCTTCCCAGAAGAGAAGTTGTTATAACAAAAGCAAATGTGGACTAAATTTGGACGTACAAAAACCTTTGTCCATACGGAGTATAGATTTAAGCGAGAAAGTTAATGTTCCTCGTCTTGGTTAACAAAATGTACAAAAAGGATCCGTATATAAAATAAGTACCCAGCTGGACTTTGGTCTGATGCTCATCCAGGATAAAATCCTGGCCGGACATCAGCATCATCATCTTCGGTAAATATCATTTTAGCCATGGTGTCCTAGAAACGTCCGACCAATCAGATTTGAGCTCATCTATATATATATATATATATTTATTTATTTTTTATTTTTTTGGAAATGATTCATTTCCTGTGACCCCACCAGTGTTTTTACAGCTGCAGTATTTTATTATTCAAAGCTTTATTATTAATAAAGCTTTTATCTCACATGTATGTGTACGAAAGGTCTGTACCAGTCTAGTGGGGAAGTGTTGTGGTTTCTTCCTGGCACATGATGTGTATCTTTAGGACACTTGTGGAAGAATAAAAATACACTGTTTACTAGCGTTTACGGTATATCTCAGCTGAATCATCCCCATTTAGCTGGTTCCCATGGCGACCTGTCGACTTTTTTTATTCTTAATAAATGCGTGTAATCTTGAAACTTGACTCGTCAGGATTGTTGCCATGGTCTGTTCCTTAAATTGAAACCCGTGCGTTCAAAGGGGTTCAATAATAGAAGAACGATGCAGAAACCAGACCACGTCGTTGTAGAATCGCACACAAGTGTGTGACCCGAGACAGAATACTAATGTTTGCTACACGGGATATAACGATGGGAAATTTGGATTATTTTTATTGCCTGTTCTGCTCCCATGTGAGCGTGTAAGAATAGTAACGAACCGCAAAAATACTGAGTGTGGTTATGGTTCAAAAGTATTGGCACCCCATTTGTTATCCATCATTTCGAATATTCATATGTAAAATTGTTATATGATCCAAACGAGGATTTCTTTTAACCCTATTTGTTTGTCAATGACTTCAGATGGCTGCTAGATTACAAACCCCTGTTTGAACTCGCTTTATTTGCTGGGTGGTGGGTGAAGGGGGGTGTTTTTGGGAGCAATCCATAAGTGTCTGTGTGGTGGGAACGAGTGGATGAAGCAGCTGTGTTTTTACAAAATGCAGCTGGAGGGGTCAGGGTCGTGACTGCAGGCTGCATGTTTGTGGCACCTCGTCCGTCGTGCACTCTTTCAGGCACTGTGTGTAATTCACAGGTAAACTTCGGAGTGGAGTTCGTGGAGGAGCGCAACATGGAGAAGGAGGACCTGAAGATCGTTAATAAGGGGTTGGAGGATGAAATGGTAAGCCTGCAGCTCCGATCATATTTGCGCTATATTCGTAAATAGTACCCAATTTAAGAATTCTGCGCCAGCTGCAGCTTTAGGACCTCGTGTACTGACTCCCCGCGTGCTGCTGTTTGGGAAAGTTAGCACATCGACTTGGCTGAGGCGCAGAATCATGCAGGGGGTTACATAACGTGTTCGGATTACCATAAGACAATGGAAGGGATGTCGCTCTTCTCGTTACTTTGCTTGTCTAAGGGCAGTTGTTGGGGCAGTTAAAATGCAAAATGTGTGACTTTTTAACCAGTTCCTGCTCCAAGTCCATTTTACTGGGTGGGTGTACACACACACACACACACACACACACACACACACACACACACGCACGTAGGAGCACACATGGAGCTTGATTTGTGTACGTTGGCACGGAGATGTTCGAACAGGTTTGGGTCTCCTAGTACAAGCGAAGGGAAAATCTCATTCCACCGTATCAAAAGACATCATATACAAGTAGGGTTGCAAAATTCTAGAGGTTTTGGTTAAAACAACTAGATTTAATGCAATTTCAGTTAAATTTTTCCCTGGGCAGTCATCAAGCATGTGCACACAGCACACTTACTGCAGGGCCACTGAGGCCACGCCCCCTACATGCAAAATAATTTCCATCTTGGAGAGTATTTCATGTAAATCACAAAAATGTAAAAAAAAAAAAAAACTTTTAGTTTGCATGCGTGTCAGCTTATGACCGAATAAAATGTTTATAATTATTTCAGAAATGACAGGTGTCCCAATACTTTTGGCCACACAGTGCAGTGTATGCCTAAAATATAATATATATTTCACAAAAGCAAATACTCGACTCCCTGCATGCATGAACACAAGTATGAGGACATGCACTCGTTGCTTGAACCCTTTTGTTTGTTTGTATAAATTCTCATTGCACTACAGTTTCCTCTCACTGGAACTATGAGGCCCAAACCTGTACCAGCATGATCTCTAAAGCATTTTTTTTTTTTGCAGCCAAACCTGTCGCAATTACTATCCTTGTTGTTCACTCGCAGCGAACCAAATAGGTAGATTTACTCTCTTCGATTCCAACCCTGGTGTAAACAGTCGTGTCTGTCTGTCTGTCTGTCTGTCTGTCTGTCACAGGAGCTGAGCGGGTACAGGCTGTGTCGTTGGAAGATGGCCTTGGTGGGAGTGAGTGTGCTGTGCACAGGCGGCTTTCTGCTGCTGCTCCTTTACTGGCTGCCCGAGTGGTGCGTCAAGGCCACGTGCACCCGCACAAGCATCCGCGATGCCCAGGTGGTACTTCTCCGGAGCACCGTACGTACTGTTTTTGTGTCGTACTACTGTGTTGTCCCCTCGTTCTCGTTCTCCTTCTCCTTCTTTTTATTGTTTTATTGCTCTTCCTCATAATATACTTCTTACTTTGAACCATTTTTTTTTCCTCATGTGACTGAAAATAATTAAATAACACACCATTTTCTGTTTGTTTGTAGAATTGTGTCGTGTGCAGGAGCGCCCAAAATTTTGTGTTTTTGTGTCTTTTTTCCAGGACGAGTTTAAGCGCTGGTTTCTGGCTAAAGTGCGTGTGATGCTGGCCCCAGGAAAGGACCCCTATAGCAGCCTGGACTCGCAGAGCACCACCCACATGGCCAATGGCCAAACCCCCAACCCCTCCGACACCCCAGCCGAAGGTTTCATCAGGAAATACGCAGAGTACCAGCCTGTACAGGTACACACACCTTTACAGTAGATGCATGCATATTGACACACCCTTAAGGATTACAACAACAAACCCCACCCTACCCCACCCTTGTGCACTATTGAGAATTAGAGAAAGCACATCAATTACTCATGCAGTCAAAGGCATGATAGAAGCTTGTCCAGCTTAATGAGTAATAACTAGACTGGCTGCAGGAGTTCACTGCTGAGTCACTGCTGAATTTGGGATTATTTGACTTAATTTATTGATTTGTTCGTTTTCCTTCTCTCACAGATCCGCTATTTTACGCTCCACAGCACAAAGTACTACTGGAGCGACGCTGCCCAGAACTTCGAAGTGTTAACGTAAGCCGCTTTTATCTTTTCTCAAACGTGACCCGAGACGTGAATAAAGACAGCTGTGAACGTTCAGCTTCTCGTATGCAGGGGTCTCGAGGATTTGGAGCCCAGGTGTTCCAGCATCCACTCAGAGCATAGCGGAGGCATCAGCCAAAACCAACAGGAGTACAGGTACACGCCAAATCCTCCAAACAATAACCATTATACGATCAGACAAGGGGGAAAGATACCGACGTTCACAGACGAACGAACAGTAGCACAGACAGTAGATCACTCAAGTGTAAATATTCTTCAGCAGCCCCCCCTTCTTTAACCTGTACGAACCAGACCTTCCTCAGGTGGAACAGTGAGGTTTCATATAAATGGTGTATAATTTGCAGTTTCTCTCTTTTTCTTTTAGGAGACTGTTTTACGGGGTGAATGAAATAGCTGTGAAAGTGCCTTCCGTTTTAAAGCTGCTAGTCAAAGAGGTAGGACCTTCATCGTGGCTGAGTTTCAAACCATAGAACCCGTCCTGTGTAAACGCTCGGAGTGATGACGGCTTTAATGTAGCGGTTGGAGCCGGTTGTCTGATCTACAGAACAATCCCTTAGCATTGTATCATATTTATTTAACTCCATTGGCAATATTAAATCAAAACTCGATGGGACTCACCTGATGAAGAAATCTTCAAATGGTGGTGTTTTATTATATACATTGTCCCAAGCAATTACTGTAATTATATATATATATTTTAATTCACTTCAATTTTATTATATAGTATTATATTTTATTACATATTAGTTTTCCTCTTATTTTTTGTACCCTCTTATGTACTGAAATTCTATTGTATAGAAATCCCCTCCCCCTTTTTATTTGCTAGTTTGTGTGAATTTGTTGCTAGCGAGTGGTACTGCGGTTTCCACGTGTGCCTCATAGCCACATTCGTTCATATTCTCTCTTTCTTTCATAGGTTCTCAACCCCTTTTACATCTTCCAGCTCTTCAGTGTTATCCTGTGGTGTGCTGATGAATACTACTACTACGCTATGGCCATAATGTTAATGTCAATCATATCGATAGCTACCTCTCTCTACACCATCAAAAAGGTGAGCCTTGAGTGCGTCTTCTTATCAGGAGAAAAAGTCCTACAAGCATTAATGGTCTCGCATGTCTTCTAGTTGATAGTGTAGGATAGATTATAATGCATTCTATTTTTTCTCTCTTTTTATTTTTTTTTATTCTTTTTGTATTATAGCAATACATCACTTTACATGACATGGTCGCGGCCCACAGTATCGTTCGGGTATCGGTGTGCAGAGACAATAACCGTAAGATTCAACTTTTGTATTTCTGTAAAGAAACTGGACGTATTGTACTCTGTTTTGTGTGTAAAATAATTTTTATTTGCCCAAAATGTAGAGACCGAAGAAACTTTGTCTACAGATCTCGTCCCGGGGGACGTCATGATCATCCCCAGTAACGGAACCATCATGACCTGTGATGCAGTGCTGATCAGTGGAACCTGCATCGTCAACGAGAGCATGCTTACAGGTCACTGGCCATTTTATTTATTTATTTTTGTGTATTTTTTATCGATGTGGCATCGATTGTCAAATGTATCGACTTTGGTGGGACCCTGGTATCTTCATTTGATCATCTAAAAAGTCCAGTAAAAGATCTAAAACGTTTCTCCTTATAGACACTGAGGGATCATTGAGTTGTCTCTCTGCTGCTGCAACGCTTTATCATGGGTCAGGGTTCTGGGATGTGCAAATAAAACCATGTATTTGATTTGTGCGTGACAATGAATGATTCTTCACACTCTCTCTCACTCTCTTCTGTCCACTAGGTGAAAGTGTGCCTGTCACGAAGACCAACCTGCCCAACCCACATCCGGGAGACAAGTGTTCTGAGGAGGACGAGGTGTATAATTTAGAGGAGCATAAGAGGCACACGCTGTTCTGCGGCACCAATGTCATCCAGACCCGCTTTTACTCAGGAGAGCTGGTTAAAGCTGTGGTGGTCAGGACTGGTAAGTGGCTACAACAATTATGTCACTTGAATTTTTAATTTGTAGAAGCATACAGTCATTATTATAAACGATAATAATTGTTGATTGTGTGCTCTAGGGTTCAGTACAGCCAAGGGACAGCTGATTCGGAGCATCTTATACCCTAAACCCACAGACTTCAAGCTCTACAGAGATGCCTACATGTTCCTGCTTTGTCTCGTTGCAGTGGCTGGGATTGGATTTGTCTACTCCATCGTGCTGAGTGTAATGAATGAGGTTTGTGCCCTCATCCATTGGATGTCCGTTATATTTGACTTGATGCATAACACAATCTTATGTTAAGTGTGAACACATATGAAATAAATGTTTATGAATAAATTCCTTGTCCCTGTATCTGTAGGTTCCAGCTAAAACCATCATCATCGAGTCGCTGGACATCATCACCATCACGGTGCCGCCCGCACTCCCCGCAGCGATGACGGCGGGCATCGTGTACGCGCAGCGGCGCCTCAAAAACCTGGGCATCTTCTGCATCAGCCCGCAGAGGATCAACATCTGTGGCCAGCTCAACCTGATCTGTTTTGACAAGGTACGCCTTTTAAAAAGGTGTTGCTAAACACCATAAATTCAGAGCAGCCAGATGTCTGAATGTCAGGTCTATGATATTTAATAGCTTGTTTCTATTCGTCTTCCTTCAACAGACAGGTACGCTCACTGAAGACGGCTTGGATCTGTGGGGTGTGCAGAGAGTGGAGAACAGCAGGTACATAACGTGATGTTCATCAAATAATCACTGGATTTAATAACAGTATAATGTAGGTTTATGTGTAAGCAGGAACTGTACTGTGTCCATGCTCCTCTTTCTCTTACCCTCTAGTTTCCATCACTCGGAGGAGAACGCCTATAAAGAAAGCCTGGTCAAGTCTCACTTTGTGGCCTGCATGGCCACGTGTCACTCTCTCACAAAGATTGAGGGCCAACTCTCTGGAGACCCTCTGGACCTCAAGATGTTTGAGGCCACTGGCTGGGTTCGTTTTTCATTTGTCTTATTTATTTAAGTTGAATTAGTCAACTGATTAGAACCAGCTACAGTGCATTCGGAAAGTATTCCAAGCGCTTCACTTTTTCCACGGTATGTTACAGCCTACAAGCTACAAGCTTGGCACATGTATTTCTGGGCAGTTTCTCCCATTCTTTTTTGCAGAACCTCTCCAGCAGGTTGGATGGGGAGCAACGATGCACAGCCATTTTCAGATCTCTCCAGAGATGTTCAATCGGGTTCAAGTCTGGGCTCTGACTGGGCCAATCATGGGCAATTACAGAGTCGTCCTGTAGCCACTCCTCTGTTATTTGGTTTGTGTGCTTAGCGACATTTTCCTGTTGGAAGATGAACCGTCGCGCCAGTCTGAGGTCCTGAGCGCTCTGAAGCAGGTTTTCATCAAGCATGTCACTGTACATCATCCCTCCTTCGATCCTGACTATTCTCCCAGTTCCTGCCTGCTAAAAAACATCCCCACAGCATGATTCTGCCACCACCATGCTTCACTGTAGGTATGATATTGGCCAGATGATAAGCGGTGCCTGGTTTCCTCCAGACTTGACATTTGGCATTCAGGCCAAAGAGTTCAATCTTTGTTTCTCATGGTCTGAGAGTCCTTCAGGTGCCTTTTAGCAAACTCCAGGTGGACCGTCATGTGCCTTTTACTGAGGAGAGACTTCTATCTGGCCACTCTACTATACAGGCCTGATTGGTGCTGCAGAGATGGTTGTTCTGGGGGGTTCTTCTCTCTCCACAGAGAAACGCTGAAGCTCTTTCAGAGTGACTATCGGGATCTTGGTCACCTTTTTAAGTAAGGCACTTTCCCCCTATCGCTCAGTTTGGCTTAAGTTGTAGAAACATCTCAAGGATGATCAGTGGAAATGGGATGCACCCGAGCTCAGATTTAAGTGTAATGGCAAAGGCTGTGGATATTTCTGTACATGTGACTTTATTTATTTTTTAAGTTTTTTTCACAAAAAACAATAATTTGCAAAGATTTCAAACAAACGTTTTTCACGGTGTCATTATGGGGTATTGTTTGTAAAGTTTTGAGGATAATAATGACTGTAATCTTTTTTTGAAATAAGGCTGTATTATAACAAAATGTGGAAAAAGTGAAGCGCGGTGAATACCTTCCGGATTGTATCGTGCTGACTCAGGGCCGAGGGGTAACTCGCCAAACTCAAGCTGCAGCAGAAATGAGTCAAAACACTCACGGGTCACATGTTGCTTTATTTTCCTGGCAACAGCGCTACTTGCTAAAAAAGAAGACAAATGAGCAAAAGAAATAAAAATAAAACCCCAATAGCCAAGATGCAGCCAAAGTTTACTACACTATATAGACCAAAGACTGTTTGAGCCATTTGAGGCACTACGTCATAATTATTGGTCACGTTCTAAAAAATAAATCCATAAAATGATAGCGCATCCATTAATACACATTGCACAACGCAAATATGTTCAAAAAGAACATCTTCCCAGAAAAATGACGGTTGTTATGAGGACTAAATAACTAAATATAAATCTTATGGTCAGGTAGAAACTAACTTCTGTCTATGTAGTGTAGCTACAATGAAGAGCTACATTTAAACCCTAGTGAGATGCATCTTGGTGCCCTGTATTAGAAATTTTGATCTATTAAGCAACAAGTAGGATTCTTGAGTATAATGCTGAATTGCATTCCGTGTGCGTTTTGCAGATCCTGGAGGAGGCCACCGAAGAGGAGACTTCTCTCCACGAGCGCATCATGCCCACTGTGGTGCGCCCACCCAAACAGCTCCTTCCTGAACCATTGCCGTCTCAGGAGCAGGACATGGTGTGTTTGCATTCTTAGATGAAATTCATACAGGACATATTCTGTTTGGAAATCATGTTAATGTTTCGGAAAACATGGACATCGCTTCTTTTTTTTTTTTCCTCTTTCTCTATAGGAGCTGTACGAGTTGTCAGTAAGTAGTTGAGCTGTTTTTATTTAAATTGTTTGTCAAATGTTCTCACAGCCAGTAGCTAAGTGAAGGGGTCATGATTCTATGGTCATTATGGACATCTGTGAGCTTGCGTATGCAGAAGAGTGCAGATAGTTTCCTTTCATTATGTTGCTACGTGGCGATGACTGGGGAGAGCCGGCCGGTGGGTGGGGCATTGACATTTCCAATTTGGGGGGAAAATGAAGGCGTTCGAAATGATCTTCAACGTGCCCCTTTCAGGGATCCTACGAGATTGGAATCGTGCGGCAGTTCCCCTTCTCCTCCGCATTGCAGAGGATGTGCGTGGTGGCTCGGCTGCTCGGCGAGAAGCGGATGGACGCCTACCTCAAGGGGGCGCCCGAGGTCGTGGCAAGCCTCTGCAAGAAAGAGACCGGTCGGTTGATTTTGAATAGGATTCTCGTCTGCGATTGACACATCGCATGATTTAATTTGTATTTTTTTCTCTCTGACTGCACTCTGCAGTGCCGCAGGACTTCGCAGAGGTATTGGAAGGCTACACCAAACAGGGTTTCCGCGTCATCGCTCTGGCACACAGACGTCTGGAGTCCAAACTGACCTGGCATAAAGTGCAGAACATTGACAGGTACTGGTACTCTGCAGTCCTCTGAGTTTTATAGAAGGACTCGGTGCCAGCTGGCTTCCAGATCCACCTGTCTCTCTGTATTGTTCTTGCTTGAGAATTTTCAGGTTCAGGAATTCTCTTTAGCAAAGAAAGCAGCTCTGTTTAGGGCTGTAATTAAAGAATTACACAAAGCAGGACTTTTTTTTGGTCAAATTATATACCATCAGTATTATCTCTCTAACAGACATTATAACCCATTATATATTCCACGGATGTCCTGTTTACGCTGTGATTTCGCTCACATTCATGTCCGTAAATCTGCCTCTCTCTCTAGGAGTCACATAGAGACCAACATGGACTTCTTGGGGTTGGTCATTATGCAGAACAAGCTGAAGCCCGAGACTCCCGGAGTGCTGGATGTTCTCAGGCAGGCAAATATCCGCACAGTTATGGTCACAGGTACGGGGGGAAAAAACCCTGCTTGTTTCTATCAGAGGTACATGATGACTTAAGTTCTACAGATTAATGCCACACCTTCTGGCTATAACTAACAAAGCTTTCAGCTCATAGGATGAGGTTGATGTGAATAATAGAGAATAATAGACTGTACTTTATATTAAGCTGCTAGCTTTAGTTTCTCTGTTTGCCTTCTCTTGTCATGTGGTATATTTAATAAAGTTTGTTCTAATATTAACATCTTACACGATCATTTCACAGGTGACAACATACTGACCGCTATCTCCGTGGCCCGAGACTGCGGCATGATCCTGCCCCAGGACCGAGTCATTATTGCCGATGCCCTGTCCCCTAGAGACGGCCAGGTGGCCAAGATCAACTGGCGCTATGCAGACGACCCAAACAAGCACGCCAGCAAACCTGTTTCACTGGAGGTCAGACTGCTCCCTCTGCTGCACAAAGGCAGAAACTGCAACAGCTGAAAGCTAGCAATTTCACACTTTTTTTTTTTAATTTTTTTTATTTTTTATTTAGTGAGTCGTTATATAGTCATGCATTAGTATTTGCTTTTTGAACATCCCATTCTACATTTAATTCCTATTTGCTGTTATAATAAGCTCTACTCTTCTTTGTAGATGTCCCAGTAGATTTTGGAGTGGAGAGATTTGTTCACATTTCACCACAAACGTTCCAAATCATCCCAAAGGTGTTCAGTAGGTTTTATAGCTTTATAGTAGGTCACTCAAGATCTTCCATCCTGTGTAAAGCATGTGTTCATTCAGCTGGCTCAATGAACACAGGGGCATTGCCATGCTGGAACAGCTACGCTCTATTATTCATACACTCTTTTTGCTAGCAATTTGCATAGTTTATATTTATATACAGAAAAGCAGAACTTGAACAGGGTTTTTTTGGTGCATTTGTATCCCACAGAATTATTATAATATATATATATATATTAAAACGTTTTGTTTTTTTTGGTTTTTTTTTAATTTAACATTAATTCTATGGCAGCGATTTTTTAAATTTTTTGGAGCGATGCCTGCTTCTAATTTATTTATTTTTTGTGCAGGATGTGGAGATGGGTGTCGAGGACTGGCCGGATCAACACAAACCTGCGGAGAAGTTCCACTTCGCCATGAACGGGAAATCCTTCGCGGTCATTACGGAACACTTCCAGGACCTGCTGCAGAAGGTCAGGAGTGAGAATTGTTGTATCTGGTCAATTGTGCATATGTGCGAGTGTGTGTGAGTGATTTCAGCATTTTACTATTAGAAGGCTAACGGTTTGTTGGTCTGATGCTTTAGCTGGTCCTACATGGAACCGTTTTTGCAAGAATGTCTCCAAATCAGAAAACCCAGCTAGTGGAGGCTCTACAGAGTGTCGAGTGAGTGGCACATGTGCACTAACATCATATATGCACACACACCACTGGAACTCATTCTCACACACATATTTACTAACACACACACACACACACACTCTGGCACATACTTACATATGGATTAAGGCAGTGCATGATAATGATGCTCACACACAATACTAACACTTTTAGTCATGTTTTGATGTTCACTTAGTGTGTACTCACTTTTTTTGCCCGTTGTTTAGACAATAACGGCTGTATGTTGTTCTTTCTTGTTTAGTTACTACGTGGGAATGTGTGGTGATGGTGCCAACGACTGTGGGGTAAGTTTATCTCCGGTCTGTGCGTCTAAATACATATGAACCTATGTGTATATCTAATTGAGTACATAATTTTTTGTTTCCTGTCCCTCCTCAGGCTTTGAAAAGAGCTCATGCAGGCATCTCTCTCTCTGAGCTGGAGGCCTCAGTGGCTTCCCCTTTTACTTCCAGAACTCCCAACATCTCCTGTGTGCCCAACCTCATCAGGTACAACCAAACCAGTGCACACACACTCTCACACACCGCACACTTCAAGTCCACGTAGAAGCTTTTACACAGTGAAGGGTTCTTTTCTGGTAGCCTTTGTTATAAGCTGAACAGCAGCTTTGTCCTTCAGAGCTGTCCAGAATTATTGGCACCCTTTATAAAAAATAGGTGAAATAAACATTTATTTCCTTCTTTCAAAATAATCGGTATGTTGCATTTAATACCTCGAAGAGTGAAGACTTATATGGCACTATAGACACTATATGGACATAAAGTATTGGGACACCTGACATTTCCAGAAATATGTTGCTCTTTATATATACAGTATGTGCCGATTTATATTTGAACTCCATGGAATCAGGGCGTGGTTGACGTTAAAGTTATAGATCCTGGAAAATGGGGGGAAAAAAGCTTCTCATGATTGGCAGGAAGCTTTTTATGAATGTTAGAATGAATGAAAACAATTCTTTCCAATTCAACTCCAATTCTTTAAGTGGATTTTAAGAGTGCAAATAGCAATCCAGGCGTTTTTGCGTATTTTTTTTAAATAAGGGTGGAAATAACAATTATTTGTAAACATTGGTTCTGGGGAAATTCCAGATTTATTATTAATATTTTTTTAAATAAATAAATAAATAATAATAATAAACCTTCCTTTGTACGTTGCAGGGAAGGAAAAGCGGCTCTCATTACATCTTTCTGCGTGTTCAAGTTCATGGCCCTCTACAGCATCATCCAGTACATCAGTGTCACCCTGCTCTACTATGTAAGTATGTTGCTCAAGTGCATCCAAGAGAGCAGGAACCATATTGTTTTGTTTTTCACACAGGCTGTTTAAAGTAGCACTGAATTGATTTGAGCCATCTAACGGCCTCGTTGAAAATTCTCTGTTTCAGATCCTCAGCAACCTTGGAGACTTCCAGTTCCTGTTTATTGACATTGCCATCATTCTTGTTGTTGTATTCACCAGTGAGTAGGTTCTCAAATCTATACACTCATCATCCACTTTTTATTTAGAGCACATTTATGCAGATATCCAATGGGAGGACAATGATTAGGTATTTCAGAAATGGCTGATCTCTTGGTATTCTGTACATTTGGTGTGAAAAAAGCGTATTGTTTTGCTTTTCGTCCTCAGTGAGTCTGAATCCAGCATGGAACGTTCTGGTTTCTCAGCGACCCCCCCCAGGTCTGATCTCAGGGCCTCTGCTGTTCTCTGTACTCGCTCAAATCCTTATCTGCCTCGGCTTCCAGGCCCTCACCTTCACCCTGGTGCGGAACCAGGACTGGTATGAGATTTGGACGCCTCAGTCAGAGTGAGTAAGCCACGCGTTTTGTCAGAACAGTACGAGATGACACGGGCCGTGGAATGTGTGAAGCATCTGTATTTCCTCCTGTGTTTGTTTCAGTGCCTGCAATACATTCTCGCACAGCAATCTTACAGAAAACTCCACAGAGGCTGACGACCACAACATCCAAAACTACGAGAACACTTCCCTGTTCTACGTCTCCTCCTTTCAGTACCTCATCGTCGCCATCGTGTTTTCCAAAGGAAAACCGTTCCGTCAGCCCAGTTATAAAAACTGTAAGTGTTTGGATTGCAGCTATACAACTGGAACTGTGTTTATATAGCATTCGTTTGGATACCCGCCCTTTATCAACACATTTTGTTAGTAACGAGCACAAAATATTCTGGTACCATAGGTTTTGATTGCTGATGTTGGGTGCTCATTTGCATTTAATGCGACCTTTAAAACTCCATAAATGGTCACATGCCCAAGCAGCTGAGTTTTAGAGGGACCGTGCATGTGGGACATTTTGGAGACAAGATGAGGGAAGCTTGATTGAGATGGTTTTGGACATGTGAAAAGGAGGGACATGGGGTATATCGGTAGGAGAATTCTGAGCATGGAGCCACCAGGAAGGAGAAAAAGAGGAAGATCAAGGAGGAGGTTTATGGATGTGGTGAGGGAAGACATGCAGGTGGTTGGGGTAAAAGGGGCACATGTAGAGGACAGGGGGGTATGGAGATGGATGATCCGCTGTGGCGACCCCTAATGGGAGAACCAGAAAGAAGAAGGAGAGTCTCAAAATTACTGCTTTGAGAATGTTGACTGAGAAGTATAGAGAAGATCAGAAGTAGAAAGCGTACGGCAAGGTGTCGAGAGAGGAGTTGTGGTATTGTATAAGGAAGTCAGGTGTGTCAGAGAAGTATGTAAGGGTGGTGCAGGACATGTATGAGGACAGTGTGACCGCAGTGAAGAGTGCAGTAGGAAGGACTGACTGGTTTAAGGTGGAGGTTGGATTTCATCAAGGATCAGCACTGAGCCCTTTCCTGTTTGCAGTGGTGATGGACAGGTTGACGAACGAGGTCAGACAGGAGTCTCGGTGGACCGTGATGTTTGCGGATGATATTTTTTAAATCGAGGTTTTAATTTAAAAAGTCTTGTTTATATGTACATTTGCACACACACACTCACACCAAAGAGCATGAGTAAGAGACTGGTGCATGTCCATCTTCGTAAATGAGTGCCCAGTGGCTCTTAATTAGTTCTTCAGATAAATAGTTCAATTGTTTGTATTACCGTTACAGCGCAGGTGTGTAATATTTTGTGTGTGTGCGCATTTGCAGGGCCCTTTCTGGTGTCTGTGCTCATCCTCTACGCGTTCCTCTTATTCATCTTGTTCTTCCCTGTTTCCGAGATCGATGAGACCCTAGAGGTACGTCCAGACTCTTACTTTCTGTTCTTTTTTTTTTTCTTTATACCTTTCTACCATCTACCAACTTTTCCCTTTCTCATGTACATTCCATTCTACATGTAGTCCCCATTAGCTTTTAGAATAACGCCCACTCCTCAGGGAAGATCTTCCACTACATTTGTGCTTATTCAGCGTTAGTTAGGTACTGATGGAGGAGAAGGTAGTGAGGAGGTCTGGGAAGCAGGTCAGTGCTTTTTTAGATTTATAGCAGGCAAATCAAAATACTGGATCGTCATATTGGAACAGGTTCGGTGAAACACATATGCCAGAGCACAGGGTCAGTAATAATACTTAGAGCACTGAGAGTTAAGGGCCTCGCTAAAGGGCCCCTCAGCGATACCAAAGACATACTATACATCTGTGTGCCTTTAAGTTAGTAGCAACAGTTTTGAGAAGAACCACATATGGCTCCAGGTGTCCCAGTAGTTTTGTCTATGTAGTTGTGTTAAAAATCACACGATGGCTTATTACTATAATACAAGCATCAAACATGCAATTTCCTCTTGCAGATTGTGTGCGTCCCTTTCAGCTGGCGTATCACCATCTTGGTTATCGTCCTGAGTAACGTCTTCGTGTCCGTTTTCATGGAGGTAAGTGGAAAAACTTCTCCGTGTGACTGATGTATTTTGCAATCTGTTCAGTCGGCAAGGTAGCAGAAACCGGGTTCGTGTACGACGTCACGTGCATATATATATATATCTGCTGTCATGTCCTGTCATTTAGGCTTTTGTTCTGTCGTTGTCGTTCTTATTTTGTTTGTTTGTTTGCGTTTTTAATGTCTTAACGTACGTGGCAGGCCGAGCGAACCCCGTGGCCCGTTACCGTGTTGTGTACAATGAACGACGACGGTATCCGGCTGAGTGTAAATATACACCCGTGTGTTAGAAATCACAAGAACCACCTCCCAAAAAAAATATCCAAAAATAAATACAATTCCAGTTGTACCAGAGGTATTTTGCATGTGATTTGAATCATGTCCACTCCAACATCCGAAACGATGTTGTAGCTAATAATCACGCTGTCCAATCATGTGACTAGAGCCCTGAGTATGTAGATATTAAACCGCTCCCGATAAATTTGTAAATTTTACCCATTTTTCCACCCTCTTTGGCTCTCGCTCTCTCTCCTCACTAACTCTCAGCCTGAAATCATTGCCTCCTCAGTAGGGTGTTATCTAGTGTTGCTACTGTTGCTGTAGCAGTTGAACTCTTTATGAAAGCCATGTGATCAGTAGCTCTCTTAATTCTTTCCGCACCACTACGATATTCCATAGACCTTCGTCCTTGACGTCGTCTTATGGAAGCTTGTGTTCAGCCGAGACAAGCAGGGCAGCTATGGTGTCTCCCCTGCAGTTCCGCCACCACAGGTTGGGAAATCACACTTCTGTTCACCATCACGTCTTTATTTACTGCTGTCCCTCTGTCCTGCATTCCGTTTTCTATCTATCTATCTATCTATCTATCTATCTATCTATCTATCTATCTATCTATCTATCTATCTATCTATCTATCTATCTATCTATCTATCTATCTATCTATCTATCTATCTATCTATCTATCTATCTTCTATATATATAATCTCATTGTTTTTGTAGGTGGCTTTCTTTCTTTTTTCTATTCTCCATCACTTTCACTCACTTTCTTGTCCTTCTCAGTGTCTTTTGCTCTCTTTCACTTGCTCGTGCTCTCTCTTTCTGTCTTTTTCCTTCTTTCCCTTTTCTTTTTGGTCTCTCTTGCTTACTCTTTCACACACTTTTTTTCTCTTTTCTTTCTCTTCACTAGCTCCTTCTCTCTTTCTGCCTCTCTCACACTTTCCTTCTGTCATTTCTCTCTCTCTCTCTCTCTCTCTCTCTCTCTCTCTCTCTCTCTCTCTCTCTCTCTCATAATGTCTAGCTTTTCCTTCTGTCTCTTTTGCTCTTTTTTCCTTCCCTGTCTCTCTCCTTCTCTCTTTCTTTTCTGTCTCGTTTTCTTGCTTGGTCTCTTTTGCTTTCTCTCACACGCTCTCTTTCTCTCCCTTCTCTTGCTCCTTCTCTCTTTCTGCCCCATTTACACTTTCCTTCTGTCTTTTTTCTTTCTCTCTCTCTCTCTCTCTCTCCTCTCTCTCTCTCTCTCTCTCTCTCTCTCTCTCTCTCTCTCTCTCATAATGTCTAGCTTTTCCTTCTGTCTCTTACTCTTTCTTTTTTCCTTCCCTGTCTCGATCCCTCTCTTCCTTTTCTGTCTCTTTTTATTTCTTGGTCTCGTTTGCTTACTCTCTCACACTTTCCTATTTCTGTCTCTCTCACACTTTCCTTCTCTCGCTATTCCTTCTTTGTCTCTGTTTGTTCTTGTCTGCTTTTTTTTTATTTACCCGCCCCCTGCTCACCCCTTGCCCCCCTCTTTCTACAGCCTTGTTGTAATGTTTTGTCTTGTGCATGTTCCCTTTCTACGATTTCTCTGAATGCTGCTTGGCTGCCACCTAGTGGTGTCTGCCCTGATGTCAGTCATACGATTCCTCCCAGTGTTCCTGCTCTCTTTAATACCTCTAATACTCCTGTGTAGTTCATTTCTGCAATACGCAACCTCTGCACCCATCTGAGATCACTGTGAGATTATGATTTAGATTTTTTTTTCAGAAATTACAGAATATTTTAGTATTAAAAAGTTGTTATTTAATTTATTTAAACGTGATATTTAAGCAATATCTGTATTACTGTTTAGTCAAATGAACTACATCCATCAGTGGATTTGTTTACTTGTTTGTCATCTTTTGCATCACACCATCCCATCTCACGCACGGACGAGATGTTTAGATGACACGCATATGAAAAAAAAAAACATCTTTTCTCTCTTCTCTTCCTGTGTGTTTTGTGTGCGCACGCCTTTTCCTCCTCTTTCGTGGCGTGCATGTGTTTTGTGTGCAGGAAGGACTAGACATGTGCACATCCAAGTTCCCCCCAGGGACCTGTTGCCGGCGTCAGATGGTCCCCAAGGCGCGCTACATGCACCTGGCCCAGGAGCTCAGCGTCGATCCGGATTGGCCACCCAAACCCAAAACCACCACTGAAGCCAAACCTCCGTCTCAGTTGGAACACGGCTCCTACCAAATCATTTCCTCTTCCTAGCACCCCCTATCTCTTTGCCCTCTATCTCTATATCGCTCTCTCACACCATCTCCAGCTTTATGGTGCCCTCATATCGTGGATCATCATAAACAGGACCACCGTCAGGAACTTTTTTGGTTTTTCGAATGCTGCATTCTCTATAGAGACGCAAAGGATATTATTAGCATTATTATTTTTTGCAGTTGCGTCCCTTTTTTTTTTTTTCCCCCACACCACGGAACACTGTGGAAGACCCACCTACAGTAATTATCACGGTCATCCGATTGTACTTTTGAGCAACAGACTCCCGACTAAAACGGCTAGACGGACTCGAGCCACGAATTTATTACCCAACGGGCCGCATGCTAAACGTCTCGGACATCAGCGAATCTGCATGTGGAGCCAATCGAACTGTAACGGCCTCGGCAACCAGTATTTTGTAAAAAAAAAAAAAAAAAAAAAAAAAAAAAGGAAAGCAAGAAAAGCGGTATGAGGTTCTTTTTGTATTTCTTCCCATGGAAGAATGGAGTCACGATCGAGCAGTGGTGGGCAGAAGGAACTGCGCCGTATATCGGGGGATTCTCAAATCGCAGTCGCATGATTTTGTATATATTTTTTTTTTGCCTGCGAATTTGCAATCGCCCGGACAGATTATTCCTGCGTGGTGTTCAGCACTTCTTCTTTTTTTTTCCCCCCTGTTCATTTCATTTCCATAAAGCAAAAATATTCAAGGCTATAAAACTGTTTCAGCATCAGCAACCTTTTTAACGATTTTCATCTAATATGTTGTCTTTAAAGAAGCAGAGCAATTTCAAACTATGCACACTATACAGACAAAAGTATTGGGACACCGCCAAATCTTCCCCGCCGTACACGGCTCCTCTTTTAAAAGTCACAATTATGTAGGACCCCTTTGGATGTTGGCGCATGAAATTTCCTTCACTCCATTTCCAAAGCCAGCTCCATGAAGATACGGTTTACTTGGTCGGAGTGGAAGATCACTGGTTATAGAGCTCCGACCCTCAAACCTATTAGAATGAATTGGAACGCTGACCGCATCACAGGTCTCCTCACTTCTTCTCATATCAGTACTACGCCCCCTTGTGGCTGAATGAGCACAAATCTTCTGACTGTATTATTCCCCAAAAAAAGAGCACATGTGCATCGTGTGGTCAGGTGTCCACAAACTTTTGTCCATATAGTGTATCTAAATCACTTACTTGGTTAGTTTCATATTCAGTTGATGATGAATTTAATTATATGCAAGTCTTTTTTGTTTTTTTCTCTACTTGTTAAATCCACTCGTCTCCATCTTTCATTACAGCAGTTTGAACTTTTTTTTAACATTTCGATGTTTTTTTTTTCTTGTTCTTCAAAATGAAATGCTGCTTTTTAACGTTCAGTACTTAACGATGTGGTGATGAACTTGGCGACGAGGCATGTTTCTGCTGAGGGCTCAGCTTTTTTTCTTTCATTACACACACCTCGATTATGACTCGCGCCATCGCTTTCTATTCCGCAATCGAGCGATCTCGAGATCGGATCGGAACACCACCGCGGGTCAGAAAGCGCAGTGCAGACTTTTAATGACTGATGTTTTAATATCCAACACTGCGTGCAGGCTCCGTTAGAACGTGTCTGGAAATACGTGCATTCGGATTTAATTGTGGATTGTTTTTTTAAGGGCTATAGCTTTACTTTTTTTTTTGTTTTTTAAATCATTGGTGTTCGTTCCCTTTTTTTTTTCTGGCGCCGTGCCGAAATCATCGGCGTGTGCTAGTAGAGTCTGTCCGTCCCTGCCCGTGTTAGTCGTACTATAATGGGTCGGGGTTGTGAGAAGGACGGATGAGCGCTAAGCAGAAGCTTCTTTCGTTTTTGCGTTATTTAAAGTCCATAAGAAAAAAAAAGACGAGTATGTGATCGATAAATAAATAATTTATATAATATAATTAGTGTTAATGTGATAGGGACAGGATAGAGGCTGGACAAGGACAGGACAGGGTTAAACACTAGAAAGGGAAGGGATAGGATAGAGATATAGACTGGGCAGGATAAGGATAGAGAATGGGGTGGGATAGAATAGGAACTGGGACAGGATGAGGATAGAGACAGGGGCAGCAGAGATATAGGGAAAGAGACAGGATAAGGACAGGGAAAGAATAGGTATAGACCAATGATAGAAGCAGGGACAGGAAAATAATAGGAACGAGAGAGAGAGAGAGATCGGGACAGAAATAGGGGTTGATTAGAGATCGGGACAGGATAAGGATAGGACAGTGATAAGAACAAGGACAGGATAGAAGGGATAGAGAACAGGGCAGAATAGGGATAGGGACAGGATATAAATAGCAACAGGATGGAAGTGTGAACAGGGACAGGATAAGAATAGGGACAGGATTGCATTGGAGACAGGTAAAGTATGGGTCAGAATAAAGATAGACATGGACAGAATTGGGGAAGGGACAGGATATAGACTGGACGGGGACAGGTGTGCAGTGATTTTGGTGTTGGGGAAATGATTTGTTAAATTATTGTATAAATTATATACATTTTTGATCGTGTTTGTCTTTCGATTTAAAATCAGTTGATTTGATTTTTTTACTCTTTTGTTTCTATCTCTCTCTCTCTCTCTCTCTCTCTCTCTCTCTCTCTCTCTCTCTCTCTCTCTCTCTCTCTCTCTCTCTCTCTCTATGGCACTTCCTTTCTTTTCTCTTTCCCGTCAGAGAGCTCGCCGACACAATGACGCAGAGGACGTCATATTAATTACCTTATTCCTCATTTCATAAACGCTCTAAACCTCCCGTAGTCTATCATTCCTGAAAAACAAAAAGGTACATGAAAAGAATGTTGGACAGAGACGAGTTTGCTTGAGCCTGAATTTTAACATGCTTATGACAATAGTGGCCATGCTCTCTGTGTGTGTGTGTGTGTGTGTGTGTGTGTGTGTGTGTGTGTGTGTGTGTGTGTGTGTGTGTGTGTGTGTGTGTGTGTGTGTGTTGTTGTAATTTTTTTATTATTGCATAGCTACAATCGAATGTTTCTAGTGCTTTATTTGCTTTATTATCAACATGCCGCCTTTTTTTTTTTTTCTTTTTTTTTTTTTTAACATTGATTTTGGGAAAAGAAGTTAATCTGCTACAAGTCTATAATGTACACTTTACTACAAACATCATCATCATCATATATAATTTTTTTTACATGTGGATGTGCTTATAGACATTATTATTATTATTATTATTATTATTATTATTATTATTGGTTTTCATTTCCTCAGGGAAATATGTTCATATTGTTATGAATAAAAGATGGACACTGACACCCCGAAAAATGAGTGCAAGTCGATATCCTTGTTGTTTCCGACGTCCGTTACAAATGTACCGAATTTTTTTTTTTTTTTTACATTTATAAAAAAATGTTTGGTTTTTTTACATTATATGGCCAAAATTATTGGGACTCCAAACTTTCCCGGTCGTATGCTGTTCTTCCTTAAACCTTTTCCACGAACATGGAGGTGCAAAATTTTATTTAAAGATGTTGAACAATCCCCTGAAATCGTAATAGTGATTTTTTTTTCACTTCTCAATTTATGCTTTAAAACCTTCATGGTCCTTCAATTTTTTTGCATTAAAGCCTTCATTAAATTTGTACTTTCATTTTATACTAGAGAGTTTTCCATCTGGTAAATCAACAGAAATGACAATCACATGTGATCTCAACCAGGCTGGATCCCTTATCTCAGGCACTTGTCTTCAGAATGCTCTTTTTAACCCAGAGTCCTGGCTGTTCCAGAATTATTCCGAATTTCGGAGAGCAAAGGTGCCTTCTTAATTCTCAGACATCTTTCATATAGTCTTTTCCATCTCTGCTTCTTCAGTTTCTTTGACCTTTTCCAGGTCATGTCCAAGTGCAACGTGTGGTCTCCAGAGATGATCTGGAGAAATGTGATGCACCTAAGATACATTTCAAGGGTCCTAGAAAAAGGTGTGAATGCATTCACTATATCAGCAAAAGTATTGGGACACCTAAATTGTCCCAGCCATGTGTTTTTTTAAACATGGAGGCACACAATTGTATAGGATGCTTTTACTTTATAGGTAAAGACCGAACCCTGTTCCAGCATGACGATACCTCTGTGCATCAATCCAGCTTCAATGGGATGGAAGATGTTGAAGATCGAGAAAGCTCCAACCCCAATTAGCATTTGTGCAGAATCCTAAAAGGTCTAAAATTTAAAAATAAAAATGATAGTCTTACATTTGCTGTTCTAAAACTTAAATATTATGCTCCTGCAGCACTTAAGAATTATTGTTTTTGGTCAGAGGGGTGGGATCTCTCTTGGATTGTACCGCAGAAGTAATTTTATTTTACAGCTAAATTTACGTATTAGCAATAGCTTCAAAAAATAAAAAATGAACGTAGGGCTCGGCTAAGACCAGTTGCAAGCACCATATTGATGTGTGTTTCTGATGTGATGTAGGTCTTACAATTAATTCCTAATGGTGTTAAAAAAAAGTCTTTGATGTGATTTGCAGAAACCCTGTCGACCCAGCTGAATTGAGATGAATTGGACCACATCCCAGGCCTCCTCACTTCCTCCTGCAGCAAAACTCGACTTTACTTGTGGCTGAATCGGCACAAATCTCAGTACTCAAATATAACAGGAAATGGAGGCTAAATGTAAAATGGGATGTTCTAAAAGCACATCCCAAATGTATGCTAACGTGTCCGTTAGCATTTTTCCGTACAGAGAATATTTGTCAATCGTTAGCTATAGTACAAGACTACTGGATTTCCTTACGAAAGCTGCTGATGTTAGCATGTTTTTTTGTGAAGCATACTGACTAGCTAGAGTCACGAACACTTTCATGCACATGCAAACAAGTCTTATGATTCCGTGACTCTGTGCAGGCTAGTTTTGGGAGAGCGGTCACTGAGGACACTAAAAATCAATCAATGTGCCTGTGAGAAGTAATGTGGAATGGAATATTCAAAAAGTACATACCGTCTTATGCTCGGATAGTGATTCAGTATTTGGTTCGTGACCAGCAATACATTTGTATAGCGTTCTTTAACTATGAACACTGTCCCAAAGCAGCTTCGCAGAATGTAATAGATCACAAATATAACTTTTAGAAATCAGTGCGTACACGTTAATCTCAAATGAGTGAGCCAGTGATGAAGGTGGAAAGGAAAAAACTCTGAGATGGTATTAGGAAGAACCCTTGAGAGGAACCAGATTTAAATCCATTCTCGTCTGGGATGGCACCAAACGTCCACTCCTTAGAGTTCCATCATTGTATCGACATAACGTTTCATCTCTAGTGCTAATGGTATCTGTCGAGTATAAACAGCATGAACTTCTTCAGAAATTTGACCTACAGTAGCTCGTCTGTTTTCTCTGACCCAGCCGTCTAGCTGCCGCAATTTGTCAAACTCGCTTAAATCTTGATGCTTGCCCATTTTTCCTGCTTCGAACACGTCAACTTTGAAGACATCATCTTCATGCTGCCTAATAAATATATCCACCCACTTACAGGTGCTCTGATCTTCTTCTTCTTTCGTCTTAGGGGGCGCCACAGTGGATTATCTGTCTCCATACCCCCTCTGTCCTCTACATCTGCCTCTTTCACCCCAACCACCTCCATGTCCTCTCTTCACCACATTCACAAACCTCCTCCTTGGCCTTCCTCTTTTCCTCCTTCCTGGTGGCTCCATCCTCAACATTCTCCTACTGGTATACCCCATGTCCCTCCTTTGCACATGTCCAAACCATCTCAATCTCGCATCCCTCACCTTGTCTCCAAAACGTCCTACATGCGCTGTCCCGGTGCTATGATGAAGAGAGAGTTAATTTGAAAAGCTTTCGAGTTCTGTCTAGTTCTCCTTTACTAACTGGCTCCAAAATCTAGTGGAACATCTTCCCGGAAGAATGGAGGCTATTATATTCGCAATATAAATAAAAGCACATGCCAAGCATATGCTCAGGTGTCCACAAACTTTGGTTTCATTATGGGCCATGAAGTTTAGATTGATTAAAAAAAAAATTGAATACGTGTCTCATGGTCGCTTGCTCCAATCATTGCTCACAGCAGGCGTAACGTGACCCTGGTGAACGTTCTGTTTTGCTTGTTCTTTTGCCGATGCATTTGCACAACGTGCAACATTAACCCAGGCGACGGGTTGCAAAAACATTCGGCTTTCTCCGACCTTTGATCTGAGGCCCTGTCTGGGTGCGCGAAGAATCAGACGGGTTGTTGGAGAGCCCGAGATCTTTGGGAAAATTCTTCTAAAAACAACACGGCGTTTGGGACTCTATAAAATACGCTTCGTTACTGATCGTCCAGAGAAATGCACCCGAGCTACATTTTAAGGTTCCTAGAAAAAAGCTTTGAATACATACCTGACCAAAACATATAATCCTTTTCTACAGTTTGAGTCTAATGAAATCTAATGTCATGTGATTAGTGGGATGAATTCCAACCTGATATCCTTGTTTAACAACTCCATCGACAAACCTGAGCGGGTCTTTGTTTAAATATCAGTATTGACTTAACTTCCACATTGTAGACATTGAAAGAACTTGTCGGATGTTCATCCAGATCCACGATTGCTCACCACCATTTGGACCCTCTAGCTAAAGCACATGAACATTTACAGCCATGTTAAAACCAACCATGGGTCCTTGAGTTTTCATGAGCCGTTAAATCTGCCCAGGATTGCGCTCTAAAGTCGCATCGATCCCTCCTGGAATCACTTTTCTTTGTTTCTTTACATAAAAACTTTAAATTTACTGGAATTAGTTGTGTACATACAACTTGACTGTATATTTGCCATGCAGAGTTTTTCTCGATGGGCTGGGGTAGTTTGCAGGCTTTTGATTGGACATAGCAAACCTTTAAATAGTTGCTCGTTGTCTAATCTTTAGAACTCGGCAGTCCAATTCAATCCAACAACGAACCATGAGCGGATGTCCGTTTTTTGCGAAAACTCACCAGTGCGTATTTTTTTTCCAAGCAGAATTAGATTTTCTACAATTGCGTAGTAGATTGTGCCTTTTGTTGTTTTTTTTTAACCATTTCTGTCGTTTTTCTCAAAAAAATTAATCAGATTTCCAACCAGTCCCAGCGAGGAGAACGATGATGCCCAGAAAGGCACTGACAAATCTACCAAAGGGGAAATCGTCTACGGAGAGTACCTTCAGGTAATTTCCAATTCTGAATGATGGACAGTGTTTTAAAAAAATAATTACAAAAAAAACTGTTTGGTTTAAAAAATTATTAAGAAATATTTATTCGGTTTTCACCTTATTTTTTTATATATTTTTTTAAGCTGGATAAGATCATTACTGCTCAGAAACTACAGAGCGAACTGAAGGGCAACAAAATCCACGATGAGCATCTGTTCATAGTCACCCACCAATGTAACTGATACCTTTCTTTATTCTTATTAATATTCTTCTTCTTTTTTTTTTTTTTTTTTTTTTTTTTTTTTTTTTTTTTAAAGAATTGAAATTTCTCTTATGAATTTATAAATTATTAAATTTTTTTGCATTTTTAATTGTTTGAATTTCCTTTTTATTAATAATTTTTTATTGTATCTTGTGATTTATTAGAAATTCAATTTTTTTAATTATAATTTTTTATTGTATCTTGTGATTTATTAGAAATTCAATTTTTTTAATTATAATTATTACTGAAATAATTCAATTTTTTATATTGTTATTATTAGTGTTGTACTTCTATTGTATTTATTTTTGTATTTTATTTATATTCTTTTTTTCCCCATATGTATTTTTTATTGTATTTTGTTTATGTGTATATAAATATATAAACTTTCTATCCAGTTTATATTTATATATTTTTTTACATTTTCCTAGTTTCTCTCTCACTAATGAGGGATGTCATGTTTAAAATCTGTAATTTGGACTTTTTTTTTTTCCAGCATATGAGTTATGGTTTAAGCAGATCATGTGGGAGCTCGATTCTGTGCGGGAACTGTTCATCCACAATCACGTGAGTCTGACAAACATTACATTAAAGACCCACACGTTCAAGACAATGGACGTGTGAATGATCATCAGTTCCTGGAGTAAAAAAGAAAAACTAAAATAAATTGTGGATCGTTTTTTAAGGTTCGCGATGAGCGCAACATGCTGAAGGTGGTGAGCCGCATCCACAGGATCACTATGATCTTCAAGCTGCTGGTGGACCAGTTTGCTGTGCTGGAGACCATGACTGCTTTGGATTTCTTTGATTTCCGGTAACAGAAACTAGAAAAAAGCGAATTGTTACGCACCTCTAACGGTATGAGTACTGTGGGGTCTGAAACTCGAGTGCTGAATAGTTTGCCGTCTGTACATCATTGTTGTGTATGTGGTCGTGTGTGTTACAGGGAGTATTTATCCTCAGCTTCAGGTTTCCAAAGTCTTCAGTTTCGTCTTCTTGAGAATAAGTTTGGGGTTTCGGAGAAACTGAGAGTTCCCTACAACCGGCGTCACTACAGAGACAAATTCCAAGGGCAGGAGAGCGAGTCACTGGTCCAGACGGAGCAAGAGCCCACACTCCTGCAGCTCGTCGAGGTATGATGTAATGCTTAACTTCTGTGTGTGTGTGAATAACCAACGGCATGGAAATTAGTCTATCATAGTCTGTAACTGTGGATGGATGGATGGATGGATGGATGGATGGATGGATGGATGGATGGATGGATAGGCAGATGGATGGATGGATATGCAGATAATTGGATGGATATGCAGATAGATAGATGGATATGCGGATGGATGGATGGATGGATGGATGGATGGATGGATATGCAGATAGATAGATGGATATGCGGATGGATGGATGGATGGATGGATGGATGGATGGATGGATAGATAGATAGATAGATATGCGGATGGATGGATATGCGGATGGATGGATGGATAGATATGCGGATGGATGGATGGATAGATATGCGGATGGATGGATGGATAGATAGATGGATATGCGGATGGACGGATGGATGGACGGATGGATGGGCAGATGGATGATGGGTATGCAGATAGATAGATATGCAGATAGATAGATATGCAGATATATGGATGGATGGATAGATGGATGGATATGCAGATGGATGGATATGCAGATGGATGGATGGATGGATAGATGGATGGATATGCAGATGGATGGATGGATATGCAGATGGATGGATATGCAGATGGATGGATGGATATGCAGATGGATGGATGGATATGCAGATGGATGGATGGATATGCAGATAGATAGATATGCGGATGGATGGATGGATAGATAGATAGATAGATATGCGGATGGATGGATATGCGGATGGATGGATGGATAGATATGCGGATGGATGGATGGATAGATATGCGGATGGATGGATGGATAGATAGATGGATATGCGGATGGACGGATGGATGGACGGATGGATGGGCAGATGGATGATGGGTATGCAGATAGATAGATATGCAGATAGATAGATATGCAGATATATGGATGGATGGATAGATGGATGGATATGCAGATGGATGGATAGATGGATGGATGGATGGATATGCAGATGGATGGATGGATATGCAGATGGATGGATGGATATGGATGGATGGATGGATGGATGGATGGATATGCAGATGGATGGATGGATATGCAGATGGATGGATGGATATGCAGATGGATGGATGGATATGCAGATGGATGGATGGATATGCAGATGGATGGATATGCGGATGGATGGTTGGATGGATGGATATGCAGATGGATGGATGGATGGATGGTGTGAGAGAGAGAGAGAGAGAGAGAGAGAGAGAGAGAGAGAGATGGATGGATGGACAGACTGGCAGACAGACAGATGATGGGTGTACAAACCGACAATCAGGTAGGTAGGTAGATAAAACGAATAAAAGAATATTATTTATTTAATTTTTATAATCATTTTAAAGAAATGGCTAGAGAGAACACCTGGCCTTGAAAAGGACGGCTTCGACTTCTGGGGAAAACTCCAAGCAAACATTGAGGAAGGTTACAGGATGGAGAAACAGACGCTTGAAGTAAGTTCAGTTTTTATTATTATTATTCATTTATGTATTTATTTAATCGACATACATCACTTTTACACTGCTGATAACAAATTTCTGTTGCAGAAAATGGCCGATTGTGAGAAAAAGCAGGACATGCTGGAGGATCTCACCAAGCAGATGGAAGTGTTTACGTATCTGTTTGACTCCAAGCATCATGAACATCTCTTAAGCAAAGGTGAACACACACACACACACACACACACACACACACACACACACACACACACACACACACACATGAATATCCCATCCAGGACGATTGGCACAAGCCTTTGAGGATCCAACAAACATCTACGTCATCATCATATAAAAACATATTCTTTTTCTTTCACACAGGGGATCGCCGGTTGTCCTACAGAGCCCTCCAGGGAGCCCTAATGATTTACTTTTATAGGTCAGAGACCCCCAAACCGAGAAAGTATCATGTTGAAATTTTCATAGATGAAGATCAGCATTTAGCTGATGCTCGACACTTAGTTCTTTCGGTTCTCCTTTTCAGAGAGGAGCCTCGGTTTCAGGTGCCGTTCCAGCTCCTGACGTACCTGATGGAGGTTGATACGCTTATGACCAAATGGAGATGTAAGTCTGTAATGTTTTTATTATGTTATACACTATCGCAAATGTTCGTTCGCCCGTCAGAGATTTAACAAGCATCGACTTTTGCCATCAGACAATCACGTGTGCATGGTGCACAGAATGATCGGAAATAAAGCGGGCACGGGAGGCTCTTCGGGTTACCATTACCTCCGCTCGACCGTCAGGTGAGCATCTTTTTCTAGCCACTGACCAGGCAAAAACATCATGGCCACCCGCTAAAACAGTACTGACCTGTTTGGCATGAACCAAAATATGACCCACAGTAGCTCGTCCGTTTAATCGGACCACACGGGCCAGCCTTCGCTTCCCACGTGCATCGACGGACCCTGTCTCCAGTTGACCACTTTACTTATTTTTTGATAGATACTGACCAGTGCAGACCAGGAACACAATCCATGAGCTGCAGTTTTGGAGATGCTCTGACCCAGTCGTCTAGCCGTCTCAATTTTTCAAACTCGCTCAAATCCTTACGCTTGCCCATTTTTCCTGCTTCTAAAACGTCAACTTTGAGGACAACAACAATAAAATGTTCACTTGCTTAATAAAACATAAAAAACATAACGTAATGCATGAACGGTGTGCATGCATATTCGTATCTGCTTGGGTTTGATTTAGCATATTTAATTAGTGATATTATACATAAAAACTTTCGCTAATGTTTTTATTTCCCCCTAGTGGACGGAAAGGTAAATGAAAAAGCATTTAAAAAACATTACTACTTTAGAAAAATGGCCAATACATAAAAAATTTACTCTTGCCCTTGAGATTTACACCTAGCCTAATTTTTTTTTTCTCAGCGACCGTTACAAAGTGTTTGTGGATTTGTTCAACCTGGCGACGTACCTGGTCCCGCGGGCCTGGGTCCCCAAGCTGAACCCCACCGTGTACAAGTTCCAGTACATCGCAGAGTGCAACGACAGCTCGTACAGCTCCAGCGGCTCGTGCAGCAGCGAGGAAGATTAACCAGACTAACCAAACTACCCTCAGACACGCTAATTCCCAACAATAAAAAAGGATCGCTGGGTGAATTTTAGAATTCGTTATATCATAATTAAGCTAATCCGGTAGTGGTATTTTTGTATATATTATTTATTAGTTCTGGCATGTACACAATTATATAACCATCTATAGGGCCTGGGAGCCATCTTGAATATAACCTATACATTTTATGGACAAATGTTTATGGACACCTCATGTGTGTTTGTTTTTTTTCCCCATTCATAGTCCCCATTTACTTTCATGATAACCACTCTTCTGGGAAGATGTTCCACTAGATTGATTTTGGAGTGTTGATGTAAGAGGAAGTGAGGAGGCCTGGGGTGGAGATCTTCCAACCCATGTAAAGCACATCATGGAGCTGGCTTTGCGCGTTGTCATGCCGGAACGCCATTGGGCTCTTAGATGTCCAAAAAGATCCAAAGACTTTACAATCCTATTGGAACATTTTGGGGGGGGAAGAACTTTACAAGTCATTTTTGTCGCAATCCATAAAGCTTTTTCTCCATATAGTGTGCTAGCAGGTGTTCATTTTGTACATATGTATTTCAAGACACTGTAGTTCAACCGATGTAGAAACATTGTGTATTATATAATATTGTAGTCTGATTTTTTTACTGCACGCTTTCAGAAGTGTGTGAGTTCGGAAATTAAAATTCTAAAACGGTTTCGAAATTGCACCGTGTTGTCTATGTTGTGGCTGGCCTGAAGAACACGAGGTGAATATACGGGGTCTCCGACTACCCAAATGTGTACACTGTAGAGTTGAATGACCTTTGCTTATCACGGATTAGCTGCCAGCGCACGTGCCAAGTACCAAGAACATAAGGTCGAAGGGCACCTTCGGCTGCCGTATTTATACTGAAATTCCACACCGATCGATTTCCTGAGAAAAGACTAGAAAGTAATGGTGTGGTAACAATGGTAACAATATTCATTTCGCAATTTAAAAAGTCACTAGGACATTAAAACGCCAGAGATACTTGATTTGCACAACTGAAGGTTTTCGGTATCTTGAGAAACTTTGTGTAGGTGGATTTTGGCCACAAAAGCTAATAATCCAGCTGAGATCTAGAACCCAACACCACATCACAAGGTTTTAGAGTAATATTTAAGGCTTAGTTTAAATCCCAGCTTTTGGATTTTTGAGTTTAAATCCCAGATTCTGGGTTTCAGCGTGGCAGGAAGAAGCATTTCCTGAAACGGTTTGTTGCTCTGCATAAAAAAATCCCCTGGAAGTCTTTGATGCTATCTGGCAACAGATTCTAGTGCAAAAGCAAACACAGCGAGCCATTAAAATACTGTAGAAAAACACCCCTACAACATGATGCTGCCACCACCTTGCTTCACAGTAGGTTTTGCGAAGCATGGTGGTGGCAGCATCATGTTGTTAGGGGCGTTTTTCGACAGCAGGGACTTGGTGATTGGTCAGGATTGGAGAGAAAATGGATACTGCCAAGTACATCCAAATTCTTGAGAGAAAACCTGTATCTCATTGCTAGACGGCTGAAGATGGGCAGGTCATTTATCGGACAATGAACATCAACATTGTTGCAAAGTTTCCAATCAATCAGCATGGTTGAGAATGACAGGGAACTCCTTGTGGACCTACTGACCGTAAGATTTGTATTGAGTCTATCATGGGCACAGGTTCCTGTTCTTTAGTTGTAGCTTGTCCATCGATGTTTTGTTCCTGCTGAGACACTTTACTGTCCACCAAGCTTTACATACATTAAATGGACACATGACTATAAGCTTTTGAACATCCTATTCCACATTTGCTCTTATATTTAACCTCCACTTTTCTTGGAAGATGTTTTACTATATTTTGGACTGTGCTTGTGGAGATTATGGAGAGGAAATTAAGTGGTCTGGGGTTTCCAGTTCATCCGGGTGTTTAATAGGGTTGAAGCCAGAGCTCTATGGAATGTAATCCATATCTTCACGCCGATTGCGACATTGGCAGCGCCGGAGATTCTGCAAACAGTTGTATAAGGTTGCTGGTATTGCGACACTGATAAAATATTTGTAGAAAATGTTCAAAGGTTTGCTTTTCCTTTTTTTTATTTCGTTTTTGTTTTTTTGGAGAAAAACCTCGATGTCAAACTTCCAGTCCTGACCCTGACCCTGCAAGATCTTTCACACCGCTGGCTGTTTATTTAACATTTAGTACACAGAAGCACAGTTTCCACCAGTGTCATTGAACTTGATCTTTTATCTTTTACACAAGCTGTGTTATTTCAGTTTTTTTTTTCTTTTCTTTGCAGAAAACATTATATAATACAGCCCCCCAAAGAAACGCAAAAGTATACACGGTTCATGAAAATCCTGGTCCACGTTCCCTCGTGATGTCCGTCTTGCAAATGGATTTTTCCGTTGTGAAATAAAAAAAATAAAAAAAAGCACGATTCAACCCGCACTATATTTGTGCTTGTGAAGTCGGCTACAGATGCGGTTTGCGAGCTCTGACTAGCGCGCTCTCTGAGAATCCAATCAAAGGATGTGCAAATGTTATTGTACGCCTGCTAGATGGCCCCGGTGTCACCTACATGAAATCCGATTGGTTGAAGCAACAGCCTTCAATGTTCTGTACGTAACGCTACATGTGACGACACTGTTGATTCTGAACACCGACACTGTTGATTCTGAAGGCCTCACAGCAGATTCCTTTGTCCTTGGTGACTTTTTCAACCATATGTTGTTGTTCTCCAAACTGTTACCAGAAACCTAAAGGAACACAAATGTATTGGGGTTTGGATTCAGTAGCATGACATTTTTCTTTGGAGCCCTAAACAATTTCCAGCAAGACGATCTGCCAAAACCCATTTCAGTGTTTCCAGCTATTTTCTTCTGAAATCATTCGGAGACGTTCTTTTCATTTGACGCCTCGTTTTTTTTGTGAATATTGGCAATGCCGTGATACTTCTGTGGGCCTTCTGTGGAAAACCAACATTGCGTGGATGTGATTAGACAGACAGTAAAATGAGATTAGAAACCATTGTGAGGGTACATGAGGTGAGGTGAACATGGGGAGTTAAAGTCTCAGCTCCTGCTGAAGCTTAACACGGGTATCGTGTACTGGGACAGCCATATGTGTTTCTTCCTCAAACTGTTACCACAAGTTTGGAAGCACACAATTGTATAGAACGTCTTTGGATCCTTCACTTGAACTAGAAGAAGCCCTGTAGCACAAAGCTAAACAATGACTGCACCCTACTCGCATCCTTCTCATACATCAGAACCTGGTTTTACAAACTGGCTGAATGAGCACAAATTGAATTTGGAGCACTTTCCAACAACTTCCCAGAAGAGTACCATTGCAGGAGACCTGCACTCCGCCTTCCAATTGATACCCAAGGTGTTCAGAGATCAGTGCACTATAGCTGAAAAGCTTCCACTCCAACCAATCATCATGGAGCAGTCTTTTTGCACAAGGGCACTGGAACAGGTTTGGGTCTTCAAGTTCCATACATCTGACTGGAAAAGTCAGGCGTCCAAATACTTTTGTGAACATATAGCGGATCAAATTATTCACCAGAACTTGTATGGTTATGGTAAGGAATTTATTTATACATTTTTTACCAGAAAACTGGGGAAAAAGGGCCAAAACATATGATCCAGTCTTTGCAGTTCTTATTGTTTCCACTAAGAGGCAGTGTATCTTGTATTCATGCTCTGTCGCTTTTCTGCCTAATGTGCGATGAAAATGAAACTGCACCGCATACTTTCTCAAGGCTGAGCTCCTATCTAGAGGAAGTCGGTCTCCCCAGAGCCTGCTCGTTAGTCCTTAGATCTAAATCGAAAACCTGATTGCCACCCCATTGCATTTCCTGTTATCATCCGCAAATCAGAGCCAGACAACACAAGCGATCGGGCTGTAAGGAGAAAAAGAAAGCAGAAGAGCCAAAATATATCCAACCCAAGAGTACATGTATCTGCCAATAAAACGTTGTTTCAAACAGCAGTGCTTTCCAGCTGTTTTCTTCTGAAATCACTAGGACACACTATTTTCATTTGAGACCGTCGATCTTGGCAATGCTGGGAAACTTCTGTGGAAAAAGAATATTGAGAGGATGTGTTTTGACAATTAAAGATTGTGAGGGTACAAGAGGTGAAGTTCTTGTGGGGAGTCGAGTTCTCAGCTCCTGCTGTAACCTCGAACTGGAAGCCTTATTGAACAAGATTGAATGGGGCTCGTGGTCACGGCTCATAAACGCTGTTATGGTTCTCTACTGGAAATAATGCATTATACAGTATGGGTCAGCTGACTTTTCCAGGTTTTTCCTCGAACTGTTATCACAAGCTTGTATACAGAATTGTATAGAACGTCTATAGACCCTTCAGCCCCAAACCTGTTCGAGCATGATAATGCTACTGTGCAGAAAACCAGTTTTATAAAGATACATGGGATGGAGTGGAAGATCTTCTGCTCATTAGGGCAGTGGAGGTTCAGTGGTTTGAATGAGCAAAAATCTCCAGAATCTGGTGTCTATCTTCTTAAAAGAGTGGAGGTGATTCCAACAACAAATGGGGACTAAATGCACATACGGATCTCATGGACATGATTACTTTAGTTTTTCCTATCGGCATTTCACATGTAAATTAACAAGAACTACTCCATTTAAAACCCCGGGGAGCTTCTTTGTTTTTCGGCTTCACAACAACAACAACGACAGATTCACACGCCAAACACGTGTTCACCGCCTTCATTCTTTCAGTAGTTCTTCAGAAACGCCATTTCTAAGGAAGAGGACTTAATCACGTTCGAAATTGCAGCATGTTTATTGTTTGCTTTCATTTTTTATTAAAAAAACCATGCTGACAAACAAACATGCGTTTGTTTACAATCGATCAAATTTTTAACCTACTGCAGCTGCATTTTTCACGTCCAGCTCCGAGCCGATACCGCGCTCCTACGAGTTGAGAACGTGTGTATTTGCCAGAGCTCCACAGCCCCGGCCAGGCTGACGGACAAGCGTAGGGGGAGAAATGTGGGACATTTCGTTCCTACTTCTCCACATCTGTTTGGCAGATTGCAACTACAGATTGATAGACCTATCACGATGCTAAAAGACACGTAAAGCCTACGCAGGTCGAACGCTAACGAACTGATAAAGTGAAATCCTTGTTCTGTCTCTTTTCTGGATATGCGTCCATAACCCCTGCTCTTTCACGTCTTGCACACGTAGCCTGTTTTTTTTTTTTAACACGCCACCATCACCATCCACTCAATCTTTATGCTCCCTTTTTTCCATTGCGCTTTAGGAATTAGAGCTTAAATTAGCATGCTAGGCAGCAAACCTGAACAAACGAATTCATCCAAACTTTGTTTTTACAGACACACGTGCATGATCTTTTACTTTCTATGCAACAAACTCGGTCATGTGACCTTATGAAGATGTACTTCGACCAACAAACGATAAATGTGTACAGCATGAATAACCGCTTCCGGCATCCGCAGGGTTTGTTTCTTCAAACCTTCAGCTGATTTTGCCCAAATTGCCCTTCACTTTCTTTCCAATTTCTTTCTTGAAAACCAGTTCATCCCGGAGCAGTTCAATAGGATTTAGGTGCGATGACTGGGCAGGCCATTTTCCTCGGCTCATTTTCTTGTCGTATAATGAAGTCGTTTCCGATGAGCCGCAGTCCAGACAGAATCGCATGGTGTGAGTTGAAGTATGGAAAGGGAGCCATGTTGGTATCTTCCACCCGTAATTCTCCAACCTTCCCTGCTCCAAAACAACCCAAACGGAAACCTTCATGTTTTACTGTGGAGGTGAGGCTGTCTGCTAACATCTTCTCTTTTGTGCTCCATCATACAGAAGTTCTTGGCAACAAAAAAATGATTAATTTGGACTCGTCTGTCTATAGAGCTTCCTTTTAGTCATGCACTGTCCAGTTCTTTTTCGAAATATTGAGTGTATTGCAAAGAAACAAAAACGACATGCATGCGTTTTTCAAAAGACTCCAAAGTGTCGATTAAGAAGTAGACACTCTGCATTTCACACGTTGCATTCGATTTCTGTCTTTCTGTTTGTGTGTCTGCTGAAAACCCTTTTGTTCGACTTGCAGTATTTGACTCCAATAATGCGATTTTTTCAGACTTTTCCCTGCACCGCTATGATGCACCTTTCAATTCACTGTCACTTTTTTGCAAGGTTATAAACGATAACTGATCAAATTTGGCCCACAAAAAAATAAAAAATAAAAATGCTGACTTCACAGTCGTTTGCTCCAGTCATGTGGTCCACTGTGGTGCTGAAACGCTATAACAGGGTGCTGGTTTTTCTGTTGAAACATAGTATATCAGCTGGCTTTCTCCTGAATTTCCTAAGAATCCCTCGAACGAAAGAAAAAGAGAAAAAAATATTGTCTGGTTCGAATTTGTTGGTCGAATTTGAAACCCCCTAAATTCAATTCTTAAGAAATCGTCAGCGATCTCATGAGAAACAAAAATGGAAAGAGTACAGCTTTTTCGGTTCCAATGATGCTTCTTTATGAAATCAAAATATAGGTGGGAGATGCTGGCAGAAAGAAATATCCCAAAAGAATTCTCATAACTACTATTCTGTTCAGTTTGTGTTTAACACATGGATCGTTTAGCATTACCTAATAAAAACCCGACACAAGGACTGAGAGTTTGGACGCGAATCCTCTGGATGGAGTCGTGTTGGTCTTGTAGAATCCAGTATTTAACCATATAATTACGTAGAAACTTTTACTTGAGTAAAAGAATTTGCATTCAAATGTACTTAAGTATCCGAAGTACTATGATTTATCATTAGATTAGATTCAACTATATTGTCCTTGTCCAAGGTACATGAACAGAGCCAATGAAATACAGTGGCGTCTTTACAATAAACAGCAGTGTGATAAATGGGGTCCACCCTGAGGGGTGAATCATTTACAGAAGGTGCATAATGGATAAGCGAAATGCGACGATGCAGTAGTGTATTTTGACATTGTGTGATGATCAGCTGTTGAGTGAAGTAACAGCTACAGGAAACAAAGCTATTCTTCAGTCTGTTTGTGCGGCTCTGAGGCACCTGTAGCGTCTGCCCGATGGAGAAGGGTGAATAGTCCATATTTGGGGTGAGAGGTATCTTTAATTGTGTCCCTTGTGTCCTCCAAGGTAGGTAGCTGAGTGCCAATGATTCATCGGGCAGTTTTCCTATTATCATTTTGTCACTTTGCTTAATCAAACTTTAAAAAACACAAAACAATGGGAATCCAGCAAATGTGCATAGTGACAAGTATATCATGTATCATGTATCAGGTCAGGCTGATCACATCTACAACCCATTGACTCTCCCTAGACAAAGGTGGTATCATGGTGGGGATGTGATACTAGGTACCTGGTGTTCAATCCATCTGTAAGCCAAAGTGATGATGTTTATCACCCAGTGGAACCACTGGAATTCAGCAAGGTCCCCTTCCTTGTGACGTTTTACAAGTCCACCACTTTCACCTTTCTGTATTTTTTTTATGATTCAGTTGGCAGAAGAGGACTGGATCCCGGTGATGGAGCGCACATCATTTGCGTAACCGTTTCCACAGAAAACATTTTACAAGGCACATGCACTAGGGGTTTCTTTTTCAGTGGCTTTTCCTGCACTGGATCGAAAGTCCACCACTTTATTTTCTTCCAAGGCAGTGTTTTTCAACCTTTTATTGAGGCACGGCACATTTTTCAGGCTCGAAAAAAAAAATCTCACGGCACACCACGAGCCAAAAACTGCACAAAATAACACTGTAGTCTAACACAGTATATATAATGACAATTACATCTCTTTGGATTTTTCTAGGTAGCTTAAGTAAAAAGTAGTCATTACTTCTACCTGTTATAGTCTCATGCTGGTAACTGAACCTCAAATCATATTAATATATCAATACAAAAGAATTCATATATCCATCCACCATATAGAACACAAGCAGAGAAAAGATGATGGTCAGGAATGTCTCTGTTCTCAGTCATGTTTACATTAATGCTCTGGACGAGTGCTAGGATGATGGTGTTGAAGGCCGAGTTGAAGTGCAGTCCCATATTCAACACCAACACCAAAACTTGTTGCGGGCCAACAAGTTTTTTTTCAAGCTCTGCCACAAAGAACTCTAGTTGACAATAAGTTGTTTTGGGATATTTGACACAACATCTGGAATTTAAATTTCTTTTTACCTAATGCTTTTTAACAACGAGCATTGTCTTAATTCTATCTTTACAGAAACCCAGACTTTAGATTTATTTCTAAAGAGGCAATAAATTCCAAAAAAAAAACCTTTGAAATGAACCATACTTAAAATCTACATCTTTAACTATAATGTCAAGTAAGTGTGTTACGATGAAATTGAGTATGAGCAATGAAATTTCTGTTTCACTAAAGTATTTTACTTTTAATATATAATATCAAAATAATGCCATTGACTTTAAGACATAAGTTGGCCATCTTGGAAGAATCCCTCCAGACCACCAGAGGGCACCCGTTTTCATGGCCACTTTGGACCAACCCCCCCCCCCCCCCCAAAACGTGAGCACACCCTTACATAAACTTTTAATTTTTTCTTCTGCTGTCTGTTATTTCCTGTTTGATTTTGCACACCTGTGTTTGTTTTAACTTATTAGTCACAGTATAAGTTCTGCAATTTCAGTGTTTTTTCCCCCCTCATGTTCCAAATTTCCTAGATAGTCCTAACTTCAGCGTAGCCCATTGTTCTTCATGGTTTCCATAGTTGCCTGTGCTTATTTGTTTAGTTGTTTTTCCGTCAAAACGTCTGCACTTATGCATCTGTCATCCTTTTTCTCGTTAGTCTTAACGCTATCCAGAGGAAAAAAACATCCACAGGCATTTTGTTTGAGTGCTTTCCATGGATTTCAGGCTTTAAAAACCTGTCCATCATCAGATGTAGTTTCAAGGTACAAGCATAAGTAAACTGGATTTAGAGGGTAGACATATTGAGGGTCCTTATAATCTCCTGCTGTAGCTTTCATTATTCTAGGTACCAACAAAGATCCTGTTCTGATTGGGCACATCATAAAATCGATGAAGTTAACTCAAATACTATGGTATCAGTGCTTCCTCAAGAGTAAGTTAGCAAAGTTTTACTGTGAGTGTGGATAAAATATGGGTGATTTATGGACATATCTTCATCACCCACACGTCACCACTTTATCTCTCAAATTGTAGAAAAATCTTTACAAAATATAATTTATGGACAGGTTCAATACGACTGTGGAAAGCTGGAATTCTGTGAGTGACCAGAGAACATGACTACATGACATTCACCTATTAGTGAATATGAGCTGTTTGTCAGCTACAGATATATAATGTCCATGTGGTCCTTAGAATCGGCATCAGTTGGAGGTCTTTCTTAAGAATGCAAGCTTTCATATTGTGTGACTTTGGATTTACCCTAACCCCAACTCTACCCTTACCTCAACCTCTAAATGCTAAGTCTAACTCTAACTCCAGGCATGCTAGCAGCTACAGGCAGACTGATTGGCTGGAAGGAAGGTGTGAAGAAGACCTCAAGGGAGCGTAGAAGTCAGCAATGGGCCGTGGGGGCTATACAGAGCAAGACCATTCAACCACCTGCCTTTGCTACAGTTCTGCTAGTTAGATAGCTACATGGACCATTGAGCATTAGCACAAAGGAAGAGATTCTGTTGAAGCGATTAAGTGCTGGAGAGCAACGGGAGAATCGGTAAAACGTGGCTGTAAGCAGATAAAAGTATATGATAGGACAGTGGAGGAGTTGACATTCTAGTTTGGAAGACAAGTTACTGTACCTAGAGCTAGAACCATAATCGGGAACATGGAGAACTAAGGTTGCACGTGATATCTGACATTTGTATGACCTGGGAAGAATCTGAGAAGGCTGGTTTGATCATCAAATACACTCCAGGGTCACATCTTTGATCCTGGGCTATGCTAAATTGCTCATTGGTTTCAAAAATGAATATATGTGGCTGCATGCGTAGTGTCATAAAACGGTATCCCTTTCAGGATGTATTCCACTCGCAGTATTCCTGGGATTCACTCCAGCCCCCCGATCCCTGATTGAGCAGTTACAGAAGACGAATGAACGACCGACACTGTGTATACATGTGCTAAACATGTCATGTATACTTACCGTGTACTTGTATAAGTATTCCATGACTGCTAATGTACACAGTCCTAGATAAACACATATGTGATGTTTTACACTTGTCTTTGAAGCGTAAACAATTTATAGTTATTTTACAGTGTAGTGGAGGGACATGTCTAACCATTTAAATCATGCAGGACCAGAGACGTATCTCAACATTGTTTTCAATACCTTCTCTTACATCGAACTGCCAATGCAATCATTTTGAATTCGAAACCTTGCTGAACATACCCTCAGATTTGATGCAACATCGATCGAACGTTACACCATAAGGTACTTCATTTGCAGAAATCGCATTCTTGCTTCAAGTCTGAGCATTTCTATGTCCTGTTACTAAAACGAAATAAATGCACACGAAAAGGCAAATATTCCAGTAAAAGGCAATCAACTGATGTTGCTGACACCATATTCCACCCCCACACACATACACATACTGTAGATGCGCACCAAAGTTCCAACGAATGAAGGCCTGCAGCTGCCAGAATTTCTCCAGATTTACACTGAGCCTCCAGTATTAAATGTTGATTAGTACCAGATGGCTTTTTCTTTCCTGTTCTTCCTTCCCAGTCCAAAAAGCTTTCATGGGTTGAAAAAAAAGAGAGAAAACAGCAGAAGCATGAGATCAGTGGAAAAAAAAAAGAAAGGAAAAAAAAAAAAGGAAACCTGCTCTCTCTTCAGAAATAGAATTTTTCAAAAGACGTGTTGCTTTGGGAGAGAACTATTTGTCTAATTACCAACGACCAATCCAAATGTTTTTTTTTCAAAACAAAACAACATTCCCCGCACTCGTAGGCTCGCACAAACGGGCAATCCGTTCATCCGTGAACGTCTGACAAACATGTAAATTCACCACATAAACACGCGGAGTAAATGCACCATGCACCAACGGAGGTTATGCCACCTACAGTATTTCATAGACACTGATTTTCCTTGTTTTCTTATGCAACCTCATCACTGCTAAGTTTCTCCTTTACCTCATCTTCCATTGCACAAAGTCATATAGTCCTCGGTACAGTCACAGCTTACGGTTAGCATGGGAACATTTCTGTCCTGTTCAGTTTTTCCTTCAGGTTTCTATTCATAATTCACAAAACTGCATGTATAATGGGTCCCAGTGTGTCAAGCCTGACTTCATTCTTTTTTTTATTCCGTGGCATGTTTTTTTTTTTAATGTAATTAAGCTTCTATTAACATTAAACCCATTTTAAATGACAATGTATATTTCATTAACATTGTTTTGTTCAAATATAGGGTTACAAGCTAACGACTTTTTAGCACGCTAGCTCTTCGAAACAATAGCAACCATATGAGAAATAGGAACAGACCAAAGAAAAACTGAACATGATTACGAAAGAAAGAAAGAAAGAAAGAAAGAAAGAAAGAAAGAAAGGAAGGAAGAAAGGAAGGCTCTGATTTCAAAGCCGCCTGAAAGCTTTGATTTGCTCGATCCCCCCCCCCCCTTTTTTTTTTTTTTTCTTTTTTTTTTTTTTTTTTTTTTTTTTTTTTTTTTTTTTTTTTACTTACAGATTGACATCAAAATGTGTAAAAAGGGTTGGATTGGATTGCAAAATTCTCATGACTCATACTTATGAGTACATGTTGGTGGCGCTGTTTCTCTTCCAAGCCCAGGATTATAAACCTCTGGGTGACTTTTCCAGCCAGTGACTCCCTTTTTGGCTCTTAGTGAGTTGCAGGTTGCAGGTCTAATGTTGAAGAGAAGCAGATGTTTGGAAGGCTCGTCCATTGTGCAGCAACGAGATCCATCATCGAAAAAGGCTTGTTCCTCATTCTTTCTGTCTGTGGATCCCTTTTTTTTTTCCTCTTTGCAACTTGTCACCTCAGTAATCTAACATTTTGAGATGTTCCAGAAACTCAGCTATTCTTTCACTGACACTTCTGTCTCCCAGGCCTCCATTAAAAATGAGAAAAACTTCTAAACATATGTGTTTTGCACAGTAGTTGATCACAGATTGGTTTTTAGACAGGACTTTAAAAAAGTGTGGAGATGGATAGGAGGACATGCAGTTTCATTAGTGACCACAGAAACCTTCTGATCTTCCTGAGGTTCCCAACTATACACTAAACAAATGCCCCATACCAACCAAAACATAATTTCTTTTCTTTTTTTTTTTTACACAATATGGCTTCACAAAATTGTTCCCCCATTATCCTTCTTTGAAAAAAGTCTAGTGAAAAGGGAATGAAGACCACTGTAGTGGAGAATGGAGGGAGGTTGATGGTGAACTCCTCCTCCTAAAATCTTGGGGCTGGGCTTTAAGTCGCTCCTGTGGACCTGCGTACTGAGCGGACGCGCCATCCCGCCGTCCTTATCCACTACTCCAGCCCTTAAAACTCAACAAAAAATAATTAAAAAATTAAACCAATAATAATAATTATTTCCGACATCACAATCTTTCACTGGTCTTCCCTTTTCACCGCTTTGCACGGTCACCACCACCACCGTGCAAAGACACAACGAGCCATGGCGCAAAATCGGGTTCTCCTAGCGGCTCTTCTCCTCTGCTCGGCGTGTGCAGGACTGTTGGCTGACGACAAAATAAAATTCCGAGGTAATTCTCTGTTCTTTTCTATTTTAGCATAAGAAATAATTTTTTTTTGTTTTGTTTTTTGCTTTACTGTTTAAACAGTTGAGAAATGTGTGCGTATTGCATTTAACGGGGGTTTGGAGACGTTTCTGTGCGCAAAGCTTCGTTTACCTGCATTGATTCCAGGGTTTGATCGCTATAATATATAATAGATCTCACTGTTTTCTGTGTAAGAAGTAATTAAGAATGATAGGTGATGGTTGGGGGGTTTAGAAGCGCAGCGTAGTGGTGAAGACAGGGATTGGAGTGATGCTGCGTAAAAGATGGATGGGACGCAAGATATCTTATGTACATCCTATGAAGAACGCAGCACCTTAGAATAACCTGGTGATGATTTGTGCTTTGAGTTATGAATGCTTTAGTTTGAATTGTTGCACTTTACCAACACCAAAATGTCAAAACAATCCCATTCGAATCAGGACAAAATGTGCTGTGATTTTCTTTTATTTGCACTACCACTTAGGAGTCATGTGAGCAGATCACGTGATGCACAACCCATCACTAGCTGGGCAAGATGGTGGCTTTGAGCCTTGATTTTGGATTGGGGTTGTGTACAGATCATTCACCCGAGTCAACTGGATGAAAATGACAATCCGCATCATAGCAGCATTATAACAATCACCAGTGAATATGTCGAAACATACGTTGTGTAATATTTTCAGACGACTGGTTCACAGGTTGGAGTTTGAAGTGTGCACTGGTCAAACACATCATTCCTTTCATTACAGAATGCCCTGTGGACTTGTTCTTTGTGCTGGACACATCGGAGAGCGTGGCCCTCAGAGGTGCGGCACAGTACTACATCAACAAGATCAAAGCCTTCACCAAACGCTTTATCGACGAATTAAAGGATATGTATGTATTTATTGATGGATATGGCACTCATGAGATGTTCATTCAGTTCTTTTAATACAGCAAAATAACTTGTGTAACTCTGAGTTGCAGCTTGAATAATCATGCAGTTGATCAGACCATAATGAATCCTTCACATATTATTTTTAACAACTTTATTATACTAACAAGTGCCCTGTTTTTTGCCCCAGTCGCCATCCATGTGACCGCTACATAACGTGGAACTCCGGAGCTCTGCACTACAGTGATGAGGTCGTTCTGGTGAGCGGATTGGCCGAGATGAACACGGTGGGTCGCAGCAACCTGAAAGACGCCATCGAAGCCATCAAATACATCGGCAAGGGAACATACACCGACTGTGCCATTAAGCGGGGGGTTTCAGAGCTGCTGATAGGGTATGTAAAGGCCTGCGGACGTTTCACGTGCAAGAACAATGGTTTTATTTGATGCCGGAAAATACTCAATACTCGGCCATAATGTAGATTCATCATAAATATTAAATGCTCTATAATGGACAAATGGCCCTTAGCACAACAATGGAGAAGCGGTCATTTGTGATGTCGAACAAATAAAAACCAAATTCAGTCATGTCAGAACTCTCAATGCAAAATGACAACATATACAATAAGGACAAACTCTAACTGTATATGGTTCTTCCCTGAGACCGTTTTTTTTTCTTTTCATTTTCATCTTACTAGCATACACCTACTAAATTGACTGGTGTTTGTAAGTCTTCATGAGTTCTTCAATCTTGATAAAATCCCAAATTGTGGCTACTCTGTAAAGCGTAATGCTGCCACCACCACCGTGCTTCACTGTGCATATTATTACAAAAGCATACATATGGGGTTTGTGCACACCAGACTATAAGGTTAATATGTGGCTTTTTGAGCCTCCCATTCCACAATTAGTCCTTATTTGAGGTCAAAATACTGTAACCTTCCTCTTTTCTGGGAATATGTTCCCCTAGATTTCCACTAGATAGTGTGCATGTCAAGATTTGATCAGCTACAAGGGTGTTACTAAGGAACTGATGGAGGAGGAGGTCAGCGTTACAATTGATCCCAGTCGGGAACTCTTTCACTTCTTCCCACCCACGCAAACCATATCTTCATTATCCAGCTGGAACAGGTTTGGGTCTCTTAGTTTAAGCAAAGGGAGAATTTCATGCTACCACATCCATAGACATTCACTACAATTGTGTACACTACATATGGCTGGAAAAGTCAGGTGTCCCAATACTTTTTTCCATATAATGTGTATATATATATATATTATTTGGACAAAAGTATTGGGACACCTGACTTTTCCAGCCATATGTGCTTCTTCCCCAAAACTGTATCCTATAGAAGACCTAAACATGTTCCAGCATGACAATGCTGCTGTGCACAAACCCATGAACACATGGGTTGGAAGATCTTGAGTGGCCTGCTATAGAGCCCTGACCTCAAATCTTTGGGATGAATTGGAACACTGAGTGCACCTCAGGCCTCCTTCCTCCTCTATCAGTTCCTGGCTTTACTATCACCCTTATGTGTAAATAAGCGCTCCACAAGAAACATCTTCCCTGAAGAATGGAGGTTATTATAAGAGCAAACGGGAACTAAATTTGCAATTTGCAGTAAAGGTGCAATTAGATTCTACTAAACTTATTAACAGTAGTAGATTGTATTCTCAACTTTTGTCCGTGTTGTTGCTTTTCCCTAAACCCTATTTGAGTGTTGTAGTTTAGAAATGGATGTAGTGTTTGTGTACAGTTTCCTAACACCGTACCCTGCTCTCTGTTTCCAGTGGCTCGTACTATAATGAGAGTAAGTACATCGTGGTTGTGACGGACGGTCACCCTGTCAGCGGTTATAAAGAACCCTGCGGAGGGATTCAAGAGGCAACGAACGAGGCCAAGCATTATGGCATCAAAGTGTTTTCCGTGGCCATCTCCCCTGGCCAGGAGGTACAGTAACAGTCTCTGAGCCTGTCATGATTATTGCATAGTGGTAGCTATGATTTTGTACTTTTGAGCAGATGGTTATGAGGTCAAATCCCAGCGCCACCAAGGTGCACCATGCTGGGCCCTTGAGCAGGGCTCTTAACCTTCAACTTGTGTAATTGAGATATTTGTAAGATACCAAATGCCATGAATGTGAACTGTATATTTTAAAGCTGTCTAGATATGAGATGGCCAATGTTTATATATTTGTATATTAACCACTAAATAGAGATTGATTCTAATGACGATTCATGGTTTTTAGTTTTCTTTTCTCCTTTAAATGCCCTTCTTAGGAATCCAGATTGGCTGCCATTGCCACGGACATCAGGTACCGGCAGAACTTCACGGCCGTAGACGCCACCAGTTCCCTACAGATGCATACGATCCGCAGTATCATCGGAATAATCGTGAGTCTGCCTTCGAAGCAATTTTAATTTGAGCCGTATAATTATTCGAATTCGAATTACATTTTCATTAACTAAATAATTTCATTTCAATTATAATGTCATTTATTTTATTTAGAATCAAATAGAACATTTACATGTTTTTTTTTCCCGCTGACGTTCACTTTGTTTCTCTTCTCTAAACAAATCCTCAGAACAACGAAACGAAGGATGTGGTACGTTACGTTTATAAAACCTACTTTGTTTACAAATCTTCACATACATCCGTCTATCGTGTGTGTGCGTTTTCAACCAAATACTAATAGCGTGAAATTTCCTTTTCTTTTGCAGTGTTGCTCCTTTGACTGCACTGTGAGTATTTACTGATGAGCTCATCATTCCCACAGACTGCTGCACTGGTTTTTACTGGTATTATATTATTATAATAATGGTTTTATATGATGTATTCTTTTTAACAGGCACTCAGTGGTGATCCTGGCCCTATTGGCCCCCCAGGGAAAAATGTAAGTAGTAGCGTAGCGTATCGTGTTTGTTTTTTCTTTCTCCTTTCGCATTTTGGATTTTCAGCATCACTAATTTTCCTGTTATGTCTTTGACAGGGTGAACCTGGTAGACAAGGCCTTCCAGGAGAAAAAGGAGAAACTGGGCCACCGGTAAATCGCCAGTTATACATCATATCACCATCTCTATCACAGAACAGGTTCGAATATTCACACGTTCCCAGGTAGGAATTGTGCTCCCAAGGTGTTCTTCTTCCTAGTCATGGAGTAGGTCATATTTTCAGCAGTTTTTCCACTTACATCCGGCCTCCGAGGCAGGATTCCCTCGAATTCCCTAAGTACGCCTGACGTCTTGCGGCATCTCCAGCTGTTTTAGTGTAACAGCTTTTGCATCGTACAGGTTCACACATCGCAGTCTTTCACCCCACGCTGTCCTGGAAGAGCACCAGGTTTCCCATTAAACAGCATACGTTTCCTAAGCCAGCAGTTCCATTACTTTAAAGCCATGGTTTATAACTGGGTAGACTCCGCAGAATTGATAGTATAAAGCAATTATAAATACACAGCAGACCATAATCCTGGGTAAGACTACAAAAATCTAGGGATTAAACATCGCATCATCACAATGCTGTAAATACGGATATTTTTTGAGCACCAAACTGAGTACGCTGATTCTATAAATCTGAACGATTTGCCATCAATATATTAAGATGGCATGGTTTCCGAGATGCTCGCTAACCCCTGGGTGACCGATCATAAAAATAATTATCTTATCACAAACCTGTTCTGGTAACATTTTATTATTTTTTTTACTCTTTTATTAGGGAAAAGCAGGTGATCCTGGTCCAGTCGGTTACCAAGGAATGAAGGTTCGGATTTCTACTTATTCTCCCAAAAAAAAAAAATCTCTCTTCTTTTTGACCTTTGGGAATTGTTCTCTGATATATTTGCTTTTTTTGTTGTTGTTGTTGTTGTTGTTGTTGTTTTTAGGGAGACAAAGGAGAAAGAGGACACCAGGTGAGACTATAGTTGAAATTCTGGTGGAAACGATTTGGTTGATACGATTTGAGATTTTTCTTCCACGATATTCAAATTTTCTTTTCTCATGCAGGGAGACAGAGGTCACAAAGGCTTCAAGGTGAGCCGACAGTTTCTAATTAGGGCACTAATTTAATTCTTTTGCTCAAGTTCTTATGCGTAATGTTGGTCATTTCTCCTTGCAGGGTGAGAAAGGACAGGTCGGAAGAGACGGAATCGATGGGCGAAAGGTAGGTTTGTTTTTTGTCTAGTGTGCGTTTGTGCGTTTCCTCTATGTGTTCTGTAATATCTTCTACCCGGTATCTAAGAGCTACATTATATGGACAAAAGTATTGGGGACACCTGACTTTTCCAGCCATATGGAATTCTTTTCCGATCTGTTACCACACAATGGTATAGGACGTCTTCGGATGCGCTAGCATTACATTACAGGAGAATCAGGAGACCCAAATCTGTGTACAAAGCCAACATCATGAAGATATGGTACATTATTTGGGTTGGAGTGCAGGATCTCGAGTGGCCTGCTATAGAGTTTTGACCTCAACCCCAGGCCTCCTCTCTTCCCTCAACACCAGTTCCAACATCAGTACCTGACTAACACCCTTGTGGCTGAATAAACACAAATCTCCACTCCAAAATCTGCTGAAACGTCTTTCCACAAGATTGGAGGTTATTATGACAGCAAACTGGGACTAATGTGGAATGGGACGTGTTAAAACAAATGACTTTTGTCCATATAGTGAAGATCTGCAAATGCTGCAGGTTAACTGTTATGGAAATCGATGTGTTATTTCAACACGAACGGTGCAATTATTATTTTTGTAAATCTTTTATATTTTGAATGAACTTCGTTACTGTTAACATTTCATCTACGCACTTAAAAGGGACAGATGCAGCAGGACAGATGTGTGCTGTTTTTGTTCCGCAGCTGGAACAAATTGAAACGGTTGGTAAAATGGAAAACAAGACTAAAAGAGAAGGGGAGAAAAACAAATGTGGGAAAATAGAATACAAATCTACTAATATTAATACATACATATTTATATAACATTTATATATAAAATATAAAAAATCATCAAATATCCAAACCAGAGCATTTCGCTGTAAATTTTTGATATATATTTTTTTCTATTTTTTGTTTTTTACTTTTATAGAGAACGGAGCTTCAAAATGTTAAATAGTACGATAGATAACGATAACCGAATTGAAAGTTTTTGTCCTGTGTATTGTGCTTTTGTTGTTTTTCTGCTTCACCAATTAAAAACAAAAACGACACCTTTGTTCTTTTTTGAATCAATAATGAAATAAAAAAAAATAAAAACATTTAATCACACAAAGTGTAGTTACTAAAACTGGTCTGGTGGGGGTGGGGTTAAATTGGGTGGGGTTGAATTGGGGCGTGGCAGGATGGGGCGTGTCTGGACTTTTTTTTTTTTTTGTGCTAGAGATAACATTGTAAGAATGTGTGGGATGTGTGGGAATGTTCCTGTCACTCTCTTGTTGTTGCTATTTAAAAGCTCTTAGTGATCTATATGAACTTCTCAATGTGAAGCCATAATTTAATATCTGGGGTGTTCAAGTGTCCCACACAACCGAATACCCCAAATTTATATAATGGGATGGCAAGAAACTATTTGCAATTAAAAAAAATTGTTCGAAATAATTAATATATATATTTACAACTAAAATATCAATTCAACAAAAATATCGAAATAATTAACATTTAAATAAGAAAAAATGTTAAAACCGGTCATATCCTATAATAAATTATATCAGGAGCTGCTTCAGATACCTTTTTTTCTTTCAGTACTGTAGGAAGACCCTATCTACACATTTCCTCCATATTGTACTCTCTGTATCAGGCTCAATATTTATACTGGACTGTGTTTGTTTTGTCTTACAGGGCGAACCAGGGTTTGACGGCCTACGAGGTTGCAAAGGGTCACCCGGGCTGGATGTAAGTCTAAAATGCCTTTTTAGGATTTTGAAGTGTGTGTGTGTGTGTGTGTTTAATACATAGGTTCTGCTCTGTAGTATGACTTCATCAGGGCACAAAAAAGTCAAGGATCCCTTATAATGCTAATGTATACTCTTGCAGTGTTGCCATGGAAATCAGACAAATATTTAATATGAGTAAGTGTATATCAGGGACTTTTCTTTCCAACGTCCAACACCTGCTGCCGAATAACATGTAGCTAGAGTCTCTGCAGTTCAGCCGGTCGAGATGTAGCGTTTTTTCATATCCTTAGCCGATTGGATAAATCTCCGGAGGTCCCGCCCCCTTCAAACCAAAGGCCTGCATTTTTATTTGTCAGTCAGGATCTATGGATTGAACAGCTGTTTATGCTCAGCTTGCATCTGGAGCGCAGGACTGAGGATGTTTGCCTCTCCGAGAGCCAAACATTTACCAGACCTGACATCCTGGCCACGCTCTGAGATCATGCACTAGACTGTTTAGACTTTATTTACATTCTTTAATGAGTTCGATTATAGACAAACGTGACTGTGTGTGTGTGATTTTTTGGGTCGCCACTGGGTGACAGAAACCTATAGTTCTAAAACATTCTACGTGACATTCCTTTCTCTTTCTGTTTTAAAGGGTACTCAAGGAGAACCAGGACCAAAAGGAGACCCTGGTCCTTATGGGGTTAAAGGTGCAAAAGTAAGGGAATAAAAATGCAAATGCTTTCGTTCTGATCCTAAAATTGGTCATTTGAATTGTTTTAATTGATAGATAAAAGAACAATGGAAATAATGAGTCTGTTCTTGAGAATTGGGCTTTTGTTTAAACCGAATGTGACTTCCTGTTAGGGAGAACCTGGACTTGATGGTGGAGCAGGGAGACCTGGGAACTATGGACCCAATGGACCTAAGGTACATTACAATCTTTGCTTTTACTTATAGTACTTTGTAAAATATTAAGTTAATAGTAGGCCATTGATTAAGATGTCAAACTCCAACATCAGAAAGCTGCCACTTTTGGGTTTTTGAGCAAGACCTTCAATCCTCAACTGGATAGGCAGCGTTACCAAGCTGACTTTATAGTGTATATAATCTATGAGACCCACATCCTTTATAAAGAATGATTCAGTTATATGAATTTTTGTTCCGCAGGGTGACAGAGGACCAAGAGGAGCTGACGGGGATAAAGGAGAAAGAGGAGATGATGTACGTGTATTGGTTTCTTCTGTTGTTATTTTTATATATATTTTATATATATATATACAAATTGACCTGATTTACACTCAAAAAATTGTACCAATTGTCTGTAAAGTCTTGGCTACACAGATGACTGTTAATGTGTGTCTCTGGTGTTGCATTAGTATGTTTGTGTAGGCGGACGCTCGATATATTTTTGGCCAATAATAACTAACAGTGATATGTTTTCTCTTTCTTTTAGGGACCACAAGGACCGGATGGCCTGAAAGGCGATAGAGTAATATTTACAAGAATTTTTCATTGGTTACTTCGCCCACCCGCGTTTTCAGCAGGGTTCGGCGGCGCAGACTCGTTCTGTGTAAACGATATCGCTTTTTAAATTCTTTTTTTAGGGTACGCCAGGGGAGAAAGGCGAACAAGGTTCCCGTGGGAACAGAGGATCAAGAGGAGATCCTGTAAGTTGTTCTTGCTTCTCTTAATCAGCACCCATGCCTTTTCTGACGTTTAATAACGTGAGATGTTAGCATAAAGTTAGCATCTATAGGATATATATATAGTGCTGATTGTTCAGGTTCTTCATTTCCATCCAGGCAGGTCTTTTATTTTAACAGTAATATCTCAGTATCTTGGCATCTTGTGTGTTTGATAATGCATGTGGAGAACACTGAATCTTTGGATCTGTGGAAGGAAATTATGGAGGAAATGGTTAAAAAAAAAAGAAAAAAGTCATGAAATATAGAAGGAAGTTTATACTCTTCCATTGCAACCTTCTACAGGTTCTTCATTGGTTCATGCTCATTATGTGCCTATTTGCTTATGTAAAAAGATTTAGGCATTTAGAATGAAATACATCGATATACCAGAATTTTAAGCGGTCATTCTGTTTCAACCAGTTCAGGTGTGTAATGACTGATCATTAGATAAAAGTGTGTTTTCGACCTTCACAGGGTGAACCAGGTCCTCGGGGCGAGCCTGGCCGTGAGGGATCAGCTGGACTAAGTGGTGACCCAGTAAGTGACCAAGTCATGTACACTTTAATTAATCAAACCTGAAGCCTCTTCTGTTCATTACTAGTCAACAATATGTAATTTTCTACATTGATCCAGTTGCCCTAAAGTCAAAATTCGCAGACAGCTTTACTAGATTTTTCTCTTCGCCGCAATGAAAAACTGTTGAATGATTAAAAACATGAAATATGCAAAGACTTGGTTGACCATATGATTTGTGAGTCTTCTAATCTTCGAAAAGGGCTGAAAGCAAGGAGCTGATCTCAGAGCTCAGGCATTTCGTGAGCCACCCCCCCTCCATTTGTCTAAAGTCGCAGATGTTGGATGTTGCACACCAGAGAGCAAAGGAAGAGTCCATTTCAACTAATTTAGATGATAAGAAGATATGTAAGAGGGAATATTTGTAAAAACAAATATCAAATTGTAAATTTAGCAAGATTTATAATTTCCTGAGCCTGACTGCTTCCCAGATGTACACAGTAACGCGATCCAAACCCAAGACATTTTTAAAGGGAGCCTTTAGATACGTGTTTATCAGATTAGCAAATCATTTCTGCTGCTTTTGTCTCCCAAAGTTAATAAGAAATATTTTAGATTACGCTCCGAGGCTGCGTTTACTCAAGTTGCCGTTTCCATGTTTAAAGTTTTGACCATTTTCGACCGTTAGAAATGGACTTTTCATGCACAGAGGCCAGCTGCCGTGCCGTGTCACCGTGATTTAGCAATGCTAATCAGAATTTCATGCTAAATTAGGTCAAAATCTAGAAGAAAAATTGTTCCAGCTTTTATCTTCTTAAACTACATTGTTGTTCAAAAAGAATGAACTGATTTTATTACGCAATACTTTATTAAAGGAAAGTAATACAAAACTCCAGCCAAGTCACAAGTATTATTCTCACAATCAACTTGTATAATTCCTTTTTTAAATGGTCATTGATTTATTCCATGAGGATTCTTGAGAACTGAAGAAACGCGTCATCATATCGGTTCATTCTTTTTGAATAACCGTGTATTCTTCTCCCTGTGTTTTTTTTGTAAAGTCAAAGAAAAATATATAAAATAAACCAAAGGATACCTGTTTTTTTTTTTTTTGACATTTTAAGTAGTTAGTTTTAATCTACATTAGAAATTGACTTATATGTTTGCCTCTAGCTTTTTGGGAATAATTTGTAGAAAAAAAACATAGATGGCTATAAAAGCCATGTGTCCCAGAGCATTTATCCATATAGTATCAATGAGGTCAAATGTTGAAGTCTTAAAATGACAGGATTTATTGTAATATGGTTTTGAAAAACTTCGGAAATTGGTGCTCTCACATTATTGTACCATGCGGTAGCTTTCCAAAAACTTCAACAAATGACACTCATGATATGTATTTGCTATTGAACTTTTATTTTGTATTGAAATTGTATTAAAATTATATTATACCAGGCTATTATAAATATACAACATATATTGGAATACCATTGAATTAGAAACAGTTAATTGTGACAGTGTTTTTTTTTTGGACAGTTAAAAACCAACATAAAGTGTCTTAAAAACTTTAGTAAAATGGCTGAACTGTCAAAATGTAGTAGAGAGAAAAAAGATAAGATGTTGGACTTCTGATCAAAATGTTTTCAAGTCAAGTTTATTTCACAACAGTGATTGTCTCAAAGCAGCTTTACAGAATTTAACAGTGAAGGTGAGCGATGTGTGTTTACCCTGATGAGCAGCCGTGGTGACTGTGACAAGAAAAAACTCCCTAAGAGGTTATGAGGAAGAAACCTTGAGAGGAACCAGACTTAAAAGGGAACCCATCCTCATTTGGGTGACATCAAGAGTGTGATTATAGTCTTTAAACAATACAGAACACTGGAGAGTGAGAACTTACATGAACACTGGAGTGTGTGATTATGAGTAATGTTCTTTCTACAGTCTTATACAGTCAAGTTGACGTTGTGGAACCAGGAGCTACTGAGCTACTGAGCTACTGAGCAACTCATAAAATAGCTCAAGATTTGAGATCATCACAGATCCAACACCAGCTTCTCCATGCCATAGCCTTTAAACACTCAAAGGGGTCCAATGCTCAAACTCCATATAAAGTGGGATCCAAATGGCGCTGGTACGTCTTTAGATGGTTCAGGATGTATGCCATCTACTTCTTTAAAGGTCCACAATCTTCATAAGGTGGGATGTGACTGGAGTACTGCTGGGCCCTTGAGCAAGACCCAAACTTCTCATTTGTTTAAATGCTATAAATGTAAGTTGCTCTGGATAAAGCCAACAAATAATGTAAATGTAGTAGAAGAGCTTCAATGCATCTTTACCTGCCCAGTCTCTGGAACTATTTTACCACTTAATATAATCGTTTTACTGAGATCTTTTGCTACTACACATGAAATTGAGCTAAGATGCACCCAATTTCCATTTGATTGTCCTTGAAACCTTTCACCAGTATGATTAAGGTCTATTTGAGTTAAATGTAGCGTATTCGAGTTAATTTTAAAGTAGCACCCAACTGCCTTTATGACCTGTCAGCCATCACAATAAACGGAAAATATCCATAAAGACTTCCAGATCAGATTTTGGAAGGGTATCTGTAGAAAAGGGAAGGTTTTTTTTTTTTTTGGAAGTTTCCAAAGAACCCAGTGGCTTACAGCATTTTTAAATGGAATATTCATGAACAATTGGTCAAACAGCAAATGAGGAAAACACTTTGATTAGGGAAGCTCCCGAATGTCTCTGGAAGGATTCCAAAGGTAGAGAATGTTCCAAAAGGACGCTTCTCACATGACCTTTCTCCATGGGTTAGACACGTTTTGTTGAGAACTACTGTTAAGAACATGATGAAGGTTTATCTTTTTAAACAAGAATGATCCTGGAGTGGGTTTTGGTATAGGAACATATTTTCATATCATCATATTTTCAAGTGCAGAGTAAAGCGTCTGATTACATCTAGAAATGTTTGAATATTTCAAGATGTATGCTTATGCAGCTTATATAATGGGGTATTTTTATTGATTGACTGATTGAAAAATCATAGTATGTGATGTTATTTTCAATTTTGTCCATTTCTCATCAAATTTTAGGGTGAGACAGGAAAGCCAGGGCCTTCCGGTTACCGTGGTGATGAGGGTACCCCAGGACAAGAGGTAAGAGATCTAAAATAGAGTTAAAACATGGCGATTTTTGCTGTCTTGCATACTGATAACAAAAATTTTTTATCCTTTCTAATTTTTTCAGGGTCCCAAAGGACCCAGAGGAATAAAGGGCGCGCCAGGAGACAGAGGCCTTATGGGAGAGAGGGTGCGTTATTTTTGCATGAAAATTAACAAAAGATGCAGATTTTGACAAACAAACTACAAACTGAGTTTTTTTAATCTGTAGGGATCAGATGGACCGGCAGGAAACGGAACAGAGGGTTGCCATGGTTTCCAGGTATAATGATTACTGTCATAAAAATGCACTCAAAAAATGTTTTATGAGAGATTGATGTAACGTTGTTGTTTTTTTGTTGTTGTTGTTGCGTGTTATAGGGTTATCATGGTCCTAGGGGAGATCCTGGAGAACCTGTAAGTATCAAGCAGACACTATTTTGGGCTTAGTTTATAATCAGAATCAGGAAGAGCGTTAATGCAAAGAATATTTGCACTTCATTTAAATTGAATTTGTAAAAAAGAAAAAAAGTTTTTCAGTAAAACCAAGCTGCTTTTTTTGTTAACATTTTTTATAAAAGATAAATAAAATAAAATATTTTCAATTAGTATTTTAAATAAATTAATAAAAGGTATTATTGCGCATACGAATAAATAAATAAATAAATAAATAAAAAATTGGTATTGCATATATAATTAATTTTATTGCACAATGGGGAGAGCATTTAAATATTCATGAGGTAGATTGCCTGGTGGGGAAAAAAACTTTTCTTGTTTGGACCTAGCGACAATTTAGATTTCTTGTAGTGATCAAAAGAACATACATGATGAGATTATACATAAAAAAGTTTCTGTAGACTCTAAAGCTCATTGCTTCATTCATTCTCATTTTTTTCAGGGAAGCAAAGGAACTCCAGGGCCTAAAGGCGATGACGGAGAACCTGGTGATCCTGGAACTGACGTGAGTACCTTTGAAGACTCAAACTAGTGTAGTGGTAACTAGTACAATTGCTGTTTTCTCACCAGAAAACCGAATTGCAAGTACCTTCTTCCACCAACGCCTGCTGTCTGTCTATCACTTCACTTCCTTCCCTCTTCCCTGCGATATCAAATGTTTTTTCTGAGACCTGCGCCGTTTTTCTCTTTGATGATAGTGTGGTTGTTGGCGCCCGATTCAAGTATAGGCAGCTGTGTGTATCTTTTTCGGACACAAGAAAACACGATTCGGCGGGAAACCTCCGTCAGATAAGGCATACGTTTCATTCGAAAAAACTCTCTAAAAGGAGAGTGTTGGTGGTGTGGGAAAAGTTTCGAGGACAAAAATAAACGTAAACGTCTCCTGCGCTGAAACTAGACGACAACCTGAATGCTTAAATGTTGAATGAACTGCCATTGGGTTATTTGCAGAAAACGTAGATTCTGCATAATGTGTTTCTTCAGAAAATCCAGGTAAAGTTAAGCCAAGAATTCGTTCCGTAGATGCCAAACTCCTCAGCCTCCTTGCCCTTGGTAATAAATCCCATATGTTTCATATCTGAACCCTTCAGCCTTCGCAAGATTTGGAGAACTAGTGTTTTTCTTTAATATGTTACCGAAATATTATTCTGGCGTTGCGATTTCGATTGTATTCGATTCAGGCAGGATATCGCAAGTTTCACTTGGAGTTTTGTGGTGTATTACATGCAAGTAGCGTGAAGATCGGTGGGTAAGTGTGGAAAAAAGGTGTCTAAAAATTATAGTCCATTGAGGAAAGCGAACTTTGACACCCTATATGCTAAAAAGGGCAGATTTATAACTAACCAAGACCATTATTGCAAGGTGTGTTTGACTTCATTCATAAGAAAATGTCAATATAAGACTTTCTGGATTTAAGCATTTAAGCTGGAATATACACTAGTTTACTTTATACTACTTTTACTTTAGTTATACTTGTGGTATGTGCTTCAAAATGTTAAAGTCTTCGATTAAACAGCAGTAAATTACATTGAGCATTTTTTCAGTCCCTCTGTGTTTACATGATGTTGGAAATCTAGTCCAATTGAATAAACACTACAGTCCCTCCGGGTTGGTTAATGAAAAATGTCTGAGAAAAGTTCAGCTAGGCGCGTCATGCGTGTTGTACATGAGTTATGTGAGCTTTGGAAGCTTCCGAAGAAGTGCTAGACTGTTTCTATGTATTATCAAGCATTTGGCTTCTATACCAGTTTGTGTGCATTGGCGAACCGTTTGTGTCTTGATAAAGTTTGTGTTCTCCAAGCCAGATATGGTAATAATGATGGAGGGTGTTGGCTGGCACTCGCACTAGGACTTGGGCCAAATTTTCTCTGCTTTACAATGTAAAGTCATGCAAGGTTGCGTCACATATTGAGCCCATATGGTGACTTCACAGCTGGTTAAATGAATCGACAAGTAATAACAAGTACATTCAGTAAGCATTTGATGAGCCATTACACTTGTTTGTCTTCCAGGAACGAGATCTTGTTTTGATCACCTTCCTCCGATTGATTATTTGTTGATCTTCGTAATGAAAAGTGCTTGAAATTGTGTTCTCACAGCATCTCAAAATACAGCTGGATGTAAAAAGTGCAATAGGAAAGCATTGCGGTTTGTTCAGCTCGATCAAAGGCACGCAGCACATTAAAATTCTCCCTTATCTTAACATCTGTACCTCCCAGTGCTTTCGTCTGCACCGCATTGGACAGAGCCTAATAACAACGTGATATCAGAGGGACTTTTAAAAAGCTGAACATTGTGTTTGCGAAAAAAAAGTAAAAGTTAAAATGGAAAACATTAATCCTTAACTCAAAACTATTATTATATCCATTTTAACAAAAATAATCTGACCAATCTGAGTGATACAATATACAAGCGTTTTGATTAAGGGCCTTGTTTTTGGCCTTAATGTGCAGCAGCAGATGGTTTGGACCACAGTTATATTATTCTGACAATAAAAAAACGTTCAGTGATTAGCAAAATTGTTGTGGTTCTAAATGTGGTTTTACAAGCAAGTCCAAAAAGTCTGGTCAAACCCCCCCCTTTTGTTTTTGTCATAGAAAATAAATTGGTAAAAATGTTAACTGCAGAAAGAACCCACAATAAAGCTCTTGTGTTTTCTTCTGACAATAAAAGACATCTTGCGTTAACATTTTAAGTACATTTCAAGTAAACACAAATGATTTGGCATATTATCCAGTGGGGTGCCTGTGTTTTTGAATCGAAATTCATGAATCGATATAAACAAGTGTTTCATGTTAATGAACAATAGTATTTTGCTCATACTCTGTATTGGTTTAAGGTTAAGAAGACGGACATGTCTTCATATGTGTCTTTAGTGTCAGGTTTAAAGTCAACAAATTGATTCAAAGTTCATTCAAACAAGATCAGGCAGGTCGAAAATACCCTAGAATAATAGCTAGAGAGTCTCTAATCAAAAAGGCAAAAACAGAAGAATAAACCAGAACAAACAAAGCAGAGATTAAGACCAGAGGTTTAGAATTGTAGACATAAGGCCCAAGACTAGAAATAGACTGATTGGAGTGAATAAATGCCGGCGTTGATGAGCGAAACCAACGTAAGCCAGGAAAGTATTTTGAAAGGTCTAGGGGTTCATTCCCAGCGAAGCAAAATAGGGTATGACCTCAAGTACAACCTCACTGGCTAGGAGCAGGTCTGTTAGGATGTGAAGGGTAAAGATTTAAGTCAAGAATGTACTTGACCCCCCTCCTTACCTCAGGCTTGTTTTATTACCAGTTAACAAGGAATTGCATTTGTCCACTACAATGAGTCTAACAGGTTTCAAAGTACCACCCCAACTGTTTAGTGGTCTTCCGTATCAACCTCATTACAAGCTGATTATGGATGAAGCAGGGGTACAATCTAGTAGTGCTACAAAAGTTGCATTATACAAGTACCATACTTTGTCCCACACAAGACCATTACGGTCAAGTAGTGTCCCCTTCTTGGCAAATATCTGATTGTTATTTCTGTGGTGTACAATGTTCACCAACTGTTATTCTTTTTCCCAAAACTGTCCATTCCTCTTCCTTCATTCATTCATGTTAGGGCTGTCCATAGGTAAGAAATCCCTTGAGACAAATAAAGTTTATTAAACCAGCTTACACTGGAATAAGGTCAGAATAGTTCTTGGAAATGGCTTGGGACATTCTGTGCTATTTTGGCCCACAGCAGGTAAGATGACCAGGGTGATTAGCCTCTTTGAAGTGGTGACCCTTCCATGAGTGCAAGTTTTATAAACACCAGTATACCTTTAGTGGCTCTCACTACAGCAGAGAAAGAGTTCTGCAGTAGCTGGAGGCTTTAAGAGCCTGATATACCTTTAAGCAAAGACTTCTGAAATATAGCCATCCGATCACACTCCAAACAGAAGCTGTGGATAACCACGAAGGTGTGTGCACTACTAAAGTCTAGAGACTCCCCCTTCAAAATAGGGGACAAGACGGCCTTAAGAACAGCAAGGGCCAAACTGTCCCAAGCCACCAATGAGGCTAGCGGTTGTCTTCACTGACATCTTCAACATCTCCCTGAGCAGCGCCGTTGTTCCTATGTGCCTCAAGACAACGACTATCGTCCCCGTGCAGAAGAAGTCTACAGTCTCCTGCCCCAATGACTATTGTCCCATCGCACTCACACCCATCGTAATGAACTGCTTGCGAGAGGCTCGTTATGAGGCACATCAAGACCCAGCTACCACCCGCACTGGAATCCATGCAGTTTGCGTATTATTCAAACCGTTCTGGCCCTCACTCACCTGGACAATAAGGACACAATTGCATTGTGGCTGACCCCCCACACTTCTCACATGCACTCTTCACCCCGTACCATCAGGAAAGAGGTTCCGAAGCATTCGTGCCCTCACATCCAGACTGTACGACAGTTTTTTCCCTCAAGCCATCAGGCTCCTCGACACACAGAACTTTATTTGATTATAGCTATATTATAACTGTTTACATGCTGTTTTGCACATCTACTCTATTGTTGCTGTTTTGCACAACATCTTGTATTTACATTTACAAGTAAACACTTGTTTACAGTTCTTTTTGCACATTGTACTGTATAAAACATTATACAGTCTGTTTACTGGTGCCGCTGTTTTGTGTATCTGTCCTACACTGTCTTGTGCCTTGTGTTTGCGCTGTTTGCACTTGATTGCACACAATACACTTCATGTGGCGAGGACAACTTACTTTAGTCCATAGCTGTGTGTTCTGTATGTAGCCCTATGATGTAGCTCTATGTTGTGTGATGTCGCTCTTTGTTGTTTTATGTAGCACCAGGCTTCCGGAGGAACGTTGTCGCATTTCACTGTGTACTGCGTCAGCTATATATATGGTTGAAATGACAACAAAAGCTTCTTGACTCGATATAGAGTTCTATAGGGCAGTCATAAGGCTACAAGCAGAGCGGCCATCTTCTAACTGCAATTCTCCAGAAGGTCTCTAGAGGAGTCAAACGGCTTTTAAAAAGATGAATGCAATTACCAGTTGGGGCTTTTATATATATATGACTGCAGCCAAGACTCTGGCCAGGAAACCATATTTAATGGTCCCGTGAAATCTGTGAGTTATATTTTATGATACCAAAGAAGTCCTGGTATAATGAGGCATTGTGTAGGCTTGATTATAAAGAAGTTCTTCTTGGTGTGTAGTGCTGATAGAGAGTGTATGAGGTTGTTTAATGCGAGGACCTTGAGCTAGATTTGTTGAATCTTCAGAACGAATCAGACCCGATATGATGTAGGGAGATTTTCATGCAGCACTACTGACAAATGCGGTAGTTGAGAACCCTCAGGGATCCGACCCACCGCATTAGCACAACACAAAATGGACACGCTTTCTTGAATTGAGAACCTTGCAGAGTTGAGGTCAGATAATGCGTCCTGGATGTCTGAAATTTACAATCACATTTGCGGCATTTAGCAGACGCCCTTTTCCAGAGTGACGTACAAAAGTGCTTGTCTGAAGTACCATGTCTGAATCCCTGAAATACTGAAAAGTCTCAATACCATGTCTGAAATGTCTGAAATACAAATCCATGGGTCTCCATGGGTTCTGGGAGTTCTATGTGTGATAGTGGAGAGTTGACTAAGCAGCATCATTGACTCAAGTCCTTCTTAAAGACGATGGAGTTACAGATCATTAAATGTATCCCTTGTAAGTTCCCTTGTACAAAAAACAGCTCTATCCAACCGTGGACATCTGTGAGCTCATCCAGATATGAAGATTAAACTTCCACAGAGTGTGTTACTCCAAATTTGTCTTCACTTTGCACAGGTGCTCTCTGGTATAATTGGGCTAGCCAAATAATGCAGCCAATGCCTTTTAAGGATGGAAATTCTGTTCCATTTTTGGCATCCAGATCAGTTTATTTGGAATGAGCACCACCATTGTTAAAATAATGTACTGTTATGGAATGGTATGAAGAAGCTAAACAGCCTGATTTCTTTCTAGCCCAGACTGTAGATTCATTCATCTGATCTGGCAGTCATGTCTTGTGTTTACACAAAATAAAGCCCTCGATTTTACATGCATTTAAACAGAATTTTTTTTTTTAAGTCTATGCTGCTGATCTACCAGAATGTAAAATACAGTTGTGGGTGTAATGAACCAGTTGGGTTAATTATTCTGTTGTCCTTTTAGTCATGAAATTTATCTGGAAGAAAAAAACAGATCGCGCACGACGTTCAATCCAAGTGCAGATCGTCCAAATGCAAATGACTCATAAGGACAGGGGACAGAACTGAATGTTACGTTTATCTGGATTTCAAAATAGCTTCATTGGCAAGATCATGCTTTTGAGAAATCTTAGACTATATTCCTTCCACCACATATCACCACTTGCCGTCAGTGCATATGTTGAACTATTAGACACAAACTTTTTGTTGTGTGCAGGTTAACACTGTTTATAGGGCCTGTATGGTGTCTCTGTCAGGCTACATTACAAATTTCAAACATATGGGTCACGCCTGTGTCATCTTCTGCTTGAACATATGTTCTTTAAGGTGCTAACCTTGTTCTGCTCATGGGGACTATTTGGAAATGTTATTGTGTGAAAGGCAAATGTTTCACAGGGCTTCTATGTCGAATTTCCTTAAATAAAAGTGCGAGGAACATTTCTTGTGCAGGCTGATTACCTTGAAGAACTCAGCAAAGTCTGCTAGTCAGTCAGTTTTTTTGCTAGCTGATGCTTTCATTGAAATATTTTGGACTGTTCAAAGAGTGTCCTGCATGAGACAAACCATTTCATGTGTCATATTTGAACCTATTGTTTGTAATACTCTCAGGCCACTGTGCTAAGCACATACTTCACACAGTTTGCTTCATTTTCTTGTCCTCGGGCTGCTGAAGGGGTCTTCGAGATATGTCCTGTCAGTCTATATTACAAATTTTAACCATATGGGTCATAACCTTGTCTTCCTCTGCTCGAACTTACGCTCTCAAGAAGAGTGCTTTGTTCTGGACTATGTGGATTTGTTCTTGTGCGATTCGAAATGTTTAATGGGGCTTCGATTTCATCCAACGTCTTACATACCCATTGGTTTCACATTGCCGGATACCTGTGGAAGTAATCACAGCAACGTAAAACAATCTTTCACATGGTGACTCTGAGACTTGTCGGCTTTCGTGTGGAATTTGAGGGCAACGGGACTAGCATGAGCAGCAAGGCAGCTGTAAAAGAACCGCAGCTGGTCGGGATTATCCGACCATCCTGAACGAAATCTTTCCAAATGCAAGTACCGCTGCTTTTATATGAATACGTATAGTGAAGAAATACAACACATTATTACATTTCTACTGCATTTCTACATGGGTCTATGCCAATTCACTGACTTTGGAGTCTCTTTTTTATATTTTGCAGAACACTAGTTCAGGACAGCCTGGCCCGAAAGGACCGAAAGGACATAGAGGACCTGAAGGACCACCGGTGAGTAAAAAAAAAAAATGGTTTGATCCTGTCATGTGACAACTTTGATTCAAAGGGCAGTGTAACACTCCTTTATGGATGCAGGAAATTTCTTGCCCTGTTCTACATACATGAGTTCAAATACACCTACGATTATCTGGTGTGTCTGCGTTTGACAGGGATGAGAAATTACACCATTCCGACACCACAGCCGATTTTGCTCTCATGGATGTCGTCTGGTTTAATAACTGATAGTGATGACTATTTTTTTGCATGACTTTCGAGACTTTCGGACAGATTACAAACAAAGTTTGAGGACACAGTGTTCAGTCCCTAAATCTTTATATATATATATATATATATATATATATATATATATATATATATATATATATATATACGGTATATATTGGACACATTCTGGACTAGTCTTGAATGTTGTCTTATGAGTTACAAGCCTGGAGGAAGAGCCTGCTTGCTCTCAGGCAGAAATTCCACCATGCTCTGCACTGGACGACGTCCACAAAGGAGGAGACTCCTCTACCTCAAAAATGCTCTTATTTGGAGCTCGATGTCTCTTGAAGCAGCTTATCCCTGGCAGAGATCCTGCTGTGTAAGAAGACTGAAAGGCTTTCTGGCTAGTGCTATAGAAAAAGCAAATGATGTTAGGATTTGCTTAGGTGGTCATTTAAACATATATATGTGCTTTATACATATTGTAATCAGTATATATTGTTTTTTAATCTTTTCTTTCTAATGACTAGGGACCTCCTGGACCTCCTGGGCCTCCTGGTGTTGATGTAAGTTCTCCCTGATTTCTGAAAATAAAAACATTTATATATTAATATTATTAAGTTTAAATAGCAGTGGTATAGTTCAGTATGAAGTAATGTGGATTGAATAAATTGTGATAATATTATTTACTCTTTGAAAATTAATCAGAACCAAGTGTCCAAAGTGTTTTGAAAGAGAGCCTGGAGTATTCTTTCCAAACCATGTTTCCAGGCCAGGAGCTCTCATTCGAGGGCCGTTTTGGTGCGGTGGAAATTAAATGGAACTGTTTGACTGTTTCAGCCAGTTGTCTCTAAAGTATTTCTTTTTTTTTTTTTTATTTTAACTGCTTGAACGCTGGAATAGTTTCCCATGGATGATGTTATCTGGTTGTCATTAGTTAGCTTGCTAGTTGGAATCTTCTAGCTAAGTTCTTTGGAAATCTACCTCTGTTTTACATAATAATTCAGTTTCAATGATACGACAGAGACGAAGAATTTGATTCAAATGAATGAAGAGCAGGTAACGAATTTGTGTACACCAACTTCTTACATTCCAAAAGTATTGGAACACCGGTCTTTTCCATCCATATGTAGTTCTTTCCCAATCCACAAAGTTGTATCGGATATCTTTGAACTAAGACACCCAAACCTATTCCTTGTCCCCAAAGCCAGTTCCATGAAGATATGGTTTGGAAGATCTTGAGTGGCCTGCTATAGAGCTCTGACCTCAACCTTATTTAGATAAATTGGAACACTGACTGCATCCCTGACCTCCTCACCTCACCTTACACCAGCACCTGAGTTTACTAACGTCCTTGACCACATACTCAACAAGCACCACTCCAAATCTAGTGGAACATCTTCCCAAGAGAGGATGGTATTATAACAGGAAATGGGGACCAAATGTAGAATGCGATGTTCAAAAAGCACATACCGATGAATTTAGTATAATTTTAGACCATTTGTTACATAAGCGCTCTGTACATCTACAGATACAAGTCATAAAATATGTTTTTAATGAGAATCATGCTTTGCAAATTCTTGCAGATGCTTTATAAAAGAGTTTCTGGTCAGATGGAGTTAGAAAGCAAGATTTATTATGCAGATAATGAGCATTTTTCCCTTCTTTTGTAGGACTGTGAGATCCTGGATGTCATCATGAGGATGTGCTGTGAGTACGCTTTTTTCTTTTTTTTTTTTTTTTTTTTAGATGTCTTTTGACCCACAAGATTTTTCCAAAGCCTATAAATTCAAACTGAGCAAAACCCTGTCAACTTTAGACAGACTTAGATAGCTTGAAGTAACAAAAGACAACAAGGCATCCTGGGAAACCAGACTATTGTCAACTGTTTATCTAGGTCTCTGAGTCATTAGCAGTATATGAACAGCCATTTTTTTTGTAAATTCTTATTATAATGTACTATTAATTTATTTGGGGGTTGAGATGGAGATACAATTTGTCTGTGCATAGTTAATTTATAATCTCAATTTTATTTATTTTTTTTGCTACTTCCTGTCACACAGTGTAATGGAAAATTGAATTCTCAAGGGTTTATTTTCTTTCTTTTTTGTTCCCCCGCAGCTTGTTGTGGTGAGTAGATTTTTCTTCTTTCGCTTTGAAATATGCAAGAGAAATGGACCCTAACACTTTTTGGTTTGTATCAGAACTTGCGAAACCGTGGCTGAAATTGACGTCTGAATGCTTTGTGTTTGTTCAGAGTGCAAGTGTGGACCCCTGAACATTACCTTTATCGTGGACAGCTCCGAGAGTATCGGCGATAGCAACTTTGCCATTGCCAAGGACTTCATCATTGCTGTCATTGACCGACTGGTCAGAGATCAGCAAGTCCGAGTAAGGCTCCTAAACAGCAATAAAAAGAACGAAAGCATTGTGTGTTCGTAGCGAAACATTGTGAAACATGTTGTGTGCAGTTCAGCTTGGCGGAAAGTCATGTCGGTGTGGTGCAATACAGTGGGGAAAAGGCTCAAGAGGTTGTAAAGCTCGGGGACCCCAACATCATGAATATTACAACGCTCAAGCGGTATGCGTATCAAACACATCATGGAAAAAGCTTTCATTTGAATGTGTTGACCGATCTGCCCTTCCATGTCTTATATATGTTCCCTTTTGTAACTCAGGCATATTAAACAGTTGCAATGGTTGGCTGAAGCCACTTACACCGGAGAGGCCCTCGAGTTTTCATGGAATAACATGATCAACCAGCTGGGCGCGGACCACTCGAACAGTGTCGTGCTGGTCCTGACTGACGGCCGTTCAGATACTACCCGAGATAAAGTTCCGCTAGACACACTTTGTCGCAGAGGTCTACAGGTAACAGCAGGCCACTAGACTTTCCACAGCTGTAATAATTACAGTGTACACTTTCTAAGTGATACAACTTTTTCTTTTTTTTTTTTTTTTTTTTTTTTTTTTTAAGGTTGTTGGAGTAGGTGTTCTGGACTATTCAGGTAGACAGCCCAACAGCGATCAGGTAGGAGACGTGAGCTGCTCAAGCGATCCAACTAAACCGGGCGCCTCCTTCGTCCTGAACAACTTCGGCATGCTGCTGGACGATACTTTCCTCCAAAACGTGACCGAACAAATGTGTAAAGGTGAAATTCCGAAACACGTACATTATAACGCGTTCCTTTTAGAGGTAGAAACGAATCTGTGCGGGACACGAAAGTAACGTTTTTTTTCTTTCGTTTTTCAGAGAAGAAGTGCCCGAGTTACACGTGTCCAAGTGAGTATTTCTATAATCTAAAATCTATAATAAAAAAAAAAAAAAAAGGTATTCTGTTTGAGATAATGCTGAGACCAATACACTGTAAGGCTAAAAGTATAAGGACATCATATTTGTATGTAGTTCTTCTCCAAACTGATCACAAAGCACACAATGTTGAATTGGCAGAAATCCGTAGTAAACAAAAAACAAACAGAAAGCCTTCCCAGAAGAATGGAGGTTATTATAACAAGAAATTGTGGACTAAATCTGAAATATAATATATATATTTCATATAAATATAAGATAGATATATATATATATATATATCAGTAATTGAACATTTGTAATTGGTCAGATGTCCACTGACTTTTGCCCACACTGTACATTTGCATTATTTCATAATTCGCATTTAGAGCTGCTACAAAGCCCCTGTTCTTTTTGCTATGGAACCAGCAACAGGAGCTTTCTGTTTAAAACACGTATCTGTGTTTCAGTTTCCTTTAAGGAACCCACAGACATCCTGGTTATGATGGATAGCTCTGCTAGCGTTGGCGCCAAAAACTTCGAGCTGACCCAAAACTTCACAAAGAAGCTGGTGAAGCGCTTCCTGACGGCCGAGAGAGTGAGAAACGCTCGTGTCCGCGTTGCCGTCGGACAGTACAGCGAAAGCGCCAAACTCGAAGCTGCCTTAGATCAAAATTACACTGTAGTGGCCGCCAAGATCGCAGAAGCCAAGTTCCAGAACGCAGGAACGCAGGTGACCGAGGCACTCCGTTTCGCCATTAACCAGTTCAGGGGAGGCCCGACCAGGAAGAAGAAGCTGCTCTTGTTTTCCGATGGCCGCTCGCAAGGTATGAGCTCTGAGCAGTTAGTCGAGGCGGTAGGGGAAGTTCACAAACAAGGCATTGAGGTTTTCGTTCTGGCTGTCGAGAATCAGCTAAATCAATACAACCTGCACGTCTTGGCAAGTCACGGACGGCCCGATGACAACATCTACGCATCTCGCCATCTAATCAGGGCTCCTGACTATAACTCGTTGCTTAGGGGAGTCTTTTACCAAACTGTGTCCCGGAAGATTTCACTGGATTGAGAAGGAAGTAGGGATGCGGTGTCTCCTGAATAAGCAGATGTTTGGGCAGCGGGAGAGGGTGGGGGGGTTATGACTAACAAGTACATAATGGAACGGGGCAATAGAGCACAAGCAACTTTTTACATTATTTTTCATTTCATTCGTGATCCATATTTCAGCGTACATCATGTAGGGATTTTCTGCGTTATATATATGAGAGGTATGTCATTTTTTACGCCTTTTAAAGAGTAAAGGTATCAGTTAGATTTCCTAGAAGGTTACGACCATTCGTATACGATACTTTTTTTTTGCGAAACAACTTGTCTATAGTACAGAAAGAAGTTCTTTATCGAGATAACACGTACCGTCGCCGTCATCCTCGCCTTCATGCTCGTCTCCTCGGAAACAGATCGTCTTTCTGAAACCCGATTTATTACGTTCCCATGCTTTATGTCCTTGTTTTTATTTTAATCAAAATATCACTTGAATGTAAATTTGGTGCTACCAATGTACACTCAGGCTACATACAAAAGCAAATTTGTGCCTTCTATTTTTGTTTGGTTTTTTTAATGTGTACAATTTTGTACGTTATAAACGTATTTGAAATTAATCCTGGGGATGGCTGTAGAGGGAGTTTTCAATAAAGAATTCTTCACCCACTAAACCTGTGTCTTGTTTAACAACGGGGAAGTAGTCAAACCCTAGTAGGGGGGGGTCAACACTTTTTTTCCCTCGCCTTTTTTAGAGTTTGTGTATGTTCGTTTCTCTGGTTCTCCAGAACATCCCAACAAGTCGTTCCAACATTCTTTCTCATAGTTTTTACTTTTGTATCTGTTGTTGCTGGAGTCCTTTGTTTATCAGTAGAACATCACTCAGAAGTCTTTCTTCTTTGACAGACGCAAACTCATGTTCCATGTTGTTCGATACAAGGGAGAAAAGGTCTTACCGAGATCACTGTGAGGTTCATAGACAACTCAGACGGTGCTCCTGGGTTTCTCGGTGCACAATGCAGTGATCTTTTCAATAAAATCCAGCGTATGTCCTATAGGATAGTGGACATCCAAACATGGTACAACCATGAATCCATAATATTGACCACTGCAGACACTGTCCAGTGTGTGCCAGGAGGAATACCACATCTTCATGAATTTTATAGAAAGTGACGCCAGATCATCTTTAGCCAGGGTATTTTTTTTTTAAGATTATACCTTTCAAGTTTTTTGGTTCCTCTCTTCCAGTAATCTTCAAATGACGGTAAAGGGATGCTTTCCCTTTTAGAGCCCAGTTTGGCGATTATGGTCTTGGTCAAAAACTCCTTCTGCTTTGAAAGAACTGGATTTGACAGTTCTCGACAGGGGACACTTTTTATGAGCTAAACAGATGAAAAGTAAAACGAGCAGCTAAGGGTTGATTCGATTAACTCTGGTGAAGAATCGGCAACCCTGCCCTCCTTGGCACTTTCGCAGTGTAAGGGTTTGTACAAGGTCCAGCATGGTAGTGTGTATATACGAGTGTGTATAATGAGTTGTTCCAGGATGAGGTCAAAACTGTGACAAATTCTGAAACCCTATCCAGATGTGACTCACTGCAATTAGGACTGAAATGGTGTTGTTGTTTTTTTTGTTTTCTGTTTTTCAAATTTGGGTCAGAGCATTCTACTCTAAACGAGCCTTTGAGCGACATAACAAAAAACGGCACAAATGAGGAATTATCTGCCTCATTGTGTACACTCTTGGCAGCTCTATGAAACTGTGGAAATGATTCCTCTGAATGGCTGCAAAAAGATGAACTCAGGTTTGTGATGCGTAAAAAAAAAATACACTGATCATGCTACATTTTCCATTCAGTTGACTTCCTTTCATATGTATGTAGAAACAAGCTCAATGATCTTCAACATCATGGGGTGACCTCTTTAGAAAATCCAAGATTTCCATAATCTAGAATCATCCCATTTTAAAGAACACAGCTGCCTGCCACATTTTACCACTGGCCCCACGATATCAAGTTTCTACCCATTTTCAAATTTTGTAGGTCTAATGTGACCATAGCTTCAGGCTTCATCAGAGCTTTTAGAGGATGGACGTTCCCCAGGCAAACTGTGTGGGAGTCGCAGTCTTCATTCGCATGCAGAGAAAACCCACAGCCCGAAGTACAGGGCCGAATGTCTCCGAGTTGATTTGGGATTGGTTGGATCGCAATACGGAAAAGTCTTAGTAAACTAAACAGTAGCTAATTTGGAGAGTTTCTACAGCAACCATGGAAAAGTTAGTAAAAACCCAAGAGATCCCAAGAGGAAAGTAATGTACTTCGGAAGCACACACAAATGACGAGACTCAATAGCTTAACTATAGATATTGAAAATATTTGTAAAAATGTACACATGGCATACATATATACAAATTAAATATATCATATACTATATCTATAGCTATACAGTATGAGTAAAAGTAGCTACAGTTGCATATTGTGGTTAAGAGTTGCATGTACATTTCATGAATAAAACTCATTCCACATTTAATAACCTCCACTCTTCTGGGAAGATGTTCCACTAAATTTTGCTTGTGGAGATTTGTGATCATTTAGCCACAAGAGCATTAGTACTGAAAAAAAGTGAGGTAAGGAGACCTGGGGTGCAGTCAGCATTCCAATTTGTTCAATAGGGTTGAGGTCAGAGCTCTATAGCAGGCTATATGAGATCTACATCTTCCAACCCATGTAAGATGTTTGCTTTGTGTACAATGGCATGGTCATGCTGGAACAATTTTGGGTCTCCTAGTTCAAGGAATGCTACTGCATCTAAAGACGTATTATACAATTGTATGCCTCCAGCTTAGGAGACTTTGAGAAGGAACCACATATGTTGTACTATTGTGCATTTTTAATTTCAGTTTGTTTTACTAACACTCTTAGATACAAAACCTTTGTCTTCATTTCGAACGTCTATTTGGTTGAACAAAACCTGGAACTGTGCCTTTCTTTTGAAAAACATGAGCAAGCATTATGCAATTCTACATCCACACACAATTCTACAGAAGGCTTGTAAGACTGTAGTTATTCTGTGGATCTTGGGGTCCTGCTGGTGTGGGAGTGGTTTAGGAAGAGGTGGAGGTCTGGCAGAACATACTAGGCTAACAATTCCCAGCTGCCATGTCTCCAAGCAACAAGATCCCAACATCTGCAAGAGATCGTCTACAGAAGGACTTAAGGGATGATGGATGAAAGTAACCTTGAAAAAATGCTTTTGCTGAACTGCAAAAAAAAAAGAAAAGAAAAGAACATTGGAGGAAGAGAAAACCACACACAAAAAAAAGTTTTTGACCAGAAATAAAGATTAAAAAAAAAAAAAAAAAACGGTTATTGTTTGGTTCATTTTTTTTAACGTACTGAAGTGGGAGTGAGAAAATATAGGGGTTAAGAGCTTAAGAGAGGAAGGATGAACTTTTACATGAGGCCACCACACAATGTGTTCCAAATGTGCTAATCATTTATAACTAGGGAGAGCTGGAAATGGTCAGGGTTTTGCAAAGAAAAAAAAAACATGTTCAGGTTTTTATGTAGTAAATAGCAATTTTGGAAAATGTGAGTCATGTATTTAGCACTGAACGTTGGCTGTCCACCAGGAAACAGGAGCAAGATGAAGAACTACACATTTGTCTAAATGTATGCATGTGCTGATTATGTGTGTATCCCGTTTTCCCGATTTATTTGGATTTATTGGATTTTTCATATTTTGCATCCTGTCAATTGGAGCATTATTTCCCTCAGTCAGCAAATTTGCACTCAGCAAACTCCTGTGTTTCCTCTGGCCAGTACCCCAAGTGACGCCCACCCAATCATAACACCACAGCTTGTTTGCATCAAAAGGGTGACTCAGTGGAAGTACCCAGTCATCCATTAATACTTGACTTTTAATAGCAAGACTCTTTTAAACTTCAGATGAGACATTCTTTCCCACTGACTCAAAAAGATCAATTCTTTTTTAAATAAACCTACTGTTTAGAAAAGTCCTCGGAGATGAAGCTGTCTCAAATTAGAAAACAAAAAGGAAATGGTTATGCAATCGTCAATGCTGGACGCTGTGATATTGTATCACGCCGTATCGTGAAGAAATGACAGTGCACTTCTAAAAGGGTACGAATGCATCATTCAGATTGAGCACATTTATGCATCCTTAGCAAATACTGTAAATGGAGTAATATTGTTTTTTTCTTATTTATTTATTTATATTTACAATTTGCCAGATCCAGATTAAGTGTGTGTGCTGAAGGAAAACCAAATAAAAATCGCCAAAGCATAAGGTTGTACTTAAATGTGCAAGAACAGCTGTTAAAGAAGCTTCCAAGGAGAGTTTTCCAGGTTGTCATGGTTACAATCCCAAACTGTTCAATATATAATGGAAGGTAGATTTTTCTTTTCAAGAGAAACAAGTGGTGCACAGTGGTGCACACACCAATGGACTGAGTCACGTGATCACTGACCACTTACACCTGAATTACATCTCCTATTGATTGTGTTCACTTGTATACAGCTTTACTGTTCAGAACGTTCTTTGCTGTGTCTTTCCTGTTGTTTGTTCATGTCCTTGCATAAGTTTAGATTTGTGTTAACATGCTGGAACGCCTGACACTTTCAGCCATTTGTGGATCTTCCCTAAACCACAAAGTTGGAGGCGTACAATTGTGTGTCTTTTCCCTTCGCCTTAACTAGGAGACCTAGATCTGTTCCGGAATGACGATGCCCCTGTGCACAAAGTGAAATCCATACAGATATGGTTTACATGGTTTGGAAGATCTTGAGTGGCCTGCTATAGAGTCCTGACCTCAACCCTATGGAACACCTTTGGGATCAATGGGAATACTGCGCCACACGACTCCTCACTTCACCTCCATCTCTACCTGACTTTACTTACACCCTTGTGTCTAAATGAGGGCAAACTTCCACAAGCACAGGTCACTTTTCACTTTCTCTCACTCTCATTGTAATTTACTTCTTACTAAATAGCCAAGCAACTACAAAACATTACTTTACAATGCTTTAGCTTCACTAATAAGATCTGTTACCAAATGATTTGTGACCGTGTCCATTGATCTCTCACTCCGTGCACATGTTTCCAGCTAAAATTGATTACTTCTAGTTATTTGGAAACAATCCTTTCAGCAGTGGTGGGTCGTCAGTGCCAGCAAAGCCTTCTCTGCTGGCCAAAACAGAAATCAGAAGCACTGACCTACATTTACAGCCTAAATTCAATATTTGTTCCATGAAATTGTATAAATTTATTCCCAACAGTTTTTTACTCTTCATTTCGCAGCGTTTCTATCAGCTGCACTGCTTCCAAAACGTGTATGTGGATGTTAATTTTTTGTCCAATCATATGTAGCCTCTATGTGCTGCCATGTCAATCCAATCTGCCCAGAGCCTTCAGAATCAGTACTGCTGGCCGATGTACCTTAGACTGTATTAGCAATGGGTCTGTTTTTTCAACCAATCAGATTTCAAATTCACCTCAGCTAGCTGGCCCAGAATAGCGTCAGCATTTTTCTATCCTCTAAATGGTTGGTCAGAGCAAAACTTTTACAACCAAGTTTGACTAGCAAAACACATCTGTAGCGCTCTGCACACATTAATACATCAGAGTTAGACTTTTTTATGCCCACAATGGCTGACGGAGGAAAAGAAACTGATTTGGTCTCGGACATACTTAAAAATACATTTTTAAGAAAAGCTAGACATCCTGAGAAGAGGTCGGCTAACCCCGAAGCTAGCTAGCTTGTCTCAGCCCGGGAAAGGGTTTGTTCACCACTTCAAGACCAGTGCCTATGAGCAGTACCACAAATTATGTGAGTATGCATTATGAGTACGCATCTCTGGTGAGTAAGTTGCAACATGATAGTGGTGGTATTAAGAGGTGGATTAAGTCAGGTACGTCCCCACTGAAGGCCCAGGTACCAAATGCATGGCCCGACACTGCCTTATAGTTACGCAAGCTGCACCATTGTCTCAATTGGACCTTAAAATGACACCTGATTGACTAAAATGACTATACACTGTACAGATGCCTCAGTTTTAATCTATAATTATTATAAAGCAGAGATTTGTGATGTGCATAAAAATCACATTTTAATGTGTATGGTGCCTTTAACAATGGACCTTGTTTTAAAGCAGCTTTAGATAAAGCAGTTATAAAGGTTGTTCCTTATAATCAGGTTTGTTCCCTAATGAGTGAGCCTGTGGCCAGGAAAAAGCTACCTGAGAGTTGGCGTAAGAAAGAAACCTTGAGAGGAGCCAGATTCAAAAAGGGAACCCAAGCTTACATTACATTTGCAGAGTTACATTCGCCCTTATCCAGAGCGATTTACAATTTCACAGCTGCGCTTTTGGGAGTTAAGGGCCTTTCTCAAGAGCCCAGAAATGGCAGCTTGGTGGTGCTGGGATTTGAACTCACGACCTTCAGAATCCGACATCTTAACCCCTGAGCTTCGGTCAAAATGAAGCGAACCAAAAGAAAGGCCCGTGGTGATGTTAGATGTTCGAGCTGGCGATCGGTGATGATAAACTTCTACTCGTTTATCCTCAGTAAAATAAAAAAAGAAGGATGACATCAATGCTTATCATCCCTGCGAATTTTCATGTAGCATGACAGCCATATTTAAAAAAAGAAATATAAAATAAAATGCGAAAAATCTAATAAAATTTGAATTAAGAAGAAAAATCAACAGTAACAATTAAAAAACTGGCCCCATTAACGGAAACATTCCACAACTTTAGCTTTTTTTGTTAGCAGGTAAAAATATTAGCTTAACCTTGCTTAATGTAGCATGGGGCATCCCCATTTCCTAGCACCGAATGTCCCTTCATTAAAGTTAATCATTGTGAAGGTGTGGCAAATAAACTGTTGATGTTCCCACAAACTCAATTGTATAAAATGTCTTTGGATGCTATAGTATAAAACTTTCCCTCCACTTCAAGTAGGAGACCCAAACATGTTTCCTTTTGCACAAAGTCACATTGAGGTTTATTTAGGTTGTACATACTATAAATGCTAACATGTGATCATAGCATTTAAAAAATAAAACATTGTATTACTGCTCATTTCCCAAATAGCTGGTTACAAAGTGAAAATCACAAAAAAGTGTATTTGAATGTTTGTACAACAAATGATTACACAGATTGTTCCAGTCAGCATTTTTCACAACCCAATCTGCTCTCAAAGCACATTTTCAAGTGTTTTTTGTGTATTTGTTGTTTTTTGGTTTTAAAAAACCTCCTGGTGTTGGTATCTAACACACATACTGTACATTGGTACTTGGTCCTTGAGCGATTTTTCCTCCATTGTTCCTACCAGATCTGCTCCAGGTTCTTCAGATGATTGCTTGTTTGCAGTTTTTCAAACAACGCCACAGATTTCCGATGGGATTCAGAGCTAGACTTGGCTGATCTGGATCTAGCTGGCTTGGCTACAATACAACATTCACTGTTTGACTGGTTTCAAACTGATGCCACATTTCCTTGGTTTTGTAAACTTTCTTGTAAGTTTTTTGACAGATTTAATGAGTTTTCTAAGGAGACTGAAGTAGGATTATTCTCTTATTACCACCCTTTTTTGTCTATTTTTTTTCTATCCATTTCCCTTTTTATATTGACAAAGTTTTAAACATCTCTGGGGCAGTGGTGAAAAGTATTTGAGTAATTGTAGCTGTCTTTTTCTTGTGCTGATTTATCTTGGAGGTGATTGTTTCTACTCTTTCTCTATTGAGCCAAGCACAATATGAAATGTGGATGCACTATATAGATAAACATTTGTGGACACCTGATTTTCAGATTGGTATGTGCTTTTTGAACATCCCAGTCCACTTTTACTCCCCATTTGCTGTTTTCCAAACCTCTACTCTGGTGAGAAGATTTTAAGTTTGTGTAGATTTGTGCTCATTCAGAAACAAGGGTATTAGTAAAGATCTCAGTGAAGTGAGGAAGCATAAGGTGCGGTCCGGGATCACATTTGTCTCAAAGGTACTCAATAGGGTTGAGGTCAGAGGACTATAGCAGGCAACTTAAGATCTTCCAACTCATAAAAACCATAGAGATGTCTTTGTGCAAGGGGAGATAATCATTCTGGAACCGATTTGAGACCCCTAGTTGAATTAAATGTCTTGCTTCTGTGTTCAAAGACATTCTATACAACAGTTTGGTGAAGAAGCACATATGGCTGGAGAAGTCAGGTGTCTAAATACTTTGGTTCATGTTGTGTACTTGAAAATGAAAACCTGAGTTTTCATAGAAAACACCTCAGTTTTCTGAGATACTTGCAGATGAATTTTGACATGGAAAATTCAGAGGTTAGATGCTTCTCAAATGCTTTTCAAGCCAGATTAATATATGATAACCGGATCCTTCGTAATGCAAAAGGTAGATTAGCATTTGGTATAGAAATTAATATAATAACTTACTGTAATGTTGAACTATGCACATGTTATTGTTAAGTGTTTGGAGTTTATAGTATACATTCTGTTAAACACTGGAAAGCCGTATTCGGGAAATGTATCTTTCGCCAATGCTTATATTTTTTGTGTGTTTAAATAAAACTGGTCATCGTTCTGGGTGGGATTGTAGTCTGTAGCAAGGATAGGGAAAGTGTAGTCATACCTCAGGAATGAGTCATTCAGGGTTTAGGAACAGAACAGTAACACCCCCCACCCCCCTCTCTCTCTTTTTCCTGCTCTTTCCTTTCCTCTTTCTCTCTCACTCCTTTTAAAGCAAATCAATCCCTTTTTGAGGAAAACCATAAATACACCGCAAGCTACCAGGCTTGGCGATGCTCCATCGACAGTCAAAGCTTCAATGCTTTTCAATGCTCTCCATAAACTAGTAAAGAACATGAACAGTAGATGGTATCCCCTTTTCAGCAGAATACTTTCATCCGTTAGCTGATCATGTTTGGCAGCATCGTGATGAATGAGGTTTGTACACTTGCCCAGTGTGTTGGAACGGCAGGTATGAAGAGTTCTGAGATGATGTTATATCATCCAAAGAGTAACATCAAGAGAAAATCCGAAACCCGACCCACTCATCTCAATGTTCTTGAAAACCACAACCACACAGCTGTTCGAAGCAAAGTCTATCCCTCAAAGCTGTGCTTAAAAACCCTCAGAATTGCATGTAAACAACAACTCCGTTCTGTACATCCCATGTGTTTCACCACACACAGTCTGTTTGAAGGTGTAAGGAAGGAAAAGTGGGGGTTAAATACACATTTCTATCACTGAACACTTTGTAATTAGAATTGTTTGAGAGACTGGATGGGTAGAGAGAACTGAGTCACTGTATAAAAGTCTTTGTGGACAGGGAGGAGGGGGTGTATTGAAGTGTTTGATTTCTACTTGATGTATTGTTTGTGTATGTTATCTACTGCCTTCTGGTTGCCACAGTTATAAGCCCTGTCCATCCCTGTTCACATTTTTTGGCATCCCCACCTGCATTTTGTTTAAAGCCTACTAAAACAACTTGAACTGAGTGTACTTAATGACCACAATCTGCTCCACAGCTCACTTCTTGTCCGTGTAGGTTTTCAGGCCATAGCTCATGGCGATGGTGTACCGTATAAGGCAATGTCATTTACGCAGTGTAATAAACATGCTATAGGGGGGAGAGCTACATAAACCAGGGCATGTGTATGTATATATACATATTCTCCGGCTTGGCTTTGCGCAATATATCATGTAGCCTCCTAGGTCTCTGTGGATGAGATCGTAATGAGTGCCAGACTCCTCTGTGCTCTTATGTAAGACATGATTAGAAGAGGTCCAGCTGAGACCTGGAGTGCAAAGAGGAGATATCCGTTCTTCATTCCCAGAGTTCTTCATTCCCAGAGTATTATAAATGTTAATATGGTAGTGTCTAGCATTTTTAATAACTTTTAGGTGACATATGGAGCACAGCAAAAAGGGAATGAATACTTTTCCAGACAAAATGCATCATAGAAATGTTCATAAAATTGTAAAATTAAAAAAAAAAAAGCATTAAAAAAGCATTTACACATCTTCAGCTGTGGCTTTATATTTGCCAGACACTTTCCTGGAAACACTGAGTAATGCAAGAGAATTTAGCACAGATGGGATGCCAGATAATTGCCTGGCACACACAAATTCTACACTATATTTTATGCTCATTGATATTGATATTTGGTGGAGAGAAAAAACAAGTTCAAGTTTATTTCTAATTCTACAATGAGCAGCCTGGGGTGACTGTGGCAAGGAAAAACTCCCTTAGATGTTATGAGGAAGAAACCTTGAGAGGAACCAGACTCAAAAAGGGAACCCATCCTCATTTGGGTGACGTCAAGAGTGTAAAGTCTTAAAACAATACAAAACACCGGAGTGTGTTCGAATGTGAGTATCATCCAGGACCTACTCATAAAATAGCTCAACATTTAAGATCAATCATAGATCCAACACCAGCTTCTCCATGCCAAAGCCTATAATAATTAGAAGCGGTCCAATTCCAAACTCTACATGAGGTGGAATCCAAATAGCGTTGATGGTTTGAAGGTCGACAATCTTCACACAACTGGAGCTGGAGCAACCTTAGGATGCCTCAGGATGGGTAAAGAAAGAGAAGCAGTGGAGAGGAATTAGCGTAGCTGCTGTTCATGATATTAACAACACAAGTTGATAATGTGCATGTGATCAGATGTTCTGGAGCACAAGGTTATGATATGATGTGTGTTATGTGTAGAACTCGCTAAAAAGATACGTCTTCAATCTGCACTTGAACTGGAAGAGTGTGTCTGAGCTCCGAACACTGTCAGGAAGACTATTCCAAAGTTTAAGAGCTAAATGTGAAAAACTCAACCGCCTTTAGTGCACTTTGCTATTCTAGGAACTACTAGCAGTCCAGAATTTTGAGATCTCAAAGAACGTGACGGATTGTAGCATGTTAGAAGATTGGATAGATACATGGGAGCTGAACCATTTAGGGTTTTGTAAGTTAATAGAAATAGTTTGTAGTTGATGCAAAACTTAACATGAAGCCAGTGTAGGAATGAGAAGATTGGGGTTATTTGATCATATTTTCTTGACCTTGTGAGAACTCTGGCTGCTGCATTCTGGACAAACCGTATCTTGTTTGTTGCAGGAGAAACACCTAGTACTGCATTACAATAGTCCAGTCCAAAGGTCATAAATGCATGGATGAGCTTCAGATATTGACATGTTTTATTAGCTTAGAAATATTTCTAAGGTGGAAGAAGCCTGTTTTTGTAACATGGGTGATATGATTTTCAAAAGACAAGTTGGTGTCTAAAATAATTCACAGGTCTTTTACGGTTGAACTAGTAGTTACAAAACAACGTCCTTCTAAATGCAAGTTGAATTGCTGAAGCTTCTGTGTACTGCTTTTTCGGCCAATGAGCAAAATCGCTGCCTTATTATAATTTAACAATAGAAAGTTATGCGTCATCCAATCTTTTAATTCTTTAACACACTCCGTTAACCTGGCCAATTGAGATGTTTTGTTTGATTTTGTTGAGATGTATAGTTGGGTATCATCTATACATCTTAACTTCTAATAATATTTCCCAACGGAAGCATGTATAATGTGAAAAGCAGTGGTCTTAAAACAGAACCTTGTGGCACCCCATATTTTATTTGCATTAGCCTGGATAGTTTTCAGGTTTTTTTCTTTCTTTCCGGCTTCTCCCATTAGGGGTCGCCACAGCGGATCGTGATCATGATCCGCATGTTCGATTTGGCACATGTTTTTACGCTGGATGCCCTTCCTAACGCAACCCTCCCCATTTATCCAGGCTTGGGACCGGCAATGAGTGCACTAGCTTGTGCAACAGTAATGGCTGGGGTTGGTTCTGGATAGTTCTCCATTTAAATCTACAAAATGGTAACGATCAGAAATGTAGGATTTAAACCATCTTAATGCCTGTCCCTGAATGCTGATGTAATTCTGTAAAAGATCTAGGAGAAGATCATGATCTATAGTGTCGAATGCAGCACTAAGATCTAGCAAAAACTAACAGGGATGTAGCCTTGGTCTGAAGCTAAAAACATGTCATTTGTGATTTTAACTAGAGCAGTTTCTGTGCTATAATGAAGCCTGAAACCTGAGTGAAATTTTTTAAAGCTATTGTTTTCTTGTAAGAAGGAACTGTAAGTGTCCTCGCCACACAAAGTGCAAACAGTGCAAAGACAACACAAGACAGTGTAAGACAAATACACAAAACACAAAATACAAAATAGCGCCGCCAGTAATCGTGTTGTATATTGCACACTGTGGTGTGTAAAAGACGTAAAGTGAACATTGTCAGTAACGAAAAATGTAAACATAAAGTGGTGCTTAAAACATGGATGTGTGAAGTGAGTACGAGTGTTTGTTGAGTTCAGGTTGTACAGATCATTCACACAGTTGTGTGTAACATTTCCTTCCGTAGTTTAGTTGGAATGGGTTCTAACAGACATGTTGATGATCTGACTTTGAACTAAACAAGATTGTTTTGGTTGCTTTCTATGAGACACCTTAACAGTTTGTTAAAGGAAAAACAACCCTGTAACATGCCGTCTGCATTTGTATTTAGATAACAGAGTATTTTAGCAATTTTATTTACCAAAATGGCACCACTGTGGTTTTGTTTTACATGCAACAGCAATAGAAACAGATAACGATTTCTCTGTAGTATGACAAAATCCCAGCTGCTTCAGAAACTTGTATGTTTGGCAAATTCTTAACAATGTCTCTCGGGAAATGCTCTTAAAATGAAGTGTTTCCGTGAGTCACTCTAATTGAAACAGGGCACGGTTGTGATGTTTTGTGAAAATAGCAGCCCGGAGAAGTTCTGAAATCAGCAGCGCTGCAACTCATTTGTTTTCATCTATTAAGCAGTACTGCGTAGAAGTTGTGCCATGGTTGTCCATGGATTGAACTTCTTTGTCCAGCAAGGATCAAAGATGCCTTGATTGAATGCTGGAAAATTTGGAGGTCAAGTTAACACCTTAAATTCTTGAATCCTCAAACCATTCCTGAGCAGTGTGTACAGTGTGAATAAAAGCATTAACTTGCTTAAAGAGGACACTGCCAAATGAATTCCAGTACCCACAGTTTCCCTGCAAGGACATTCCCCAGAGCATCACACTGCCTCTGCAGAGCCTCTTTCTTCCCATAGTGCATCCTGGTGTTTGCTTAACCCCAGATAATCAATCCACATGCACCCGGTCATCACCAAGAATATATGTCACCCGAGTCCATCCTGCGGTTAGCATTGTTTAGCTAGCAGTGTTGCTAGCTGCTTTTCTTAGCTATACAGTAAATGGATATTAAAGACAATTCCGAATTATTCCGTAAACTGCATGAATCCCAGTGTGAGTTTGGTTTTTTTGCAGAAAAACGCAAACCCTGATTATATTATTATATTAATAAATCGTAAAAAGAGAAATTGATTATTTTTTAACCGAATTGTTGTTTTAGGATTGTACCATAAACAGAGGTGTTTACAGTAGAATTCTCGGAAGCGCACTGCATATGGGGGATGTCTAAGTTTTGGCACAGGTGTGAATGTTAAAAAAAAATCTTGAATTGACGTTTAAATGCGATTAAAATCTGTACTGCTGTTACGATTGTAATTTGTACGATAAATGAAACACAAGTTCAAGAGGTGCCTTCTATCATTAAAATCCCATTCGATGCACGTTACAGATACTTCCTATGCTGTATCAAGTCAACATGTTTCACTCTCACCAGATTTTACAGACTGTATGTTGCTTTTGTGGTGAAACAAAGATTACATTTTATACCCGAGGAACAATCAAAACCAGGAGTGATTCTCCTCTTCAGTAGGAAGTTCAGTCTCACTAAAGTACAGGTTTGCACTATAAGTGATTTGTATGGGTTTTTGTTGGAAAGGTGCACCATGGGAACGTATTACAAGCTTTTGCGGTGACTTGATCTGACACAGGATCCGTAATCCCCGCTAAGAAGGAAATCACGCCGGTGGTCAATAAGTCTAAAGGAAGGCTAGGAATGCGTTTGTGGTTCAGAATCAGCGTGAGTGCAGGGCCAGTGTGGTTTCTTGCTGGAACTATTGGTCCTGTTTTCCTGGATCTACAGACAGGTGTAGAACAACTAGCATTGGAAGTGGTAGCTCTGTGGTTAAGACTGTGTTCTTCTGATCAGATGGTTGCGAGTTTAAATCCCAGCACCCTCAAGTTTGACCCTTCAGCAAAGCCTGTAACCTCTTAACAACTTAAGTTGTGTAAATAACATAATTGCAATGTGCTTTGGATAAATTCTATGAATTTAAGCAACGGTTATGTATGCAGCTTTGCCTTTTCTCATTTATGTCATAATTTAGGGTTTAGTGAGGTAAATATATATTGTGTCAGAACACCTTTTTTTGCATTTTTCCTAAAATCTTCTGTAGATATGAAACCCGAAAAAATGCCTGTGAGTTCATTTCACACTCACTGTAAGAGTTAACGTTGTACGGAGGAGGCCGTACGGCGTTAACAGATCTTCTCTTAACGCGCCATTGCCAACACAAAGCTGTCCAATAGTTCGTTTATCCATATTTCCTATTTCCAAAACCACATAAAAACAAATGCAGCTGGTTATTTTTGGCTCCGTTTAGCCCACAGGCTGTTATCCGAATTCCATATCTTTAGCTTTTTGTAAATGTACCCATGTTTTTCAAAAAGGTAATCGTGCACACGCATCACAAACAAGAGCAACAAACATATTTGCATGACGATTCATCATTGTAGTGGTGATAAACTGATCAAACTAGGACAGATCTGTTCACGATTAGAAGGAGACGGCTAAAAAGCGGCCAGATGCATCGCCTTTGTGTTACGTACTAAAGTAAGCATCGTGGTAAGATCAGGTTATCTACCATAGCCTGATTCGAAAAGATTTGCAAAATTACTTGTTTTAATGTCACGTCTCACATCTGCACACTTCTAAGGGCTTGTAGAGAAAGAAAAGGGCACTGCAGTACATCCCTTGAAGGCACAACAGAACTTCCCACAATAAAATTTAATCAAGCTTGACATATACACCAGTCACAGAAAACATTCTGCTCAGGATGTTCCCAACACTACTAACTCTTGTCTCCAGCTGTCACCAGATCATTAGTATGCAAACTAAATAATTACAATACGTTGAAATGTTCTCTTCATCGCACAGAAACGACCTGAAATGATGAGGCAATACAGGTTAATGCTCCATTACAGAAATAGAGTATGAAGTGTATCTGTAGAAGATCCCACACCTTAAATCTGTTTTTTTTCTTAATCATTTCAGCCCGTCGTTAATGGATCCTTGGACTGTCCGACTGGAAGACCTTTGTCAGGATTATCAGCACCTCTAACACCACCACACACCAAACACCAGCGCTCTCTCTTCCAGGTCTGTATGCTCAGTCCAATAAAAACTCCCTTCACTTGACAAGACTTGACTGATATCCAACTCTTTAATCTCCTAAACGCCTGCTCTACAGCTTTTTCCCTTCAAAAAACAAAAAGATGTTAGTCTTGGCCTCACTATAATTGCTAAATTGTTTGCTAAAACCTTAGTTCTCTTCCTTCCTTCAAAACATCTATTTAAACAAAATGATTACCAGGTGCAAGGTGCTCAGATGCTGGTCTAGAGCCTTCGAAACCCCCCGTTTCGAACGTGATGGTGTAACAGGAAACGTTCCAAAAACCGTGCCTACGCTCCCCTGTCCCTTTTACGATGGTTCGGTTTAAACAGTATCATGTGTCAAGCACATGGTTGAGCCGCATGCCTTTGATGGTTTACCTTCAGCCATGACACCCGTAGTCTGACTTGTGTTTTGTATTTTCTGTCTCTATCTCTATTCATCCCAAAGGTGTTCAATAGGGTTGAGGTCCGAGCTCTAGAGGAGGCCATTTATGATCTCCAATCCAAAGCATTGCTTCATGGAGCTTCTCTCGTTGGCGTTGTGCACATGTTGGAGCAGGTGATGTGTTTTCAATTTGATGGTCACAGTTTTGGGAAGAACCATATTATGTGGTGTATTCATGCATTTCATGTAGGGAGGTGGAAGATTAGTGGTTACGGCATTGGCCTTTGGATTCAAAGGTCATGAGTTCAAATCCGAGTTACACCGAGCTGCCGCTTGTGGGTCCCTGAGCAAGGCCCTTAACCCCATAGCTGCTCAGATGTATGAATGAGATGAGAAGTCCCACTGGCTGAGAGCTTCTGCCAAATGGCGTGATGTTTTTCGTCTGCACCATTCACGAGCAAAGCAGTCAGATGTTCCATGGCATAAAGCACTGATTTGGTTTTGATACAGTAACCTGTTTTAGTTATTGAGGTGTACAAGAAGAGTTTGGTGGCCCAGATGGACACTAACCATCTCATAGGTATGGCAAGGCCTTTCAAGGATAACTCAAGGATAAGGAGAACTTGATTTCCAGACCAACCCCTGTCCCGCCATCTCAAGCTCTACTCTTCTCTTAATGAAATGAGTAGGGAATGTAAAATGGGAGAAGAAAATGGGCTCAGCTGTGTGGACTCACAGCTCCCCCGTGTGTGCACAAAGTTCTCCACCGGTCTTCAGAAGGAAGGAGGGTGTTTCAAGGAGGAGGAACACATGAAACACACACACACACACACACACACACAGAGTAAGTTCTCTTGCCTTCTGCTGAGTCTCTGCCCTTTTCCAGCTTCACTTTTTGTCGGAATGTACGCTAGATAGACTGTATGTTCTAATTATTCCCGGATATCCTGAAGGATTTCTGATCCGGCTCTGAGTGAAGTGAGGTGAGTTGAGTGTCAACTTTTTTCTTCTCCTTGAGGTTCTCACAGCCAAGTTGATGGAGAAAAGATTCTCATTAGAACCATAGGGTCTGTCTTGCTGAAAGTGTGTGTGTGTGTGTGTGTGTGTGTGTGTGTGTGTGTGTGTGTGTGTGTGTGTGCGCTTGTTGGAAAAATATTAAGCTGTGCTTCATAAGTGTGCAAACCTCTGAGCATGCAACTAAATGTGTAAAACAATATTGTTTATTATTGTGCACCGGATTGTAGCAGCAAAATTTGAAGATTTGGTCCTTCGCTTGGTCGAGATGAAGATAAATCAAATATTGTGCAAATTACCAAATCAAAAGCTCTGTGTGAATTATAGAATTTAGGCTCGGTCATCAGCTCATACATCCAAACAGGAGATCATGTACAGTACATCAGTAAGTCAGTCTGTTTAGGCGAGGAATGAGTTCACTTTTTTTTTCAGATGAAATAGTTAAGATTTGGATGTTTGACTGTTAAAGTTCATCCTTGACACCAGCACATGACCATGTATTCTGTTTCGCACCAGTGCAGTTTTAGGCCCAATCTGAACTTCAGGCTATAAGTCTTAAAACTATTTAAACATAAAAATTTTTGTGAGATTAATTGTATATATTTCGAGTGAATCCTGGACAGCATCCTACATCGAAGAACACATATTTATTAGCGGTTGGTGGGGAGTAAAGTGCTGTATAATCTGCATTTTTTTTTTACGGTAACATTATAAACATTTCCCTGATCCTTTTTAAAACAAGAAAGTGACTTGCGATTGCTGGCAGCTGCAACTAAGATGATGTGTTTTAGCTCAAAGACCCAACTATGGCATTTTGTTAGTGGGGGATTTGAACACTCAACCTTCTGGGCCTTCTTGCAACTTCACCCACTGAGCCGCTGTAATTAGCTTTAATAAAGTGAGTAAATTCAGTGGTTAATGTAATTGTGGTTAAGGTATTGAGTTACAGATCAAGCAGACGTGTATTCAAGTCCCAGCATATCTTTATTTTTAAGGGGTTTATTCAATCATCAATCAGCATTCCAATTCATCCCAAAGGTGTCAGAGATCAAAGCTCTATAGCAGGCCACTCAAGATCTTTAACCTCAGCCCATTAAAGCATATCTTTGTGCACAGGAGCATTGTCATGTTGGAACTGGTTCGGGTCTCCAAGTGAAGATGATCTATGCTACCGCATTTATAGACATCCTTTACAATTGTGTGCTTCCAAGTTTGTGGAAACAGCTTAAGGAAGATTGACATATGGCTGGAAAATTCAGGTGCTTTTGTCCATATAGTGTACATGAAAGAATGCTGTATACACCCCATGTAGAAAAGTGTATGCTGATACATCAGCAAATTTATTTAAAAGTAAGGGTCTGCCATGACATGAAACCCTTCCCCAGGGGGCCTTCCCCAGGGGCCCAATGGAACATTCAAACAGATCAGTTACTATCTATTGACACTGACTTGCATAAAGCACTTGAGACCCATCAGTGGACACACAACTGGCCTGTCTGATTAGATCTTAGATACCAGTAATACATGTAACCCACCAACGTGTCCATTTGTAATAGTGTCTGCTGCGTGTCCAGTCTGATGATCGCTTTCTATTTATTGTCCATTAATATTCTAATGTATTGGAATTTTATATATGGAGTGTCTTCATGACCATCAGTGGTCACTGACGTCTGGTCAGTGAATTGGTCTTATAGCAATGAGGTCGATCTTATACCCCATCCTCAACTGTCCTGTATTCATCAGTCATGCCATCTGTAGCCTCAGAATTTAGTTTCGTCATCTTCTATATCCTGAAGTTTCAGCAGGTAAAAGCTTTGAGATGCTCAACAGTGATTGAGTTACCATAGACACTGCTCAACAAGGCATTTCTGTTCAGAAAACTGCTGAGCTCTGGATTTTTTTTGGATTTTGATTTGCACGTTACCATGACCTGTGCATGTTAAAAGGTTCTGTGATGGAATTACATATCCACATTATTCATATTCAAGGATTTGTGATGTCCGATCCATATAACATATAGTATATTAGCCATCATATGCTAATTCACCATTTTGAACTGTCAAAAATAAAACAAGTTGCAGTTTGACAGATGACACCTTGTGGTTAAAATGGGAACTACAACAAGTGCTAACAGGACGTACATGCTGCAGATGTGTTATTTTCTTTTTAAATTTTTTTTCAAAATGAACACTGCTTTCATCATTTATTATTGATTATTTAAATGTGCAAATGTGATAGAATGGATATGGAAATGGAGATTTCTTTACAAGTGGTGCTTAATGAACAGTGCAGCATCAGATGTGTGTCAGAGATGTTCATGTTTGACTAAAGGAAATGTGCATCCAAGCCGTTTGTCTTTGTCAGCTCAGAAATGAGTGTGTCCAGATCTAAAAGGATTGTATTGAAGCCAGGGCTCTAGTCTGCAAACTAGACCTTCAGATATATTCCAAGTATGTGACACATGTTCCAGGTGCACATCATCAACTGAAGGCTTGGTTCTGGAGGTGAAGCTCAAAAGGTCAGGGAAATTTCTAAAAGAATGCTCTTTGCATCACTAAGGATTTTAGAGCAGCTGGTGTTCAATCCTTTAGGTCACTCAGGCTCCCAAAAAAACTCGGATTAGTTCAATTTAATTCTATTTGACTTGTAATAATGGACAATGTAGTTTTACACCCATGAGAAGGTCTTGAAGTAGCTATGAACAATGCATAGTTCAGTAGACCTGTCAGATCTGCACCAGGAGTGTGAAAAAGAAGGCAATCCTGGAATCAGGGTAGAAATCAGTGAATCCATTGCAGAAATGTTTGAGTAAACTGGCCATGCTGTAGGACAGGTTGATATATGGTCTCTTGCAACACATGGATAAAGGAGAGCGTTTTACTCCAATGGTGTTACGCTGCCCCCTGACGTTGTATGAGCAGAAGATCGAGGGGAAAAAAATGAGGCAGCTGGATAAATGTGTCTCAGGAGAAGCACCTTCACCCTCCCTGATTGGTAGCTGTCGCATGTTAAGGGAGAGCTGACAGGAGGAAATTGGGGAAAATTCCACAAAAACAAAGTGTCCACACGGATGAACTCCAGTGCGGTCAGTAGACATGAGGAATAATCGAACTGATTTGAGGACCGATGATGATAAAGATGATTATAACCTTATTTGTTGCAGAGACGGTTAAAGTCTTGTTTTTATAAACAGTGGCTTCGACAAAAAAGACAGGATGTGGAGCTGGAGGTAGCAGAGCTGAAGATGCTGAGATTTGACAAGGTGAGGGAGGTGAGATTGAGATGGTTTGGACATGTGAGGAGGAGGGACATGGGGTATATCAGTAGGAGAATGTTGAGGATGGAGCCACCAGGAAGGAGAAGAAGAGGGAGACCAAGGAGGAGGTTTATGGATGTGGTGAGGGAAGACATGCAGGAAGTTGGTTTGAAAGAGGCAGATGTAGAGGACAGGGTGGTATGGAGACGGATGATCTTCTGTGGCGCCCCCTAATGGGAGCAGCCTGAAGAAGAAGAAAGCCAAGAGAGCCAAGGCATTGTTCAAGGGCCCAACAGTATCAGATTGACAGTGCTGAACTTCTGACCTTCTGATCATAACCACTCACAGTGACCAGGAGGAAAGAACTAGTGAACCTCTAATGAACTTAATCTTAAATAATCATTTTATCATTCACTAGATTACTTTTTTACATGTTCATGATGATGTCACTAATGATATATTTTCATTCAGGAATTTGTGGAAGAGGAGGATGATGCTGTTCAAAGCGATCATCCTGTGCTTACTGCACATGGCATCATTTGGCCAGGCGCTGGACTGTCTTAGTGAGTTCTACCCACTCGAATGTATCTGCTGTTTATTTGTGCATTGTTACAGTGTGTGTATCAATACCAATATAGTGTTATTTCTTACTTATTATAACTATTGTATTTACTTCGATTTTATTACTTCTCCTTTTTCTTAACACACTGTTTCTACAATAATAGGTTTCTCTATTCTATTCTCCAGAAATAGAAGAATGCCCAATAGACTTGTACTTCGTTATCGATACATCCGAGACCATTGCCCTGCAGGAGCCACCCCCAGGCAGCTTGGTTGACAGCATCACAAATTTCACTCGGTTATTTGTCGAAAAGCTGGAAGACTATGAGTACAAGGGCAAGGTGAAGATCAGCTGGACTGTCGGTGGACTCCACTTCTCCATGAAACAGTGGATCATTAGCAATCTTACCACCAAGGATGACTTCATTTCCAAATTAAAGAATGTCCGCTACTTCGGCAAGGGCACCTTCATTGATTGCGCCATCAAGAGAATGTCTGAGGAGATCATGATCAAACCTATGGGTGTGACCCCACACAAAAAGACCCGGCGCTTCGCGGTCGTCATCACCGACGGTCACGTGACCGGGAGCCCCTGCGGTGGCATCAAAATGGCATCAGAGCAGGCTCGGGAAAAGGGCATCAAGTTATTCTCCATAGCATCCTCTAACAACCTGGATGAAATTGGCCTTCAAGAAATCGCTAATTCTCCTGCTGGGGTTTACCGCGACGAATTCATGGCTGTCGATCTCTCCAGAGGACGACCTGAGATTTTGACCAAGCACATTGACCGCATTTTAAACACCATGGTATGGTTTTGCGCTATACGTTGGCTTCGTATACGCTTCGTTTGAACTCTATAGCATGTATTGTGTGAGGGACTTGTTTCATTTTGCCTTCTTTTTTTTTCTCCAGCTGCACCTGGCTTATCAAGAGGTAAGACCCCTTGATGCAACACAACAAAACCATTACATGCTCTCTAAAAGTAATGGATATTTATACTAATGCCTACATATTCAATACCCTGTTTTGTCTGTAATTTTGTCTTTTCTTTTCTAAACAGTGCTACAGTGTAAAATGCATTCAAACACGAGGACAACCTGGTCCAGATGGTCCCAGTGGACAGAAAGTGAGTTGGGATTAGATCACATTCCCAAAATTCACCTGTCAGTATAAAAGCTGGTATGTATTTTTCTTTTTTTTAATGTTGCTCCAACTCATATTTTCATTGTTCATTACAGGGAGCCAAAGGAGACAGTGGTCCTACAGGTCCTAAAGGTCTCAAAGGACAACCTGTAAGTACAAACTATTGATGGCGTCCTGGAAAGGTTTGAGCGTGGTGTCTGTGAACAGCAGATCCATTCACACCTCGAGTCTTTGATCGTGAACTTGCGTTAGCATAATGATAGCTCTTTCAACACTTGACATTATCCCAAAGCAGCTTTAGAGAAGCGAATAGATTACAAATGTAAATATTGTGGCAAGGAAAAATTAACCTGAGATGCTACGAGAAAGAAACCTTCAGAGCAGCCAGACTCGAAAGTGAACCCGTCCTCATCATCCATTTATTATACTTCTATCATTGTTGAGGTTATTAACTGTTCACTGATTGGCACTCGAAAGGAAAACTATTCATGGCTATTGCAAGCCACTGTTATTGAATACATTTCATATCAATGCTCATGGTTCTTGAGTTGAACCTTTCACAGTAACTTTCCATTCTCGGTAGCGGGACGTGGTCTGCGATTGAAGCCTCAAGCCAGAAGTTTTCTCTCTAAATAACGCTTACAGAATTTGGACGTACGCTCCAGCTCATTGTCTTGTTGTACTGTAAAGACGGTTATAACGAGCCGGCAGTCCAGACGGAATTGCACGGCGCGAGTTAAGGTATGGAATGGTAGCCATGTTGCTTCAGTATTCCGTTCACCCGGAATAAATCTCCAACCTTCACTGCACGAAACGACCCCAAGACGTTGGAATTTTAATCGAAAGGTTGTTAAAACCCCAGCGTCATTAAGCGGTCACTACTTTGCCTCTCTAGATATGGGTTTCTGCTTAATACAGTAAATGTAAATGACCAGAATTGTATTTTGTGTTTACTTACAGGGTGATCCTGGTATTGAAGGTCCTATTGGTTACCCTGGACCCAAAGCAAGTATTTCTTTATTATCCATTCAGTTTCTCGATTTACAGATTTTTCGATTTGATAGATATGTGACTGACATCTGTTTTTCTGTATTTACCTTTTATTATTTTAGGGAGAACGTGGTCCCAAAGGGGAAAGGGTAAGATTTGTGTATGGGGTATCACAAACAACTCAACATTTAATACAATATATATGCAAATATTAATTTATTTTTTAACCATAGGGAGAAATTGGCTCACAAGGAAGGAGGGTAAGGACATACATCATTCTGTCTTTTGTAACTCATATATTTAATACAGATTAAGAATTTGAAAGTGTTCTGGCTCTAAGTATTATTTGATCTGTCCTATTTCAGGGAGTTCCAGGGTTTTCAGGACGCAATGGTACTGACGGGCATAAGGTGAGAGCGGTAGACTGAAACGGATGAACGTTAAGTCTAATTGAGGAATTAATTGAAAAAAATAATCGTTTTTTTTTCTTTTCAGGGCAAATTTGGCCGTATTGGGGCTCCTGGCTGTAAAGGTGAACCGGGTGACAAAGTACGTGTGTGATGTTTAGCATTAGTTAAATAAGAACTGAAGAGACAGTGTTTTAAAAGTGTGTTGATTTTACTCTATTAACAGGGTCCTGATGGATATCCTGGAGATGTAGGAGATAGTGGCCCAAAAGGAACTGATGGAGAGAAGGTGTTTAATTCGTTTGACAGAAAAATTTGAACATAATTTTGTTCTTTTATTGAGCAGTGATCTAAAATCAGATTTGCTTCTAGGGAGATCCTGGTAGACCTGGGAGAGCAGGACCGTCGGGCGATCCAGGAGATGCTGGCCCCAAGGTACTTAATAATTAAGTAATAATAATTAATTAGTATATCATAAACATAATCATAATAATCATCTTTATCACACTTCCTGCAGGGTGAAAGAGGTAGTCCAGGCACACCAGGTACCCCTGGTCAGAAGGGTCCTAAAGTTAGTATTTGCATATATTTTTTGGTTTTTTATATATTTTTTAAAAAATGCATCTACTACTAAACACTTATCTTGTTTTCCAGGGGACTGCTGGAGGTCCTGGACCTAAAGGCGACCCTGTAAGTGCAAACATGTTTACTGCCATGTGTCCAAAGGGATATTAACAAACAAAATCTAAAAAAAAAAATGTTTCTTTTGCCTCAACAGGGAAGAAGAGGAGACTATGGACCCAAAGGAAGTCCGGGACCAAATGGATCACCTGGGGAAAAGGTATGGACTGTTTAGCTTTGTATTTGGGGAATGATATTGTCTCATCAAATGTTTCCATGGAAATAGAGCAGCACTCATGAATGAGAAATGGTTGTGTTTCAGGGTGAACCAGGATCTGAAGGTGTAAGAGGTTTTGCGGGTGAAAACGGCAGTAAAGGAACCAAGGTCATTATCATCCCAATGATCTTTTATTGCTATAAGTATTGTGAATGGATTCACAGCTGAAGCTTGTAATTTTCTGCATGTGTTTAGGGAGATCAAGGACTTCCAGGACCAAGAGGTCCAGCAGGAACAATCGGAGAACAAGGAAGAAACGTAAGACCCCATTACAATAAAGTCTGATTATGTAGAGGAAAACTTTATCAGCCTTAATACTCTGATTGGAATCAGAATTGAGAAAGTGATAAAAAATAACCGAAGGGTTTATTTCCTTTTTATACTGAAACCTGGAAAATATTGCAGTGTTGTTTTTACTTCTTTTAGGGAAGCCGTGGTGACCCTGGTGAAGCTGGCCCAAGAGGCGAACCAGGACCTCCAGGACCGATTGTACGTCCAAAGTTCCAGCAAATAGTAGTTTAGTTTTAGTGAATAAAAAAGAGGCAATTCATTGTAGGGCAAAGGACGTGGATGGCATGAATGGGTTTCAGATCAGGGTTACATTACATTACTTCCATGTAGTCCTCTGTGTATCTAAAACATCTTTATATCTTTATATGGGAGCTACAATCTCATGCATGAAGAACAATTAAAGCCATCAACTAGTATTTGCATTAGAAAAATTAGACAAAATGTCCTAAAGAGAGAGATGAAATCGCCGGTTGGGTGTAGAGATATGGAGTATGGACATCTGTGTCTTCTTACCACACACTCTGAATGAACTGAACATATTCTGCCAATATACAAACCAGCGCAAAACCAGTCCAAGTGCAAAACATGTTACCTGCATCTGCTTTCATCCTGTGGTAGTGGACGATGTAGAAGGAGGTTGAGGACATGGAAGAGTTTTTGGGAAATCAATGATTGTTTGGTTTTTGAGAGACACATGCATTTTTCTTTCATGAGCATCAAACTAGGTAATATAACAGTATGAAGTTCATATGGACAGTTCATTTCTCTAAAACATTCAGCTGAAATACTTTGATGTGGCTCTTGGAAAACTTGTCAAAGTTCTTCTTTACTAGTTGGAGATTTCCCTTTGTGATCCAGTTCATCCCAGAGCAATTCAATAGGATTTTGGTGTGGTGGTGGTGGTGGTGGTGGGGGGGGTTTGTTACAGAACTCGGACGGTTCATCGTCTTCTTGTATTGTGAAGTCAGTTCCAATGAGCAACAGTCCAGCCGGAACTGCATGGTGTGAGTTGAAGAATGGAATGGGAGTCATGTTGGTTCAGTTGCCTGCTCCTTCCCTGCTCCAAAACAACCCACACATTACGCTTCCTCTATAATTGATTGTGGGGGTAAAGCACTCTGCTAACAACTTCTCTAATGCTCTACATCTTATGGCAGTTCTTCTGTTAAAGCCACAACTGTCCAAGTCATGTATTGTCAAATTCTTGCATTTGTGTTTGCCTTTTACCGAGTTTGTTGCATAGAAACTAAAGGAACATGCATGTATTTCCAAACCATTGAAGACGAGGTGTTTTTAAAGTGTATGTTGCGGTTTAAATCTACAAAGATAAAATACTATACCGATACTTTAGTAAGAATAAAAAACACAGCACATAGCAATTTATACAGGGCATCTGTAATAACAATAATTTGTTAATATTTCTGAACTGAGTACAGGTCTGGGCCCATTTTTATTTTCATTGCATAACACTGTGAATATCCACGTTTTCTTTATCATGAGTTTCAAGTGATCATGGTGAACTTCCTGTGTGTTTTGCTGTTTTCTGAATTCGAATGCTTGTTTTATTTGGCTATTGTTTTCATATGAAAACATGTGTTTTAAGGACATTTTATTGTCACCAATTCCACAGGGTGACAATGGCAGACCAGGATTCAGCTACCCTGGACCAAGAGGACAAACGGTAGAGTAACTTCTATTAAGCTCGGATTAATCTTACTTCATATGAAGCCATTCTTACTACTTGTTCCATTCATCTTCAGGGTGAGCCTGGAGATAAAGGTAGATCTGGAGCTCGGGGAAGCAGAGGAGACTGCGGTCAAAAGGGAGACCCGGGACAGAAAGGAGTACCAGGAGCTCCTGTGAGCAAATAGACTTACATCTTATAGACTGATATTTAAATAATTAGAGACTGACATCTAGAATAATCATGCACAAAGTAGTCCCTTTTTTGTGAAGAATGAGAATGTTCTTTATGTTCTTTGTTAGGGAGAGCCTGGACCTCAAGGTGAGCCTGGACGAAGGGGTCCTAGTGGAGACCCAGGTAGAGAGGTAAGTAGATCCACTGAACATTAATGCGATATAGATTCTACATTATATTACCATGAACAGAATTATAACCATGATGTCCACTTACCCTGTGCCCATGTTTTGTCAGATCCCTCAGATTATTAACTCTGTTCATAGCTAACAGCAGTGGAGCCTAATGTGAACTTTGCAATTATGAGATGCTTTTCTGCACATCACGGATGTAAAGAGTCATGGTGTGAATTATTAATTAAAATGTACATTTTGACTTTCTAGAGCTCTACCTTCTTTTTTCACAGGGTGATCCTGGTAATGAAGGAGACCCAGGCCTTACAGTAAGTAAAGTCCTAAAATTTATTTGGAAACTACATCTGGGCTTCCCAATTTTCCAGTCAAATGCGGTTCTTTCACAAATTTGGAGACACACAATCGTATAGGATATCTATAGGATACGTTAGCATTTTATTTCCCCCCTCATTGAGCTTTGAGTTCTATCATGACAATGCACCTGTGCACAAAGCCGGCTCCATGTAGATATAGTTTACGTGGGTTGGAGTAGGAGATCTTGAGTGGCCTGCTTTAGAGCTCTGACCTCAACCCTTTTGAACACCTTTCACACCTCACCCACATCATTAACTGTCTTTAATAATGCCCATGTGGCTGAGCACAAATCTCCACAAGCACACTCTATAATCTAGTGGAACACCTGGGGACTATGGGGACAAATGGGGACTAGATATAGAATGTGCTGTTCAAAACCACATATGAATCTTATGATCTGATGATTTTAGTAATTTAATGATGATCTCTTTCTCCTCAGGAATGTGATGTCATGAACTATATCAGAGAGACCTGTGGGTGTTGTGGTAAGTGTCATTTTAGTTGAAAACAAAGTGCCACATACCAAGTGCTTATTCTTTCTTTCTGTGTGCTTGTTTCAGATTGTGAGAAGAGGTGTGGAGCTTTGGATATTGTATTTGTGATTGACAGCTCTGAGAGCGTGGGACTAACAAACTTCACCCTGGAGAAGAACTTTGTAATCAACACCATCAACAGATTGGGTTCAATAGCTAAAGACCCCCACTCCGAGACAGGCAGGGCAACTACCACAAACATGATCTAAAAAAAAAAAGTGTTGTGTGTTTTGTCATTAATTTTTTATTTATTTTTTCAGGAACACGTGTTGGTGTGGTCCAGTACAGTCACAGTGGAACCTTCCAGGCCATCCAACTAAATGACTCCAAGATCGATTCCCTTGCAGCTTTCAAAGATGCGGTGAAGAATCTGGAGTGGATTGCCGGTGGCACATGGACTCCATCCGCCCTGAAATTCGCCTACGATACCCTGATTCGCGATAGCCGCCGTTCCAAGGCTAAAGTGACCGTGGTGGTGATCACAGATGGTCGCTTTGACCCCCGGGATCAAGACGCACTCTTGAATTACCTCTGCACGGATAGCAGCATTGATGTAAACGCCATCGGTGTGGGAGACATGTTTGAGAAGGAACAGGAGTCTGAGAGCTTGAAGTCCATTGCTTGCAACAATAAAGACAGGGTGACGGGCATGAAGCGGTTTGCTGACCTGGTAGCAGAGGAGTTCATTGACAAGATTGAGACCGTTCTCTGCCCAAGTAAGTCTATTGGTACACATGCACATCTTATCTCGCAAATGGTTTCAGCTATACTGTAATATATATATATTTTTTTATTGTTTTAGATCCTGTGATCGTCTGCCCTGAGCTTCCATGCAAATCTGGTAAGATTCTATTTGTTTTTAACAGGGTTCCTGGAAAAAACTTAAAAAATAAAAAAGCTGTCTGTACTTTTAAAAAGCATAAAAATCATGAAGATTAGGTGAAAAAAAGTGTTTGGGTAAGATTGCTGAATTGTAATACTGGGAAATCATGCAAAACAGACAAATATTAAAGTAACCAATGAGAGCATGCTTTAACCCCCTTCGTTGCCTGTGAATCCAAAAAACAAGAACAAAAAAACGCTTTTACATTTTCTTCCCTCATTGTTAATCAATTATAGTAAATGAACAGTATAAAACATGTGTGAGGGTCCAAATAATACATCTGATATACCAGTAACAATAAATAGCCACTACACCAGTTTTAATGACCATCAAATTCATTCATAGCTCTAAAAATTATTTTAATAAAACTAACAAAAAACAACTAAAACATAACCAGTCAGTCCAAGCTTAGTCTGCACTGTGCTCTGTGAGCGGAGCCAGTCGCTTGGAGACTCCTAAAACTATTGTCTCGCTGCTCACTTGCAGATGTGTCATCCCTTTGGAATGGGTACCCCATACACGGATTCTATGCAGAGGAAGGGACAAACAGCGTTGTTCCAACTACTGTCCCAAACGTCTCAAACTTACTCAACTCCCTGCAGGAGGTCAAGACCCCCGATGCCTACACCAGGGCTGTAGCCACAATGGCCTACACAGCCCAGAGAGCCAAGTTCGCCACCGGGCCCGAGAAACATCAGTGGACTAATTTGTTCATTGACTCTTTCAGAGTTGTCTATGGCGATCTCCTGGGTGACCCTAACAAAGCCTTGGGGTTGTGTTAGGCAATTGCAGCTCACGATTAGGCCATACTAGGCAGACCCAAAGTGGCTATGGCTTTATTGATTTCGGTGGTGAGGATTGGTTGCTCTTGGCCTCGCTGTAGTATTATGTGAAACGAGAAAAACAATGATATTGTAATCACTAAAAGCATCTTAAGCTTGCTAAACTAACATTTGAGACAGCTATTATTCAGGGCTAAAACTTGAAAACGAATGGCCAGTTAGGCGATCAGTTCTAAGCATGATCAGGTCCTAACTATGACAAAAAAAATAAAATAAATGTGTAGAGTTTTTTTTTTTTAAATGGTATGATTATAAACATGGACGCCTCTTTCTCCTGACCTCAGTGCCTGCTGCTTTTTAGAAATACTATTACATTCTGAATTTTATATACTTGAACAAAGGGAACTAAGGGATAAAATGAAAGCATCCTGACTGACTGTGAGACTGTTTTATGCCTGCACAACTATGCTACGCTAAGCTGCTTTAAACCCTCTGGATATAGGAGGCATTTTAGGATGCGTTCGGCTGAGATTTCACAGTGATAACCGGAACTCTGCTATATGTAAATGTTGCATTTTGACTAAACCACACCACGATTTTCAGGATCAAGTTTTGCACTTTGCACAGCAACGACGGACCTTAGATTTTTCACGGCATACGCCTAGTTAGAGAATTCATGTCCTGCTTTCATGATAGGATACATAACCTCACCGCCATTTCCATTTATTCATTACATTTATTTACATTAAAATGTAAGTAAATGTAGGATTAAATATGTTAAAGCCACTCTGGAATAAAATATATACATACTATTATATTATATATTATATTATTGCATGGCATACAAATGCATGAACCTGCAAAACCTGCAGCAAAGGTTTTCATATGTGATGAATCTAGGTGGTAGCTGGTAACAATTTAAAGGGAATAATTTCTATGTATGACTCGTACAAATCTGAATCTTATACAAAAAAATACAAGTTGATACAAACATCGGCTGGCATTATTGTGTGTATTAATTCTCTGTATTAAATGTGCAATTAGAAAACTAGCTCTAGGACTGCAAACTCATTAAATAAACAAATACAATATCAAATCTCGCAAACAAGGATGTGTTTATTTAAGTACATTTATTAAATTCTTGACGACGAATGTATGTGTCTATGCATATTGTTTAATACGCATGAGTATTAAACTTTTAACCCTCAAAGAAATGCATTTAGGATATTTTATGCGTATAAATGCATAAAACTGATATTTCAATCCTTTTTTATGTTTAACAGCAGACATTCTCAAAGCTGCTTCACACAGATAATGCGGTAATAAAGAATGAATAAGTTTGTGAATATATGAACAAAACATTGAATATATTTCTATATTGTATATATGTATGTTGTATTATGTATTCAGCACAGGACTGTATCATTTACTGTCCGGGTTTCATGATCTTATGTCGTTTTTCTTTTACCAATCAGATGGTGTTGTGAAAGCTGGCTAGCTGGCTAGTTAAATATCATGCCTGATTTAGGGTTGTTTTAGAAAGCCTTCCTAGCTCTACATGTAGCTATCTAACTTTGTTCTGCTTGAAAAGAGTCGATAAAATGTGCAGCACCTCAACTTTCAGCGTAAAAAGAGTGTAGAGTGTAGAGTGTAAACACGTCATTAAACAAGATGCAAAAGAAAGGGAAACTTCATTTCCTGGAAACTAAATGAGACAAAGGAAAAATGAACAAACATGAAAAATTGCTAGCTAACATCATGATAGCTATTTAGTGTTCTTGCAAACATCCGTTATTTGGCTCATCATCAGTTATGTAATCTTGTTGGTGGACACTATAAAGACAAAAAAATTGGGACATCTGATGTTTGATGAAGAACCATATATGTGGTTCTTCATCAAACTGTTATGACAGTGTTGGAGGCGAGCAATTGTATAGCATGTCATTGGATGCATTAGCATTACAATTTCCCTTCACTTGAACCAGTAGATCAAAACCTGCACAAACCCAGCTTCATGAAGACATGGCTTACATGGGTTTAAAGATGAGGAAGCTCTTGAGTGGCCTGCTGCAGAGCTTATTGGGATAAATAGGAATGGTGACTGTACCTCAGGCCTCCTGACATCCTCAGCACTTGAATAAAGAAAAAACTCTAAAATCCCATGGAACATCATCTCTGAAGAGTGGAGGTTATTTTAACAGCTAATGGGGACTAGAAATGAAATGGGGTGTTACATACCAATCTTATGGTCAGGTGTCTAAAAACTTGTCCATACAGTGTTCTGTTAACTGAATACACAATAATAAATGGAGCATTTCTTATGAGTTTCTAATCTGTGATCAATCTTTTGTGTTTCTTTCCCACAGAGCCAGCAGTGGCCAGTTGTGTTCAACGCCCTGTTGAGCTTGTATTCCTGGTGGATGGCTCTGAGCGCATGGGCTCGGATAACTTCCAGAACGTCCGTGAGTTTGTGGAAAAGGTGGCTTACCGCCTGTCTTTGGCTCAGAATGCCAGGGACAAGAATAATGCCCGTGTAGCTCTGCTACAGTACGGCGGTGAAACCCGTCAGGACGTGGCCTTCAAACTTACTCACAATTTCACCGTCATCACTGAAGGTCTCTCAACCTTAAAGTACATGGATTCGTCTTCCAACGTGGGCAGCGCCATCATCTACGCCATCAACAACATCCTGCAGAGTGGAAACACCCGTTTGGCTCGTAACAACGCCGAAATCTCCTTTGTCTTCATCACTGACGGAATCACAGACAAGAAGAACCTGGAGGAAGGTATAAGCTCCATGCGTCGGGCAGAAGGTGTGCCCACTGTGATCGCCATGGGCAGAGATGAAGCCATTGACAAGGAAGTGCTGATGAAGCTCGCTCTTGGAGACCAGACAGCTATTTTCAAAGGAAAGGATTACTCCCAACTGTCCAGACCCAGCTTCTTTGAACGTTTCATTCGGTGGGTCTGCTGAGGGAGATATCTTAGGGGGGTGTCCCAGGTTCACACATTGGTTTAAGGGGGGGGAATTTGTGTGTTATTGGAGTTCGCTTGATCATTGGGGTCATTATCTGAATTTGCAGTATGTATCTTTCATGTATGGTCTTGAATTCAATTTTTTTTTTTTTATTGACCGACTCTTCAGGTTTAATAGAATGGGTTTCATATGTTTACTTAATATTGTACCAATGGATTTGGGAGAACAGGGGGAACAAGAAGACACTAGAGTAAAGTAAACTGACAAATTTCTGACTGAATGTTAAACTTGTCTACTGCCATTGTAGTGTTCTTTTGGTAAATTTTTCTGTATTTTTAACCGAATTACCTGGATCATTTTGTATACACACTAAAGGTGCTAATCTAGAGCAAGACTGGAGATTTTTCCTGTATAACCAGCAAGACGTTTCCACATATCAGCAGAAACCATTCAGGATTGAATGAAGCCATTTTGACTCTCAGTGTCAGTCCAAGTCAGGTCCAATGTCAGGCTTCATGCTACAACTCAACAAGTTTGCCATCGTCGTTTTTACTTACGGAACACAGGGAACCAGTCACACAACAGCTTCTTTCTATGAGTCACAGATAACAAAAGAAATAGTCTGTAATTAATGAGTGCACTCCTGCTTGGGTACATGTGATGCGTTTCAAGTCTTCATATTAAGCGATTATTAAAGGCTATGTTCATGTACTTAATTGTAAACGAAACAATGACCACAAATGATACGCCGTCTTCAAGTCTTTCAGCAAACATCCTGATTAGATGTAGTCGGAAAATTTCTACAAATTCATGATCGGTGTTTTTGGAATTTATTTGCAACTTTCTGTAGACACTCGAAGGATGAAATCCTTGTCAACTTCAGTGTTAGTACACAATAAATCAGGTTGTGGTAAAAAAAAAAAAAAAATCATGTTGCTGTGGTTGTCTTGATTGTCTCAACATACACATGACATAAAAAACGTACGCATCATCACATAAAATCATAGTCTCGTTATCCGTTAGGGGGGAATTTATGTTAGACGGTTCACCAAGTTTATCTGAACTCATGTAGTAGAGGTGGAGAAGCTCATTGGTTATGTCGTTGGACTTCAGATCGGACGATCGTGAGATCAAATTCCAGCACCTCCAAGATCCTATTCTTTGAGGGAAACCCTTATCACTTAACTGTTCAGACGTATAAACTAGATAAATGTAAATCATTCTGAATAAGGACGTCTGCCAAATGCCATAAATATAAATGTAACACACCTGCACAAAAAGAAAACACAAAAAGCATATTCATATATTAAAATCAAAATCTGAAGTAATAATAGTCTTTGGTAAAAAAATAAATATATATATATATATATATATACACAGTATTAGTCCACATGGTGCGATCATTGATTATAATAATCCATAAGAAAGCATTTAAAGCACCCAAACCAACATAAAATCTAGGTCTTTACTGTAGTGGTGTTTAGAAAATCCAGTGATTTGTGACTCCATCATTGATTGACTTCAACAGTGAACATGATGCACCAGATCCAGTGAAGGAAATTTGTTGGGACATTTAATTCAACCTTGCTAACTTACAAATACATTAGACTTTCAATACAACACGGTGTTAAATGTGATGCCAGGTCAGATGATAAAACGGCTATGTGTAGTACACTGTATATAATACACCTGACTTTTTTACAGCCACACGTGGTTCTTCCCCGAAAAATCTACCTTTGGTTGAACAAAGAGACTGAAATGATGCGGTTTCAACATACCCCGGGGTTGGAAGATGTTGAGCGACACATCTCTGAAGCCTGGACATCAACCCAATTGAACACATTTGGGAAAAATCGGAATGCTGAGTGCACTCCAGGCCTCCTCACCTCCTCCTACATCATTATTAATGCCCCTGTGGTTTAATGAGTGAGGAATGGAATGTTCAAAAACACATACCAATCTAATAGTCAGGTGCAACGCTAGCTGTTAGCATGAAAAGAATGTTCACGTGACATATTTGCATCGCAAAAACAATATTAAATGATAGATAAAAAACTAGTAAGGGTGCAAGTTTGGTATTTATTTAATGTGAATAGGATCCATTTCTTTTTTTTTCTTTGCGTCTGTCTTGGGATCGCGGCATCGTTTACACTGAGAGTTGTTCGGCAGATGAAACAGAAGCAAAGGTCAACGTTCCCTTGTTCTTTTACAAAAGTGGAAGGAATGAAGAAACACAAAATTACATGTTTGAAAGAAAGTCCAGTCTATTGTAGTCTAATGATGGCTTTCAAAAAAACTATAATAAAACTAGAATGAATGGACATTTGGTGCCACCCAGATGATGAGTCTGGATCCTCTTAAGGTTTCTTTCTTTTGCCATTTCACAGTTTTTCCTTGGCCCACTGTTCTCGCTGATTAGAGATAAACTTATAAGGAACAAACCTTTAGGCACATTCCAACTTTATAACCTCTATATTTCTATACAGCTGCTTTGGGACAATGTTTATTTTTAAAAACACTATACAAAAAAAATTGGTACTGATATCGTTTTCGACGATATCGACGATATAGTATTCGGTATCGCCCATCCCTTGAGGAGGGATTGCTGTCTGTTTACGCCCCGCTCTCATTCTGCGCATGCGCGGAGCATGTGCCTGGAGACGCTTTCTAAAGAGAAGAAGGTGAGTGTTGCTTTGCTTCTTTTTTGCATGTTTTTCTTTATGCAAAAGTTTTATTTGTCATTGCTCACATACCGCTTCCGTGCAAAACTATTAACGCTGCTTCTAATCTGATCTGATCTGATCATCTCCCCAAGATGGCCAGAAGCACCGAGTTCATGGAGGACCTCTGCACTCCAGCTTTCGTGGTGGACCTGGATATTGTGAAAAGGAACTCGGAGGCAATGCTGGAGCGCTTCGCAAAGTTCGGTGTGCAGGTCCGACCTCACATGAAGACCCATAAGACAATGTAACACACACACACACACACACACACACACAGTGGGAGTTGGTTCTGTATTAACCAATTGCATGAAGCAAATCTTCAAAGATCTGTAGACCTGTTACTTATTCACTTATTCACACTCCATAGAAACCCCTACAAGATCTGCTTCATGAACCTGAACTGTTTATTAAAACCTTTAGAGTTTTTTATTTCCATATTATTATATTTATTTCCACATATATATAAAAAGCCTTATTTTTGAGTAAGGATTTGTTTAGATTTTTTTTAAATTGGTGCCTGCATACGTTTTTGGAATCTTTTACGGTTTTTTAAAGACACGTGCATGTTTTCTTTCTTTTCTATCCAACAATCGAGGTCCTGTACAGTTTACTTTGACCAAAAAAATATATAAATGTACAATTGATTTGCATTAAAATAACGTTCCCTTCGCACCAATAACAGCTTTACACGCTCTCTGCGTCCCGACATTTTGTTTCTCCAATTATTCAGCTGAAAATGGTGGGGTTTTTTTACTATTTGGAAATTAATTTTTTGTGATCCAGTTCATCCCAGAGCACTATGTTGGGATTTAGGTGTGGTGACTGGGAAGTCCGTTTAATGACGGATCACACTCCAGATGATTGTTCTCTAAAGAACGCTCACAGTGCTCAGACGCATGCTTCGTATGGTGACGTCGGTCCCAATGAGCCGCAGTCCAGACGGAATCGCATGGTGTAATGGTGAAGTATGGAATAGTAGCGATGTTGGGACCGTTTTTCTTTCAAATTCCGGAATAAGTCTCCAACCTTTCCAACTCCAAAACCATTAAGCTTCCATCTGTGTGTGTGTGTGTGTGTGTGTGTGTGTGTGTGTGTGTGTGTGTGTGTGTGTGTGTGTGTGTGTGTGTTTTTTTTTTGGAGGGGGGGCACCAGTTCTTGCACCAGTTCTTCTTTTACAGACAAAAAGGTCCCATTTGGACTCCTCTGTCCACAGAACGTCCTTCCAGTCCTTCACTGTCTAATTCTTGCCTTTGTGTTTTTCTGACTTTTTTACGTTTTGTTGCGTTGAAACATAAGGAACATCCGTGCGTCCCAAAAACACTGTCTCCACATTTTTTGACAGGCGTTGTAAATCTAATAAAAATCAACATCCCTTGTGTCAAGGATCCACTGTGAAAACAATGTGCACACTTCCACAGACCGTGCCCTGGACGAACCCCATGTCCTGCGTTTTTTTCCCCCAACTTTCCTACTGGCTGGATTAAGTCTGGTGTTCTTGGAGTAAAATTTTTATTTTTGTCTCCTTGGGCCTCAGTGAGTGTGCTGACATCATGACCAGGGGGTTACGGCGGTGTATCGTGGTGTCCACCCTGGCTGAGGCTTCATTCTATGCTGATGGTGGTTATGATGATATCCTCTACGCATATCCACTAACCCCTGAGAAAGTAAAGCGCTGTGCAGAGTTATCAGAGAGGCTTTCTTTGTTCCACGTACTGGTGGACAACACTGTGGCGCTGCAGGAGCTAAAGAAGAAACCGCTGAAGCAGGGCAAAATCTGGCACGTGTGGCTGAAACTGGATTGTGACACGGGTAGAGGTAAGAGATTTTTCCGCAAGATTGTTCCAGACAGATCGTTTGTGTTCGTGATGCCTACAAAACTTCACAAAAGGAGACGAGGCGTGTCCTGAGAGTCACATAGAATACAGATTAACATGGCAGAGGTAGAGCTGTAACTTTCTGCAGACACAACAGGAAAATATCTTTTTTTTTTTTTTTTTTGGTTACAAAATCGGTTACAAAAATACATGTAAATGGTATAAATTAGTCCCTATAAGTTTATCCCTTATGCGAGAACAAGTAGCAAGGGCATGGAAAATCTTCCTGAGGTGGTATGAGGAAGAAACCTTACGAGGAACCAGACTACAAAGGGAATCATCTAGGTGGCATCCGGATATTCGTTCATTACAGTTCCATCATTTGTTGAGATTATCATCTGTTCACTGATGGACACTTGAATGTAAAACTGTCCAATTGCAAAGTCATTGTAGAAAGTGGTCTCCAATTGACAACTCCATCCAAAGGTAGGACATCACAAGGAATCTCCAGAGCAAAGAAAGGGTCCAGATCAGGTACTTCAGGATCACGTGTAGCTCAGCAGGAACCTGAACCTCGTCTCGAAGCTCTGAATTCTTTAGAAGTGCATTGAGTTGATTTGTAATTATTGTTGTTTAATTTTACCTTCTGTTCTTAGCGGGTGTTCCTCACTCGGATCCTGCTGCTCTGCAGCTAGCCAAGGAAATTTCTGACGCAGAAGGGGTGGAGCTTACAGGAATCTACACCCACTGTGGAAACACCTACAAGTGCAAGGGGGAGCTGCAAATCAAGGCGGTCGCTCGGGAAACGACAGGTCTGGTGTTGCAGTTTGTGGAGAAGTATGTCCTAACGTGTCCCGTGTCGCGCTTCCTTTCAGCGAGTTGAATATTGCTTCTGATTGCAGTCTTCCTGTCATGTGTTAAAAGGCTTAAAGCTGTCGGGATCCAGGATGTGAAATCGAGCATTGGCTCCACCCCTTCGTGCAGTCACCCAGTTTTAGACATGGCTATGCTGAGTGAGGTCCATCCCGGAAATTATGTCTTTTACGGTCAGTGGTCTGCAATTCAGTATTCATTTGGATGCAATAAATGATTTTCTTTTTTAATTCCTTGTATGTCTGTCGCGCAGATGCGCAGCAGTCGCTTCTTGGATCCTGCACACTCGAAGACGTTGCGGTACGGGTGCTGACGAGGGTCATAGGTCATTACCCGCATAGGAACCAGCTCTTGGTGGATTGCGGGTGGGCCGCACTGAGTCAGGACGGAGCAAACCGTTTGCCAACAGGATATGCGATCTTCGAGAACCATCCAGAGCTTAAGTGAGGAGAATTATGAAGGGCATTTTGGGAACTTTGAACGATCTCACTTGAATATGATTCATCCAAATCATGGTGTCTTTGAAGATCCTCAATCATCCAGGTGCGGTTACCTGGAAGTCCAGTCATGTCACTTGGACTTCAGTGTGTTCTTTAAACCATATAGAAGATGGTGAATACTCCGAATAGATAAATGTATCAATCCAACCAAGTCAAGGTGACATGACTCAACGTCCAGTTAAGATCTGCTGGTGCCACGTTCAGATCTTTCCACAGCATCTCAACAGGCTTTTTTTTTGACCGTGCACCATTTAAGGATATTAATCTGTGGTATTTATTCTGTAGATTGGTGTCGATGACTCAGGAACACGGCGCGGTGGAACCTGTATCTGGAAATCTGGATTTCAGTCAGTTCCCTCTGGGCTCCATGCTGTCCCTCATACCTTACCATGTGAGTCAACACTGCTTGATTGTATTATCGCTGTACCAATACTTTTGGAGGGGTTTATAATCCATGATATTGCTGCTTTAAATCTGTTGAAGGATGCTGAAGCAAAAGGTTTCATAAAGTCTTTATCAGTTTCAGGGTATTAAACAAATACAATGATATATAATCTGAATAAACAAAGTAATATATAAACTATAACTTTGCTCCTATTTGCGGTGTGAGATTATTAAATACCAGAGCATTCCTTAGTTCTAGAGAAAATTTACCCTCGGATTCACCCGCTCGTTTTTCATCCACGTCTCGCAGCAAAATCGCGCCGTCGAAACGATTCCCGTTAGCCAATCAGAATGCATTTTTCACAAGACTCGTGCGAATCTGATCGAACAATAATTGCTGTCATTTAAAAAAAAAATAAAATTTTTCGACCAAAATCATCAAAAGCAAGTTGATGAAGTGAGAGAGACGAGAAAACAAAAATGCCATTACAATTTTTTATCTTCTAAATAAAAAGTAATTCGCAAGATAAATAAATTTTTTTGTAAAATACTGCCCTCTGGTGTACATTGATGTGCACTGAATTCCAGAATTTGTGATTGTGTTCCTTTCTTCTTTTTTTTTATTGTTTTATTATTTTTTTTAATGAGTGGCCCGAGTGAACTACAGTAAGTCACATGACCTCAGTCACATGTGCAGCCTTCTCGTCTTTGATTCTGAGTTTAAAGGAAGCCGTTTCACATGTGTGATGAAGATGCTCAAGTTGCTCTTCTTCCATCATATATTTCTATTTTGTTTGATTGAAGATTAAATACTAGTCATGGGGAAAGTTATGTTTATTAGTGGTTAATTGATGGTACTGTTTTATTATATTCATATATATAATGCACTATTTGGAGGTCAAGTCAACACCCCAGGCCTCCTCTTTTCACCCTGTAGCAGTTCCTGACTTTGTGGATGAATGAGCACAAATCTCCACAAGCACACTCCAAAATCTAGTGGAACATCTTCCCAGAAGAATGGAGGTTCTTATAACAGGGGATAAATGTGGATTGGAATGTCCAGTTGTCCACAAACCTTCTTTTTATATAGCGTAATGGGGCACTGCCATCTAGTGGGGAATAAAGTCATGACAGGAATAAATCGCAGGATTTTTAGTTCTTCATTAATCTTCATTTATGGGTTTCTGTATTAAAAATAAAGCTCATACACTCACAAACAATTAGTCATTAATGCAAGTAAATTAAAACGTCAGTTAGCGTACCTAACACAACTACACTTTTTGTTCCTCTTTTTTTTGAGGGGGTCGGGGTAATGGAGGACAGGTGAGGCTTAAAAAAAGTCAGAAAACCACCGATCTCGTGTATTTATATGATGGCGCATGTATGAAAATGCAGGGACGTTGAGTTGTTTGTGTTTTTTGAACGGAGAACTCAGCAGGAATCCGAACGCTCAAGACTACATTATTGTGCTTTACAGGCTTGTGCTACAGCGGCGATGCATCCCGTCTACATCGTCCATTCCAAAGGAAAAGTTGTAGGCAACTGGAAACCAACACGTGGATGGTAACCTACAGGAGGAAAAAAAAAACACATTTATGAGGAGTGTTTAGGAATCATTTAGCTATTAAAATGGTAATAAAGAAAAGAGAAAATTGAAGGCGTTTAACTGGAACTAACAATAACAACGAGTAATTATTAAAATCAGAAGTTTGATAGATTAATATAAAACCTGAACTTGTTTTTTTTGTATTAATGCACATTATAATACAGATATACAATGTATGGCCAAAAGTATGTGGACACCTGACCTTTACACCTGTACATAGATTCCTTCTCTCACCCCCCCCAAATTGTTGCACAGCTCTCTTTGAGATGAACCAGAACCCGAACTAAACCCCTGGAGCTTCTCACCTCCTCAGAATGAATACCTGGTCTCACTAATGCTCTTCCAAATCAAAGTCAATTGGCTTTATACTCATTTAAACCGCACCCAGGACCAAGGTTTTATATAAATGGCTTTATTAATGCAATAAATTCTGAATTAGCACATTGGCCACCCCCCAAAATCTGGAGATGATTCTGGACAGAGATGTTCAACCAGCACCTTCAGGTATGAATTTCAGGTGTACAATCTTTTGGTCATGTAGTGTATGATTGAATGTAAGTATCATTACGCATTCGAAAATGAATCTCAAAATCCCGTCCTGTTTTAACACGGACACCTTTTCACTTCTAACGGTTACAATCAAGAACTGATTGTTTTTAATAAACTGTGTTTGATTTTAACTACAGAATCTGAATGCTCTTATGCCACATTTTTTAATTTACAAATGTGATCAGTATAATTTTCTAATGTAGAATTGGGTGTAAATAAAAAGCCAGAAAATGCATTAGTTGTATTTTTAAGTATCAAGTTATTGTCTGTGTTGATTATATTATTGGGTATGTAATAAGACAGACTGGTTTTAATGGGGTGGATGTAATATGTTAGTTAGGTAGAAAGTTTCCGTAACTCTGCTGGCCCACGTAACCTCCAGTAGAATAAAGTGGAGCACAGAGGCCTCCTCATTTAACAGACCAGTCGAGTGTCCACATACTTTTGTCTATATAGTGTATTATATGTTAAGATCTGACCTCAATGATTTTAGGTAAGTTTGAGGGTATTTGGTGGTTTATAAAATTGTGATCCTGGTTCTGGCTTTAGCTCCATATATACTGCATGGGCAAAAGTTTGTGGACACCTGAGCGTATGAAATGTCCCATTCCACTTTTGAGTCTCCATTTCTTGTTATAATAATCTTCACTTTTCTGGGAAGATGTTGTTCCACTAGATTTTGGGCTCCATTACTATCCCACAAAGGCGATAGAGAAGTCAGGTAGCGATTTCAGAGGAGTTAAGGAGGTCTGAGGTGCAGTCAGTGTTCTCGAGATCTTTATAGAGCCGGTTTTTATGCACACGTCATGCTGGAGCAAGTTTGTGTTTCCTGGTGCAAGCGAACGGAAAATTGCATGCCATCATGTCCAAGGACGTTCTTTCAATCATGTGACTTTGTTTTTAGAGTAGAACCACCCGTTAATGGAAGAGTCAGGTGTCTGAATACTTTTGTGCATATCGCATAAACAAGCGTGCACAAGTGTGTGTGCTGTGAGACACACAGCATCAGCATCTCTATGGACCTGGACCAAGGTGCTGGAGAAGACACGTCCAATCAGCTCGCTGGTTTTTTTCAGTTGACCAATAGGGGCGCTGTGCGCGTTAACACCTATCCAGGCTTCATTATAGGGAATCGATTAGTCGATTTTTTCCCGAGCAATACTATGGGAATTATTTGCCCTCCCCACCTCCACCTCCACCCCTACCCCGCCCCCCGACGCCTAACTTTACCGCACACCGACCTGCTGGATGCGGATTCGTATTAAACCTCAGAGGAAATTAGTCGGCGCTTAGGAATCGACTCCTTTGTGATCCGGATCTTTCCAGGAGTCGAGCATGACCGGTGAGTTGCAGAGCTGCAGTAGAGGAGAGACGCGACGCGTGTCAACACGACAGCATGGTCACGTCTCGACTGTAATGCGCTCGCGGTGGTGCCCGTGCGCGCTGTGATGCTATGCGTGGATGCGCGTGGTATTTGCGCGTGGACGCTCCGGAGCTGCGCACTGCAGACTGGGCCGGTGCCCCACAGGGGGCTTCTATCAGCATCCTGTTTCTCTGCGCTTCCCCTGCAGCATCCCGCCGGTATGTATACAAACACACGACCTGCGATGATCATTTGAAAAAGAAATACATGCAAAAAACGACATGTGCGTGCCAAAGGAAACGTGAATGACGTGAAAAAAAATAGCACGAAATCAGTATATATCTTCTAGTACTTTCCATTGTGGGCTTGTGCAATGAATATCGACCTGTAGCATGAACATCCTGCTGAGATGCAGGCATGCCAGAATCTCTGTTTTGTCCTTATCCAGAGTGCATTGAGATGTTTATTCACACGTGAGGCTGCAATGCAGAACATGTCAATGAGAGACCCAATGAGACTGGCCTGGATAGAAGAAACCATGGCTTGATGGTACTGTGAGAACAGAATGTTCTGTCACACACTGTATGCATCCTGGAGATCTTTCTATCTAACCAAGTGCACCTATGGTGGTGCAGGTTGCTCACTGAGAGCAGCCTACAGGGCAGAGTCACCCAGGCTGGATAAGTTAACAGGATTGTGTGATTAGAAGCACCTTGCTGTTCAGTTTAACCCCGTGTGTGCAAGCCTGTCCATTTATTTGTGTTCTACAGTACAATAAAATGCACATGCGTAGGCATTACTTCATGCCCCTGACCTGCCTGCTGCTGCTTCTGTCATCTCACTTCATTCCAGTGGACCTCATGGATCTCTGTAGAATTCACTCCTTCGCCTGTCTCTTCCCTCTGAGCTCTTTTTTAGCGATGTCTATTTTAGGCCTTGTGCTAAGTCCCCATTTAAGGCACTGTATACACTTAATTATCTGGCACACACACACACACACGTGTGTAAGCTCCTTACAGAGCTGGAGGGTGCAGGATCTTCAGCCTGTTCCAATCACAAACCTCCGTTTTCCATTTCAACCTCGATTATTTTTTTTTTGCCCACCAAAGGACCTCGATAATGTAGAGTGATGAGTTGTTTGGTGAGAAGTTTAGACTTATGGAAGCAGCTGCAATCTTCCTGGATGTATTCGAATGAACAGATGCTGGTTGGTGTGATGATGTTAGTAGATCATCAAGCTTATACCCTGTAATCCGAACTGCATGATGCAAATCATCACACACTTAACAACTTAGGACGCACAATAGTCTGCAGGACACAAGCTCAGACTTACTACCTAAGATTAGATTGGTATTAGTTGCCTATTGCTGGGAACATCATCTGGGCAAGTGTTCCACTAGATTTTGGAGTGTGCTTGAGGAGATTTGTGCTGGTGTGTTGGTAAAGTCAGGCACTGGTGTAGGATTAAATGGGAAATCCTGCGGTGCAGTCAGCATTCCCATTCCTCCCAAAGGTTTTACAGGTCAGATCTCTATAGGAGGCCATTTAAGATCTTCCAGTACCAACCCATGTAAACCATATCTGCATGGAGTTGAATTTGTGCCCAGGAACATTGTCATGCTGGAACAGATTTTGGTTTTTTAGTTGAATAAAATGTCATGTTAATGTATTCAGAGAAATCACACACAGGTTTGTGGCAACTGGAAAAGTCAGGTGTCCCAATACTTTTGTCTATTTAATGTACATTATTAAAAAACAACTGTAAAACTCCCTTTATTCAAGAGCATGTTGATATCAAAATCATACAGTAATCCCCCGCTGCGGTTCGAATCTCGCGCCCCCACACGGTTTATCGCGGAATTGCATTTGACACATAATTAATTTGTTTGGCTCATTTCCCCACTCTCAGCACAATAGACCAAAACACTTATGGGGAATTGTTTTTATGGAGTTTTATGTTGAAATAATGAAATCCATTAGTAAAAAAATATCATTATAAATCATAAAATGGAGTAAAATGTTAATACAGTCTTCTTCTTCTTCTTTCGGCTGCTCCCAGTAGGGGGCGCCACAGCGGATCATCCGTCTCCATACCCATTTGTTCTCTACATCTGCCTCTTTTAACCCAACTACCTGCATGTCTTCCTTCACCACAAGACCACTTTGGTCTTCCTCTTTTTCTCCTTCCTGGTGGCTCTATCCTCAGCATTCTCCTACTGATATACCCCATGTCCCTTCTCTCCACATGTCCAAACCATCTCAATCTCACCTCCCTCACCTTGTCTTCTAAAGGTTCTACATGGGCTGTCCCTCTAATAAACTTAGTTCTAATCCTGTCCATCCTCGTCACTCCTAACGAAAACCTAAGACCGTTTATGGCGCATCAGTGTGAGTACGCAAAATATAACACGCTACTTTTGGACTTCGGATCGTTGTAGTTGGTCAGTTTGCAGCTGTGATACTGTCACATGTAGACACAAGCTGCTTTTAGGATCAACACCTGCTCCTTAATGGTGCAATCCAGTAATTCAGCAAACTGCAACCAGTCTTCATGCAAAGGTTTATGTTGAACTATACCTACCCTATTGAGCAAAAATCCAATAATATCTTAATATATAGAGTAATTCATAGATATAGGGGTCTGGAAATAACCAAATCAGCCAATTGATCCAAAGCTTCACCCAAACAAATTAGCATTCAAATAAATTTTGCGTACGGTGAAACCAGTTCTTTGGCTCATTATGGTGTACTTCAGTTTTTACAATGTGGTTCTATGACAGGAGGATTGGGATCCTTTTGAAGATAGTCAACCTTACATTCCCTCCGTGTAGACCCCCCCCTCGCGCACACACACACACACACACACACACACACACTACATCACACACACACACACACTACATCACACATGTCCTCTTTTCTATTCTCATCTTCTCATGGAGCTCAGTGGATTCAATAGAAAATTACAGCACTTTAATCTGTGGGTGTTGTTTTTTTTCTTTTCTTCAAACCTGTTCCAGCATCTCAGTGCCTCTGTCCATATAGTTTCAATTGTGTTAGCCACTATAGCCTGTAGTCCCTTAACTGATGTACGAAAATACAGTAAATCACTACACAATCTACACAAATATGCATTTTGGTGGTTATAAATGTTGCCACACAAACACCAGTCATGCCTCACTGACCTGCCAGTGCCAGGAATCTACAATGGTCGACCAACTATCTAATTGCACTCCACCTTCATAAGCTGCTCATGATCAGTGTTTGAGGTTTGACACTGAGCTATAAGAGGTCTTTGTTTACTTGGGTTCGGATCTTCAAAAAAGAGCTCGCTGAAGATCAAGCTCAGTTCCATACCAACTCTCAAACACTCAGCATTTGTTCAGGGATGGGGGTGATGGTGTTTGAATGATTGACTGCTTACTTGCAAGTATTTCTGACTAAAGACATTGATGTCTTGAATTGCTGCCTGGAATGATGGCAGCAGTAGCTTCCAGATCAAAACATATTATACTGGTTTCACCTGAATATTCTTAACCCCCAAAACATCTCAGCATCAGTTCATTGTATACGTCATTGAATGCAAAACGGTTAAACCAGTTTTCATCATCCGTCATCGAAAATGTCTATTAAATGATGAATCTCGAATGTCACGAATGAAGGAGAGTTTATGGCATCAGATTAACCAATAATCTAAAACAGGTTAAAGGTGAATCTTGTGAACCTTCAATTGGAGGCAAAATACAGAATTATACATTCTTAATATGGATGAACAACTAAGAAACAAAGGAACACTTGTACAGTAAAGGTGTGAATCTTGCAATCAATATGAATTAAATATGCAATCAAATCAAATAAATTTGTGATGCTGAAATTCATAAACGCCAAACAGAAGGAGATCATATTTTGTGCATTTTCAATCACTGTGATTTAAACCATAGTTTATATTTACTGATAACACGACTAAAGATTTTGATGATTTTGTTTGTGAACAATGATAAAAGGACTTTTCATTCTGATGGGAATGACATGTTCATTGACACAAAAACTTACTTTTGACAGATGAATGAAGGATTTTGAGAAAAGTTCAGGCTTTTGCAAAAAATTTATGCAAATAATAAGGATGATTCGAGAAAAGCGACTGAGAAAAACTGTGAGTTTATTGTCATATATCTAAGAAACTGGATGTTACAATGAACTTCTTACTCTGTAAATCATCATTCATCAAAAAAGTTTGATGTTACATAAACACACACTTAACTTATATTAGCTTTTATTCTATCTATCTATCTATCTATCTATCTATCTATCTATCTATCTATCTATCTATCTATCTATCTATTTTTCTCTGCCTGTCTCTATCTATCTATCTATCTATCTATCTATCTATCTATCTATCTATCTATCTATCTATCTATCTATCTGTCTGTCTGTCTGTCTGTCTGTCTGTCTGTCTGTCTGTCTGTCTGTCTATCTTTGTCTGCCTGTATCTATCTATCTATCTATCTATCTATCTATCTATCTATCTATCTATCTATCTATCTATCTATCTATCTATCTATCTATCTATTTTTGTCTGCCTGTCTCTATCTATCTATCTATCTATCTATCTATCTATCTATCTATCTATCTATCTATCTATCTAGTATTAAAAGGTAACTCAGGGTCATCAGATATATTTAATATTTCTCGCTTATGAAAAGGATTTTTTCCCCCAAACCATATTGTTCTATTAGATCTTTCAGATTTGGACCCTTTAGACCACTCAGGAGAATAAATTCGAGCATCTCCTCTCCTAATTCCGGCCTCAGTCTCAGCCAGACACACAAACACACACAACCAGAATAACTAGTTACGGCGTGATGCAGTCGGTGCAGCATTTCTCTCTGATCTTTCTTCTCAGATGGTTTGATCAGCAATCGCTAGACATCATGGTGAAGAATCAGAGTCTTCCTTCCTTCACACGTCTGAAACGTGAGTGAGTGAGGTGAGGTCTGAGCTTCCTGAACCTTCTCTCTGCCTCAACGTATAATATAACTTCTAGGGGTAGCGTTTCTGTGAGCAACGTTTCACTTTTTATTTCTGTCCGTCTTTGCGAATCTCTTTATTTCAGGTGGGTCATGCTCTTTCCAGAGCGTGGGGTGGTGGAGGAATGGCTCTCAGAATTCAAGGTGAGAACTTTGCTTATGGAGATCCAGGAGTGTAGGAGCCACAATAACCAATACACTGTACACTTTTGACTGTAGAAATCAACCTGTATTTAAGATATTCAGAAGATTCATGTCCTTTTTCTTTTTGTAGACTTTACCTGATGATCTGATCCCTGGTTATACCTGCTGCCTGCATCTGAAGAAAGGTCTGGTGCCTGCACTATATGCTGTCATACAGGAGCAGCCTAGCAGTGAGGTAAAGCTCCTGAAAACCAGGTTGGGATATAAACACCTTCCTAGCTGGATATATGTCATACCCTTCATTCTACCAGGTTTGCTGTATCATATATGATATAACTTTTGGATGATTTAATTAGAAAATCAGGTGGTGAACAATTTTTGAATATTAGTTCCTGAAATTCTTAAAAAATTTGTTCTTTAATAGTGTGTGTTTCTCCACAGCTTCTGGCTCCAGTTTGTCACCAGCTCTTTGAACTCTACCGGAGCACAGAGGTGGGATTACGACGCTTCACCCTGCAGTTCTTACCCGAGCTAATCTGGGTGTACCTGCACCGCACAGCCAGCAGAGAGCGCCACCGCAACGGCTGTGTAGAGGCCCTATTGCTGGGGATTTACAACCTGGTGAGCAGCTAAAGTCTGCGTAAGGTTCAAAATGACGTTTGGATGCCTTCTGAGTTCTCTGGTTCTTCCTTGGTTTTGTAGGAGATTGTGGACAGTAAGGGGAACAGCAAGCTTTTGTCCTTCACCATACCCTCTCTTTCTAAACCTTCCATATACCATGAGGTAAGACAGCAGTCCATCATAGAGAGAATGGTCTAAAATAACATTGTCCGAGTGAGAATCCATAAGCGAAAGAGACTTTTTATGCAATAGAGATCTGTAAAACGGTGACAGTGTGACAGTGTATCTTGGGAAAAGCACCATGTGACCAGATTTTTCTTCCTCACTCCAGCCTTCCAGTCTGGGCTCCATGGCTCTGACAGAAGGAGCGCTCAGCCAACATGACCTGATCAGAGTGGTGTACGCTGGCCTGCTGCCCCAGAGAGAGACTTTTACTTCTCAAAACAGGTATTGTGTTGCATTTTATATATATATATATATAACCCTTATCCAGAGAAACTTATCCCACTTAACAATTGGGAGCTGGGATTTGAACTCACAACCTATAGATTCAAAGTCTAAGGGCATGCAGTGTAGCCAGATTTGTGTGTGTGCATCCTTTACAATAGGTCACTAATAATTAGCTTTAAGAAACAAAGGTTTGTTGATAAACATTGGAAGATGTTCCACCAGATTTTGCAGTGTGCTCGTGGAGATTTGTGCTCATTCAGATCCACAAGGATCTTAGTGAAGTCAGGTACTGATATAAATGGAGCTGAGGAGGCCCAATAAGGTTGAGATCAGATCTTCCAAAACTACTGAAACCATATCTTTGTCGAGCTGGCTTTGTGCACAGGGGTATTGTCATGGTCAAGTTTCATGCTGCATCCAAAGACGTTCAATACAATTATGTGCCTCCAACTTTGTGGTTAAAGAACCAGATATGTCTGGATTCAGTTTTTTCTCATATAGTGTACATTGCTTTTGTTTGTTCGTTTTTTTTCTTTAATGGTGGTGTTTCTGTGTTGGTGTAGGTTTGAAGTGCTGTCTTTCCTCATGCTCTGCTACAACTCTGCTGTGGTCTACATGCCAGCTTCCTCCCATCAGTCAGCCTGCAGAATGAGCTCACAGTAATTCGTTTACAAATTATAACCTTTCCTTTTCTGTTTCTTGACTCTCTCTCTCTCTCTCTCTCTCTCTCTCTCTCTCTCTCTCTCTCTCTATCTCTCTCTCTCCTCTTCTTTCTGGAAGCAAAAGGCTTGGCAGGGAGTAAATGAACTGTTTATTGATTATGTTCAATAAGCAAAAGCCACATTTACCTTATGTATGCTTCAATAATCAAGACCTTAAAGAACCCATTCATAAGTAATTGATTAATGGTTTCCCAAGTAACACCGTAATGATTAGAGAGTTGTATCCACTTTCTGTACTTTACCTTCTCACGGACTCGGTTCTGTTCCGTTTGCTCAGATTGTGCGTGTGTGGATACCCACGTCAACAGCAGAAGTTGTGGAGGGAATCCTGCAACCGTGTGCGTCTGGATCCGGAGTTCATGGTGCAGATGCTGACCGCAGTATATCACGCCATGTGAGTTTATAAAGACCTCATCCACCGATGTATTTCGCTTTCTTTAATTGGAGGAATAATTCTCTAGACTGCTTTATTCCTCAATGTTTGTGCTCCATTTGCTTAGTCAAAATGCAGCTCTGGTTACTTAGTCACTGCTGTTTAAACAGGGTGTAGCCTTGTCATCATATCTACAAGTACACTGAAATATGTAGACATTTAGATATAGATATTTAGTACCACAGTGCAATATGCAAGAACTTACCTGACTTTTCCAGCCTTCCCCAAACTGTTGACACATACGTGGAGGAACACGATTGTGTAGGACGTCTTTGGATTGAAATATTTGAATTGAAATATTCCCTTTACTTGAACTAGGAGATCCAAACCTGTTCTAGCATGACAATGCCCCTCTGTGCACAAAGCCAGCTTCATGAAGATATAGTTTCCATGAGTTGGACTAGAAGATCTTGACTGGCCTCCTCTAGAGCTCTGACTTCAACTCTACTGAACACTTTTGGGATGACTTGAAGTACTAAATGTGGAATGGAAAAATACTAATCTAATAGATGTCCATAAACCTTTGCTACATGAAGATATGTTTTCCATTTGTTGGAAGATCTGAAAGCTCATGAATCTCCTCCTATGCACTGGAACGCTGACTGCACCCTAGGCCTCCTCACTCCTACACTCTTATGGCTCTTATCGAGCACAAATCACAACACTCCAAAATCTAGTGGAACATTTTCCCAGACGAGTGGAGGTTTTTATTACAGGAAATGGGAACTAATGGAATGGGATGTGGAATGGGATGTTCAAAAGGTACATACAAATCGTATAGTGAGGTGTCCACAAAATGTAGCCCACATAGTGTACTTTGGACTACTAAGTTTATTTTCTTGATAAGAAAAGATAAGAAATGCCTTTATTCGTCCCACAGTGGGGAAATTTCTGTGTTACAGCAGCCAAGAAAAGGAAATGTGCAAATATATATATATATATATATATATATTATATTATATATATATATATAATATATACATTTTTTATATATATATATATATAATATATATATATATAAAAACAAACATATTATAGTATATACAACACAATGTATAAATACTAAAGAAAAAAAAGAGACCACCAATGAGTAGTTACACTATCAAACATATTGCACATAGGTAATATTGCACAGTTTTAAATCAATGTTATTACACATTATTGCATTAAAGACTTGTTATTGCACAGTTAAACACAATAACAGTGTATGAGAATGTGCTAATGCTCTATGTGTCCTCTATTGCAGCTACAATGGCCAATGGGAACTCGGAAGAGAAGCGTTGGAGGACATCTTATATAGAGCGCAACTTGAGCTATATGCCAAGCCACTACTAGTAACACCCTATTTTGTCTGTCTTTAGTAAATAATAATAAGTGCTGATGAAAAAAACATTTTTTAGCTAAAATATTTATGACAGCCCTTCCAGAGGTTTATATGTTTAAAAATATTAAGAGTTAATCTAATGGGTATGCATTTGTTTTAGGTAGCCAATTCCATGAGATGTTCTTTGCCACCCCGTCCACCAGAGGGGACACGAAATCTTCTGGGGGTCGAAGCCACGCCCACAAGCAAACGCGTCTCTCAGACTGCCATCACGGCCGCCTCGATCCGTAGACTCCGCTGGAAACAAGAGGGTACAAACGCCATTGATATTCTTCTCATTCTGACCATTCTTTGTATATGTCACCACCTTGTTCTGATTGGACTTTTCCACCCTGTTGTTTTTGATGACATCATAGCATAGTATATCTGTAGTGTGTTTATAAATTCAGTTTGTTGCCAGAGGGCAGCCATTCTTCTGTTGCAGATCTGCCTTTCTTTGTAGTCGAGCGCTCTCTTTCTTTTATCCCAGGCTGCTTTGATTTCTCAACCTCGGCCGACTTCTATTCCTCCGTCGCACCGTGTCGCTTCTCGTCCATGAAAAACCCACTCAGCCCGGTGTCCTGTTGGTCCACAAAGTGCGCCATCCATCGTACTATGAGAGGGGGTAGGCAGGGCTGATGAAGATTTAACCCAGTAGGAACTCCTGCTATTAAACCTTCATAGTTGATTTATATTGACTGTAGAATCCTTAGACAAACCCCAACACACCAAAAATACCTTTCTGTCTACTGAATACCTGTTGCTAATCAAGCTATTTAAAAGTTTGTCACAAAACAAAGACAATCTTGTTTTTAAGGTTTTTTTATTTTTGAAACGGCCAGAACCCACCAAATCTCAAGTCACTTCGACAAGCTGCGCATTTCCAGACTCTAAATGCATCCCAGACCTGTAGAAATAAGGCGAGGACTCTTTGCCTTTCATCAGTTAATCCGGTTTACTTTTTCTCCAGTGGTTTTTGAACTCCTTCTGCCACATCTGCATCATTAGGATGATTAACAGAGACATAAACAGAAACACCGAAAGTCATTATATCAAAGTTTTTCTAGGCTGTTCCCAAAGAATTCCCAAACTCAACTCGCAGAGCAACAAATCTTACCTTCATAAGATTTACTATATGGATAAAAGTATTGGAAAACCTGACTTTTCCAGCCATATGTGCTTCTTCCTCAAACTGTAAGAACAACGGTGAAGGCACACAATTATATAACGCCTCTTTGGGTGTGGTAGCATGACATTTTCTTTTCACTTGACCTACGAGGGCTAAGATATGCTTCACATGGGTTGCAGTGGAACATCTTGAGTGGTCTACTATCTTAGGTCTAAGCCCTATTTAACACCATTGGGATGAATCAGAACGCTAAGTGAACTCCAGGTCTCTTTAATTCCTCCTACATTAGTACCTGACATGACTATCACTCTTGTGGCTGAGTGAGCACAAATCTCCACAAACACACACTAAAGTTTAGTGAAACATCTTACCAGAAAAACTGAGTTTATTGTAACTGCAGATTGGGACTAAATGTGGAATGGGTTGTTCAAAAAGCACAAATCTCATGGTCACGTGTCTACATACTTTTGTCCATATTGTGTATTTGTATATTTTTCTGAATTAAGCGGATTATTATGAAAAGCACATGAAAATACTACCAATGACTAGACAGACAGACAGACAGACAGACAGACAGAGACAGACAGACAGACAGACAGACAGACAGACAGACAGACAGACACAAGGAATTTTTTTTATTTTTTTAAGATAGATAGATACTTTTTTTTGCATTCCAATACATTCACAGACTCTGAGCACTAAATCATGGTTTGAGCTGGAAACATAACCAGCTTGCTATTACCCTGCTAAATTCTTGCTAAATCATGTGCATTGTAGCTGCTGAGGAAGTTTCCTCAATGTTCCTTCTTTAAGAATTTGGTTTTCAGGTAAAATAAATGTCTGTGACTGGTTACAGCCAGTTCGCCATTCAGGAGTTGGTTTAGTTTTTAGTTTAGATGACCTCTTATACATGGCAAATTCTAGCAAACCACATGAAAAGTTTTTCATATGGTTTCATGAAAGTTCTTTCAAGGTTAACATCATATACCTGCAATGACTTTTGTCACTGTATTGCTCCAAGGAAGAATAGTGGTGCAGCTGGTAGCATTGCTGGATTTGCGGATTCCTTCTCTCTTCCAAAAAGGATAGAATGGCTGTTTTAAATTGCCCCTTAGGTGTGAATGTGTCCCACTTTGTGTCTAGTGTATATGTTTGTGATTAGACAGCATAGCATACGTAAATGGCTTTCAGGTCAACTGGTTTGTTCGATGTGTCACTTATTGTCCATGATATTTACATGTTACCGATATGATGGATAAAAAATTAAGAGTTGAAATGTCCCTTCGAATGTCTTGTTTACGCCCCAGAAGCTGATGGTGGGAGCTGTGGTGAAGACTCGTTTGACCCAGATGAGGGTTTCTCCTCCGGGGCCTCCAGCAGTAGCCAGCCCAGCAGTATGAAAAGGGGTCGGGTGGCAGGACGGCGTCAGTCCCGAGATCCAGCAGTTTGGCAGAAAGAAAACACATCTGACGAGATCAGAGCTGATTTGTGCACACGCCACCAACACCACCACCACCACCACAACCACCACCACCGCTCGCCTCCTCCAGCCATCACGCTCCACACAGCAGAGAGCAGCAGAAGCCCCAGCCCCAGCATGGCCAGGAGGTTCCTAGACCCGCATTACCTGCCTCCTTTCACCAGACCTCCAGCCAGAACTGCTAGCACATCTTCCAGCAAATCCCTGGACTGCACCGGGTTCAATGGGTCATCCGGACCCACAGATAGTTTGTCGTTTGGGAGCCTGAATGCAGATAGAGCTCACTGTTTGTCAGCGATCAGCCTGCAGGAAATGCAACTGAGGCAGGCATCACAAAGCCAAGATCTGCTCTCGCCCGGAAGTCAGTTTTCCTCCGCGAGCCCTCTATCCAAACAGTCTCGCTCCTCCAGTTTTAATATGCAGATTATATCACAAGTGTAGGCTAATCTGTGTCTCTCTCTCTTTATCAGTGCGTCTCACTGTGTGAATGTGTGTCTGTGTGCAGGCTGACTGAAATATTGTGCATGTGTACGCGCATGTTGCTGTATATGTTCAGTAGTTGTAGCATACGAGATGTGTGTATGTATGTGTGTTTGTGCATGTCTGCGTACATAAAGTGAAGAATTTACAATGACACCATTATGCACTGCAGAAGAAAGACACGTTTTGCACCGTACCTCCCCTGGACATATGACCCAGATATGCATCTAACGTGCCCTAACGTATATGAAGAGGAACTCCAGTTGAAAATCCTGCTGTATCTTAACAATAGTCTCAAAACAAACATGACAGACGTTTGATAAATTCGTAGACGAGTGGCCTGACGATGCATGATCCAAAGAATGCAAAGTGTGAGACGCTTTCCAGGAGGTATTAATGAAGCTGCTTGAATTTGTCCTGCCGTGAATGGTTTAGATTGAGCTCGCTAGTGTTGTGTGTGCTACTGATCCATGGAAATCCCCGAGCCTCAAAGAAACTCACTGAAAAGCGACATTGTGTTATGAATAGAGTCTATTCTTGGAAGACAGTTTATATCTTGGAGAAAAATGTGTATTTATGTAAATTAATATTGTAAGATAGGAAGAGATATATGCTGTGACAAGATCTCTATATTGCTTGTACAGAGGTGAATAATTATCTGTTCAATGGTGAATAAATATATCAGAAAGATCAGTGATTTTTGTGATTTTATTAGGAATTTATTAAAGACAGAAGCATCAGAATGGGGAAAAAACTTATCTCAGTGACTATCGTGTCATATCTAGTGTTATGACGTTTATATACTATTTACTGGCAACTTAAAGATATTACTATATATTTTACAGGCTGTATGACATCATCATCCATGGCGAGTAAAAATCCTCGTCAAGAATTAAACATACAGGATTTTTTCATATCAGAAAAATGCCTGTTCACGTGTGGTGTTCTGGTATGGCAATTAAATCTAAAATGAAAGCGTACAATGAAAGGGACCTTGAGTCCTGGTGCCACCGTTGATAGCAAATCAGACACGCATTTAACCTTTTCAAAGACTAGAATGTAGAAAATATTATGTACCAAGCGTCAGGACATTGCAAAGCAGAGCAAGGTCATGGAGTAAAAAGGACTGCTTGTTGTGATGAGCAAAAGTTCTGTATTGAATGCATCGCTGGTATGCAATGCCACATCCCATCTACAAACGATTACTGTTGTGAATAGCAGGTGACATTTGTTTTTCTGTGGTTGTGGAAAAATGGATTTGAATTGGACTCAACTCGGTTTGTGAATGGAGTAAGTGTGCGTGTGTTTTAACTTCTCAGGGAATTCCAATAAAAACGAACAGTTAAATATAAAGCAGAGAAGATTCACATTATTGACCTTAAAATGGTTTAAACTACAGGTCTCAAACTTACTGTCTTACTGTGAAATAACCACGGAGTTACGCTACATATAGTATGGTTGTATGGTTGCATTGGAGCCAGTGATGCTACAAAAAAACAAGAATCATCTGCCCTTGTAAATCATACAATATCTCACTAGCTTTGGATTGCAGTGACCACCATGTACCATATTTTTCCAACAGATTACATCCTACACCAGCCCTACATCTCTGATTCGCATGGTGCACGAGGTCCAGTAAATCAGCCATTTTAGCTCATAGTGCTGCCATTGAGTTCATTATGTTATAATTCACAAGGCTTTATTTATTCAATTGAGCAAATCGTTTTTTTAAATTGGACCCTAGACGAATACTTTACCAGGTTTATAAATCCTCACGGACTATCCCTTGTGCTCATTTGAAGCTCTTATAACGTATATACTTACGTAAGGTTAAACGTGTGTATTGTAAAAGAGCAATCGATAGAGATGGATGAAACCAATAACCCAGGGTCTGTTCTGGGTTCACTGTAGCTGGTTTTGAATGTTCTCACCACATCCATATGTCACTTTTGCATACTTTGCAGGTCCTATATAACGCTATACTTGAACATACTTTTTATAAGAGTAAGAAAGAACATGCAGAACGTGTCAAAATAACATGCGGATGTAATAAAAAGTGTGTACTTCCATACGTTTCGCTTGTTCTTTCTTACTCTGAACGATGGGCTGGGGTGCACACAATTTTCATTAGGCAGAGTGAGAAAGAACATGCAGAACGTGTGAACGAGACACGTGGATGTGATAAAAAAAAAGATGCAACCCTGAGCATCATATAGAATAAAAAAGAACGTGTGAAAGAGACACGGATGTGAAATAAATGTTCGTTCTTTCGGTATATGATGGTCATGTTTTTTTGGGTTTAAATCAGTGAAGTTTAATCTTTTCTACAAAGGACCGATGCGGGTGCAGATTTTATTCCAACCAAGCAAATCCACACCAAATTCTACCTGTTTAAATGTAATGATTCGCATTTTCACTGACCATCCGGTGTTCCCTTGATTGGTTGAAATGAAAACCTGCACCCACAGTGGCCCTTTGTGAAAAAGATTGTACACCCCTGGTCTACATGATGATCAGGGATGGATAGATGGATGGATGGAATATGATAGAAAGTGTACATATGGATGTGATGATCAGGGTTCTTTCCAGGTTTTCTGGAGGACCATGTATAGTCAGGAATAGTGGTGAGTCGTTACTGTACTTAGGTTCTTTTCTTGAGTATCTGTACTTTACTGAAGTATTTCCATTTGGTGTTACTTCAGTAGTGAATCAGTCTGGAAAGAAGATCTGTGGGTGGATTTGATGGAACTTTGTCTGATATTTTATATAATATAAACGGTGAGCATTCATGTGCTCAATATTTCTAATTTCAGGACGGATACAATGCTGCTGAATGGAGCTAAACCACAGCACACGCCCTCCATACACAGTTGACAGGTTGCCACAGAAATGGGCGCTCTTCGCCTCAGAAACAACATGGCGGCGCAGATCTGTGTAGACCAATCAGAAGCCTGAACGGCACGTTGCGTTCAATCTGATTGGCTGGTGGCTTCGCGTCACTCTCAGGCAACACGGCGGGATTTTCAGACTCGGCGGATATTTTCTTCTCGTCAGGATTCACTCAGACGGCTTATTGACAGGCTTGATTTTTTTTATATAGTCACATTTTTTGGTAACCAAGACGCATTCGGCATTGCGTAAGGTATTTGAAGTGATATATAAATGAAACTAGCAAACCAGAAATTGGATTACGGGTCCGCTAATCTATGCTAAGATAACCTGTCAGGGAGCTAGCCGCGTTAGCTTCTAATAATAAGTGTATTAAGACTGTATTTGGTTGTTGTAGGGGGATTAAACTGAAAAAAATGGACAGAAACCAGAACCAGCACCGGTACCGCTTTGACTCCACCAGTCAGGGACGAGAGAACAAACCGCACCGGAAAAAGGCTTTTGGGGGACCCGGACCAGCACCGTACCCCACCTGGGGAAGCGAGGAGGCTGAGAAAAAGCCAAAATTTGTAAGTAGATACATAAAAAAAAACAATACACAACACAGACAACTACATGTGCCTACAATGGGGTGCGTCCCAAACCCCTCCTGAGTACTAGCCCTGTACACTACATTGCTCCTCTGCGCATGCGCACTCGTGCATTATTGAAAGCCTGTGCAGAACGCCTGAAAGTAACATGTGAATGTGGCCAGGGGTGCACATACTTTTCATTCCATCTCCTTGCCACTTATGCACGTTCCACATGTTCTTTTCCCCTCCTCTATATGATGAAAAGTCTACGCACCCCTGACTATCATATAGTATGAGAAAGAACTTGTAAATGTTTTTTTTTTTTTTTTTACCTGTTTGGTGAAAAGTATGTGAACATCACCCCCACGTGTCCTGGATGTTCTTTCTTACTCTATATGATGGTCAGTGGTGATTTACAAAAAGGAGAGCAAATGTCCACTTGGGACATCTATCGTAAATAACAGACCACCTGGGATACTTGTTTTAACATCAGATTTGGGACGCACTCGTACACACTCGTTAAAACGGATGGCAGGTGAATTTGAACACAGGGATTTGAGTTGATCTCCGTAATGCTGAAGGATCACAAGTGTGGTGGTCATGAGTTCAGAAGAAATTGTGGCTGTATAGTGTGTGTGTGTGTGTGTGTGTGTGTGTGTGTGTGTGTGTGTCTGTTATCTTGATGAAGTTGCATATCTGAAAAATGAAAGCTCTAGAAGGAAAAACTAATCATCAGTTCTACTGTAATTCAAATGGTTATGATGATTGTTGTGTTCTTCTTCTTTCTTGTATTGCATATACGTAATGCAGACCTACTAAAGTATAGTAGAAAAGTACATTTATAGATGGTGTCTCCAGTATCGGCGCTGTGTGAAACCCCCATGGGACCGTGCTCTCTCTTTTTTATTACCATATCATGCTGAAAAGAATGTGTATACGAGCAGTAAGAGAAGAAAGGAGAACCTTTTGCTGTTATAGGACAGTAATCCAGTAACAGGGTGATGAACAGAGACATGTAGGATTAGTCTCTAGATTTGATTAGTACCTGCTATAAAGGCCTTGTTTTCTGTCCAATGAAGAGTTTTTACGCTCAGCTGTGGAAAAAAATTACAAGCAGTACATTTATGGCGTTTGGTCAATACATAGGTTCTGTTGGCGGATCCATTTGAAGAACTTTCTGAAAGCGAGGTAGATCTTTCAGTGTTGCTGGAAGACTGCTAGTGACAGCTATTTGGACATTTGGACAAGTAGGAGTTTGTTCCACCACCATGACGCTGGAAATGGAGAAGAGTCTGGAAGCATGTCTTCCTCGTACACTAAGAGATGGAGGGAGTGAGGTATCCTGCTGCATCTCACTTGTCTGATCTGATTTTATTTCTCTGGCCACCATGTCCTCCAAGACCCAGTATAAGCACCTGTGTCTCGTGCCACAATCCAGGAAGTGTTCAATATCTGGTGATATTCAGGCTAGCAAGCTTTTTTTATTTTTATTTATTTCTTAACGTGAAGTGATTTTTCCATAGAACTTTCCTCAAGAAAGCCTGGTCTCTTGTTTGTTGCTGTAATAGACTGCGGAGGTTTACTGGTTAAATCAAAGGATAAAGCCGATAAGGATAAGACGGGCTAATCCACTTGTACTTCTGTGCTTGTGAGAGCTGCACTGTGTAACCTGAGCAACCTGTAAATCAGCCACAGGAACAAATCGGTAATAAACGCACTATACTGCCAAAAGTATTGGGACACCCGCCTTTTCCAGCTTTATGTGGTTATTCTTTAAACTGTTCTCGCCAATTTGGAGGCACACAATTGTATAAAATGTATTTGGATGTAGAAGCATGAAGCCAGCTTTGTGAAGATTTGCTTAAAGTGGGCTGGAAGATCTCGAGTGGGCCTGATGTAGAGTGCTGACTCAACACAATGGGATGAACTGGAATGCTGACTGCACCCCAGAGCTCCTCAGCTCACCCTACATCAGTTAAAAAAAATTACTCTCAGGTGTCCACAAACGTTTAAAAACTTTTATTAACTTGTTTATTATGCACGCTTCAGTCAGTTTTGTAGTTTTCCAAGTTTTTTTTTTTCAAACCTCACCCCTGTCTGTCATTTTAATAGTATTCGGCGTATCCCCCGTCTTTCTGCCTCGGGCTTTCGCACATTCTTTCTCAGTGCTGTAAAAGCACATATGATTAATTCACTTTTATTAAATGCCTCGGGGACAAAGCGACGCAGCCGTCTTTGAGAACTCACCGGCGCTGAGTTGGTCATTTGCGAATTAAAAAGGGAATGTGATTTTTTTTAATTTTTAATTATTTTTTTTTATTTTATTTAATACTGAAAGCAGAAAAAAATAAATTTTAACAGGTTTTTAAAAGTTTCTTTGTTTAATCACAAAATGTCGTAATCAGAACCTCACAAAAATATGATCAACGCCCAAAGGTGCACAAAACGTCCAGTCTAACGTCCAGTCTAACGTCTTCCTACCCTGGAAGTCAAAGATTTTATTGCATGACTTTTCTGAGGAAATGTTCACTCCGGAGACATCGGTTCAAATGCTAAACACTACAGTACAAAGTACAGTAATATACTCCGAGAGTGCAGACAATCTTGTAGAACCCGAGGCAGGTGGGGGGACGAGACAGGATGGGGATGAGGCAGGTGGGGGGACGAGACAGGATGGGGATGAGGCAGGTGGGGGGACGAGACAGGATGGGGATGAGGCAGGTGGGGGATGAGGCAGGATGGGGATGAGGCAGGATAGGGATGAGGCAGGTGGGGGATGAGGCAGGTGGGGGGACGAGGCAGGATGGGGATGAGGCAGGTGGGGGGGGATGAGGCAGGTGGGGGGGGGGACGAGGCAGGGTAGGCTGAGGCCCAGGTTTCCAAAAGCGTAGTGTATATATATTTTTATTTTGATCAAAAAAGAGTGACATCACAATATCATGGACCTTAAACGTGAAACGTGCTGCAGTGGAAAGCGGGAGTCACGTGTTATCAGTATGAAGGAAGCATTCCTGAGATGTTTCCTCATTTCCCCTTGTAGCCCAGTGTTTAGAGGAACATACCACACAATTCGATTCGAGAGCTGCGGAATGCACCGCGGTTTAGTTACACGTGTACACGTCGGTTTTCGAGCCGCTTGCAGTGCGCACCAATAATATTAGCCCTCTTGAACAATATGAATATAAAAGGCTGTGTGCCACAATTATTGGCACCCTTTTAGTCAGCTCTGACTTCATCGCTGTCCTATAATGCCTTATGAGGTTGGAGAAAACATGGAAGTGGAGCTCATTGCACCACACAATCTTTTAATCTTCATGCTGGTGGACTCTCCTTCACGTCACTCCATGGGTTTAAAGCCGATTATTAGTTTACATCTATACTATATGGACAAAAGTTTGTCAAAACCTGAGCATAAGATTTGTATGTGCTTTTTGAACCGTGTCAAGTCCCAATTTGCTGTCATTATAACTTCGTCTGAGAAGATGCTACACTAGATTTTGTGGAGACGTGTGCTCATTCGGCCTCAAGAGCCTTAGTAAAGTCAGGTACTAGTGTAGGAGGAGGTGAGGTGAAGTCTCAGAGACTTTTCTTCTCAGCCCAGAGTGCTTGTCAAGAGTGATTATTTGAGTTGCCTTAGAAATCTGTCACCTCAGACCTGCCTGGTCCCTCTCCATCGATCTTTTGCATCTCATCTCAACAAGCTCTTTCAACCCTCTGCACACAGGGTGCTTTTTGTTTTCTGTGCCGAGAAGAAGAAGAAGAAGAAGAGACAGAGAGAGAGAGAGATATCGTTCCTTTTTGAATCTCTCAAATCAGACAAAAATCTCTGAGTTTTTATTTGATGTTTGACATGAAGGTTTAGTGAAGCTCTCGACCTGTATATGCATGGTTTTTAGGATCTTCTGCATAGGTAAAGAGGTGTCCAATTTCTATAAAATTCGTATCAGATATCATTCTATATATATATATAAAAATTATAAAAAAATGTTTTACTGATGTGCCAACTCTCGAAACTCGCCAGGACGCACACATCCGGCAGTTAAAACCGTCCGTGTGGAAACGTAGCAAAAAACTTACATTTGCATAAAGCATCTAGATTTGTCCATGGTCATGTTGATTAAAAACTTAAATTTATTAATTTAATGTACATATAAAACAGATAATGTGGGACTAAGCTTCGAATAATCGTGAGTTTGCTCATGACAATCGTGCGATTAATCGCGTTTAAATATTTTAATCGATATATAAAATATATATGAAATAAATTTTTACCTGGGCAGATGTTATTCTGGATTATATCACATACATTTCAGCTTGTTTTATTTTGTTATATTTCCATTTGCATTTTTATTATAATACTATTATTAATAAAGTATTTTCTGCTCAGTTTTTATATTTGAGATGTAATGCAGAAAATGAGCACTAGATGGCACTATAAAACCGTTTACCAGCCAGTGTGGAGGGGGGTAGGTAGGTAGGTAGGTAGGACCGTAATTTTCCATTGAGAGGAACATTTTGATCCTGCTTTCATAACCACATCGTTTCAGCAGCGATACATCTTCACCAAGCCCCATCCTTACTTAATTCTGCTCTCCACGTGTGGCAGATGCACCGCACCCTGCTTTTGTAGTAATGCAGCATAATAATGGTTCGGCGCACTGTTTGTTTTTCCGGTTCATAGGGATTAAAGGCCACGCAACACGGATTTTCGAGGTCTTTCCTAATTCCAGAGATTCTGCTTTTTAATTAAAGTAATGACTGTGCGAACAGTAATAATGAGCCGTTATTACGTTATATTGTGATAGTATTCTGTCCCCCCCCTTCGCCCTTCGGACTTCAAGTGACACAGCTATGGAGAGTCTTGGCCATTTATTTCAGCTCGTAGTGTAATGTTTCTCTTTTATGTGTTTTTAAATGAGAAAACTTGCATCCGGATGACCTGGCAGAAGCGGCCCGTGTTCGACCTACATGATTAGGAGTAATGGGAATCTTCCACACTCCGGCTGCCGAGCAAATCAACCTCGTCGAGCGTGGTAGTTTAACTCGTCCCCGATATGTGCTAATCATACGTTAAACCTTCACCTTCGACAGCTCTCCAAGAGTCGGAGCGCCAGGTCGAGCCGATTACCGGTGCAGGTGTTTGAATTCATCGGATTAGGGGCTACTCTTCCGAACGCGCCGTCCATGCGGAAACGGACATCTGGCTGCAGCGAGAGACCGAAGAGCGCAAGAGATCAAGGGAAAAAAAATGTACTCGGGACGCGGACATACGGCGTCGACAGGGGAACATAACACGGCGAGGGTCAGCCAAACGGGAGCCATTACCACCAATTACTGTGGCAGATTGATTCCTCGTTTATGGACAAGCAAGGAGTCGCTCAGGTGGAAGAAAAATCGAATGAGGACCTCGGAAGGGGGGAAAAAACAATTTACACCCCGCTTTCATTTGCTGGCCTTGGACATCTGGAGGAGAAACAGCTGGGCGATTCTGCCGAGAGAGAGCGAGAGAGAGAGAGAGCGAGCGAGTGCTCGCTCTCATTTTCCTGTTATTTCAACACTGCCTCTCGACTCGACTGCTGAGGTTTATGAATTATCCATCATCAGTTCAGGTGCCTTGAACTCTGCAGTGGATTAAACTTTGAAACATTAACTTTTTTTTTTTTTTTTTTTTGGGCCCTCAGGTCTTGCGTGTGTTTGTTTGCTGGCTGAGCAACGAGCAAACAAACCCGAGCGATGAGCATATAAAAAAACACAAAAAATCCCAAAAAACGCAGATGAAACCCGCTTTTAGAGCAGGAGAAAGCGCAGTTGGGCTCATAGAGGTGAGGGGTCGAAATGGAAGCTGTTCTTGCCTCATTGGTAGGCAAAGCGACAGCATGGTGCTCATTGAACAGAACCAATTCGGGAGAAGCAATTACAGGAGCTGCCAGCAATACCAATGGTTTATCACAACATGTCCGACCGCCCTAATGGCGCAGTTAACATTTGAGCACTCAACAAAATGAAAAGATCTGACTTTCCAAACAGCGCAAAACAAAACAATGCCAGAGAAACCGTGTGGAACTATCAAGGTCACGGCAATTATGTCAAATTTTCTCTCTTATTTTCTCTCTTATTTTCTCCTCTCATATGTGTTTTTTTTTTTTTTGCTATAAAAAGGTAATTTTCTTATTTAGCTCCTGTCACTCAGGCTGCAAACTGACTACGTCTGCAGTTCCTAAGTTACGCTGCCTCAAAGCCGCCACAATTACTTTCCGGTGTGAGGGAAGAACAACGGCGATCAAATGTCACGAGCGATATAAACGCGTCTTCGCCTTCGAATATCTCTGATCAAAAAGATGGAGAAAAAATATTGGGACATCTAAATAATCCAGGCACGTCTGGTGCTTCCACAATGCGCCTGTGCACAAAGCCAGCTCACTGAAGATTCGCTTGGAGCTCTGACCTCAACCTTAACGATGAATTGGAACGCCGACTTCGCCCCAGACCTCCTTACCTCACCTTCCATTACCCGACTTTTACAGAACACCCTTTTTTGTATGAAATCTTCTTAAGCATACTCCAAAATCTATTGCAAGAGTTGAAGATAATAAATAGGGAATAAATGTGGAATGGGATGTTCACAAAAATGTGAAGTGTATTTGAAATGCACGATGTGGCAATGATCGGAAATGTTTCGAGCTCTGCGGTTTTCTATAAAAACGTCTCCTCTGACTAACACTATAATCTGCATGGTTTATGTCTAATGCAGACACTGTGCACCAGTGCTTCAGCTTTGTTGATACCTGTCACTGTTTCAGATGGTTTCCATCGCTACAATATGTCCATTATACTAATTAAGCCTTAAACATTTACTTTAAGGTTTTCGAGCAGTTTTGGACACCTGCCAAATCCAACATCTGTCCGTTGGCAGATGTTTGCAATTCGGAAAAACTAAAATAACACAGCGCTAATTTCGTTCAACATCATTTAAGTTTGTTTGATGTAGGTATTTTTGTACAAGGCAAAGTTTTGATCGTGTATTTGCCACCTTATATCCATATACAGGCCTTTGTTCTGTAAAAAAAAAAAAAAAAATGAAGCCACGAGCTACTGTGCCGTCTCTGACCGTACAGGCGAAAGGAGCTCTGACCGAAAGGCGTGTTATTCTTTGCCAGAGATGCTCCTGAGACTTGTTCCTGAGAGCCGGCGGAAACAAACTTTTGGAAAAGCCTCGAGCTCTCGAGGTCTTTCAGGTCAGCAGAGGGACCTTTTAGCTGTCCATGAAAACAGTTGCTGTCTGTTAAAAAAAATAAACACACTTTGACGGAGACGAGGACGTTGCTTTTTTTTTTCTCCGCCGAAACCTCGTGTAAACGTGAGGTTACCGGAGTCATGTCAGGAAACGGGTACGTTATTAGGCATCTGTTCGGAAAGCACGATTCGAGCCCTTTGAAGAGAGCTTGTCAACTTGTTCTTGTGCAAAATAAATGAAATATAGGGTTATTTTGAACACCTGGTTTCTACAATGCTTTCATTCCTCCCACTCGTATCATAAACAGCGCTCGGTGGGTCGGTGTAATTTGTTTATAGTTTTCCTGCTCATGAAACGCAGGAACAAAAATCACGCTTTTGCGTACAATCCACTGCGTTCTCTCATGCAGCTGCATTGTTTAACAGAGCAATGTGTAGCAGGAACACGCATCGCTTTGCCCGAACGCAGGAATGAGAGAACGCCTTCCAAACGCTTTATCCTGGTCAAGTGTGAAGCCCTGACCACCTTCTCAACCCCACCAGACATCTTTTGGGATGTTAAAGCAGCAAAGAGGGGATTAAATCTAGAATGGGTGTTGAAAAGGCTCATATGCGGCATTTAGCAGACGCCCTTATCCAGAGCCTTGTCCAGACGCCCTTATCCAGAGCCTTGTCCAGACGCCCTTATCCAGAGCCTTGTCCAGACGCCCTTATCCAGAGCCTTGTCCAGACGCCCTTATCCAGAGCCTTGTCCAGACGCCCTTATCCATATGTGTGCGATTGTCGGGTTCAGGCACCAATAGGCCTTTAACGCTCTTTAATAAATTTCCATTCCTGAGTGAAAGAATATGTTTTTATTTCTGTGTTTTTCTTCCTTTTTTTTTAAACCCCGTATTTCTATCAATTGCTCCTTTTCTGTGTGGATTGCTTTCGCCTTTATCGGTGACCCTCGCAAGGTCCGCAGAGATGCTGCATCAGCCGGTCGATTCATTAAAACCGACCGCATCACATTTAGGATGCATAACTAGACGTTGGACGGGAGCCAGCGGTCCTGACAAACACCAGAACACAAACAAGCAGGCAGAGAATGAATAAAAAATGAGCCGTGGGTGTAACGGACACCTGTCATACCCTTTTTCTTTCTTTTTTTTTTTCTTTTTTTTTTCTCGACCATAACCATGTGATCTTTGAACGTCCCATTCCGCATTTAGTCCCCATTACCTCTTATATTAACTTTGATTCTTCTGGGAAGATGTTCCACCAGGTTTTGGAGTGTGCTTGTGGAGATTAGTAAAGGCAGGTACTATAGCAGGAGAACTTTTCCTCCAACCCATGTAAAGTATGTCTACATGGAGCTGGCTTTGTGCACAGGGGCATCGACATGCTGGAACAAAATGTAATGGTAAAATATTTATGGCTGGAAAAGTCGGGTTCTTTATTCTGCACATGTTATAAATCCTCAGTTTTTATTTTTTATTATTTTTTTAAATGTAACACACGATGTGTTTTGCGTTTTAGATGAATTATTGTTCGTACTCCGGGAAATCGAATCGTCCAAGTTCTTCCCTACCGAGCAAGCTTTTTATTACCGAGCACAGGTTCGGGGTGTTGAACAAGTCAGATCAGACCCTTTTTCTGCGGTTGTATTGTAGTGTCATAACCCGTTTTGCACGTTTTACACAGTGTGCTGAACAATAATCCGAGCTCAAGTTCTGACTGAATGAATTATTCAATTAATAAAATGAATCAATTAAAAACACCAGCTTGTCCTCTAAGGCTTAATAAGATCCTGCGTTTGAGAATGTCTGCCTTCCCGAACGGATTTTTCCCCTCCATGCTTCCGTTGTTTAATAGTTCACAGAGCGGCGGCACGATGGGTATTTACATAAGATTAGCGAAGTCAGCCGAGGGACTAACACTGTATCCTGCCTTTGTAAACCATGTAGCTAATTAAAGTGATTAGAGAGGACGGACTTGGCTCGAGCTGATTGATGTTATCGAGATTCGCTGATCCTGCCGTTGGATCTCGCCTTTTCTTTTTTTTTTTTTATTCGAGTAAATGCTGCTTTAAGGGTTTTTTGTCGCAGGAAAAAACTCGAATAAGCACATACTTATAGAATGTAGCTCTCAGACAGTAGACAGAAGTATTAGGACACATGACTTTTCCAGCCGTTTCTTTTAAACCACAATGTTGGATGCACAAAATTGGAGCATGAAATTTCCCCTTCGTATGAACTTGGAGATCCAGATGTGTTCAAGCGTGAAAATGCTTCAGTCCACAAATACAGCTGTATAAAGATATACATAGGTTGGCTACATTGCCCACTCAAGGCTTACTCATAGTCTCTAATGTCAAGTTCCCTTGACACACACATCTTGTTGGACTGTAACATTTAGGATACTGCGAGAAAACGATTTTACTCAGAAACATGTTTACGAGGGATCTTTCATGACGTATCACCTGAATGTGTTTTAAGTTTCTTTCTCTCATGTGAAGCTGAAATTTCTTATATAGTAATTGATATGTAATGGATTTGATGACCCCGTGTCTGTCATGTTTATAACCCTTAGCTTAATAAACAAACAAAATGTGATGTAGTGGAAGATCTTGAACGGTCTGCTGAAGATCTCTGACCTCAACACAATGTGATCAGCATCCCCCATCCTTCCTGATGATCGACACCAAATCCTGATTTCAGGATACACATGTAACTGTAATCTTAAACGATAAAAGAGTTGTCCCATATCTCCCCGAGTCTATTATGCTTTCTATTATCGTTAAGCCGCGACGGCTCGATGGATTTTTAATTGCCTCCCTCAAGCACAGGATGCAGTTAGATTAATCTGCTTTTATATCGTAATGGACATCCTCGCATGAAACGTTCGTCTAAGTAGAAATAAGTCCATAGTATTTACATCACCGTTCTCAACATTTTCTGCTTGTAGTCCACTTGATCACCAACTGTTTGATTTTGATTACAGATACTATAGCGAGTCACTTCTTGACTTCACGTCAGTCATCTGATATAATTAAAGAGCCCGAGTGGTACACGCTTCCTTACGGGCTACACCACACCGCCTGCGTTTCCCACCCGGAAAAAAACACAAAATTACCGACATCAATATGCAGCATCCTTCTTGTTTTCCTCACTGACATCCAGTAATCATGAAATCCACAGTTGCTTGCTTGATCAGGCATCACCATCTGTTAGAAATATTCTTCCCTCTTCCATGCTTTTGTATTTAATGTATTTAATGGAGACGTTTTTTTTTTCTGTCTCTGGAGACTCGTGGACTGTCAGTCCTCCTAACGATACTAACCAACGATGCCAAATCATTCTTCATGCCGTAGAGCTTCTGATTGTTTAGCTCATGTGAATGGATGGTGTGGACGCAATCCATGCGCTATACAGCCAAAAGTTTACAAAGCGGCATCACAAAGTTTCAAAACTCACTCCGATAAGTACTTTATCATCTACATTTACAAACCTTCACCTTCAAACTAGTTCCCTTACACAGCGATATAGCGTTCTGACACTTCTGGAATGTTTCCTCAAAGTCTTTTTTTTCGAAGCGTGTTTCAAGCACCTTCTGTGATTCGCACCGGATCTCCGTGATGGTGTCAAAATGGCGACCTGTGAGCCGGAGCTTCATCTTCGGAAAGAGGGCCAAGGTGGTAGAACCAAATCTGAAGAGAAAAGTGAGATCACGTGGATCGTTTTCCGACTATCATCATGCACGAGTTGCCGAATGCGAATCCCTACAGCCGACACTTGTCACACGCAGTCATTTGGAACGCCTTCCATTACAAATCCATGTTAGAAGTAGTTCAATCCCAAAACTAACATTTGCTTTTTAAAATCTTTGAGAAGGTTTTGTCAATTTTCATGAGGCAGTGATGCTTCCTTGAAGATATGTGAAGCGAGTCAAAAGTGTTTCCTTTTACTAGTGTTGCTGTGAATGACAGGGGTGCAGAGTACACCATCCCAACCCAGTATGACTCCCAGTTTCACCCGCTTGGCTCCAGGCTATGGCACATTCAGGATTCAAGCTCTTGAGCTCCAGATAATGGCTACCTTCAGTTAAAATATTTTACGTTTGCTTCCCTATTGGTGAACATCACCTTGAAAATAGTCCCCTTGCACAGCAATGCAACACTCCCTGCGTTCCTGATACTTCTGGAATATGTCCTGGAAGTCTGTGGCTTCACGCAGAAGCTTACGGTCGATCTTTCTTCTAAACCCGCTGTCCGTGACGAAATCGCAGACGTGGTCAGAATAGCACCAGTTGCTGAGCTCCCCATGTAGATAGGATGATGATGCCTTTTGGCACACTGACTTATAAAGGTAGGTGCTCCCTGTAACTGTGCGTGCAACCTTGTGCTGCCACCTGTTGGCAGGTTACAAAACTACATTTGAAAACTTTTTATACATATTTTCTTTTGAATACAAACTCGTATTCTCCAGGGATCTTTTATAAGTCCTCTTTGATTTGTCATACACACACACACACACACACACACACACACACGATGGTTCACAATTTTACTTCCGGCAAAACTTCTCGTCTCGAGTCTCTGTTACTACAAGGGAGGTCAGTCGTAAGAGTGGACATTTCTAAAATCCCTATAAATGTGCGTAAAACATTTCTGGATTGTTTTGCAAACCTTATAACCTTTATTTATTATTTAAAGAATAAATACAAAATCCAGGCTTTAGGTTTGTGCTCCCGAGCACTTCTGTTGAGACGGGTATGGCAGACTGACAGCTGTTGATGGGGTGTCCAGAGCCTCACTGTCAAGCTGCTACGCCAATCCCGATGTCTAAGGTTAAGACACTCCGTGGCAGCTGGGTGTGATTGAGCTTAATGGACACCAGTCGAAATGATTAGCGACCCTCACGTCCGCCGAGGTACTGTCGCATTGACTTTAATGTCCATGCCTCACAAAGGGCCGATTGAAGAATCCGTTTGGCATTCATACGCTCGCACCTTTGTGCTGACTCTTCCTTCCTAGATATTCAAATCTTAATGTCCTTGGTTCACCTCATTAATTTGAGCAGGCCTCACGTTGTAGTGCTTTCCCCTTGCTTTCGCTCATGGAATAGGCTGTAATTGAAAGATACGTTATCGGTGTGCAATTAAAGAGGCCGGAAAGAGATAACCGGCCCAGCTGAAATGGATCTCTTGCAAACTTTTCAGCATCGGGCCTATTGAATGACCAAACGCTCGCTCGCAGGGGCGCATTCCGAGTATCCACGTGCTGTTCCTTTATAATGCAATCAGTCAGCAAAAATCACACTATTGTTTTTTCTTTCTTTCTTTTTTTTTTTTAATAAAGCGTCTCCATTACAGAAGGTTGTTTAAGGTCTTTTTATAAATTTTTTTCCGTCTTTCAGATGAACTTGTGATTTTTGTTGTACAGTCGAGGCGATTTCTTCGGTGGCTGCTTAGGAGTTGGACGTTGGAGTTTTTGATTGGAAGCTCGTGAGGTCAAATGCCAGTACCGCCGGCTCAGACCATTGCCCTTTAACCTCAACTACTCCGTTGTATAAATGAGATCATCTTTGATAACAGTGTCTACCAAGTGCCATGCATCTAAAATGTCCTATGACCAACCAAAGCTATCCTGTGAAGATTTTCTGACAGTGTCAGTAATTCTGGGTTAATATTTTACAGTGTGGTTGGTGCTACTATTAACCAATTAAAATGCAACATGTCAATAAGAGTTAAAAAAATTAACCGGTATTTCCATAAGGAAGAAAATCTATAAATAGTTATCATAGCTATGCAGTTTGACTGTGCATATAGGTTAAGACTTGTGTTTATGTATGCCCACCTCATGATCCCTTTGCATCACAATCTGGCCTCTTTTCCCAAGACATGACCTTGTCCATCTTCTCCTCTGCTGCCTCCTCTTTTTAATACACATCAAAAAAATGCCAAAGTGTATTTCAACTTCTTCTTCACCATGCTCCATTCTAAAAGCGTTTACTGATGACTCTTTATTCTTCTGTACTGACTTGCGGCATCATTGTAAGTTTAGTAGATCCATGCCGCACAGTGTGATTTGTTTTGACCTCATAAGACTGCTGAAATAAGAGTGTGTGTGTGTGTGTGTGTGTAAGGCTTAATTCATAATCAAAATTGAGTTCACTCAGGAACATATTAAGTGGCGGACCACAAGTTTTTTTAGTCTCCGCCTCTGCTTGTTTCAACCAAACTATCGCTTGTTTGTTTGATCAGCTTTTTGTAATCTAGCAGTTATTTTGCACTTGATGGATCCACATCACCTTCTTTTTTTTGTTATGTTGTGTGCAGGGATTTCCAACCACTCTCCCGATATCAGTTTTTTGATTGGGGGGAAAAAAATAGCGAGCAGAAAACACGTGCATTGATCAAAGCACACGTTTGCAAATCGAAGGCGGTATCCTGCAGTTTCGACATAGAGATATTCAGAGATCTCCGAGGGATCTCTAGTACACGGATGATATTTTTGCACGCCTTGACGTACAAATTAAAATTCATCAGATGTCTAACGTTCCACACACTAACTGCCACGCTTGACATTTGACAAATTTTTGACTCGGGGAAATGTATCAGTCTGCCACATTTGACTTTGACAGAGATGACCTTTTATTGAGATTATTATGATAGACGACCGATCGCAGTGACCCAATAAACACGTATAATTATTAATAATGCATGCCGCCGAAACGGGCTAATGTTGCTAATTACGGCGATAAGTCGTGTTAATTAGACAGGTGCTACGAGGGAACGGTTAAAAAGTGCACGGGGAAAAAGGAGCATGTGTTCCGGCATACAATATTTATTCATTTATTCATTAAAAAAAAAAAAAGTTTTATTATTTTATACCGCGCCCGATAAGAACTTGAGCTTGTTTTCTTCCAGAGGGCTTAACTCCTCAACTTTTGTTCCCCCTGCTTTATCTGAACGAGGAAACGAGCCTCTACTCAAGGCGAGACTTGATATGGGCAGAACGACAACGCAGGATATTGAAAAGCAAGTTGAAAAACCTCTCAAGGTCCAAGGTTTATTGCGGTCTTTTTCTTTTTTTTTTATTTGAGTTTCACAGCCACTTATTATTTCAAACGACTTTCAAAGTCTAAATAACATGGCACCACGATATGAGCGCTCGCAGATGAAGCGAATAACGTTAATTATCTCGTAACAGCGGCGCACATCAAGGTCCGGGATGTATTAGCCGCTAAGCAAACAATCGCACCGTTTTGGATGCAAGACAAATGAGCAAGCTGGAAGACTTGATCGACTTTGACAAGAGCTAAATCGCTAGACGGGGTCGCAGTACAACAAAACAACAAGGATTGTGGTTCCAGGACACGCAGAAGCCGAGACTGGTGGAGGCGGTGCGATGCTCTTTGCAATGTTCTGCTGGGATACGTTGTTCACGTGGATGTTACTTTGAGACGTACCAAATACCTGAACATTGTAGCAGACCAGCAGCGTAATGCGCCCTTGCACGCCGCTCAGAAATGGTCTGAAGGACTTGATGATGGTTCATGATGTTCAGTCAATTGTTATAGAACCGTAATACTAATCCTCCTTAATGGAAATGAGTGGGATGATATTGTACATACGAATAAAACACAAGGCCATGCTTTTTCTGTCCCTCCTACTTGTCTGACCATGTAGGATGCAGTACGTGGACATCAGACTTGTGTGACTTTTTCCAGTTGAAGAGGGTGTAATAAAATGTCAAAGCTGCATTATATGGCTATAAGATTGTTGTGTCCTTTTTGAGCGTCTTATGACACATTGAGTTCCCGTTTGCTTTTTTAAGAACCTCCATTCTTCTGGGAAGATTGGATTAGACCCGAGAGAGATTTGAACTCATTCCTCCACAGGGGCGTTAGTAAAGCCAGGTACCAAGCTTGTGAGTTCAAATCCCACTCTCAGGACGCTGATATCAGGCAGTCAGTGTTTTCATTCATTCATGTTCAATAGGGTTGAGGGTCAGGAGATCTTCCACTCCAGCCCGTGTAAAGCATAATGCTACCTGTATACCTGTGAATTTTCTTTTTGCGACTGTCCACCATCTAAAAGTGAAAATAGAAAAAGACTGTGATAAATAAAATGAATGAAGTATAAAAGTATAATAAGCTGGGGAAGAATTCATTTCCAGTTAGTCGGCACACAGACGTGTGTGAGAGCATGCTGGGATCGACCTGTTATTGTTGTATTGTTGTTCCATGCTGTTAGGCTTCCTGAAGGACCCAGTCAATAAGGTGGAACCGGATTATGTATAGATCGAACTTCTTTCATAGACCAACATGTGGATCATTAAAAAAAAAAGTCGCAATTTGTATCTCCACGCGTCTGCTGTAGTGTCCCTCCGGTCCAGGCTGTGTACAGTTGCTGGTTGTATTTACCCTAATGAAGTTCAGCATGAATTACCCGATGTCTGCCTGTGTTTCTAATGAGCTGTCGACCACTAGGTGCTTTTAATAGGCTTTAATGCTGCGGGGCCGTTGTGTCGAAAAAGAGCCATTGTATCGGACACCGTTGCTGAGGGTGTTTAATGATCCAAGCCCTTTATTTGTGCGTGTGTGTGTTTTGTGTACACGTTGTAAAGAGGGAAAAAAAAAAGAAAGACCCAAACGCTCATTATGATCTTCTCAGGATGCCGGTTTTAATGTGTGTGATGCATCATCAGCAACCTGACCTGGAGGTCACATCCAGCAAACCTGTTCTACCTTCAAGGTGCACGCATGAATACGATTATTTCTTTACACAAGCCGCGGGAAGAAAAAAAGGCTGCTATAAACACAAGTGAGAACCCCCGCGAAACACATCTCGTATCTTTAGCCCGGTCCGGGGCCAGCAGATGAAACCGTAGGTGGTCGGTGCTCTACGGGGCCGAGGTGAAGCGTGACCCAGGTTCGGAGGTTTGCTTATGCTGATCCCATTAGCAAACGTGAATCCGTCCTCCGTCGTCGCACACTTTTAATGAGCACCTCCTACCGTCTGACCCCAAAACTCGCCGACTAATCTTGTTTTGCCGTGTCCGGCGCACGTAGCGGCCGCGGCGTCTCTCCGAGCGCTCCCTGCAGCTTCAGATCGATCGCGTTTGATTTTTTTTTTTTTTTTTTCCGACCGACTTTATCACATTAACGGGGTCCGTGTGTCCGGCTGTGTCAGGGTTTCTAATAATCAGGAGAAATATCTAAACTGCTAGTTTCCAACCGAGGTGTTGGCTACATGGAGAGCAGAAGATGCCACCTATTGCTTGCAACGTTCATCATAGTGTGCGTGTTTGTTTCTATTCCAGTTGTGTGATCTTTATAATCAGCTCGAATCTCCTCTCTAATCTGAATATGCCACACACTGGGTGGCGGACTGGTTGATTTGCATGCGATGTACAGGATTCGGTGCGATTGGAGGAGGTTGTGAACACGTCAGTGAGACGTCGGGTAAAGAAAGACGCCAACCCCTGGGAGTTCTGCGCATCACACAATAGCTTTGTTGTGCGAGAAATTAATTTCTAAAACTTAACTCTTCTGCCCCGGTGCACTCGCTAGCGTGGCTTTTCGAACCCCCGCCTTTGTGCTGCGGCTTCAATTTAATTGATATTTGTTCGTGTCCCCTGGAGCGACACCGCTTCTCTTTTTTTTTTTTGTTTTTACACAGCACAATGATGATACCACTCTGTCGTTCACGTGACGCAATGTTTGTCCGCTGTAGCGGCTACGTGGAAATGAAATTTTTCCAGATAAACTCCTCCAGTTGATCCATTATGTGTATAGACGTATTTAACAAAAGTTTTGGGACACCTGAGATTTCCAACCGTATTTGGTCTGAAGAGCCAAATCTGTGCACAAAGTGAGCTTTCTGAAGGTATGCTTTACATGGGCTGGAAGATCTTCAGCGGCCTGCTGTAAAGCCGTGACTTTGACCTCCTTTTGGGAGGAATTGGAATGCACCTCAGGCCTCCTCAATTCCTCCTACGTCACCTCCTACCCGTCTTTAATAACAACCTTTTAGCTGAATGAGTCTCCACAACATCATTTCACAAAAGGGAGGTTATCCAACATCTTCACAGAATAATGGAGGTTATTATAAGAGCATGTAAAAAAATAAAAGTATCCATAAACCTTTATTCAAATAGTTTTCATTCCCATTAGGCAAAGTTTCATCTACGATTTTTTTCTTTAAACATTCAATTATATACATTTCCTGTTTTTCTTCGCCTCGCTGACACCTCTGCGTCCATCTTCAAACGAAACCAATACTCATAACTCACTAAGTGGGTTTATGGAAATGCCGCTCAGAATAGTGAATTTATGGTGAAATGCTGTTACGTCTGTTTCCCCCCCCTCCCACAGTGAATAGACACTGGAGGAACCATTCACCATCACTTTCATTCACTACACTATATTTTCAATATCATACTACACACAGGGGCTTTGTGATGCTGGAACCTCGTTTAGGTCTCGCAATGAAGTGGAGAATGAGAGTGTGGAGAAAGAAGAAGAAATGGAAAGTAGAGAAATAAAGATCGATAGAAAGTGAGGAAAGAGAGTGAAATAGAGAACTAAAGATGGATATATAGATGGATGGATAGATAGATGGAGAACTAGAGCGAGAGAAATAGAGAACCAAATATGAATAGATAAATAGATAGATAGATAAATAGTGGACTATAGATAGATGGAGAGACAGGTAGATAACGAGAGAGAGAGAGAGAGAGAGAGAGAGAGAGAGAGAGAGAGAGAGAGAACTAAATATGAATAGATAGATATATAGAGAACTATAGATAGATAGAGAAATAAACAGATAGATAGATAGAGAAATAAACAGATAGATGGATAGATGTAGATAGATGGAGAGACAGGTAGATAACTAGAGAGAGAGAGAGAGAGAGAAGAGAGAGAGAGAGATAACTATAAATAGATAGATAGATAGATAGATAAAGAAATAGAGAACGATAGATGGATAGATAGATAGATAGATAGATAGATAGAAAGAGAAATAGAGAACTATAGATAGATAGAGAAATAGAGAACGATAGATGGATGGATGGATAGATGGATAGATAGATGGAGAGACAGGTAGATAACTGTGTGTGTGTGTGTGTGTGTGTGTGTGTGTAAAAATGTTCTCCCACAGTTTTAATGTTTGTTCATTAAATAAATCCTCTCTCTCTCTCTCTCTCTCTCTCTCTCTCTCTCTCTCTCTCTCTCTCTCTCTCTCTCTCTCTCTCTCTCTCTCTTTGGTGCTGCAGCAGTAATGAAGGTGGGTTTTTGACCCGTTTGGAGGTAATGAAGGGCATTTCTGCCACCCAGGCAGCATGATTGATCTCCAGCTTTCACACGTTTATTTTGTGGCGTGTCAGTTTGGTGTGAGTGTATTAATGAAGTCGGGTCGGTGCAGGCGCCGCATGCTGGGAACTTCCCATAAGCCCAGTGTATACGTCCAGTCCCCCCCACCCCCCCCACCCCATTTATAAACATGCAACATTGATTTAATTTAACGCTCACCAGCTGCACACGGCTTCACACGTCTACATGGGATATGTAGGGTGAAAATATTCTCTCTCTTGCTGTCTTCTCTTTCTTTTTCTCTTTCTCTTTCTCTATCTACCCTCCCCATACTATCACTCTGCCGGAATTTGTGTCTCCGACCCAGGACTTTTTTTTTTTTGTGTAAACGCTGATTGTTGTGTTTTCAGCAGTTGAATGACAGGATGTCAGAATCAGGCGGCTGGGACTCGAGGCTCCGGCTGCTTTTTTTATTCTGAACTTTGTTGTTTTGTGTGAATGTGATGATGGCACATTGTTCCTGCTTCGCTCTGACTGTCAGAAGCTCGATTTGTGCCCTTGCATGATGTGCTTTTATTATTAATATTATTATTATTATTGTTATTGTTGTTTGTCCTTTGGTCTGTATTATTGGTTTCTTTGTTTAAAGACACACATGAGCTCGGAGTGACAGAAGGACACAAGGACAGTGCTGAAATTTAGATTGGACAAATTCAGAGAGGGAAGGGTTCAGTTCATTCTTTCTGGGTTTTTTTTTTACTTTTTTTTTTTTATCATGTTTTTCTCTCATGTTTTCTCTGTTTTTCTCCATCTTTATCTCTCTCTGTCTCTCTTTCTGTGCCCCCTTCTTCTTTGTCTATCTTTCTGTTGTCATTTCTCTTTTTCTTTCTCTTTATCTCTTTCCTCAGAAAAGACCTTCTGCCACGTTTTAAAGTGAAGGTGGCAGTTTGTGCTGTAAAAACCGTCTCCACAGACACTTTGTAATTTTCCGTGTTTTGTTGATTTGACTTTTTTTTTTATTTGAAATATACTGGATATTCATCTCTCTCTCTCTCTCTCTCTCTCTCTCTCTCTCTCTCTCTCTCTCTCTCTCTCATTGTTATCGGAAAAGCTGTTGCTATTGCCAGTATTGAAAGAACAAGAAAACAACGTGCTGATGCATCAGACACAGAAAGGATAATAAAATTTAGAGTAAGCGACTGTAAAGGGCAGAATTCCAGATGTGAACGTGTATTTGTTGCTCATGGTGAGAATCGCATTACTGAGTAGATTTAGTGTTTAATAAAAAGAGCTTGACATGCTGTGTGTCTGTAATTTCCTGTCCATCTCTTGCAAAAAACAAAAAAACAAAAACAGAATTCACTCATTAATCCCACACACTTCATTAGACAGGCGGCTGCTCATGTTGTTCCCTGTGTGTTTATGCTAATGTGTGTCTGCGCTATCGATTAGCATGTCTGAGGGAGCATCGATACAGAGATCGGCTTCTCTACTGATGGAGAAATCAACCCATATATATGTGTGTATATATGAGAGAGACCGATTGAGAGATTTTCAAGGACCCTTCCTCTGGACCTTCTCAGTTTTCTGCAGAGAGAAAGAGAGAGAGAGAGAGAGAGAGAGAGAGAGAGAGAGAGAGAGAGAGAGAGAGAGAGAGAGAGAGAGAGAAGCCTTGTCAGATGAATTGAGGTGTAATTTAAGGTTCTCTCTTCCTCTCTCTGTTTGCACGTTTGTTTGTTGATCTGTCTTTCCGTTTCTCCTTTTCTCTCTCTGTCTCTGAATCTTTCTCTCTCTGCTTGTCTGTCTCCCTCTTTCTTTCTCTTTTTGTCCATCTGTCCCCCTTTCTCTCTCTGTTTTTATATTGGTCTCTCCTTTCTCTCTTGGTCTATTCCCATTTCTCTGTTTGTCTGAATGTCTCTCCTTCTTTCTCTCTCCCTCTGTCTCTTCCTCATTCTATATCAGTTTATTCCTTATTGTCTGTCTGTCTGTCTGTCTGTCTGTCTGTCTGTCTACACCTCTTTCCCTGTCTGTGTGTCTATCTATGTTTTCTGTCATTCTGTCTCTCCCTCTCTTTCTGTATCTCTATATCTTTGCCTTTCTGTCCGTTTGTTATTGTATGCTTGTCTGTCTGTCTGTCTGTCTGTCTGTCTGTCTGTCTGTCTGTCTGTCTGTCTTCCTTCTACCTTTGTCTGTCTCTGTCTTTGCCTCTGTCTGTCTTTCCCTCTTTATGTGTTTGTTTGTGTGTCTGTTTCTTCCTTATACTCTCTTCGCCTGTCTTCCTGGCTGTCTGTTTTTCTTTGTCTCTTTTTCTGTGCCTTTCTTTCTGTATGTCTGTCTGTCTACACTTTTCCCTGTCATTCTGTCTTTTCCTCTTTTTTCCTCTCTCCTATTCTGTTCCTCAATTAAGGTAATTTCATCGGGTTTTTATTGGCATGACCGTTACAGCGGTCAGTCTGCTGCCAACAGCAATAAAACGAGAAGAATAAATAAATTCACATAACAAATAATCAATGATCAAATCAAATCTCTCTGGATTTCTGACTCGTACACTAAACAGTGTACAAAAACATTTTCTTTTTTTTTTTTAGCATTACAGAAAGTAACTCACTGTAGTGGAGCATAACATAGTGTCCATTTCTGTCCCTGTACAACCACCACCGCCACCACCATCATCCTCTTCATGGTCATCATGTTTGTGTCCTGTGGGGGATCAATGCTTCACATACTGCTCTGTGTCTCAGGGTTTTTTTGTAGCCTTGAGAGCAGAGAGGGTTAGCGAATGACACACATCCCTTCAAAGGTCTCATCAATTTTGTTCTCCATGTGAAGGATTGGTGCTTATGATGGTCTAATCATGTTGCTTCTCTCTGTTTGTAGCCCCTTAACATCAGAACGCTTACTGATGATGTGGTAAGATCCAAATATTTTTTTTCGTTTCTCATTGTTTATTAATTCTTTTGGTGCTTAAGTCACTAACATCACGCTTCCATCTCTGATGAGCTGCGTCTGTTCATGAGCCTAAACTGGAAGGCTTCTCTTCTTTACTAACTGGTTTATTATATAAAAAGAAAAAAAGCTTGCAGCATGAATGCATGGTAGCTAATTAACTGATTTTCATGTAGGCAGTGAGGCAGCTGCGCAGTTCTGAAAAGTCTTTTGTGTAAATTCATAACAGGCTTTTGTCCAATGTTAAGTGTCCTTGCTCTTCCACTAACGCTGTCGAATCTGCTCTTAATGAAGCTTAATAAAGCCGCTCTAATAAAGCATGCATTATGACTGACCTCGAGACTGCAGTCTGAACATCCTCTGTGTTGGTTTAATTTTAATGAAACTACAATGGATTGTTGGCCAGTACTAGGTTTGAAGTTTATACCATTCGTTTCCTCTTCCAGTGAAACTTTTAGACTCAAATCAGTGGTTGGTCTGGAGCAAAAACATCATGCTTGTCTATATATATATATATATATATATATATATATATATATATATACACACACACACACACACACACACACACACACACACACACACACACACACACACTATACTGAAACTGGATCATAGGAGTTTTTCTTTTTTTTTTTTTTTTTTTAAAACATCCCACCTCCACTCTTCTGGGAAGGTGTTCCACTAGATTTTGGAGTGTGGTTGTGGAAATATGTGGTCAGCCACATGGTCTTTAGAAAAGAGCTCTACATCAGGCCACTCAAGATCTTTCACATCTTCCGATCCCATGTAAAGCTGGAGCTTTGTGCACAGGATGCCAAATGTCATGTCGATGTTGTACATTCGCCAAGTCAGAATCCAGTCCTTTGCTCTATTGAGAATCTCTGGTATTGGTTTAAAATCGCTTTTAACGAACATCCAGTGAACCAGGAGCAAATCGCCCTGAAAGATTGGGGAAAATTTTTCCGGTACGCCACAAATTCCTAATCTAATGTGATCGGTTTCATTAGCGGTGCGGCGTACGCCCGGCGTGCCAGAGCTTTTCGCTCCAGCAGGTTATTAGGAGTGGAAATCAGCTTGCTCATATGTTAAGTGGATAAAATATGTGTATAAAAGTTGACAATTAATTTTGACTTTCAGAAGTTCATACACTTTATGGGCAAAAGTATCGGGACACCCGACTTTTCCAGCCGTATGTGTTTTTTTCGGCAAAATGTTAGATTAAAAGATTAGAGATTAAAATTTCTTTTCACTTGACTTAAAGCTGTTTCGGCATGACAATATTCCTGTGCACCAAGCCAGCTTCATTAAGAAATGGTTGACATGGGTTGGACGATGTGGATGGTCTTGATTGGTCGGCTGTAGAGCTCTGATTTTAACCCTATTGAGATGAACTGGAACACTGGCTGCATCCCAGGCCTCCTCACCTCACCTACATCAGTACCCGACTTTAACACACTTGTAGCTGAATGAGCAGAAATTTCCACAAAATCTAGTGCAACATCTTCCCAGAAGAGTGGAGGTTGCTCAAAAAGAAGCACATACCAATCTTATGCATAGGGGTCCACAAAGGTTTTTTTTTTTTTGCTTCCTTCACGGACCAGAATTGATGAGAGGAGGAAATAATCAGGATTGATGTTGGTAAAGGTAAAAAGTAATTTTCCCAGCAGATACACTAAAGGCTCAGCAGTAGATTGTTGCAAAGCTACAGATTCAAAATATGCAACTTCTGGAGAAGCGCCTAAATCGCCCGGTCTGCATGTTAATGCATGACACTGCTCTCTGGCCTCCGAGTGTTAAATGGGGCCGTTTTTGTCCTTTATGCTTTTATAGGCAAATAGCTAGTGACTCATGGTTCTGTTCATTATGGGATGGCGGCATAGCCGCCGCTGTACGGAGAGTTAATCTGAACGCAGAGATGAACTTCCCTTCAATAAATGTGAAGGAAAATGGTTACAAAAGCCTCTTGTGTTATTTTTAAACCACTTGAACGACTGAATTACGACTTAACACACGCTTTCAAACCATCCAAAGCGATTCACATATTCAGCGGAAAGCATCCTGCAAGGGTGAGAAGTCAGACGACGAGGGTGGAGAGATCGACGGAAAAAAGGCTTCCGGTGCGTATCTGAAATTTAGCATCTACCAAGCGCAAAGCTCAACAGGATTTCTTTGCCCTGACCGTCCAACATAGTGGACTTTGATATTAATAAACAGGCTTCATGTTGATGCTCGAATGAACTTCTTGGTTGCACGAACACACATTTTGTCCAACTGGTACATCGTTATAGAGAAACGATCGAAAATCGCATTATCCGGAGTCACTCACGTGGCGATGGGTTCCCTTTTCGAGTAGCGAAGGAGGGTTTATTGTCATTCCAAACAAATAAAGTTCAGTACACCGTGAAACGAAACAACAGTTTCCCCAGATCGCATCATAGCAGATTTTGTTGCATCCGTTCCTGGTCTTTGAGATTTTTCCATCCGTGCACATTTTTGGTACGTAGCCTTTTGGGCTCCCAAGTAGGGTTGCGAAAGGGGCGAAAATAATTTCCGGAAACTTTCCATGGGAACTTTTGGAACTATTCCAAGTTGGAAACCTACCAGGAGTTATCAAAATTTTTGAAATTTGTGGGAATTAAATACACATTTTTAACAGTAATTTTTTTGCAAACTGATACAGATTTAAAAAGAAGTTATTTTTGACTTTGATGTTATTGTTAGTATCATTTTGTTGCACTATATCTTACACACAGCACAATTTTTTACATAAATGTATTTATTTATTGTCGTATGTAATTTACTTGAATACAAAAAAAGATAAATAATAGTAATAACAAAAATTATATGAAAAAAATAAAATTAATAAGTAAATAAACATCGCAAGAATTAAAAAAATAATAAATATCACCTAAAAGCTTTTCGCGTATATTCCTATTCATTCCCAATGGAAAGTTTCCAGTTTTGAAAAATTCCTGGAATTTTGTGTCTCTAGCTCCAAGCAGTGCTGCTCCTATATGGACACCGAATGCACAAACGTCACCAGAAGGATGTTGAGAAGCGAGAGAACTCGTCGCATATCAGTCGTCATCATTCGTCTTTTTTTTTTTTTTTTTTTTTTTATTCTTTTAAAATTCACAGTCCGATCTCGTGTTCCACACTATTTGTCTATATCAGTTTTTTTACTTTAATTCCACACCCACTGAGTTAACTTTTATTATTTTCTGCTTTCTCATGTTCTTTGTTCTAAATTGCCCCCCCCCCCCCCCCTTTTTTGTGGCCTTTTTTTTTCGCCGCCGTATCGATCGGCAAAAATGTGTTTTTTGTTTGTCTTGGGTTTGCTATTGATTTCACGCAGACTTTTTAATGCCGGAGGGAGAGTAGTCACTGGAATAGGATAATCAGCTTTATTATGTGTTCAGCTCAGCAGGAACACAACGCCGGAGCCGGCACTCTTACATCGTCAGACGGACAGATGGCCCCGTACCACATATACAAGCCCGGATGAATAGCACGTGTATGGCGCGCGTAACGTAAAGGATCGTGGTGCGCAAAGGGTGGCGATTTCCAGGGTGTGTGTTTGATGTGCTCGGTGGTAATGGAGGGGTGTTGGTCGCGAGGGGGAATATGGAACCTGGACAGTGGAATAGGGGGGATTTGTTTCAGAGGCGCACGGCAGAATTACTTAAAAGGAGCCTGATGGAGTGGATAGAAGGAATAAAAGGAAATGGAGCCATTAGTAGTAACATCAAAGGCTCTTTGAGAGATAGAAAGAGGGGAGGATATTGTGGGCGAGCGAGCCGAGAGACGTACAAACACCTAAACAGCCCCGAAAAGCACTTCATCTTTTCCGAGCAGCCCGGATTACGTGCGCTCTGATGCCTGCCGCCGTTATCAAGGCGCTGCCTCGGCATATT